>CM042433.1:19024554-19624554 GCA_023631565.1 Gymnocephalus cernua
CGTTGTGTCAAAGCAAAATAAAAATGAGATGTGGCTGTTAATTCTCAGTCACTCACTCTGTCATGCTGGCTGGTTGCCTGCCTGGTTTCTCACAGAGAACGCTCTGTGTCCACAGCACAGGGATGCCCAGAATAGTGAAACTGTCCATGACACATTTTGCACAGTTTCCACCTTCTAACAACGTGTGTGTGTGTGTGTGTGTGTGTGTGTGTGTGTGTGTGTGTGTGTGTGTGTGTGTGTGTGTGTGTGTGTGTGTGTGTGTGTGTGTGTGTGTGTGTGTGGAAAGTAGGTCTAGCTTTGGCCTGGTAGCCACTCTACATCCAGACAAGCAGACTGCATTTGCTCCACTATCTCGTGTTTTGTATGGGGTTATTGGTGGGGAACTAGTCTCAACGAGACCTTCCTCCACAGTGCTGCAAAGGATGGTCTGGTGAGCCCACACAGCATTCCGGGATGGGAAAAAAACGTGCTCTGGTTAATTGGCATTTCTTTAAACCAATCACAATCGTCTCGGGCGGCGCTAAGTGCCGTCCGGAGCAACGGCGTTCAAAAGTTTTAGTTTTAGTCGTGCAACAGAAAACTCAGATTGGACAGATAGTCTAGCTAGCTGTCTGGATTTACTCTGCAGAGATCTGAGAAAAAGTTAACCATAGTCCTCATAAATGCCAAAACACAGGAAGCCCAAGGCAACAGATATCCGGCCTAAATGGATGATATCTGGCCTAAATGGATGATATCCGGCAACGGAGCAATCCCGGAGGTGGAACGTCGTGGATATAGACTAGTGGGGGACTGGCTGTTTGTGTAGCACTTGGGTTTCTGCTTAATTATTTAATGAATGCCTTTTTACCACTTCCCTATATGGAACAGTGGATGACCTGTTCATTAATGATTAAAAGATCCATTCTACTACTCCAAATTGCAATTTCCATGTTGAATTGGATTCTTGATAAGTGGGTAATTTGAGCATAGAATTATAATGCACAGAAGGGCAACAAAATATCCGGTATGGACCTCTCATGGATTACGGTTTGTGCAATATCACCACAGGACACTGCAGGATTTCTGAAAAATAGGCCGTTTTCACAGAATCAGAGATCATAAAATTAATGATGGCTGAATTCCATTTAGCTGCTTAAGTTTCAGGGTCATGGTATTGTGCATGCTGGCTCACAGTCACACTTCTTTCCAGTCTGTTTTGTCAGTTTGATTCTTTGATTCTTGATTCTTCAGCTGCTAACTACACAAAGCCACTTCTTTTTTCTTATTGGCAAAACAAACCAGAAATGTAAAATGCGTCACTTTCATGCACAAGAGGATTTTCCTCATGAAAGGGATTCCAGACACGTAAGTGTTTAAAACAACAGATGTAAAGCACTGTGAGCCTTTTATTGGCAGTCATTGAGTATTTCTGGTGTAAAAGAAGATGTGCCTGTCTGTGTCTATCAGATGTGATTATGTGGCTGCCACTGCAGGATCATTGGCCTTGAATGATTTAAAGGCTGCATGATTTCAAATTCACCACTCCTGCTCATAACTGTATATTTCTATAAATGTAAGATCGCTGTCAGAGGATCAGAAGTAAGAAAAAGGTGACTGGAATGGAAAGTTTGGTGGGGAAAAAAACATTAAAGAAAGAAAGAAATCTGATGTGTGATTTGTTTCTTTGACTTGGATGCTCGGCTCCCAAAAGATGAAGCTAAGTCACCAACTGTGCACGGGCATTAAATGTTGGTGAGGCGTAGACTATACATGTATTTCGACTGGAATTTAGCCTACCTGAAATTAAATTATTGTGTAGTAAATAACTGGACAATGTATTTTTGAATCCATACAGCTGGGTTGAACGTAAGCTCTTAAGTAGAAACAAATAGTGAAACTTGACAGTGATACATGACTGCTTAACGTAGACCAAGAGCATAATGGCACCATAATCAGATTTGTGTTTATAAGACCTGCATTACTCTCATTATTGCCACAGTACAATTACATTTTTTTGTGTGCATGTAAAATGATTAGATTAGATTAGACTTTACTGTCCACCTTGGTGGAAATTTGTCTTTGGCTTCTCCAAAACATTAAAACACAACCATGACATTGGATGTTATCAAACATAACAGCACACTGATACTACACCACATTAACATAAAAGAACAATTGTGCAATGAGCAGAAACAGCAGCAGCTGGAAAGGAGGTAGTTTACAGCCTACAAGAGAACATGGCCAGTATTAAACAAAACCCTCTATAGTGGTACATTACAAATCCCTGAGTGGTAAAATCTATTCTAACTGCTCTAATTCTGTTTGCTATTCTAGAGTTACTGCTCATGAATCATTCACAGTGTGATTCTGCCACCTCAGACTGTATTGACATCTTGCATTGGTTCTGTGATGAGATGATGGTCAGTTTCACAGACAGCCACAACTGAGAGAAAAGATCAGAGAGTAAATATGAATAGAGATGCTGTTGCATTAACATTGGAAGTTATAAATGAATGTAATTGTGTGTAAGAGTGTGTGTGTATATATATATATATATATATATATATATATATATATATATATATATATATATATATATATATATATATATATATATATGCAGTCATACTTAACAGGGAGAAGACATAAGAATATGGTTATTATTAGTAATAGGAAATAGATGGCAGCAGAGGAGGAGGTCCCACTCTGCTTTTTAGCTTTAATAATGAAACGATTCATCTGTTAATAGCTGGAGATGACATAATGTCCTTGTCACTGGTGGAAAATACTGCAGAAACACATTTTATCTATCAACGTAATGGTTCCTACTTGCTCTGTATATATACAGTATGTACCAAGAAACATGCGGTATAAGGGAAAATAGTTACATAACATTTTGGGACAGTATACTTCATGATGTCACTTTTTCCAACATCATGTGTAATGTGTGTAAAAAGGCGATGGTCTATTGGTTTCATATACAAGACATTTTTGGCTTTTAGTGGAATGTCTCAACTATTGAATGGAATGCCTAGACTGGGTAAACCCCGCCCAATCTGCCGGTGATTTGATTTCGCCCTGCAGCTCAGGCTGGAAACCTGTACATCTTTCTATCCTGCTTCTGTTACAAATTTGCGGCGACCAATCACAAACTGGCTTATCCACCAGGCGCGCTATTGGCGGGTTTAACACGATGACGATAGAGAAGCGACCAAGCAGCTTCTTGTTTACATTCAACATGACGGCTGTCACTGCGCGATGTGAGTCTCAACGCTATCTGAGTCGCGTCGAGTTGCGCATGCTCAGATTTAAACAATTTACGGCATAACGACAATAACGGAAGATGGGAACAGCAATAATCGAAGATATAGAAGGTGGAAATCATTTCAAAAACGTTTTAGTTATCAAATGCTATCTATGATTGTTTGATTGCTAACGTTAGCTCATAACACCATTCCAGTAACAGCCGTTGTTGTGTTTGATTGCTAACTTGTAGCCAGCAGTGAACAAACTTGGTCATGTAGCTCCATTTTTACTGACTTTTTTAATTTTTTATTAACTGACGTGAGGGATCATGCCGTGAACATGTGATGCTTTACGTTAAATAATACATTACTGCCATTTCCATCTTCCATATCTCCGATTATTGCTGTTCCCATCTTCCGTTATTGTCGTTATGCCGTAAATTGTTTATATCTGAGCATGCGCAACTCGACGCGACTCAGATCGCGTTGAGACTCAGATCGCGCAGTGACAACGGCCACCGAAGCGCAGCACTCCATGGCAGCAACCGGTTGATGCCGCTGTCGCTGCTACGTCACCCGGATCGTTGGTCTGATTGGTTGAAGTACTATCTGATTGCGTACAGAGTCATTTGAGCGATGCCCGTTGATCACGCCTCTTGTGCAGTAGAAAATACAGAGCAGACTCCCCAGACTAATGTTCAATCTTAACGATTGAGCTTGGTCTGGTGATAGCCAGACTATGGAATGCCATGAAATCTGATACAAACATTCATGGTCCCTGGAGGACGAATCCTATGACTTTGGTGTTCCCCTGACATTCCCTCTAGAGCCACCGTGAAGTTGACATTTGTGGTTTTTAGTAATATGTCTAATCTATTGGCATTCATGTACACCTCAGGAGGACATGTAATCCCTTTGGTGATCCCTCAACTTCTTATCTAGCGCTAACATCATGTCTAAGTTTCAATTTGTCCAATACCACACTAATTACTAAATACCTGCAAAACTAATGCCATTCCCATAATCCTCTGTTGCACTTTGTCTTTATTGTTAATTTGCAAATGCTAGCATGCTAACACACTAAATTAAGATGGTGAACATGGTAAAGACTTAACTTGCTGAAAATTAGCATGTTAGCATTGTCCTTGTGAGCATGTCAGCATGCTGACATTAGCATTTACCTCAAAGTGCAGCCTCACAGAGCCACAAGCATGACTGTGGACTCTCTAGAATTATATTAAAATATGGTCTTTCTTTCTGGTATTTTGAAAGCTGTTGGGCTTTAGAATGATCATTAATAGAAGGGCTCAGTACAGCACTGCATTACTCCCTACATTCGGAATCACATCCATACACTCTTCTATCATCTATAATAGGAAAAATACTGCAAAATGAAAGGTGAAGCTACACTATAAATTATTAGCAAAGCTTGCTTTCCATATTTCCATACATCTGGACCAATAACAAAGAGAAGGGAAATGACTCACCTGGAGAACTGGTGCCAGGAGAACAAGCTCTCTGTCAATGTCAGCAACACTAAGGAGCTGAAAGCGAATTATGGGAAGAAGCAGGAGAGAAACTACCAACCTCTTGGGATCAACAAGGCCCCAGTGGAGAGGGAGGACAGCTTCAGATACCAGATAGATTTATCATGGTACTGTCACGTCAGCACCTTGGTGAAAAAAGCCCATCAGCGTCTCTAGACTTCAGGCTGCCCCTGAAGGTGCTAGAGACTTTCTACACCTGCGCCATAGAGAGCGTCCTGACAGGCCGCTTCACCGCCGGGTTCTGGAACAGCACCAAGAGGGATTACCAGGCAATGCAGACATTTAATATATCTGCCTAATTTAGATCATTGGCTTTTAATAATACTATTACTATAATACTTTGTTATAAAAACAGGTGGTTCCAGCAGGGTTGAATGCATTAACATGAGGCTTCCTGTATCCATTCAGCTTTGGGGAGAGTGCAGTAGGCTGTGTTTTAGTAACTGCATCAGAAAATGTGTTGACTGGGGTATCCTGGGCTTTCTTCTCTTTATAGCTGATATCTGACACACACACACACACACACACACACACACACACACACACACACACACACACACACACACACACACACACACACACACACACACACACACACACACACACACACAGAGGGAGGTAACCTGAGATTTACTGTACTGTGTTACCATGTGCACATGGAATCCCGCAGGAGGTGAATTAATCATGATGTGAATGGTTGTGAACATGTCTGCATACTGTACAGACACACCATTAGCATATTCTCTTGCATTACAGTTTTTGCCAATGGCTTTCACACTAAAAGTGAATAATGCCTTAAACAAAGGCACCAAAAGTACAAAACACGTTTTCTGCTTTGCACTTTGTTTGCAATTCTGCAATGCACTTCTTGCAAAACACTACACACTGTTTCTTACATTTCAAACTTTGTTCAAGAATGAACTCTTGCAATCATTGGGAAAACACTGTTTGAAGTACAACAAACCCAAACACATGATCACCTTGGGTGCCGCCATTAGTCTTCAAGGAGTTCTCCATCACTATGCCACTCTAGGTCCATACAATACTGCACACATAATCATATTTCTGGATGCACTACATAATCTAGTTGTTCAGGATGGACCACAGCAGCCCAGGTTTGTTGTCATCTGGGATAATGTTAGTTTCCACCAGGCTGCTCTGGTCCAGGACTGGTTCACCAACCACAATACTGTAACTTCACGGTATACTTGACCCCCTACTCCCCATTTCTCAATCCGATTGAGGCGTTGGAAAGTGTACGACAGCCAACCACAATGGCCACATGCCTCTGCAGAGACATTGAGGTGGGGTCAGTCCAGTGTGGTTTTTTGTTGTTGTAAAAACCTGAAATGGGAAAAAATAAACTGTTTTTTCTGAAGCCTTTCTATTTTTGCATGCATTAAAATGTAAGTATGTCTGTACCAAAACAAACTTTTACAGTAGCCTGCATGAGAAAATTGGTATACAAAGTACTGAAGAGAGCAGTGTTTGTATAAAGTACAGTGTGTAGTTGCTGCTTTGACAGGGTAATTCAAGTGGTACATTTTGTTGCAAAAATGCCATTTTGAAAAAGGATTGTTACATTTTTACAGAGTTTCATATTGACATAGAAGTGAGTTATATCTCCAAGTGTTGTGTCTTATTTGGCTTGTGTGACGAGTTTTGACACAATGAGCCACATTCTGCAACATGTATGTAAGCTAGCGGCAAAAACTGTAAATATTAAGTTGATTAAGTTGGATATTTAATGAAAAAACAATACCTAATTATCTTTAACTACCAAATGTAAAATACTGTTTGGCACTAATGAAATTTACTAAATGTTTTATTCAGTAGATTTTTATTTTTGTGGCCTTTTTACATATTTTGTCTCTCCAACAAATCAGCTACAGTCAATAATATTTGGTGGTACTGGTATCCAGGAGAAAAAAGGGACTGAGTACCCAGGGCCCTCATGTGAGAAGGGCCCAAAAAGATGCTAGAATGACAAGCTGTGGATGCGGGGAGGGGCCCATAGAAAATGCCTTTCTACAGGGCCCAGAATTTTGTGCTACGCCCCTGCTGGTATCCCACTTTTTGTAATTTATTTTGGAGGTAAAGTAAGATGTTTTTTAGATTTTCTTTTCCCAGGAGACATTTTTATTTTTCCCTGTTAGTGTCAGAGTGAGTGCAACAGAATGCGGCAAGGGCAGCAAAGACTCAATTCAAAAGCTTCTTTTCAATAGCATCTTTCATAACACAAGAAATATACAGTATGATAATGACAAAATCCTAGACTGTATGGACAAAATACGGTACACAGACAAGACAAAGACAGACACATAGACAGGACAGCTCCACCAGCGCAGTCAAAGAGCAACTGTATGTATACAGTCTGTTTCACTCAGTGTCTACATGAAAATATGTATAAAACAGAATCAAAACTTCTGATATGGTTGTTATTAACAGTGTCTTCTCTTTTTTCTCATGTCTATTGTGTGTATCTGTATTGTGTGTAAACCCTGTATCTGATTGACAAGCTGCTGCATGCAATTGCCCTTATAGCCTACACAAAGTTGTATTGAATTGAATTGAATTGATTTCCGTACTGTGCAAGCCTGAATGGCAACACAACTTTTTAAAACAAGTCCTGAGCTTTTTGGAAAGCCCTTCTAGGGACTTGACTTGCAAATTTTCTCAGGCTACAGTGTGCAGACAGGAGCAAAATGGTGTGGTGAAGAGGGGTCTGCACAATTAATGGATAGTGCCATTTTCGTTTCTGGCTGTCACACATATTGCTTTTCATACACTGACCTGTACATAAATAAGTAAAGTTTATTTTAAATGTAATTGTTCCTATCCAAAAATTATAATTGGATATAGCCTATCGTTTTGGCTTTAAAGCAATGCATAGCGGGTACATTCTGCTCTTTATGCATCTTTCACAGCATCCCCATACACATTATTTTTGACTGCTCCTTATGAGGGACCCTCATAGCTCCTACATAATATCCTGCAAGGGTGGCGACAGAGAGCTGCAAAATGAGATTCACTCTCTCTCTCTCTCTCTTTCTCTCTCCTCCAGGGCTACATCCCATTATCTGGGCGGAGAAAGAGGGAGAGAGGGTAGACCTATCCACCACACTGCCTCTCTCTGTTCTCAGCCACAACTCCTCTGAGCAGGAACCGGCTAGACAGACATCCTGAAGAGAGGAGGGGAGGATCTTTCAGAACAAAGCGGAATATTTTACAATTTGTGATAAACTGGATTAGGCCTGATAGGTTACGTTTCTGTTGTTTTTGGACTTCGCTTCCTGCTTCTTCGCCTTGTTGCACTACAGGAGATCTCATTGTGGCTGGAGCGAAGATCCCCTCCTTTTGTGTTGCTCTGCAGTTGTTTATTCACACTCCAACTTCTCCCTCCTGTTTCCCCATATAGGAGGTTTTATTTAAGTTGTTATTGTTTCGGCCTAAACGGAATGAATGACAAAAACAAAGGGGGTTGATGTCCATAACTCTCCGACTCACCTCGTCTTCGCCTCGCCCAAGGAACGGAGACCCCATCTCCGGCAGAAGATGGAAAGCGGAGGCGGGACAGAGGGCTTGGACAGTGGGCAGACGCAGCACGCGGTGCCCGGGCAGCAGCAGCCAAACCCCTGGCCTGAAACTGCGGAGCTCTCTGCAATGGTGTCCGCTCAGCCTCCGGGCGAGAAAAAGAAGAAGATAAACCGGGCACCGTCCCCGGCCAGACCGAAGGATGTACCCGGTTGGTCGCTTACCAAGATCCGCGGAGGGATTGGGACCCCAACCCTGAGCGTCAAGCCGGGAGCCATCCACTTGGGTAGCCGCATTTCCAGGCGCAGTCCCGTGGGAAGTCTTGCTGGAAAGGACGGTAAAGCGGAGAAGAGCGGTGGTGGCAAACCGGCGGGCAAATCCTCCTCCTGCGCCGCGTTGTCGAAGACGGCCAAGGCGACCAAGAGCACCGGAGGACGGAGGAAGGTGTCGGACGCCAGCATAGGATCCGATGATTTATCTAAGGACTCTGGCTGCGCCACCGGGAAGCTATCCCCGACCGACAGTAGCTCCGAGCTATCGGACTGCGCCTCTGAGGAAAACAAGCTCTCCGCGGACGCTGTGAGCAGCGACGCCGAATCGAGGAGCAGCCGGGGCGGTGGGCCGGACGGAGACAAGCCACTCAGGGATGGCGTGTTGGCGGATAGAGCTAGCCAACAAGCCGCCGCTAAGACCACCTGCTCCTCCGCGGAGAGGGACTACAAGGACCGGCTCTCCCTGGGCGTGGAGACTGGGGAAGGGAGCATATCCCCCGGCGAGGAGCGCTCGGTCACATCGTTTGACAGCAGGGTACCTGCCAGCACGTCCCTGGCTTTCTCAGACCTTACAGAGGAGTTTATGGACGGCATGCATGAGGAGTTTGTCCGGGAAATAGAAGAGCTGAGATCTGAGAATGATTACCTCAAAGTAAGTTCAATAGGCCTATATAAGTGTCAACTATGAATGTGTTAATTAGGATTTCCCATGGTAAAATAATTGGTTCAATTATCTTTCATTGGCATTTTTTTTTATTATCTGTTGGGTTTATTTACCAGTTCACTCTTACTTGTTTCCCAGTTGAGATATGCCTTTGGATGTCATCCAAGGCTACACACTACAAGGATGATGATTATGTTTTGAATACAGAGAGAGTCTCAGTAGCACAAGAGCAAAACATGCAGGAAGTAGCCTCAGAATGGATGTTTCATATGGAATATCTGCATGTGCAATAGGAAATGTGAAATACTGTAGGTGTACTTTAAAGAGTAAGATATAATGTGGATGTAGTATTTTGGGCAGATAGTGGCTTTTCAACATAATTTGGCAGCCAGTGTTGTCAGTTGTGTTTTTTCCAACTCACATGATGGAGGTGAGGATGTCATTTTACCACACAGCCTGAGGGGTTATAAGAGTCTGAAGCGAAATCTAACTCTGCCTTGCTGCTAATTTACCAAGGTATCAGATGAGATTTTTTTTTTACACAAAATGGTCAAAATCATGTATTCCGAAAATTTGACAGCACTACAAAAAATCCCATTGTTCTGTCAAACTGACAAACACCAAAACATCAGCACTCAACACAGTAACCAGAGAATCACTGCACCATCATCAAGGCCTCACAGTGGGGTTGCATGTCATCAGATTTTGATACTAAAGACATCTCTCAGCTCCCTCAGGTCCGCAGGCAGTGGAATGTAACGTGTATCCACTGGTGGAGCAGATCCATCCAGCCTTGAGAGTGATTGATTAGGCGATAGATCAATATTAGCATCCCTAAGCACCAAATGGCAGTTACCAGACATGCCAATAATTGTCAGAGATTGATTGTAGAGGGTGATTGATCCATAATCTAAACAGGAGGAGCACCACATCTTCTCTCAGGGAGCTCTGCAACAGTGTTGGAGAATTTAGATTCTTGGTGGACCTTCACCATGTAGATGGCTCCACACACCAGAAGGGTTTCTTATTGATAACTATGGTGACGTGATACATTATCTTTTTTTAATCACACCTGCTGTTCTTGTAAACACGAGCCATGATGCCTTAGGCATGAAATGACAATTCTGAAAGTACAATGAATAATCTTGATTATTATACACATGAAGATGTTTTTCACGATTTTCTGATGTCTCCTACACGGAAATAATCATTAGTTGCCCTATCTCTGATTACATGTGCTGTCTGTCTAAAATCATGATTTATCGAAGTCTTTTCAGATGTTAAAAGGATTCAAAGGGCCTGCTTTCTCACGCTCACTCAGCTGCTGCCTGAATATATAGGACAGCATGTAACAGAGCTACCTTATTGGACCACCCCAAAGCCTCATGGGAGGCCTGGCAGTGAAGTGAGTGTGGTTGTGTCTGTTTTTGCAGCTGCGAGGAACACCTGGTTAGTAATCAGAAGATGAAAACAACATGCTGCTGTGGTGTCGGGCTCCCCCTCAATCTCTCGCTCTGTGTCAGATTTTTTTCTAGATCCAGCTTCTAATCCACACTCTCCAACTCCGCACACAGTGTTCATCCTTTTTCTCTGTCATGCAGACTTTATGTCTGCCTGTGTTCGACTATAGCGCCATGTAGTGCATATCAATAGGCTGACTGTTGTTGTTGTTGCAGACTGTGTGACATTTAAGCTGCTGAAATCTCTGTAATTATTAATTAAATTGAATTGTGTACGATGTTTATGCTCAATATGTTGAAGCTGTGAGAGAACATGGTTGGTAGACAATCACATCTTCCAGCTACCTGCGTCCCTTATTACTTATTGCTAGGCAACATGCTAACAGCAGTTTGATTGATTGATTGTCATTCCTACCATCCACACACCGTGTTAAAGCAGCTCTCGCTCAGCAGGAACCCAAAACAAATAATTAAATTATCACTTGGGTCCACATGATAAACAGCATGTAGGTCTTTACTGCTGGCCTCCAACCTGACAGAGTCACAAAGTTGAGCCTTTCTTTTTAGGAATCTCTGTCCTGTGACTGCAATTAAAGATAATAGTTGAGCATCTGTGCAGGCGTAGCTTGTATACGTGACTGTTTTAGCCTAGTTACTCACTCATATCTTTCAATATTCACAACATCACAAATAATTGCCATGGTAGTACAGGTAAACAGTTCATCTGCTCAATATCCTCTGATCAAATTGTATCTGTCACTGCGTGGCAATTTATTCTCCTGTAATTGTTTTGAGGCAATTCTCAGAATCTTGAAGTCATTGTTAACTTCTATTGAATGCTTTATAATCATGTATGCTGACACTACAAACACACAAGAGGATAGCACACATGACAGACAGACACATGATGGCAGCTATTGTGTTTATGTGTCATGCTTCCTTCAGTAGTCTCAGTGGCACTGCCTGGTTAAACAAACATGAAACCCATCCACATCCATTGTGTTTATTTAAGACCATGGCCCATGTCCAGCTTAGCTTAGCACAAAGACTGGAAACATGGGGGTAACAGCTGGCCTGGTTCTGTCCTACAGCAGGTAGATGGACCGTTATCACAGCAGATGTTTGTGAGCTCTGCTTTCTAACATTGACCAGTCTGGCTCACTTCAATCTAACAGCTGATTGGTTGATTCAATCTCCTGACTGGCCGATTGCTCACATGACAGCAACAATCTTCCCTGTTCTTTTTTAGTTAGCTGCGTAAATCAGGTCAGCGGGACACCTCTCTCTCTCTCTCTCTTAGTCTCTCACCACATTAACTTGTGATTCCCTCAGTTCGTGTCCTCACAGTGTCACTCTGTCTTGTTTTATCTCCCTCCCTGTCTACATTTCTTTCATGCTCTGTTTTTACCATCCCTGTTTTTTCTATTTCTCCCCCTTTTCTTTTCTCTGTCCTTTGCTCCATTTTCTTTTCTGTCATTTTCTTTAATTCTGTTCTTTCTGTATCTTTCTTTCTTTCCTTCTGTCTTTTTTTCTTTCTTCTTTCCGCTCCTCCCCTTTCCTTTTCATTCTCCCGTTTTCTTTATTTTCACATCGTACCTTCCCTTATATATATATATATTTTTTTTTTTTTCTATTTCTTCTCCTTCACTTCATTTTCTTACTCCTTCCTCTCCCATCTTGTCTTTCCTTTTTTAATTTTCTTTCTTTTTCCTACTTAAAAAAATGTAATCTCTGCCTCCTCTCTCCTCTGTAATGCAGATGTGTAGCACAGTGGTCAGTGTTGTGCAGATTTCTCCTTGCTGCAGTCTATTTCAGCTTGATCAACCTCTTTATACACACACACACACACACACACACACACACACACACACACACACACACACACACACACACACACACACACACACACACACACACACACACACACACACACACACACACACAGAGAGAGAGAGTTATGCAGAGGATAGTCAGACAGAGGCTGACCCACATTCTCCACTGTAGTACATTTTGACAGCACTACTACTACTATAGCCGCTTGTACTCCTTATTTTTCTTACACATCTCACACAACACACATTGCACATCTTGGAAGCACACCGTTGTGTAACACCCCACTTGCAGTCCCATAAAGCCCAGCAACCCGACTTTTTTTGGTGTGCTGTGGTTCATTTCAGTGCAGACACACGCTAATACAAGAGCTTCACCTTAAATGCGTTTCAAAGTAATGATGCAATTCATGGTGACAGGCTGAAATGATTAATTCATCTCCAAGATGTCTCAGAGAGGTAGATAACAACACTACTGTAAATTAAGATCACACACAGGCTGATTTATGAGTGGTATTTCATACCTTTTTGAAAACGTTTGTTTAGATTTTACTTCTTTATTACTTATTTTACTACTTATTTTTACTTCATATTTTAGAGTGTAGGCATTTCTTTTACTTGATCTCAATTTCCCTGCAGGGATTGCTAAGTGTTTAACCTAAGCTCATCTTTGACCTCCTGGGTGGTAGAGAGAAAGGAGAATCAATACAGTATCATATTATGTTACTTAGTACGCCATTCTGCTTCTTACATCATGTAGATCTCTATTTCTTATGGCCCCTTTATATCTGACTTGAGAGGATATTACACAGCAGTTCATTTAAAGAAGATACTAATTGTTGTAATGGCTATCCTGATAATAAGGATGATGTAGACAAAGATATGACTGCTAATGATAGCGAGCACCGATTGATGGGACGGATTACGAACAAGGTAAATGGATGATGATTTTTTGACGATTGTCTTGCATCTATGACAAAGATGCTAAACGCTCTAATGACTCCTATTAAACAAAGGATATGGTCCACATAGGTGCACATAATGCTGTTGACACTTGGAGTTACAGTCAGTTAGAAGTCTCTACAACACATAACGGCTCTTTCCCCTGCTGCTGGTTGATATCAGAGGAGCATTGTTAAAATGATAGATTCACTTATACACTCTCTCTTCTCCACTGTCTCCAGGATGAGATGGAGGAGTTGCGGTCTGAGATGCTGGAGATGAGGGACATGTACATGGAGGATGACGTCTACCAGCTGCAGGACCTACGGCAACAGCTGGAGCAGGTACAACTGTGGGAAGACAGACCGACTAAATGAAAGCACTTTTATGGAACTTTAAATGTATAGAACAGGCAGAGGCTCCAAAATGTTTTGAAACGGGAAAGTATGAATGATCTGAGTGTCATCTTTGAGCAAGAGGTGTGAGACAAGGCCAGGTGCATTATGGATGTCTGCATGTCTTCTTTGGAATTTGAATGGCTGCTGCAAGGCGAATCTTCCTTGAAGGCGCTATAACATGGAGCAAAGTAACAAAAAGGGCTTAGACAGATGACACATCATCCAAACACATGCTTCTGTTTCTTAGGCTAATAAGACCTGCCGCATCCTGCAGTACCGGCTGAGGAAGGCAGAGCGACGCTCTCTCCGCGTGGCCCAAACAGGGCAAGTGGATGGAGAACTGATACGAACGCTGGAGCAAGACGTCAAAGTAAGTGTTGGTGTGTTTGAGAGAGAGTGATTGAAATGGCTAAATGGAGCTGTGTGTGGAACTGGAAGAGGTTCTAAAGTTGTGTCTCAGCTTCACGCAAATCATATAATTAAAAACTCACTTTTTGGGCCTTGTGCATATACATTTGTGTATCTGGAGTGCCTACTAACCCACAAACTGTGAAATAAGACAAACTAGTCAGGTTTTTGTGGGCTGCCTAGATCAGAAAAAATGGGATTTAACAAGCCATTCAGATTTGCTTTAAATATGTGATTGTTGTTACATACATGCTGTGTTTTAGATGTATTTTTTGCGTATTTTCAGACCGTTTTCTTTACCCTTCTCCTTCACACTGTTAACGTCATGAGGATGTGGTGAGGTCAGGCTTCCTCTAATTTGTTTAAGGAATTTCCCAGTTTAAAATGTATATACTTTATATACTAATTGTCACACTGGCTAAGCAACACTGAATGCTGCATTAGGAATCCCAATTGACCTAATACTCGCACATTTAACAGGCATGCACAGATTACTCCAGAAACCAGCATTAAAGACCATCTCCACAAACACACATATGCAGCAAATGTACATACAGACAACGTTCTCTTTAACTAGCATCCTTTACAGGATGCATGCACACCAGTCATCCCAATCACTTAAGGAATTCTGGGTAAAGGCCGGTTATACACAAACAAACTGAATGCAGGGTAAAGCTTCTGTGTGTGTGTGTGTGTGTGTGTGTTTTGTCACGGTGACCCTGGACTATATGGGTGCACTCTGTCAAATTCACAGCGTTCCGCCAACATTTTTTCATGTGATAGAGGATACAATGAGGCCTTTATACCCTAAGAGAGAGTGTGAGAGTGAGACTGTGATGTCACTCTCCAAGGGCTTTCCGCCGGCTGTTGCTGTCTGTCTCTCCGCCGCTGTCTCACAATCTGGTTGTTTTGGAAGAAAGAAGGAAGGAAGGAAGGAAGGAGGGAGGGAAATGTGTACATCCTGTGTCTCTGATGATGAAAAAAAGGGGATTGGTCACTTTTTGAAAATTCAAATCAGCCAATCAGAGAGGGAGGATGATGCGGGGAGGAATACATAAAGAAAAAAAGAGAAATGCAAAAAAGAGAGAAACTAAGAGAAAGAAAGAAAGAAAGAAACAGAAACAAAAATAGAGGAGGGGAAAACAAGGTATTCAGGAAGGATTAGTTGATTTGAATGGAGGTCTGACTTGACTTTAAATCTTCAGTAGCCAATGGTAGCGATGTGATAAGGAGTGGGAGAATGAGGTCAGAAATAATGGAGAAAATAGAAAAACAAAACTTGAAAAAGCAAACAAGTGAGGTCTGCATCTGTTGGCTGCATTAGCAAAGAAGGGTCATAAACACAAGATACTATAAACATATACACTGCAAGGATACAAACCTGACCTCTCTCACAACACATGGCTGATTGTGCTGTCTTGCCGGCAGAGCCAAGACTCAGACAGAAGGTCAAGTTACACTGTGTGTGTGTGTGTGTGTGTGTGTGTGTGTTAATTCCATGCTAAGCTTCTCTTTTGCCAGCCTCTTACAGTCACTCCTCTTGTTTTTTCTGGTGCCTTCGTTATTAGCCTTATAAAACCAGACATTCACTCTGGTCGACTGAAGTCCTGCTGTTGGACACGTCACAGTCAAACTTGACCGTGAACTCACTGAGCTGCTCTACACTGAGCTACTTTATAAAAGTAATTGGCTTAAATGCTGTTGATGCTTTAAGGCCCTGCTGTTATGACTCAGTTACGTACAAAAGCACACAAATTGGCAAATGCACACAGACACACACGCAGACTTAAACCTCCTTATGTACGTCACATGCTCTTATTTGTGTTGTTTTAGAAATTGTCTGTCGGCTCACATCTGACGTGTGTGTGTGTGTGTGTGTGTGCGTGCGTGCGTGCGTGGTATGGCTGTCAAACTCTCCATGAGAATGTCTGACATCATTTCCTGTCCTACTCATACACTTCTCTCTTTCCCACAGGCTACAGACATCTGGATACACACACACATACAGAGGAAATAGTTGTTAGGATTCTCATGATGTCAACACAGCAGTTGTACTTCACCTTATTTCCAGAGAATCAGTTTTGCATTCGCCTTGAAGGGCTGACTATAAACTACCCGAAACTTAAGATCTCAACCAGATCTTTCGAGTGAGAAAATGTGTTAGCTTGTAGTTTGAGTGAACACATCCTTTTAAAGCATATCCAACAGTTTGGAAAATATGCTTGCTTTTTGTCTCATAAGGTAATATAGATAACAGTTTTATCTATTTGCCTTCAGTATGGAGAGTGGTCCAGGATGTGTTTAGCATAGCTAGTTGCTGGTTGCCCAAATAAGGAGAGAGCACAGACCACTACAGCAGTGGCTGTAAACCAGGACAGATTTATGGTCTATGCATAACATTTTGTTACATGTGCCACCAGTGTACAGTCTGTGCTATTGGTAATGTAAACATTATTTATACGGTGAGTAAATGTAATTATTTGACATAGTCCATTGTTTTTTAGACCACGCCCAAACATTTCTACTTGTATTATCCTTCTTGCTTGGCTTTGGAGCTTGTCTCAGTTTCTTCCATTACCATACATACCATCTCTATACTATAGACACATCATCTGTTGCTACTGCAGAGTGTGTGTGTGTGTGTTTCCTGTATATGTTACTATGAGCTTTCATCACATACTTTAGAGTCATCCTACCTCCCTTACTACCTCACAGTAACGTATAGCATATACTGCTATAGTTGAGGACCCTAATTGAGATAATAGATTCACTAGCGTCTAACCCTAACCTTCACAACTGCATGCCGAACTCCAAGTCTTAACTTTCAGAGAGCAAAGACATTTGAAAGAAGCAAGGATGGACCTCACTTTTCAAAAAAGTCCTCAATCTCAAGGTCTTAAGCTCAAACTGGTCCTCACAAAGATAGAAGCACAGGAGTTTATACACACACGGTCATTAGATTAGAGCTTGAAAGCAGCAGTATCCGGTAGATTTATCTGAACAGGGCCAGCTCCCAGCCTCATCTCCATATGGTGTGTGTGTGTGTGTGTGTGTGTGTGTGTGTGTGTGTGTGTGTGTGTGTGTGTGTGTGTGTGAAAATTGGATTCAGTTTAGTTCTTGTTCTGTATGAGCTCCAGTAAAGTGTTCCTCTTGCATGTCTCTCTCTCACTCACACACACACACACACACACACACACACACACACACACACACACACACACACACACACACACACACACCCCAACCCCCACTCTTGCACCATGTGTCATACACACACTGTAGGAAGTACAGTTTCCATGCGAGTATCAATCATTGCATCCCTGTTCCCAGAAGGAACTGTGGTTTCCACTTGTCTCTGTGTTACTGTTTGTTAGAGCCAGTATTAGCTATAGTACAGTATTAACTATAAATCTAGATTTAATTTAAATGTTATTTGTGCCAATATAACCCTTTGACGGTTTGAAAGATAACTATAGGAAAACATTCTTTGATGGAGGAACACGGTTATTAGATTTATAACAGTATGATTTAGTGAAAACGATAAAGAATCGATGATTTGGCAAATGTAACACTATGTAACACTAGCTTGGATGGAGTTACTGCAGTGTAAACGTCCCCAAACCAAATGGCGAACACAACAGACTCGCTATTGTTACTCTAAACTCTGTTAATTTAGCATCTTGGCTCTCACAGGGTGGGTGTTTCGCTCCTCAACAGGTAGTATATAGTTAGTTTCTTGTCTTTGGAAATAACACAAGGTTACTTGCTAGTGAACAGGGCATGCTAACGTTTGCAGCTTACATTAGAGCAGATAAACACATTGTTTAATCCATTACTTTGCTCTATTTGGTTTTGACACCACTCACTAGAGATGTCCCAAGCCCATCCTAAGTATTGGTATTGTGGCCTATCCGGACATCTTTTAACAGATCCATAAGGGCTAAAATGAACCGATCAAAATCCGATCTTTTCTTAACAGTACTTTTGTCTGCTATGTTGCAGCACAGTTCTCCTTCACCACAGATGGGCTCTATATTGCAGCATTTACTGAAAATGAGAATGAAAATTGGAGTGTGTGAATGTGAAAAATGATTTGGTTGTACTGGTGATTGAGCGTCTCAATAGAGCACCATGCACACTGTTTCGGAACGGGAGAAATCCAATAGCTTGCAACTGCTGCTGCAACTACTTAATTAATTTGCCAAGCTATTATTGGAAATTGCTGTTTAATTGTGCTCAAATGATTATCTGATTATCTGAAGGGTCTATCCACAGGAATTGACAAGTTTGACAATCAAAGTATCTTTTAATTAATGTATCAAGTAAAAATGAAAAACATTCACTAGTTCCAGCCTCTCAAATGTGGTAATTAATTGAATATGTTGGTTTTGGACTGTTGGTCGACAAAACAAGCAATATGAAGTTCTCACGCCATCGCCTGGGAACCATTTTTAACTATTTTCTGACATTGTATCGACTGAGTAATTTATTGAAAGAAAAATTGAGCAATAAATCGATTAAGGAAAACAATCAGAAGCCCTATCAAGTACTACTGCAAACACTATTACTATATAGTACATACTGCTTGATATCATAGAAGTGCTGGATAGATGCCGCTATGTATGTATGTATGTATGTATGTATGTATGTATGTATGTATGTATGTATGTATGTATGTATGTATGTATGTATGTATGCATGAACGGATGGAAGGATTTTCCAACTGCCATTTGACATGCCAAGGATTGTGGGAATTCATCACATTCCCCCTCCCTCTGTCACCTCCCTCTCTCTCTTCTCTCTTTATCCAAAGATAGATGGATAACAGCCTGTACTGGAACAGTTGTCACGCCACTGGACCTCTCTCTCTCTCTCTCTCTCTCTCTCTCTCTCTCTCTCTCTCTCTCTCTCTCTCTCTCTCTCTCTCTCTCTCTCTCTCTCTCTCTCACACTCACACACATAATGGTTTTATATATAGACATGGAGCATATTGCTTGTGATGTAACATCCTCTAAATGGGTGTTGAGAGGCCAGATTTTTGGATGAATGTCAAAAAGGTCAACAGGATCAAAAGTAACTAACGCCAGTGCTACAGTACCTCAGAGTTACTCACATCCTCCTGCTAAATTCTGCAATTCTTTTGAGCAGACTTGAAGTTAAAGTTGTTATAGTGGCTGTGCTCCAGGGCTGTAAAACTATGTCTTGTTATGAAATGATGACAGCACTCACACAAAAACAGCAGTGATAAACTGATGCAATGTGAGGCTTTTGCAGGAAATCCACAGTGTGGATGAGAGAGATAACAAGTAGAGAATCAAAAATGTGTTCCAAGTTGTCATTCATTATTTGATATGCTGAATAAAGTTTTGTCATCTGTCCCGCTAACCAATGCATCTCTTTAGTTGACCACCACTCTCTGCCATGCACATTGTAATCAGAAGCTAATGTTTCCCAGGAGTTCAGCATCTTCACATATAGAACTATGGAGGATGTTACAGAAGCAGAAGTGGAAAGTAACTATGTAGATTTACTCCATTATAATTTTGAGACATGTGTACTGTATTTCCATTTTGTGCGGCTTTATACTTCTATTGTACAATATTTAAAAGGGAAATATCACACTTTATTTTACCCTACTGCATTTATCTTATGGCTGTATTTATAAACATTGCCGATAAAGACTGTACATGCAAAAAAAAAGTTAATAAAATATGATATATTAGGGTTGGGTTAAACCCAACAAGTCCTCCAAACCATACATAACAGTGGCGGCAGGAAATGGGACCCACATCCTCATATGTGCTGCCTAACAATATACATGGGTCGTAATTGCTTCTTGTACATAACAACCTATGGGGTTGTTTTTGATCTCGTTTAACCACATAGAACAACAGAATAAAAAATTATAAACTTGGCGCCATAACCAGGGTTATTTTTTAATTGTTCTAATACTTAAGTGAAAGATATAAACATTTATTTTATCACTGAACGCAAGTTACTTTTTTCATTTGTTATTCATGTGTTGCAACAGAAAATGTAATGAAACCTGTCTGATCTGTATGGAGACAGAGCAGCAGTCTATTTTGGTTTGTCAGCCATTTAAGAACCATTGGTGTGATTGTGAAATATTAGAAAACACTCCTTATCTGTCTGCGCAACTACGAGCTGATTCTGCAGTACTCTCCTCTATGATAAACTGAGAGGTTCAGCTGAACAGCAGGTAGTCGATAAGTCTACAGGGAGCCACACTTTGTAAGCATATTTCCTAGCTCATTAAAAAAACACAATATTGTGACCTCCAAGGTTGACCGTAAGCCTTCAAATGCTTTTCCGTTTTCAGTGGAGTCATCGTCTGTGATTTGATGAACAACATGCAGGCCTAAGCCACTATAGAGTGCTGAGGCAATAAAACTACAGATTGAAGGAGTGTTTCTGTCAGATTTAGCATCAGTATAAATGGTTATGTTCTTATTTTACTTGACAACTTAATAGCTAATCCACTGCAGGAAGCAAAAATACTCTGAGATAGACAGAAAAGCTTAGTGAAAGAGCACAATGAATAAGTGTGTGGTTCCAACATATATTCAACAATAAAATTGTTGATGTTCTTGGTCAATTTGAAAAAAACCATACCATGATAAAATCACTTGAAACACTTTAATCCACGTTACATTTTAAAACGACAAATATCTGCTGCTGACCTTGTTTTCTGAATTAGGCAAAGTGGTGTGATAAATTAATTTCAAGCAGTGGCTCTGTGTTTGTTGCTGTCGCTTCAGAGCAAAAAGGTCCTGATTTCAAACCCCGTCAGGGCTGACAGAAGCATGTTTCCTCCCACGCCAAAAGACATTAATGTTTCAGTACAGTAGGTGTTTTTCTGTCAGTGCTCTGAGGCAACAGAGCACTGTCCCCAGGTGCTGTGCTGTTGCTGCCCACTGCTCCTAAACCGACGAGCTCCTAAATAGAGTTTAAATTTAGAGGACAGCTTTCTAATGCTCTGACATTTCAGATTTTTTTTTTAGTTTGTTATTAGTTGGATGAAGACATCATTTAGTTTCACCTCTGTACGTTCAGAAAGAGAACGGTCGAGGGCATGTTTAACCTAGCTTAGCACAAGCGGGAAGCAGGGAGAAACTGCTAGCGACTGTCAAAGAGGAAAATACACTTGACAAGATCTCCACATTAGTCTATACTACTTGTTTTTTTGTTAGCTTGTACACTAGCCACCAAAACATTCAGGACAAGCTTGGCTAGCTGTTATACATCTCTTTACCAGCCGTTAACAAATGTATCCGATAAAAAACATTGAGTTTTAATCTGCTGTCTGTTGCACATTAAAAATACAGAACACCGACGCTGCTGCGCACCAGAAGCAGCAGCCACATCTAACAGACTGAAAGAACCTTTAGGCACGAATATGAAACTGTCATTTGTCTGGCAGAAAAAAATAGCAACTAGCTAGTAAACAGTGGAGCATTTAGCATTAGCTAAAGAGTCAAACAAGTAAGCAACTTACAACCCCAAATCAGAAAAAGTTGGGACATGGAAAACACAAAAAGAAAGTAGTGATGTACTAAATGTACTTTGACTTGTATTTCATTGCAGACAATACAAAGCACATCATTTAATGTGTTCCTCATGATTTTCATTGTTTTAAAAAAAAAAAAAAAAATTCCTATTTTGGTTCTTACATATGGCGTCATTTTTTAGTCAAAAGTTGTGAGCGTGTAAGACATGATCACGAGCACATTATGTTATTTCACACGCGCAAAAATGAACCTTCAGCTGGCATGATAAAAGTACTCGCGCACAAATTCAACAACCGAGAGGTGTAGGTAGCTGCGAGCGAGCGCCTTACTCTGCTTGTACAGTGGAATCCTGCTCGCGCGCAGCGGGCTTCTGCTCGCGGAGTGCTGTTTTGCTCGCGGAGTGGATTTCTGCTCGTTCAGCTGATTTCTGCTCGCTCGAGTACATGACTTTTGACAATTTGGGGGCGGAAACCAAGGAGGGCACTGACCCTCTTATGATTGGTCACTTTCACACAGGGACATCCTTGATTGACAGCTCTCATTACAGGAAGCACGGAGTCAAAGTATCTGACGGAGTTCAGTCATTCAGTTAACACTGCACAGTGGACGGAATGGCGGCGACACCTGAAGATGTAGGCGTAAGTGATATTGATGATATGGTGGGGGCTGTGTGTTTGACAGTGTTATAGCCATTTAATCTGAAATTTGTTGAGAATAAACTCATTAAATATTGAGAATAAAGTCGTTGTATTTCGAGTTTTTTTCTCAATATTTAATGAGTTTTTTCTCGAAACACAACGACTTTATTCTCAATATTTAATGAGTTTATTCTCAACAAATTTCAGATTAAATGGCTATAACACTGTCAAACACACTTACGCCTACATCTTCAGGTGTCGCCGCCATTCCGTCCACTGTGCAGTGTTAACTGAATGACTGAACTCCGTCAGATACTTTGACTCCGTGCTTCCTGTAATGAGAGCTGTCAATCAAGGATGTCCCTGTGTGAAAGTGACCAATCATAAGAGGGTCAGTGCCCTCCTTGGTTTCCGCCCCCAAATTGTCAAAAGTCATGTACTCGAGCGAGCAGAAATCAGCTGAACGAGCAGAAATCCACTCCGCGAGCAAAACAGCACTCCGCGAGCAGAAGCCCGCTGCGCGCGAGCAGGATTCCACTGTACAAGCAGAGTAAGGCGCTCGCTCGCAGCTACCTACACCTCTCGGTTGTTGAATTTGTGCGCGAGTACTTTTATCATGCCAGCTGAAGGTTCATTTTTGCGCGTGTGAAATAACATAATGTGCTCGTGAGCATGTGTTACACGCTCATAACTTTTGACTAAAAAATAACGCCATACTTACACACACATTTCAAAAACAGTTGGAACAGTAAAGCATTTACCACTTTGTAATGTTGCCATTCCTTTTCACAACACACAAAAGACGTTTAGGGACTGAAGACACCAAGTGATGAAATGTTTCAGGTGTAATTTTGTCCCATTCTTGCTGCAAACAAGTCTTAAGTTGGGCAACAGTACGGGGTCTTCGTTGTCGCATTTTGCGCTTCAAAATGCACCACACATTCTCTATTGGAGACAGGTCGGGACTGCAGGCAGGCCAGTCAAGTACCCGTATCCTCTTCCTCCGTAGCCAGGACTTTGTAATGTGTGCAGAATGTGGTTTTGCATTATCTTGTTGAAATATGCATGGACGTCCCTGGAAAAGATGTATTCTTGAAGGCAGCATATTGTGCTCCAAAAGCTCTATGTACTTTTCAGCATTAATGGTGCCATCACAGAAGTGCAAGTTACCTTTGCCAAGGGCACTGACACAACCCCATACCATGACAGACCCTGGCTTTTGGACTTGTTGCTGGTAACAGTCTGGATGATCCTTTTCTTCTTTGGTCCAGAGCACACGGCGTCCATTTCTCCCAAAAAATACCTGAAATACTGATTCATCTGACCACAGTACACGTTTCCACTGTGTTATGCTCCATCCCAGATGCCTTCGAGCCCAGAGAAGTCGACGGCGCTTCTGGACACTGTTAACATAGGGCTTCCTTTTGGCACAGTACGGTTTTAACTGCCATTTGTGGCTGTTACTACGTATTGTGGTAATTGACAAAGGTTTGCCAAAGTAGTCCTGAGCCCATGTGGTGATATCGCTTATAGATGAATGACGATTCTTGATGCAGTGCCGCCTGAGGGATCGGAGATCACGGTTGTTCAGCTTAGGCTTGCGCCCTTGTCTTTTACGCACTGAAATTCCTCCTCATTCCTTGAATCTTTTAATTATGTTATGCACTGTTGAAGGTGAAATACGCAAATGTCTTCCTATCTTTCTTTGAGGAACATTGTTTTTAAACATTTCAATAATTTTCTCACGTATTTGTTGGCAAACTGGCGATCCTCGGCCCATCTTTGCTCCTAAAGGACTAGACCTTTCTTGGATGCTGCTTTTGTACCACATCATAATTACAATCACCTGTTGACATCACCTGTTTCAAATCACATCATTATTTAACCAATTTACCTGATTACTAGCCCTAAATTGCTCCTGTCCCAACTTTTTCTGATTTGGGGTTGTAAAATAAATGTATCATTGCATCATAATACCCTTGATTTAAACCCCATTTAATATTCAGTAAATGAGAAAAGTGATACTTCTTCAGAGTTGGAAGTGAAGGGGTAAACTTTATTTTCCTTTTGTTTTTAAATGTATTTTTTTGTGATTTTTTGAATAATCTTCATCTACACACATGCGTTTATACTTCTATCTACTTGTGAGGACGTTCATTTACATAATGCCTTCCCTAACCACGACAGATATGTGCATGTCTAACCCCAACCTTTACCGTACCATTGATTTATGTAAATACAACATGTATCTGTGGCGCCTGGTTAGCTCACCTGTGCCCCATGTACAGAGGCTCCTTGTTGTAGCGGCCACGGTTTCAGTTCCGACCTGCGGCCCTTTGCTGCATGTCATTTCCCCTCTCTCTCCCCTTTCCTGCCTAATCTGTCCTGTCAAATAAGGGTCTAAAATACCACAACAAATCTTTAAATATAACAGTAATCCTGAATTGGGGACCACACAAAATGTCCTCTTATTTTAAGTTTAAAACTCAATTTCATCCTTGCAAAGACAAGTACACACACACACACACACACACACACACACACACACACACACACACACACACACACACACACACACACACACACACACACACACACACACACACACACACACACACACAGCTGCTGTTGTGTTTCCATAACGGTCATCTCTTTAACGACCTTCCTCCCTGTAGATTTTATCCGAGAGGGTTTACATGCTGCCACTGTGTGTGTGTGTATGTGTGTGTGTGTGTGTGTGTGTGTGCGTGTGCGTGTGCGTGCACATACTGGCTGGATAACAGGAAGAACAAGACTGGCTGTTGAATGCAATATAACACACAAACCACACACAGTGTGCAAGAGATCTATTTGATGACTAACTGCCACGTGTTGAATGATATTGCTGTTTTCCCCATGGCCTTTATTTTTGTGTGTTTTGTGTTTCTTTGTGAGTAGAGGAACAGTCAAGACATCCTTGCTCTCTGCTACTGGTATTTTTGGTCTGTGTAATGCTTATCAGTTCAATTTTCTAAGCACAAACGGACATTTGGAAAAACAGAAAAATGGGTTCAAATATCCAATTTTTCATTTTTTTTCCGCTTTGACAAATAAAAAAATTGGATCTTTACACTGTTTTTCCAATTTTCTGTTTTTATTCAGAGGATCAGAAATTTATAAAATTACAAAATTGCGTCTGGGCTCCAATTATTCAATACTGCAATGATATTCTCTCCCTCGTTCCACCTAGCTCCGCCCCACCCCACGAGAGGTGAAACGCTTGTCAATATCCAGCACTGACTTGAATCAAGATCGCCTAGTGTCTATATTTAAAGTGTCATCCTCCGCCCATACACAGGACCACTCAGAGGCGGAGTGGCAATCGAGAGTCGGGACTTTTCCCGGTGGGCCGGTAGTGTCTGTTTCGAGGCCGCGAGGGCCGGTCTGATAATAGTTATAGGCTACATTGTAAGTTCTTAGCCACACCATCCGCCGCCCGCTGGTCAGCCTCTGCTCAACCCGTACGGCGGGCCGCAGCAGCCTCTTATTTCAATATGGAAAGCCAAAAAAGAAAAGGGAAAGGTGGCGCTGAGATGGTCAGACTCAAAATAAAAAAAGGGATTGTGTTGCTATGCTGTGTTCATTCATTAACCATCTGAACATTCATCTCCCCTCTTCTCAACAAGATTCTGAATTATATTCTCGTAATTATCCAGCGTTGACATGACTGCCCCGAGTCTTCTTGAATGCCCGCCTAAACCCATCCAGACACACCCACGATAATAGCCAACCAATCGTTGGTAACTAGGCGGAACGAGGGAGAGAATATCATTGCAGTATTGAATAATTGGAGCCCAGACGCAATTTTGTAATTTTCTAAATTTCTGATTCTCTGAATAAAAACAGAAAATTGGAAAAACAGGTGAAAGATCCAATTTTTTAATTTGTCAAGGCGGAAAAAAATGAAAAATTGGATATTTGAACCCATTTTTCTGTTTTTCCAAATGTCCGTTTGTGTTTAGAAAATTGAACTGATAAGCATTACACGGACCGTTTTTTTCCTACTCTCCTAATTCCATACTCTCTCACACACACTCTCTTTAAAACACACACACACACACACACACACACACACACACACACACACACACACACACACACACACACACACACACTTTCTCAGCTCGGCAGCACCGTGACTGAATGCTAATTACATCCTATAGTTCAGTTGCTGGGTAAAACCACAGCTTCAATGGCGTTAAATTCCTACACGTTTGTCTTTAACATAGAGGAACAATACAGCATTTATTAAGTGTCAAATGCTGACAAAGGAGTGTTGAAGAGGAGGAGAAGGTTGAGATGGAGGAGGGGAGATGAAGACCCATAAACCTGCAGTGGTGAAAACATCCCTTTAATAAAAGCTGTTTTCTCTTTCAAATATTGATTCACAGATCAAAAGTAAGCACACAGTGTAAATCAATTACATTTTCTGTCCGATTCGATCTACATAAAGCTCCAGGGGCTTTTCACTCAGCACACATTAAGAACTCCTCTGTGTTTAAATACACAAACGCCAATGTTAAAGTGTACTTTTCATCTGCTCAAGAGAGAGACATATGGAGCAAATTTCCTTTTGGTTAAAGTGGTAATCTTCATATTTCATCTCCATATTTATTAATGTTCTCACTGCTGTTATGTTTCTGCACCGCACCCCCAGAGAGAGTCTACCAGTCCAACATTGTGAGCAGGACTTTGACATCTTCCTTTGATTTTCTGCTAATAGAATATACAGTATATCCCATGTAATTAAACCACCAGGA
Organism: Gymnocephalus cernua; assembly: GCA_023631565.1. Lineage (NCBI taxonomy): Eukaryota > Metazoa > Chordata > Actinopteri > Perciformes > Percidae > Gymnocephalus > Gymnocephalus cernua. Next base: position 19,051,802 of record CM042433.1, read on the forward strand.
ACTATACACTACCCGGCTGTTCAGGGATTTTACTCGTGGCCACAGTCAAAATTGCACAACCATCGCAAAAGAAGTGGCTGTAATTATAAGACAAATCTATTGAGTTACACCTCTTTGTATTGTCACACACTTGAGTCCAATAAAAACAGAACATATTAGTTGTTTTTTTTTACGACATATTCGTCCAGCCAGTGTCGTTTTCAGTCGACACATAAGATGCAGCAACATCAGTTTTGTCATGGTATTCATAAAAAAAAAACATGCACATTAAAGAGTTATTTCTATAAATGGACTTCCTCTATATTAAATGATAAAATAAATATAACTTCCTTCCCGATCGACACATACATGTTTTCTGATCTGATGCCACTATCAGCAGGACACCATTATTTGTCAGTGCCAAATGTAGTTGTCCTACAGTTCAATATACAATATGACGAGGAGGAACTGCTTACTGTACAGGTGGAAAAAAAAGGTGGTGTGAAGGCTGCAGTGACAGCTTGGAAAACCCATAAATTAATAAAGACATCCTCAGGAAAACATCTTTACTGAGGTTTTGAATTTTTTAAATTAGAAGTCAGCAGTAGAGTGTGTTTGATGTATGTCTTTAATGCTAACTGTCAAAATACTGCACTCAGCATATGTTTACAACAGTGTTAGCATTAGGAAGGTGTGTGTTTTGACCAGCAAATAAAATATACTGTAATGATGAAGTAAGGGATAATCACGAGAGACAGGGCAATAAACAGTTTGATATGCCCGGCTTGTGGACGGCTTCGTCTCGGGCGGTAACCTTCCACAAGCCGGGCATATCAAACTGTTTATTGCCCTGCCTCTCGTGATTATCCCCTTTATTCTACTTCTTGCTTGCCAACATAATAAAACAATTCAAATACTTTAATAATTATGCGTTTTCTTATTCGTATTGCATGCTTATTAAATGTATACGCTGTTTGAGTTAATCTCCATCAAAAAGTAGTCCCCTTTAGAATACGGTGAATGACGTTAGCTCAGCTGTAGCTAAGTAGTTTCTATAGCAACCACACAAGGCTGCCGTCTTAACAAATCGTTTAGCTAGTTCTTCGGCGCTGCAGGTGTCCGGGTCAGTTGTCACTGTCAGTCTATCCTTCTGGTGGCTCTTCCACTCGGTGAAAACCTTGATAGCAAAGGCAGATGCCTTTTTCGTGTTTTATTCAAGGGCCCCGTCTTCAATTGTACACAGCTCCTCATCTGTCAGATCTCGGAAACAGGTAGCATACCCTGGGCCTCGTCTTTTTCTTTTGTCATTCTGTCGTCCTCGTCACTCTTTAACCTGTCCTCAAATTCTTCCCTACTCCAAATATATTAAAATTGACAATGAATTCGTCCATTTTTAAACCACTGTAGCTAATGTTTAGAACTACGGCGAATAACGTTAGCTAGCTCAACTGTAGCTAACGTTAATTAGTTTATATAGCAACCACACAAGGCTACATCCGATCACTAACGTTAGTTTAATAACATAGTTGCTACATTGTATCTCGCTTGCGAAGCTATGTATCGACTGACCCTCCAATAGATTTCCGACACATTTTAGAAACTTTTTTTAAACAAGGTTTATTTTTACAAGGGACCTCATGTTTGAAATTTCTGTGATAGAAAAAGAAATACAAGCGGCGTATTGATCTACTATTTGATGACGCTGTGCTCAGTCAGTAAGCGGGCAATATGCCGGGTTAATGCCCTCCTCCCAGCCAGCGCCGGACGCAAAATTACGAATCCCACTATGGCAACGCCAAGACCCGCCCTCCGAAGCAGCTCGATTGGTTGGGGTTAAGCATTTCACCTCGAGTGGTTAAGGTTAGGATAGCGGATTGGTCAGGGGATAGGACATGAACAAATGGGGTCACGTTACCTTGGACGCCTGGCCAATAGTAGTGATTGAAGGGCGGGTCTTGGCGTTGCCATAGTGGGATTCGTAATTTCGCGTGCCGGACGGTTCACGCCTCGCCGTCGTCCATTAATACCTGACCATGGACACCTCGAAGGGCATTAACCCGCTTATACCATGGTCACTTGCCAAATAACATATTTTTAAAACATTATTTCACATTTTAATTAGTTTTACAATCGAAATCTAAAGTTTTAACAAACAACAACTCTATTTCTGTTATTCCCATCCATCAAGTTCTTATGCAATGCAAATGTTGTTCACTCCTCCAGGAAATAAGAAGGACCTTAGATACGATTTGCCACCCTTAGCAACCGGAGATATTTATAGTCCGCTCAGCTGATAGAACCCTTCAGTTTAGCTACGAGCCAGAAAGCTAACGCTATGCTAGCAAGATCCAAAGTCAATAACATTGTGCACAGTTGTCAATCAGTAAAAATAATTTGACAGTATGTTAAACAACAAGATAAGCTAGCTATCCAGCCACGTCATTGTCCCTAAAACGACTTTTACGAACAATTTGATCCGCGATGTGTAACGTTACTGTCGGCCGCACCCTGAAGTAGCGACCTGAACAGCGAACGGGATGTGAGATAACGTCATTCTCTGTGAAACAAAGTCAGTCCAGAGGGGAAGTATAACTTACTTCTTGCAGCGTGTGTGTTAGCGCCATCCTGTGGTGTTCAGAGGACGAGTTGGAAATAACAGATCCACATTTCCTTTTTGATTTAATATAGCGCATTGATTTAGAACAGTAAACAGTCAGTTTCACCAGAACTCCTTTAGTAGGTGTACTACATCACTTTTTTATGGACACCCAGCAGCCAATCAGAATCGAGTATTCACCCAGACCATGGTATAACTGGATTTAAGTTAACCCACTAATGTCATACATTTTATTGAAAATCAGCAGAAGATTGTGTAACCTACATTGTACACACACACACACACACACACACACACACACACACACACACACACACACACACACACACACACACACACACACACACACACACACACACACACACAGAGAGAGAGGGAGAATTAGAACATGAAACATGAATTGGCGCATGGTGGAGCTCAGGGAGCCATTGGGTACAGTGAGAGTGGGCAGTACAGAGGAGCATTGTGGGACATGTTCATAGAATAACACACATTGTCCAGTTGCAAACTTGAATGTCATATCCTCAAGGTATGCTTGTTGTATGTGTGAAATGAATGATTTGTTGGCACTTTTCAGACGTGTTACTGGTCCACATAGTTAGTCATTTGGGTACATAAATTTCCAAGTCATATTATTACCAAATTATGTTGTGCTTTGAATTGACCGACCTTTTCACCTCGTTTCCATATAATCAAATGAAAGCAGCTGGCAGGCCATTTGTGCTGAGCAGTGGTTCTGTGTTGTCACCACTTTATGTATGTTCTCACGTCCTTTTGGAGCTGCGACCAAATCAAAGTACAAAATACATAATACAATGATTGTGAATGATACATGAGGCCTACTCTCAGTAATTGTTAACATAAAAGTAAAATCTATCAACACAAAACTGTTAAATCATCAGATACTAAAGACCTCCCGCAGATTAAATCAGTATTGAGGTTAATGGGGTCTAAGTACATTTATGAGCTATTGAGTGATTGATTTCATCATTTCATCAAATCTAATACAGCCTTTTAGAATAAAAGCCCTCATATTTAGTTTAAATTGAGTTTAAGCAATTCTTTTAAAGCGTTAAATTGACACCTATTAAAGCAAATTACCTCTTTTATCTACATTTTCATCAAATCCTTTTCCTATTCAAGTCTTATTGATAACCAAAAGGCATGGTTGAACATCTGTTTTTAGTGTGGGAGTCACCTGAAGCATTTAGAATCATGCCAAAACTGATTTTACCATTTTGCAATTGTCTGTAAAACACAATTATCAGGAAAAGTGTCAAAGTACAGCAGATTTTAGTGTGAGTCTCTCAGCTCTAAACCATGTTGTCTAACTGTATTTGCGTTGCACACTAATAACGTCATGGAAAATAACTTGCTAAAACAGTAATTTTACCACATGTAAATCAGCCATTACCAGTTACCAGCATAAGTTTGTATGTTGCAGCATGAGTCAGAAAGGAGGTTTTTCAGGTTTCAGTTTTTACTGTTGCTTTTTGTGCTGTTTATATATCAAACACCAGGAAGTTGACTTTGTCCTAGTTTGACTCTTTGACATTGGAAACTTTTAATGAATAAATCCCCTCAGGGGGAAACAATCAGACTTTCATAAGATCACATTATGTATAAAAGATCAGTTCTTGCCAGAGTGGCATTAATTATCTTTTGGCTTTATTAGATTTAAAGAGAAAAAAGTTCCCGCTGATAGAGAGGACACACTTTGTAGACTCAGCTACAAAACCAGCGTTTAACTCTGGTCCTGTTTGCACTGGCAGCCTTCCTAGGACATATCTGACGCTTGACAATTAAATTAAATAGAGCCAAGCTTCTATCTTTTTTACCTGAACAGAGATTAGTAACATGCAAAATAATCTCCTGAGCAATATCCCATGATGACAGTTTAAAGGTTATTGTTGTCGGTACTGGCAATGAAGATCAGTTTACTGTAAACTCCACCTTACGTACTTTATTTTGAGGGGGAATATGAGTCATATGTCTAAGAAAACCTTTCATGTGTGTGTACATGTTTTTTTGTGAATACTGGGGGTATTTCAGTTCAGGCCAGTGTTTGCAAGTGTGTTTTTTTTAAAATTAAGTGTCTTTTTATGACATGCTTTATTTTATGTGTCTATTCCTTTAATCCAAAACAATTTTGTCTTTCAGGAGACAATAAAAGTTACTTTCAAACAAACATTCCAATCCACCACGTACCTAAAACAAAGGATTAATCTGACTTATAGTAGAATATGTGAAGCTAAATGAAGTATTCTCTCATTTAATTCCTATTTGCTCACATGCTGTATGTAAAGCGTTTTGCAGAATATTCATTTATTCATCCATGCAGTTGGCACGGACGATTGTTCGACACACTGAGCTAAAATTCCTCCATCCCTTCATCCTCTCAGGTGGCGAAGGACGTGTCCATCCGTCTCCACAGCCAGCTGGACAGCGTGGAGAAAAAGAGGAGTCGTCTGGATCAGGAGAACGAGGAGCTGAGGGTCCGACTTCAGGACCTGGAGGTCGCCAAACAGGTCCTGCAGCAGGAAATTGACAAGGTAGGATCTAAATCTCATAACTGTGCTGTATCCAGCCAGGAGAGGCCGTTCTTGGTTCTGCAGGAATGATCAGGAAAACTGAACGGGTTAAAAAATAGGTGAATTATTTGATGTAGCTGAAAAGGCTACGTCTCTCGATGCAGAGGTGTTTGGTGCAGTTTCTAATTTTTGAGAAGTTTTCTGTGTGCCAGCAAGCTGTAATATTTCTCACAATAAACAGCATGTAGTTGTCATCCAATTCTCTGCTGTGCTTTTTATACTTGTACTGTTCTGTGCTCTTGTTTATGGAGAAGATTACTATGGTCTAACGTGTCTATATGAGTTTGGATCAACCAGGACATTTCAGCTAAACACTGATGTTCAGGCAGATCTTTATTTAGCGTACTTTAGGCCTTTTGAAGAAAACAATGTTTACTGCGCTCACCTTCCCTGTGAGCCTCAGGAGAGCCCGTCTCTGCTGTCATCTAGTTCATTTCTGCCACTCTGCTGCCTCTCCAGGGACTTTTTTGTTTTACCAAGTGTAGCCAATAAAGCACTGCAATGAAAAAGGGAGAATACAATTTGATGTCAGGGCCAGCTGAAGTAAAAATAAGACTGAGTTGGCCTGGCACTCCTTTGAAAGGAAAAAAAAAAAAAAAAGTGATGTTGGCCATAGATTGGCTCTGAGTTAAGCAATATTGACCTCTCCACTGTCTCCCTTCTGAGCGGTCTAATCTGAGTGAAGAGCATAAACCGAGGCCCCATCTTTCCACCCTTTTCTCTCTCTCTTTTGCTTCTGCTCATTGTCTCTTTTCCTCAGTGTCTGATGGGCTGATGCTCATGACATGGCCTTGGCCAAGGACCAGGCCGCTGATTTGGGTCAGGGTTGGATGGATGGCTGGCTGGCTCGCTTGGCAGGAGCTTGTCTGGGTCTGTCTGCTCCAGTGTGGCTGGACTGTGTGTTCTCTCGATACAATTACCAGTTTGCTGTTTGTGGGTGGCTGGGAAAATGGAGGGTCGCTCAATGTACTGTATCCCAATGTTGACTTTCCGGTGGTAGTTTATGTGCCTAAGCTAACTGGTTACTTTGTTGCCTTGTGTTGTTCACTAATGCTTGTACAATGAAGTGTGAGGCAGTTTGGTGAAAATTGAATTGAATTCACCATTGAATTATCACTCCAACCATCACCTGTAGTCATGAGCTTTGGGTGGCGACCGAACGAATGAGATTGCAGATACTTCAGTTCCTCCTTCAACCACGCTGGCTCGATAGTTTCATCTCATGTTAATTGCAAAGAATCCTCTTTTGATGAGCCTCATTGTACCCTCAATGAGTACTTAAGTGGTTGAAATTCTCCACCTATAATGGGGCGAGTTGATAGTATCATTTGTTTTGCATTTGCATTGCTAGTTCCAGAAGTGCACCCACTTCCAATTCCCATTTCAAAGTTGTTGTTTGGAATACTGTAGATTGATGTTATGTCATTGATTCATTGATTATTTCAGCATTGTTTGGCATGGTGGATGCCCGTAAATACTACTATGATCATCAGCCGGCCAGTAAATGAGAGCTGTAGCGAATTCAAACCACATTGTTGTTGCAGTTGGGATTTAAACTACTGAATTAATTCTCTACAAAGTGTTAGCGTTAGCTTGTACTTGACTTCCCTCCTTTCAGTTTTATGGGCTTGCTTTGACTTTTTAGTCAAAGAGCCAGATATTTTCTAACACAGTTGCTCATCTTGTGTACTGATGATTCATTGTCAATCCAAGCCTTGAATCACCATCTGTAGCCTGACTAAATGACTGGCCCTATGACTGTCATGCTAAGGGGTTCTCTAGTTGTTAGCTGTGTGTTTGGGTCTGTGTCGAGTTATGCTAACCCTTCCGTAAAGGGGATTCTTCACATAGCTGATACGGTTCAGGGAACCGTGTTTGTGTGTGTGTGTCCTCATCCAAACAGGAACATCTCACTCGTCTGTGCCTCACCTTTGATCATACAGTATAAGCAGTAGAATTCAAGTACGGCCCAGAAATGGGAAAAATGACGGAGAAATGAGAAACAAGCAGCCACCAGACCTTTAGATAAGAGACATGGATGGAGACATGATAACGAGAATGTGTGTAGACGAACAAAAAGGCAGAGAGACAGAAGTGCACACAGACAATGAAGGCTTTGGTGATTCACAGGTGTAAAGGAGGTTTGTGAATTATTGATTGTGTCCTGGTGGCGGCTGCAGGCTCCAGTCTGTACTGATATCGGTATTCTTTACAAAGCAGAGCTATACGGTGTAGGGCTAGACCTTTATTCTGCCGCTGCAGGCCGTCAATATTTTACTGGTAACTGGAGAGGGATTAGTTTCTGCAAACCTTGCAAACTTAATGCTCTGTGCACAACTGCTATATATACGTAGCAGCTATATTTTATCTAAAGATGAACTGTGTGACCGGACACCTGGTAGCACAAATTAAACAGAAATATACATTTTACTCAATGGAAAAAAAGGAAGCATCAATGTATGCAGAACATGGTTAGCTAGGAACTGAATGTGTCTACACAGGAGGTGTAGCGTGAGCATTAGCACAGGATGTGTTCAGGCACAATATTAAGTGTAGGTCTTCCACATTTTGGCTGCGGTCAGAGCCCAACGCACAATCACTGCACTAACATGTAAAACGGAAAAAAATAAAAGAAAGACTTAAAAAGCGTTTCTTATATGCCTGTCTGTTTCATCAGCAGTGTGTGAGACGGACGACTGAAAAACGTGGCTTTCCGTATAGACATGCTGCAAGCACAGATTGTTTGTTTTGTTATATGTAGTATTAACTTTGTGAAAATATGCTAGTATATTTTACTGTGTTATCTTAATAAGGCATTGTCTGCTGGTGTATCTGTCAATTTAGCACAACACACACATACATGCGCGAGCACACACACACACACACACACACACACACACACACACACACACACACACACACACACACACACACACACACACACACACACACACACCCACCTCTATTATTTACCATTCTTTGGATAAAGAGAATTTCAACGCAATTAAGTTGAACGATGGGAAGGGAGATCTTCCCCCTCTTCTTAATTTTCTCTGTCCTCTTCTCCTTTTTGCCCCTCCCCAACTCCTCCCTCCATCTCTCATTTATTATCACCTTCCTCCCTCCCTTCTCTCCTGCCGCTCTGACAGAGACCCAGAGGAATGCTGATGCAGGGATTTCTTTATCCCGTCTCCCTTCTTTCTTTCAAAATCTCCACTCTGCCCATATCCTCGCCCTCCCGTCCTCCCCCTCTCATCACCCTCTCCCTCCTCCATACCAAAGCCTTTACTCTCTCTCACTCAGTCCTCTCCATTTTTGTCCCCCCCCTCCCCCTCTTTTCGTCTCTCTCCTCTCCTCTGCTGCAGTCATCTCCAAAACCATCGATCCATTCCAGCTGTTTGACCTTTGAAGGAGGCAAGGTTGGGTTTGGAGGGAGCTCCAGAGCGATGTAGGTTAGGAAGTGTAGCAGGAGGGAGAGAATTGGTATCTGTAGAAATATGAAGGGGAGGATGTATAGGGTGCTGTGTCATCTGAAGGTGAGGCCACAGGGAAGGATTGATTGAAGGCACGGTGGGGGAGATAATGAAGATGACTTTGATGTTCAGGGGATTTAAAGGCTTGAATTGGAGGTTGAAGTCTTATGAATTTTAGCAGCCGGTTATGAAAAAGGAGACACATTTGCAGGCAAAACAAACAAAAATTAAACAGGTTTCTCAATCTGCAGATATTGTTTTAGTTCTTTTTGGTTATCGCCATTTCTGCTCTCTCGTGGTTGTGGCTGTGTGATTCACGGTGTGTAGTGTAAATAGACAAACAATACCAGCCACAGTTTGTGTGTTTCTGTTTCACTCAGGGATGACTGTGCTGTTGTATGTGTCCCTTTGCCTCATGAATAAATATGTGATGGATAGGAGGAGGAATGATGGGGGCAAAGAGGAGAATAAAGAGGGTCTGGTAATGTGTGTGCTCATGAGGTGATCATAAGCAGAATGAATGAAGGACTTTGACCTCATAGGATGGATGACGGATGGATAAATATGCATCCAATGTGTTCCAGCTGCTGTTAACCTCTGCCCAATGTATCATTTTTCTGTTTTGCTCACACCCTGATGATAATTTCTTCATGCTTTCAATCTAAAGCTAGCACAGGATATCCATACAAAGACTGTGCTAACAGTCAATTTATGTCTGCATGTTGACAGATAAATAAAAGTAAATAAATTGTTTGCTTGCGTAACGGTCAGTGTGCGGGATCTTTTTTCTAAACTTCTGATCTGCCACTTTGGATCACATCCTACGCACCTGCCCGACCAAAAAGGTGTGCAAAAAAGCTTTCTTACGATGCATGTTGTCAGATAAAATGATAACCACCTTATTTGGCTGAATGTATATCTTAATACACCCTATATGAAAAACCTATGAACACTGGGCAATATAACAAGTGCCGCAACTTAACTTTAAAGGCCCTCAAAATGTATTTTCTAAATCAGCTTCTTACTATGAGGGTATACAGGAGATTTATGTAAATGTCTACTATATATATATATATATATATATATATATATATATATATATATATATATATAAACATAAAAATGTCAATCAAATATGATCAAACCACACCCACACAGTCCTGATGAAGTAGATTCTTAAACTCTTAATAAATAATACTTAAGGATGCTTTTTCCAAACTTAAACTTAGATTTTTGCTCATTAGTCAGAGTTGATGCTACTGAGAAAAACTTTTTTTGAAATTACATTTGACAAATGACATTGAAATTTACATTTAACATTTTTTTGTATAAGCATTACATGAGCTGTTGGGATCTTACTTTTTTAAGATCTGAAGATTGCACGTTGTTCATTAAATAATATTATACTTTTTATTCTGCCTAATGTTTATCAGGAGGTCATGTGCAGAACATTATGCTTCCCTTCTGGTTTAAACCTGTAAACTAATTAAACATTAAACATTTGAAATTGTTGTTAACCACTTTACAGCCCTATACACTAACTCCTATCACTATTGTCCTCTTGCCAGACAAAAAGTATTAACACCTGCATGTTTAGTTGCTCACACTGTGGCAAGTCATGTACTGTGTTACCAGCCTGAGTCCTGGTGCTCCTTTGTTCATAGACTGCAGTAGAAGTTGACCAAAACAGCTTCTATTCCAGCTGTGGTCACACTGCCTCAAGGTGACTACTAAACGCAAAGGAGTAACAGAGAGATGGAGAGATAAAAAGGAGGAGAGGTAGACAGATGGAGGGATGTGAAATGGAGGGATTCAAAGCAGGGTGGATGGTTGGCTGAACTTGAAGTATTCCACCCAGATAGAGAATGAGAACAGGAGGAATTAACAGAGAACAAAGAGGGAAAACACTGAAAAGAGAAAGAAGAAAATTATACAGTATAGGACTGAGGGAGAAAGAGAGAGAAAAAGAGGGGTAGTGGATTGGGGGACTGTACCATGTGGGGTCTTTGTAGGAGTGTGTGTGTGTGTGTGTGTGTGTGTGTGTGTGTGTGTGTGTGTGTGTGTGTGTGTGTGTGTGTTAGCATGGTGATTTAGAGTTAGTGCATTGAGGATGATAAGGTCACTCTGTCTGCGTAGGCACATACACATATATAAAATGGACATCTTTATGCTCTCTTTTTCCCTGGCTTCCACACAATCTTCCCCTAATGTAAAATATAAATTCCCGGATATGGTGTGGCCAACCCTCTCGCCGGAAGTGATCGTTGATACTGGACGATTCTACAAAACTTGATTAACGTCCAATGCCAACGTTTTTGAAGTTACTTTTTTCCACAATATGATGATAATATAAATATATATATATATATATATATATATATATATATATATATATATATATAGGCCACACATCACACAAGCAAACCAGAAAGAGAAACATCTTTTTTGGCGTGTGCCCTGGGGGACAACCTGAATAAATGGGCGCCATGTTGGAGTTTCTTTTATCGATACACAAACTCTTCAACTTCAGCCGTGTAAAAGCGCATAACGTTTTTGCGACATATTTGGACTTTTTATTGAATTTCACTCCCTCCTTTTTTATTAGTGCAACGATTGAAGATTTGCATAAAAACAAGTTGATGGAAACACGCTTAGAATTGTCAGTGTGAAATTTGTGCTCTATATAGTGCCCTTGAAAATTCCCACAATGGACAGAAAAAGTTCAATTCATAGCTCACTATAGAGTAAACTATTAAGGATTAAGGGATTAGTGCGTGAGGAAACAAGGTAGTGATTGTGACAGTACCTTTCACTCTCTGTGGAGGAAACATGGACTGTTCAATGCTCTCTCTCTCTCTCTCTCTCTCTCTCTCTCTCTCTCTCTCTCTCTCTCTAACTCTCTCTCTCTCTCTCTGTCATTCGTTTACTGTTACAGTTACAGTTACTGCTGAAGGAAACTGTTCCCTGTTATTTCTGACTTCCAGGAAGTGCTGCCTATTGTTTGTAGTGAGTTGAAGGATGTGGGGCAAGGGTAGCAAAGGAGACTTTGCAGTGTGTGTGTGTGTGTGTGTGTGTGTGTGTGTGTGTGTGTGTGTGTGTGTGTGTGTTGTGTGTGTTTGTGTGTGTTTGTGTTCTTTCTTTCAGAAAGTGAAGAATGGGCGTTCACTCGCTTGCAGGTTAGCCTGCAGTGTGTGTCCGTGGCCATGCCTACAGAGAGAGAGAGAGAGAGAGAGAGAGAGAGAGAGAGAGAGAGAGAGAGAGAGAGAGAGAGAGAGAGAGAGAGAGAGAGAGAGAGAGAGAGAGAGAGAGAGAGAGAGAGAGAGAGAGAGAGAGAGAGATTCAGGGTTAATGGAAGCTGTAAAGTGTAGTGTGACAATTTCAGGCGGTTTATATTTAAGGCCGTAATTAAGTCATTGAACTCGTGGCTGTTTTTGCTTATAGTCACGGGGTAGGTAAGGCTGCCCAAAGTACATCAATCTAATTCAAAGGGTGAAAAAATCTAATTAAAGAAATGGTAGCAACGAACAATTATTTGTATAATTGATTACTCTGCAAATTGGTCGATTAATCACTGTCTTAAATTAAAAGTATTCATTATTAATATGTATTAATACTTTTAAAGTATTACATGTTAGAAAATAGTGACACAAATATAATAATTAACTGTTTCTCCAAGCCCATGGTGACTGCTGTCTTCAGCTTGACTTGTTGTTGTCTGACCAACATTCCAAAACCCACAGATTCTTAATTTACTGTTGTATATGACAAAGAAAAGCTTCTGGAACCAGAAAATATGTGGCCCATATTGATTATCAAAATAGCTGCAGATACATTTTCTTAATGCGCTTAACAAATAAATTCCTGGTGACATTAATTCTTATATACTTTCTATTCACGTATTTACAAATGTAATGCACAAGAATCCTCCGGAAAAAGAGACGTCAGTTATGCAAAGTACTTTCAAAAGATATGCTGTCCCAAATGCCAGCCTAAGAGCTTACATTTTACTTTTTGAAAAAGGTAACCTGAAACATGGACAGGTATTGTGGGAATGTTACAGCATCTCTCAGGAGTCCAATAAAATAGTGCCCCGACTGCTCTGATGCTGCAAAAACCTGGCTTATCACAGTGATGTAATTCAGCCAAACAGTAGAGTATCAATCATGTATTGGCCAAGTCCCTTTTTTTTCTTTTCTGGGTCATGCAGGTCATGGCACCTGTGTTATTTCCCCCGCGGTCCATCTCAGGCCAACAATGAAAGCGGTGTGTTGTCTGTAGGGACACAAGTGCCGTTAAATGGGTCACATCATCAAAGCAGCCTGGGTTTAAACTTTTCTTTATCTGGGTCAGAGTGATTGATTGGAGTGAAGATGGTCTTAGAAGAACAGAGAGGGAAATACACCCCACACCACACCAGAGACAGGGTGATGTCTGCGTTGGAGCAGAAGACAGACGGATGAAGAAAAGTTATTTTTGTTTTGGGGTTTTCATTACAGCTGCAGTAATCCGAAAACTGCATGGTGTAATTGAGTTATTATAGCTCAGTAACGAGCACAGGTTGAGAGAGATATGGAGAGAAGCAAAGAGAAAAAGATGGGAGAGAGATGCTAAGACAGAACCAGATTGTCCCCCCCAAAAAAAAGACAGGGGTGATGGAAAGGAAATTGATAGAGGGAGAAATGATCAAAGAAAAAAATGTTTGGCGAGAGGATAAGGTTAAGCGAAGAGATAGAACAAGAGAGAGATAAACTGCTTTTCAACTTTCCCGTGGAACTGGGAACCTCCTGAGGAACTCGTTGCGTTTTGACCTCAGGGACCAGGGTCTAAATTAAGTTCTGGGGACATTTTCCGAGGCCTTTTTACACAGAGGATTAGCATTGTGTTTGCCTCTGCCTCGTGTTCCCTCTCCTTACTGCCATTGTTTGTGTAAATTTTTTCAGTTGAGCCGGGAGGGGGTGCAGAGGTAATTTCATGCCTCAGTAGCTGGAACAGGAGTGTGTCTGAGATTCCCCACTGAAGGACCGTGAACTGTTCGAGTCACTGATGGAGACACTGTGAGGAGACTGGGGAGTAATAACACTGTAAAACACAAGAGGGAAGGGAAAGAAGAGAGAATGAGGGGGTGCAACGAAAGAGGGAGGGGGGCGATGGAAGGATTGAGATGATACCATTCAGTGATAGAAACCCTGCAGGGAGGAGGGCCAGCTGGAGGAGAACAACACAAACCACTTTGTGCTGATATTTTCTGTTCGGCAATAAGAACAGAAAAAAAAAAAGCGAGAAACAGGATGGATGTGCTCGTGGTCATAAAAAGCTGTTTTCTGACTTGTACTTCTGATAAATACCTGATAAATGTTCACCTTTGACTGTAGGACACTTAATTTGAGTGCTAATGCATTACCGCAAAATGACTCCTAACAGCTGCTGCAAGGCTTTTATCAGGCGTACACCTCCTCCTGTCACCTTGTTAAGCATACATTATACTGCCCGTTCCGAAGGTGGCGCACGACATTGTGACGTCACGGGATCGCCGTAACTGGTTCGTGGTCGCGACACTAGTTGCAGTCTTCTCCTGAACAGAGGTGGCTCTAATAAGGAAAGACTACCGACGTTGCTCTTTCTACAGACTAGAAGAAAAAGATAAACAACGGCAGAACTGGCAGCAGCATCGGCGTGAATGCTTCGATTTGATTGGATGAGCTACTTCGTCAGATCAAGCCTTTCATTCACCATAAAAGAACTCCTCTTAACCCAGTAAGTTTACCAGAGAGACTTGCAGTCACTCGGCGAGTCCTGGCATCCGGTTGCCCAGGAGCTCGTTCATGCTTCCTGTTTCCGTTTTGTCGCGTGCCGCTGAAAAAAATAGACTGGTGCGTGACCTGTGCTCGCGCGTTTAAATCCGGGCGCGCCGGCAGGAAATTACATCATTTTGACTGTTAACCTCTGCGCATTCTTGAATTTTGTTTACAGGTTTTGAAAAGATTTTGTAATCTTTCCCTCACAGAGAAGCTTTCCGTTGCCATCTGATGATTCAGCTTGCTTATAACTTTGCAGTCGCTCAAGGAAACGAGCACAAGTGCAACTCAAATGTTGGAAAATGTCAGACATAATTGCTCCTACATTTTCTCTGCAGCCGGTGGAATGTTGAAAGCCTCAGCCTGTTCCACTGTTGCCTTGAGTGGCAACAAATCTGTAAATATCACAAGGTGGACATCTGCTCCTTTCAGTCATCACTAAGGTTTATAGAAGAAGGTTAAGGGTGAATGAATCGTTGTCACATTTGAATATGTATTTGTAGTCTTATATTTCTTCCAGAAACCCAAAAGCAGCCAATGAAACATGGGCAAGTTATCAAAGTTAGTTTTTGGTTTACCATATGAGTTTTATATTGATATAACACAAAGGTCCTTTTTTAAGTTCAGTTTGGTCTCCCCTTTTCTCAGATTTCTGAAGGGCATTTTAAATAACCACACTATGAAATGAACAAAACAATTTGTCCTATAATCAAGCTTTCATTAACCTGAGCAGGAATGATATTACCATGGCAACTTAATTGCTGCATGAGTGTGAGCTCAGCATTCCCTGTTACCTTCGACTGCATCTACAGGCGATTGTAAAGGATAGATTTAAAGGGAGGATGGATGTAGGTTAGATGGAGAGTAGATACACTCAGTGATGGATGGGAAGCTTTAGGCTGTCCGTATGTCCAAAACAGGACAAAATGGAGTCGATGTTAGATAGAAAAAGAGGGAAAGGTAAGAAAAGAACACAGCGGGAGGTGAACAGACACCTTAGAGGGGGTTGGTGTAGGACAATACTGTACACAAACGCAGTGAAAGGAAAGGGCAGATGGATGACAGAGGGGAGGAGGGATTCTCTCTCTCTCTCTCTCTCTCTCTCTCTCTCTCTCTCTCTCGCTCGCTCGCTCTCCCACATTAAAAGGTCTATAGCTGTTAAAAGCTGGCTGGAGTGCAGATTATCTCACCTACTCTATGGGGGACAAACTGGGGTTTGCTAAAAAGGTTCCACTCTGGTCTCTATTGGGAACCATTGTGTCTGGTGATAAAACACACACACACACACACACACACGCTCACACACACTCACTCACTCACTCACTCACTCACTCACTCACTCACTCACTCACTCACTCACTCACTCACCAAGAGTGTGAGTATCAGTTGATTGTCTTACACACAGTATGGATCGTATAGATCCAATTTTGCTCCCTTGAGATTGCGCTTTACTTTTCTGTGTGTGTGTGTGTGTGTGTGTGTGTGTGTGTGTGTGTGTGTGTGTGTGTGTGTGTGTGTGTGTGTGTGTGTGTGTGTGTGTGTGTGTGTGTGTGTGTGTGTGTGTGTGTGTGTGTGTGTGTGCGTGCGTGCGTGCGTGTGTGTTTTCAAGCATCATTTAGTGTGTGTTAGCTCAGCACAGATTGTGAAGCTGAGCAGCTCTCAGCTCATGAATTATACATGAATAATACGTCCTGATGTCCGTAGTGATCAATTTATACTGCTGCTGTACCCCGCTGTCTGAGAACAATCTCAGTACGACTACAGTACCAGTAGGAATCTGTATACATTGCTGGGTTAGTCTGAGTATGATTCATTATCTGGGGACATGAGTGTTTGTACCAAATTCAATGGCAATTCGTCCAGTAGTTGTTAGATATTTCAGACTGGACCAAAGCGGTGGACTGACCAACAGACCGTCACTGTAGCTCACAGCAGTCTCTTTTCAGAGTCACCTATGATTGGTTGCACACTAAACTTAAATGCAATGGTAAACTTCAACTTGCGGTAACTGGCAATGTGACTGCTTTGATTTACATTTGAGTGGGAAAACATTACACAAACATTACTACATCCTATTATTATTCTGATTACGTGTGTTTGATTTTCTTCTGTACTGTAATGGATATGAGCACAAACATCGACCCCATTTCACTTTGACATTTCTGAATTTTTCCACTGTCACACAAATTAAACCTCCCAGGACAATTGATAAATCTGTGCAGCAGCTTCAGTCTGTCTGAGGTTTCACTGCTGGTGTCTCACTGTCGAGATAAACAGAGGAGGCTGGAGGCAGCCGAGCTCAAATCAATACAGGCATTTAAATGTTTTAAAAGGATAGAGTGCCTTAGAATTTAATGGCTTCACGCTTTGCTAAGTGAAAAGGCCACACTTTCCAACACCTCTGGTATGGAGCTTGAGAACACCATCAGTCAGCAGCTATAAATCTGCTCGTTTTGTGTCAGAGCAAAGTTTCTGTACCATTTCATAATGTCACATCCATTGAGCTCCTGTTGTGTATATAGATGTTGAAAACAATTAAATCCCAAGTGTTCAGCCAAGTCAAACTTCTTCTCAGTGCTTCCTGTTTTTGAGCAGGTATGCCAGCTGACATTCTCTACATTCAGGCCGAATATAATTCACCAGGTCATGTTTTTGGTGGTCTGGCCTTTATTTCCTCGGTAAAACACTGCAGTTGGCCTTGTCTTTGCAGTTAGGTGAGACAAAACACAGACGATGCAGAGAGTTTTATGCTGTGAGGATGATAGATGATGTAGCCTAGATGTGGTCATTCATTTATATTCCCTCGCAGTACTACAGTAGCTAAATGTCACAATTCGATTCAATATCGATTTTTAGGCTCAAGGTTCGATTCAAAATCGATTTTTGATTAAAAAACGATTCACAGAATGTAAATTTAGTAACTTTTCCCATGTGATTGCATTAGAAAAAAAATAACATATGAATACATTTTTGGAATTCTATGAATTGATTTTGAATTGGTAGAGCTTGAATTGCAATACGAATGTGAATCGGTTTTTTTTTTAACACCCCTAGTAGCTACATTACAGGTGTTATATGTTACGCTGTGTACATAACCCCCCTGTTGCCTCTCTATCTGGTTTGATATCACTGTGGCTGTTTAAACTTGAAAAGCCAATTGAGAGGATTTTCACTTGTTATCTTTAATTGAAGAAAATGCTGCAACTCCTGGCACTGTGATACACCTTCAGAAACTCTAAACTCCAAAACAAATGAAATCTAATCTAGAGTTGTCTTTTGATATTGCTGAAAGGCTTATAGCTGGATGGCAACTGTTCTAAAAAGGTTCAAATCACAGGCTACTGACTTCAGCTGACTTTAAGGGTTCATATTTCTTTTCCACTTAAAAAAAACAACAAGATCTACAATAGACTGTCATAGTGAAGTCATTATCTTCTACTGTTAGGTAGAGCCAGGAATTGGGAGACTTTGGAGGAAAATAGGCTGCAGGACTACTTTATTAAATGGTAACACAGTTGTGTTTCTGCTTTTGGTCAGTTATTTTATATTTGCTGTTCTAAACATTTAGTTTATGATAGCTCTTTCAAAGTAATTGTAATTCAAGGTGAACTTAATGGCTTTTTCCAGAGTTTCTCAACCGCGTTAACCGTCTTCGTCAGAGAAGACTTTTCTCACTCGTCCCCACGTAACCAAATTATAGCCTGACCAATGCTGAATTTTTTGTAAGCCTGGATACATTTCTAACTTTAAACAGGTTGTCATATATAGGCGGTGGAGGTCATGACCGTATCTCTTCTCAAAGATGGGGTTTTGGCATTGGATGTGAGCAGTGAATGGAATTGATATTTTGTCAAACTACTGTTCCCAAAGACAATAATGAGCATTTCACGCTCAACAAAATGTTTGCTTTTACAGTTCCAGGTTTTGTGGAACTTATTTGGCTTTAGAAATTAAAACCTATTCAGCAGGAAACACTGTACCACCTACACTGTTTGGTTGACAGCTGATCTCCAGGAAATCCAGTGCAGAACATAACCAAACCAAGAATCTTGTGCAGTACATTCAAATGCAACAAAAACAATCTCAGATGTTTCAGCTGAAAGGTGCACTTTTCCCATGAGAAGACTTGACTGGCCCTCTTAGTGTTTATTGCCAGTGGATGAGAAGTTTATAGGCTGATGATGGATGATGGACGCAGAGGTTTATTGTTAATGGATGATGAATGTGAGCTCTGCTGTGCATAGACGTGGCTCTGCAATGGCAGCACTCGGCTGCATGAAACTACAGTGAGGCAGCAGGTCATTTGTAAAACACACGTTGTGTGTGTGTTCCTCTTTTCTGTTCCAAATATCCTTCCCTTCCTTCAACCTCCTCTGTTTTCTTCCCTCCTTTCCTCCCTGTTTCTCTCCTTTTCCATCACCTCTCTTTTCCTATCCCTCCTTTTGTTTCTTTTCCTTCTTTCCTCTTCTCCTCCTGCTTCCTTCTTTCCGTCGCCCTCTTCCTGTTGCCAAAGTGAGGCTGTGTGACATCATCACAGCGCTGCCGGCTCGTGTTGTGATGTGGAAGTGGAGACGTGGAAAATGAGTAGCTGGCCCCTCCTGCTGATGCTTGTCTGGCTGCACTGTGGTTACTATGGCTACATTGCCGGTGTCGCGTGTTGCTATGGTTTCCCTGCTACTGTGATGTCCAACAGCAGCTGTATGCCTGGCAGGGAAAGAGAAAGTCAAGCTCTGTTCTGTAGACTGGTTGTTTAATGTAGGAGAAAGATTATGCTCTGAATCACATACAAAATGAATGAGTAGACACAATTGAAAGATTTGACTTTTCAGTCTCATCATCATCATCATATTCTTTATTCAGGACACATAAAAAATGGTCCATAGCAAACACATAGTACAAAAAAACAAAGAACAATACAGGATAAAACACATACAATAAAATAATGACTACAACAGTCAAAATTACACAATACACAAACAAGTGTTCAAATATTAACATATAGACTAGAACGCCAATGGTTCCACAGTCTCGAAGTGAACCTAACTGCACTCAATACAGGGTTCACTAATGTTGCGATGATGCTGTTATGAGACACTGCCAATCTACACATACATCTGTACATGAGATTCCTGAGTACAGCAGGACACGTGAATACATTAGCACTTACACACATTTGGCTCGCACTGCAACATCGTGGCAATTTAAGCAGCAGCCTCAAACCATCATTATACGCCACATTGAGTTTCCGCATACTGCTTTTTTTTATAGCGCCGCCACAAGTGGGCAGTGTACAACGGAGTACAAAAAGCTTTAAAAAGTGTGGTCTTCACAGATAGTGAACACATACTAAATTTGCGGTTCAGCATATTAGCTTGTGCATACAACATACAATACTGTCTATGAATGTCCCTATCATCAGACAGGTCATCAGTTATATAGTGTCCTAAGTATTTGACCTCAACACACACTTTAAGTACAATACCAGACAGATAAAAAGCAGGAAATGAGAGTTTATTGTCCTCCCTGCTTCTAGCAATCAGTATGTTACTCTTCTTAGAATTGAACGCAATATCAAACTCTGAACCATACTGAAAACATACCCTTAATAGCTGTTGGCTAGCACTATATGGACAAAGAATAACCAGGTCATCCGCGTACATTAGATGGTTGATAATGGAGTCCCCAACCATTCTATCAGTCTATTAATAACTTGTTTAAGGTTACGGTTCACAGCCTCTCTTAGCGTTTCAGTAGTTCAAAGACATGACATGTAACAAGCAGATTTACAACATGCAGGAGCCGGTTTATTAGTTTGACAATAGAGATTCATTTTTTACCATGGAGACATAAAACTGTGATAAAATATTCAAAACCCAAGGTTCACTTACTAGCTTTCTAAGGAGCTTTTGACCATATCATTACATTACATGTTACATGTAATGTCATTTACCTGACGCTTTTATCCAAAGCGATTTACAATTGCTGTATGTCAGAGGCCACACGCCTCTGGAGCAACTAGGGGTTAAGTGTCTTGCTACGGGACACATTGGTTGATGTATCGCAGTGGGAATCTAGCCTGGGTCTCCCACACCAAAGGCATGTGTCATGTCCACTGTCCCATCACCACACCTCAAATTAAGTGTGTAATGCTCAAAATGTTCTGGGGAAGGACCCCTAGACCCCACATCATATTTGTTCCCACACATGGAAACAAATTCCTTTGCCTTTAGGTTGCCTGGCCAGCTGTAATTAGGCCACATGTTTGTGCCATCTAACTAACATCTACAAACTGGGCTGCACAAATGAACATACATGGCTATTAGCAAACTGGGCTGCACAAATGAACATACATGGCTATTAGCAAACCGGGCAAGCCAATCACCGTTTTTGTCATCTGCTCTGCGTTTATTGCGTTCAGGTTATTTTCATGGGGCCGGGCTAAGCCCTGAACCTCATCAAGTCCTAGAAACGCCCCTGGTTCATAGTATTTCAGTGTCCCGGTTTCGTAATTGTAAGCCTGTGTTGCATAATTCACAGTCCCGCTCTTCCATTGGATTGTGCCCATTAGTGTGGATCAGTGCTGCTGTGTTTTGACATGTTCCTCCTCTCTTACTCTCCTCTTTCTCTCTGTCACTGTTTCTCCTTTCACTCTCGGTTTATTTCATCCTTCCATTAATTTTGCCACCTTTCTTCTTTTTCCCCATCACCTTGTTCCCATCTCCTCCTTACTTCAGGACCAGTACATTCCTCTCAGCAGTAGGGCGTGAGGTTTAACTTCAGCCCAAACTGAGACAAAATCTTCACAATCATACATCATTTCCACAAAACAGTTCTGCAGATTCTTTGAACCTGATATCAGAAAAATATTCAGACCACAGTTTCATAAATCAGTGCTGGTAGCAGCTACAGAGCTTCTTAGACAGAAAATTGATTTCAGTATTTACTGTACGTTCACAGGTTTTTAATGTTGTACAGGTAGTGAAATCAGTATGTGTGTCTGTCTGTCTGTGTTGTCCAGAAGGTTTCATCTGTTGTAAAATATATAAATAAAAATATAAATAAATAATATATATAAATAAGAATCTGTAGAAATTCTCTAACGAACAAGGGAAGCAGCAACATTTCAACTTGTTCTCTCTCTTTTTTGTGTCTTCTTCCTTTTACTACTATTGCTACAATGCCTGTACATTTTAATTACACATGCAACCTGGTTCTCGGTCAACCCACATAAATGTCATAACCAGTGTAGAATAATCTAGTCGACCTCAAAGTCTGAGTTAGAAAAAGTAGGCTTTATATTTAAACAGGTTGCTGTGTCATGGAAACACCTGTACTGCTTTGACATTTCCGCTGCTCACCTGAGTCACAATGCCTTTTACATACATTTTGATACCAGGAAAAAAAAAACATGGCAATGATTTTATTTTTAAAGCTACATTGTGTAAGAATTTCTCCCATCTAGCGGTAAAATTGTATATGACACTTACTTTCTAGCCCTTCCCATTCCGAGCGCGTTTTAACTCCTACGGTGGCCGAACCCGAAATTAGCTCTTAGTATCTCGATCATTTAAACGCAGCTGTTCTAGCCGCTCCAATATTAACTTTGGTCTTGTTGCTTTGCCTGGCGAGTAATCTCCCCCTGGCATTTGTCACGGTGCCACTGAGTTTAAAAACGTGAAAGGCGGATGTCTGTCCCTCTTTGGCTAATGTATTTTAAAGATGGAGGCCGTCATGGCGGCCGTCATGGCGGCCGTCATTCGAGCGAGTCGCTCGTATGTGTTCTGAATGATTCTGAATGGCAGATTCTACGCTTACGAGAATACTTTGATTAGTTGGTGGAAGTAATTACACATGAATGAGCACATATTTGTGAAAGAACAAAGTTTTTTTTGCTAAGAATCAATGCAAAAAATGACACAATGTATGTTTAACTAGGACATATTTGGACATAAATAGATGATAATGTGTCTTAGAAACCATGTGTAAATCCAACATAAATGTTTAGATACTGCCCAGAATGGTCATGGTGAATTATATAACCGAGATGGATGGACAGGAACAAAAGCACATTATCCCTCTGCCCTCCTCCAGGTTACATAAAACATGCTGAACAGTCCTTTCTGTTCGGATCAGGAGGAGGAGCTGACACTAAAGTTTTTTTGGCTGTTGTTCTCTCTGCCTGCGTGAGGCAGCACTCTGTGCGTCAGGTCGTTTGAAAAGTGAGTTTTAAATCTTAGCAGCACTAAGATACAATACTTATTAAATAAAGAAACATTTATTACCATCTAAAACGGTGACAATTTGGACCGAAATGTGATCTGATATAACGGTTCTGAACCTCTTTTGAGAAATGATAATAAAGGGATTAAAAGTCAGATAAATTCTGCAACATCTTATCTCACTTTTGCTGGATTGTAGCCTGAAATTTTCAGGATTTTGCTCCTAAATATGCAAAGACATTTAACTGATCTGATTAATGGGACACACATTAACAATGTTACTGCTTTAATGGAACTGCATGGCAACTGAGCAAACTTCTTCCACTGATGAAGACCATATGATGTGGTGGAAAACGCTGGAAAAAGCTAGTATGCATGCAGACCTTGACACAGAAAATATTGAATTAACATTATTTTCTGCCACTTAATCATCTATTCCCAGCAAAATTATGTTTAAGGGAAGCAATTGAATCTCGTATGTGAACTTAAAAGTCACTAGATAGCTTAAACAGTTTGATAAACTTGTGCATGTGCATTGTAACATTCCCAGTAGTATAATCATCGTAATTACTTCATTAGTTTTCATAATAACAGAAGGGCTAGTATTATTGTTTCATAACACGATTAGCTGTGTGGCTATCGCTGTTGGAGGATGTGATAATTCACTTGTAGCATAGTAATGAGCCTTAACCAGTCATCCAGGAGAGAAACAATCACTGGCTGGTTAATGGGGCAGAATGGAGCTGTGGGTATCTGGAGCTCGACTGAGCAGACAAGAGAAGCTCTAATGTAATCGCACACTGACTGAGAGGTTAGAATAGATAGAGGGATTATTATATGTGATGACCCCAGTGGTGGTGGAGGGAGTCATTGTGCAACTGCCTGAAGAGAAAATGTCTTCAAGGGTCCCTGTGTTGAGAGGAGAGGAGGAGATATAAGGCTTTCACTGCAGGGACTTTGCAGAGGGCTAGCATTGACTAAGATATTAAAGCGAGAGATATCAGTTGCTACGAACTACATTTTATAATCCCAATGCACAGCACACAGGTGGCACGGGGGCAGACTTTGATTGCGGTATTGCCTTGATTTGGTGATGCGTTCCAACGAACAAGAATCATTTTGAAAAAGTCCAATCCACAATATCTGAACAAAACCTTTTCTACCCACAGACCTTAATGTCGTGACCCGTATTGTCCATGTTGTGCATTTTGTAATGTGGATATTGTGCACCAAACTTTGAAATAAATGAATCCCAATTTAACCAGTTTGGTCTGGTTCCAGTTGTTCTTAATTCCCTCAGACTTTATGTGGTTATGTTTTTATTGTGTGTTTTATATATTATATATTATATTTTACATATGAATCCAGCAAAACATACACAAGGGTGGTATTGGACAGGTTCTGAAATGCTCTGAAGTCATTGTCAGCTGGATCAAGATTTCTGTGGGTTTTGCAAAGGTGGGAAAGTTGTGGTGTTCGTTTTAGGCTCTGGCATGTAATACTCATACGCTGTAACTTAATTGCATTCAGGCTCATCAAACGCAGCAGGTCAGGTTGAACACTGACTGTGACTTTGAATAGGGTTTGGTACAATTACAGTTTGTGTCTTAAACATACACAAATGATTACCACGTTCATTTTGAGATTTGTCTTCTTGTCCTATCACAGTTTGATAAGATCTATAATAAATCAGTTTAAGAATGCTAATGCTTTTCACTGCATGGATTTTTGTCTTTTCTTCTCATGCCAATATTTGTACTAGATTGAAACTAAATGAGAAACAAATGAGTGCAAATCCGCCATCATAATAGCAATTCCCCAAGGTACAAACATGCCTGGCTTTTAAAGGGAATGGGAGATGACACTCTTGATTGGTTTGTTGCATGTTACGCCCAAAACACACCTATGAATTAAAGTACGACCCTTTTGAACCATGCGCCTGGCACAAGGACCCTTTTTTCCGCCGTCAAACTAACAAAAGTGGATTTGGACACGCCCTAAACGCACATGCACCATGCGCTTCACGCCGTGCGATTAGATCGTTAAAATAGGGCCCGTAGAGAGAAAAAACTAGAAAAGAGAAAGTGAGACTGAGAAAAAGTGAGACTGAGTAAAAATCAGTGGTTTACAAAAGAGAGAGAGAGAGTGAATGATAGGGGGAAAAACGTGGAGACAGAGCTAGTTTGAAGAACACTGGTACAGAGAGAGGTGAGATGAAGGTAGTCTAGAAAGACAAATAGGGGAACTTGGAGGGTGGAGAAGAAAATGAAAGGCAAAAATGTGGTTATGGAAACATATAAGATGGAATAGAAGAAATAAAAGAGGCGTGTAAGGTGTGGGGGCGTGGACATGCTCAGTGGAGTGGATGACTCTAATCCTACAGCAAGAGAGATTTATCTCCGTCCTTTTGTATGATGGTAGAGGACACCAGTGGACCATTGTAGAGAGCACAATTTCATCAGGAGACCACAATACCACTGTAGGTTTTGGCTGATAGAAGAATCCATTAACATGTAAAGAGTATGTAGTATTTTATAATTTAAGCACACGTTATCCAAAGCACAGTATTTAATTACACGTAAACGGGTGATGCTTTGGTTATTTGCACAAAGACAAAGTACATGTACACTAGTGGGCACACATTGGCTATTCTCAAACTTAAACTTTATTCCTTAATCGTCACATACACACAGTACAATGTAGTGGAATTATATTACTGCATTTAACCCATCCTAAGTATTAGGAGCAGTGGACAGCTATACATACAGCATCTGGGGAGCAACTTGGGGTTCAGTGTCTTGCTCAGGGACACTTTGACATATGGCCGGACGACATGGGATTGATCCGCCAACCTTGTGGTTGTTGGGCAACCATTTTGCCTCCGGGCCACAAGCCACCCTATAATTAAAAAAAGAAAATTCTAACTAAAATGGACTCAGTTTGTAGTTAATTGTGCGAGAAATCTGGGCCGATTTTACAATTTTCCTTTCTTAAGTATAAAGCATCATACAGTGGCTGGGGTTGGCATTGGCAAACATGAACTTATTAGCTGCACTTCACTGTCTAAAAAATGTTTCAAACAGTTCCCTCTCAAAGCAGCGTTGTCTGCCAGGATGTGAGATTGCCTGCTGTAGCTTCAAATGTAAAAAGAATCGTCTGAATGTGTCCTGTTGTCAAGGTCAGTTGGTGAAGGTTTGTCCTCTTTAATTACAGCACTTCTCCCCTTCATGGAAACCTGCATTCAGCTGCTTTCATGTCAGGGTTAGCTGCTAGAACAGGTAATGGCGGGAATTACAACATTACTGCGGTACACATCACTGGTTAAGTGGTTAGTATCCACACTGTTACAGGTCATTAACCTGTACATTTTCTGCTGCACTGAAGCGCTGACTGTCGGGCTGTTGTTGTAAAAAGAGTACAGTTTGAGGAGGCAGCTGTGTGTACTATGCTATGAAAATGTGTAAACAGTCTAAACCGTGTTGGAAAATTGATAAATCACTGTCGTATTAATTATCTCAGACTGATTATGAATGTCCTGACGTCCTACTGCCAACATTGGCTCTGGGTGTTCCCTTCAAAAGGATTTCTCATAATTAGCACAAGCATCGCCCACGGCAGCAGTGCAAGCCCGGACTTAAACCATATGTGATCATAATTAAAAAAAAAAAAAAAAAACGCTGCTATTAAAAACCCATTGTTGTAGGTTCCTCACAGAGTTAGCTACTGTTTCTATGGGGATTGTAAGCTGCATGACATAGCAGAGACTAATGTGTGTCACAGTGCATAAGATTCAAATAAAAAAAATATGACATAGTTTGAATGGTTGTTATAGAAATGGAAGACAAAAAACGGGAAACAAGCAGGTGTAAACTTCAGCCAAGATTGATTCACATTTTTGCATTCAAATTAATTTCTTATCACCATATTCTAAGTTTCGGCTAAGGTCAAATTAAATGCAAACAGAATGATTTGAGTGATATAGACCTAGTCAGCGTAACTACTTTTATGGTGAACTCTGAATAAAAGCATAAAGGTCTGATCACACCAGCATTTAAAACGGTGAAGTGTTGGCGAATAAATCCAATTCAGTCCAATAGAATTGGCTCAATCAGTGGATTCACTCACAGGAGTGAAGTATACGTGCATTGGTGAACTTGATTGGCAAGCCGTCTTGACAATGCTCACCTTTGAAGGAACTCAGAGCCGTAGAAACCAAAATGGAGGAAGCTGCTGTAGCATGTTTGCTGTGTTACACCTTCCACTTTTATTCAGCCCTCCGCTATCGGATTATAAAATGCAAAAGAGAAATGATTTTCAGTCAGTTAAGAAATACGTCTTTTGAATAAAAATCTGTGGAATTCTTGTCCGAAGACCCTAAAACCAAATATTTTAACTAAAACACAGGATGAATTTGACTGTGCCACTTTCTGGTTTGACCTGGCCTTATGGATGAAATATAGTTGTATAGCAAGAAATTTAATTCAGTGAAAGCTTGATTCACCCAAAAAAACCTGCAGAAAATGCTTTCCTCTTAAAAGAATAAAAATAAGTCTGATCTGATACCACCTTGCTGGACCTCTGGGTAATGAAGTCCATTACATGTTCTGTCATTCTGCTATCTCCTGCTGGCAGACTGAGGAGGTGCTTTGCGCTGCGTTAAATAAAAAAGATGGTATGATGTGAGTCAAGTATCATAAGAGCAGGAAAGAAACTCTATTGATGACAGGTTTCTGGTGAATCTCAAGAGTTCACTTTTCAAATATGTTGATATTTTTACAAGCCATTTGAGGTTTATTGAACAGAATTGGATGTCAGAATGATAGTTGACGGTAAAATTGGCTGTTAAGTGTGGACAAGCCAGCTGGAGTCACGATTTAGGAGCTTTTGGTGGTAATTTTTCCCCTCAGTTATCTTTGGGTACTCTGGTGACTCCCTCCCTCAGAGGGCTCAGTAAAGCGTCTTTGTGTTATTCTGTCACACTGAGGTAAAAAATGAATAGCTACCTCCAAGTTGGTCCCAGAACTGATCTGATTGGAGCAGTGGAGCAAAAAGAAGTGGCGTGTGCGTGTGCGTGTGCGTGTGCGTGTGCGTGTGCGTGTGTGTGTGTGTGTGTGTGTGTGTGTGTGCGTGTTTTCCTTTCCAGGGCCTGAATCTCTGCTGAACGCTTCACCAGAGTAATTTATTGCATCAGAGAGAGACACACTGCCCTATAAATATAACTAGTGAGTGGAGGGTTCAGGTTTTAAAACTATCACTGGTGCAAGATTGAATTGTTTTTTTTTTTTATCTAAAAGGCAGTGAAATCCTATTTTTTTTATTTAATGTTAAAGAGAAATACTCATTTGGGGATTTAAATGTGTTAATGTTACAAACAAGCAGATAGTCAGTCAGTAATTAGACCTATCTTTCATCTAACTTTCATGTCTCTTCTCTCCTCCTCTGCTTGTAATTTATGCAGCTCTAAAACGTATTGTCCAATGGGGAAAATGTGCTGCGCAGACAGTTAACACCCACACAATAAAAACACAACAGCATGTCATGATGATCTTGTTCATTAGACTTGTTTGTGATCGTGGGTGTTGCCTGTTCTCAGCGTCTCCCACTCCCTCGTAATAACTTCAGGCAGGCAGCAGGTCGATAAGCCGGCCTGTTAAAAGCGCATTAAGCTCATCCCTTAACTCAAGGCTAATAAATGAACACATTCATGCCTGTGTTCATTTGTGCGTGGTTCTGTGCCTGCATTAGCATGTGTGTGAGTCACATTAGCCACAATTATCAGGCCACAGGAGCTTGTAACTGGGTCAAATCAGATCAAACTGTACCATGTGGAGAATATTTGTTTTCCTCAGTTTCCACTCGTGTTCGTAATGTAATTATCAACGCCACGTCAAACATCATCACTAGTCCAAACAGGGATAGTTGTTGCTTTCTCTCGGTGATGCTGTGCATTACTACTGAGCTACTCTGTCTGAAGTATGGGAGAAAGAAAGAAAAGTGAAAGAACAAGAAAGAAAGTGAAAGAACAAAAAAGAAAATTGTTAAAGCAAGAAAAAAAAATCAAGTGTGGCTCAGTAAATGTATGCAGGTATGTAGGTAGAAATTACATTACATTTTAAATACATCTTATGGCCAGATTAAGGGAAGAAGAAGAAAACAGATTTGACTGTAAAATGAATTTGCTCAATGTGATGCATGCACCACATTCACATTACAAAGTCGTGCACATGTGCAGAGCATATAGACCAAGAAGTTTTTTTCCCATAACCTGACTTATTATTGGTGACAAGACAAGGTCACATCTCTTTTTCCTCAGAGAGTGAGGTTAAGGCTCTAATCAGCGTGTAATATCCTGTGTGATTTCCTGTCAGACGGGCTGATTGCCAGGATTACTGGATTCTAATGGAAGGAATGAAGGATTACAAAAAGAGGGAATAAACAGACAGGCCGAGAGAGGAATGGTGTGTTTAATGTCTGTCGACAAACATGGGAAATCCCTTACACTTTGGGGAGGATATGTCTCAGCTGGTATGACAGCATATGAGTGTGTTTAAATGCATGATGGGTAAATGCTTGTCACACTGGAGCAAAACTACATTTTAAGGGTGACAATAAGATATGTTGTCACACATAAGATGCATACATTTGTCACTTTAAAAACATAGTGTTACTGTAAACGTTTAGACCTTGTCATATGACAGCGGTTTTTAACGTCAGTAAATCACCCAAAAACCTTTTACTGCCGTCATTAATATAACAGAAGGTGATTGGTCACCTCTGTCTCACACCACTGTGGTTGTTTGTAGCAATGTTTCTCAAAATAAAGGCCATCATTTCCCATAAAGGTTGATGCCTGTTCTTCCCCCCTCTTTTGCTCTATAAGGTGGAAAAACATGTTGCTTTTCTCAATTAACCTCTCACTGCCTCTACCATCCTTAAAACGATGTATACCAAAGATACTGAAGCTTTACAGCATGATTATTAGAGGCAGTGTGTTAATCAAATTTGACACCCCACAAAAAGCATGAAATCAGTCAAACCTGCTTAACAATGTTTTTTTTTCTTAGTTTAAAGGGAGACAATCAACTTTAATAACATCAGAAACTTGGCCACTGCATTATTTCCATAAGAAAAATAAGACTCAGGATTTAGGAAAGAAATATACTCTTGAATATAACACAAAATACATCAAAACCTGTTTAGGTGAAGTCTCAATTTAAGGATTTTTCTAAAGACAAAAGAGGCAATAACTAACTGTCTCGTTTCTCATTTAATCCTGTGCCTTTAACTGAGTTGGAAGAACTGAGACCTCATCCTATTCTGTGCTGTAAAGCAATGCATTGCATTTACGAACAATTTCAATGTTGTGGGTTAGAATGGAAAGTGAAGAGGGATAATCATTTTTATTTTATATTTAGGAAAGATCTTTGAATTTTTTTGTGGTTAATGTCAATATTGCTCTTGCTTTCTTGCCAAGAGTTAGATGGGGCCAGTGACTTCCTGGAGATATAACATATTAATAGTGAACTTTAGAGGTTGTTGCCTGTTTTCTTTCCTTTGGATAAAGCCAGGTTAGCTTTTTTCCCTGTTTTCAGTCTTTATGCAAAGATAATCACCTGCTGGCTCTACCTTTATATTTATTATACAGACTTTTAAGGCACCGACCAAATTGCCTATCAAGCCAAGAGCCGTGCTTTGTCCTGCTGTCAGTGAGCTCAAACAGGCTCTTATTATTCAAAGCACAAAGAGCTTAATAGAACTTAGCCTGCTTTTATGAAACACACAATGGTTTCCTTCAACTGGCTTCTACTATGGCAGTGGAAATAAAGTATGTTAAGGAGCCCTCATTTAATTATTCATATTTTTTATTTTTAATATTTTGAATACATGCTATGCTCTCACACATATAATGCACATACTTTCAGTATTTCCATATTTTAACACACACACACACACACACACACACACACACACACACACACACACACACACACACACACACAAAAACACATATTTGGACATAATTGATGCAGGTCACGTTGCAACAATTACTGGACAACCCAGTCAACCTGTCATACACACTCAATTTACTTTCCCTCTTACACACATACAGTACACTATTCTGTGTACGTGTGTGTGTGTGTGTGTGTGTGTGTGTGTGTGTGTGTGTGTGTGTGTGTGTGTGTGTGTGTGTGTGTGTGTGTGTGTGTGTGTGTGTGTGTGTGTGTGTGTGTGTGTGCGTGTGTGCGTGCGTGCGTGCGTGCGTGTCAGGTGTGAAACTACATATGACAAGGCATCAGGACTGATTAAAGATGTGAACCACGTTTATCAAAAAGCCACATGCAATATGGTTGGGGGTGTCATGTGGACATGTGTGTGTGAGCATGTGTGTGTATGTGTCTGCATGCGTCATGTGTATACTGTAAATGAGCTTTTGAGTGGAGAGGTTAAGATGTTTAGTTTGCATACATAATACGTGAGAAAGAAAGAGAACTTTTTTTCCATTGCAGGCTTTGGCAGACCAACTTTGCTTTAATATATATATATATATATATATATATATATATATATATATATATATATATATATATATATATATATATATATATATATGTCATGTTATATCATCTCTACCCTGTATATGCAACTACAAAAACAATACTTACTTTAAAATAATAATCCTATTGATGCTATAAAAGAAAGGTTTAAGAGCCTTGGAAGGTTTATTTGTTTGTTATTCTGACCCCTATACCTCATTAAAAGCTAAACTATAAACTGTACAGTGAGATAGAGAGAGCAGGGAGGTGTTACTGCATGATGCTCCCTATTTATAGGATATAACAGGGTGCTGTGTTGTGGTTAGCTGGGCACCCTCTGTCACACACACCAGATGGAGACTCTCTGTGTTGGTGAAGAAGCTTGTGTTGTGCGTGTGTCTGTGTTCTCGTTCACATATGGTTTCTCTCTGTGACGCTGTGGTAACCATTGCTGGCAGCTCAGGTGCCTGCAAGTGAGAAAAGATGGAAATAGGGAGAGGAAGATGAGGTTTAACCCTTGTTGAACCAGGCAAGAGGTCAAGTAAACATTATGGTGAGGAGCAAAACAAAATAATAGTTACAGCAACTTTAAACACAGTAATAATCTGAATCTGTTTGCCTTGAAGACAGGTGAAGCAAGTAGATCTTTTAATTACTTCTTAATTTAATCACAACTGATCACAATCACAGCTTACTTACAGGAACTCAGAACAAATTGCTACATAGTTACACTGCTAATGTAGGTTCACTTTAATTAAAGATCTGTACATAGGCAATATTATATATATATAATATATATATATATATATATATATATATATATATATATATATTACACTGTATGATATATTATACAATAATGGCAGTACATTGTCATTCTATGAAGGAAATACAACTTATGTTCACAATTGTTCACTGTGACATGTTGATGGTTATCAGTCATAATATAAAGCATAAATATTGAAAGTTACCGTTTTTCTACAGTGTCTATTGTATTAAAGCGTGGGGGAAGGAATAATCTGGATGTAAGGCAGACACCAGAGTCACTGAGTGCCGCTTTCATCCTTTGTGAGCAGCAGATAACAGGTCACAGTTTTCAGCTGTTGGAAGCCAGAAGGGTCGTCGGTGCTATTAGCCTTTTGTTGAGATCGATGGTGGACCAATCACCCTAATTACCCCAAGCAACTAACCAGAACTCCCCTAACAACCATCCACTAAGCACCACCCTAAGAAACCCCTCAAACACCTAAGCAACCAAATCAGACACCCCAGCAGCAGCCTAACAACCACCAATACACTAATCGCTCACGAATACCCTAGCAACCACTGAGTAACACCCCATCAACCCCTCTTAATACCCCAAGCAACTACCTAGAAATCTCCTAGTAAATACCCAGTATCCACTGAGCAATACCCTAAAAAAACAATACACCCCAGTAACATAACTATACACACCAGAAACAACCTAGCAACCAGTAATCATTTACTATAACCCTTGTAACAACATAGCAACGCTAGCATTTAAGATATCTCTATTGTAAACATAGTCACTTTAGGAAGACCTTAGAATGGTGTGTAACTTTTGTTTAGTCAGTTAAGGTTTTTATAGTGAATCATTTCCATCCTGTCTAAGAGACTAAACCCATGAATCATCTTTGCTTTGCTAGCGTATTTTTCCTGTGCTCATATTTACAAATATGATAATATGGAGCCCCATTTGGAAGAGAAGCTTTTTCTATGTTTACAAAATATACAGACATATTAAACAATACATCATGTTTATGATAGACTCGCATTTCTTTGCAATAGAATTACAACATATTTCCAAATGTTTGCAGAGGGATATTGATTTTTTTTTTCCTACACAGAGAAAGCAAGGAAAGAAAAATGAATGAGAGAAAAACTATTTTACAGCCTGCAATAATATTCTCAGTGTTTTGTGTTATTTCCCTTGTGCCATTATTGCTGTTGCAGAGCTACAGTTTAGCGAGAAATGTCAAACATCAAATCATTATTAAACCTGTACATCTTAGAGCCACTGTTTACAGTCAGTTTTTATAAACGGACATGATATTCAAATATACAGAGATGTGTTGGTGTTTGCTTTTGATGATATTTATGTAAATTAGGTTTACCTTATTCAACATACAGGTTGCATGCAAATGATTTCATTATCTGGTAACAAAGAGCTTTCTAAATGAGAGCAAACAAAGCAGAGGACTTAAGGAGAGAGCTGTTATCATTAGTCATGATTTCAGCTTTGTTTTGAGGCGCTGAAGCTGCCATGTGTCAAGAGCTTTTTAGGGTTTTGAAATTCCTGTACTTTCTTTGTTTTTGATTTGTTTCTCACTCCATCCAACCACCTTCCTTCCTTCCTTCCTCTCTTCTTCTCTCTTGTCTTTCCACCTTTTTTCCCACTTTCTCTCACCCTCTCCACCTCCGACCCTGTTATCATTCATTCTTCCCTCCATCCTCTCTCGCCCCCTCATTTATTTATCCTCCCTCCCTTCCTTCCTCCTCTTCCTCTCTCAGTCGTTTCATTAATGTGTTGCCAACAGGGTGCCTTGGCGACAGGCTGCAAAAGCCGTCGCCACGGCAACATATCATGGGCTGTGGTTGTTGAGGCGTTTTGTTGGGAGGCGGGGGGGATGTAAATGGATGCTGCATCCTTTGCTTGCTGGTGCGGCTCCTCAGAGTAAGAGTAGGTCAGACAATCAAATATTAAATTCTCCAGAGCTCCTCCTTTGTCTCTCAGTCCATTTACCTATTTTCCTTTTTCCCATCCCCCTCTCCTCTCATGTATACTGTACACACTGTCTTTAAATTGCTTCATTACACTGACATCTCTATTTTTGTCAAGTATCCTAAAGCTTTGCCTCCTACATCAGAGCCTTTTCATAGAGCAGTGTGAGTTTTGGCTGGAATCAGGTATTTTATGATCAAAAGCTCAGGCACTGGGAAAAATTAAGTTACACCAATGAAACTGAAGTAAAAATCCTGAACCCTGAAACCCTGCTTGTTTCTCAGCGCACAGTGAATCTGAGGTGTGCTTTACTATCAATGAATCAAGTCGACGCAAAAATGTATCCGTGACAGTTTGGATAATTGATTAATCATTATAAATGGCAAACATTTCTAGGTTCCGTCTTCCATGTTTGCAGTCTTTCTCCGACATTGTTGACAGAATAAATGATTATAAGGGGACATCCTTGGTTCTGGATGTGTGTGGGTGTACAATAAATCAGTTAACTGAACAAAATAATTGATACATCAGTTGATGTAATGAAAATGCTAAATCCTGCAAACCAAAAAGAAATTAGCTGGTTTGTACGTAAAATGAGACAATTAGCTCTTAAATGAACGTTTAGGGGCAATAGGACCCTGAGGACACACACACACACACACACACACACACCCTCCTCTCACTCCATTCTTGCATAGGTAGCTCTGTTCAGCTTCCAGCACTGCCAGGCACACACATAAAAAACACACAAATGCTTACACACACGTATATATATATATATATATATATATATATATATATATATATATATATATATATATATATATATATACACACACACACACACACACACACACACACATTTCTTACTTGCACAGCTAAACATGTGAATGAACACAACACATACCATACGCACGAATAATTCAGATCAATATAAAGCGTTCAGGTTGTACTTTAGGGGGGGGTTCATTTGTGCAAGGTCACCTACTAACACACTGCCTTAATAAGCAGAGTGACTGGAGACACACACACAGAAGGCAGACACACACACTCATGCTTTTCTCTAATGGAAGAGAGCAGCGTTTTTGGTAACAAAGAACTGCCCCTCCTTCCCCTACTTTCTTTTTTCCTCCTCTTCTCCTCCTCCCGTCTTTTTTTTTATCCTGCCTTGATCCTTTGTTTGCATATTTCCGAGTGTGTTTGTGTGTGAAGAGCCAAAGTAAACAGAAGCAGAGGAGTAAGAGACTGGTTTAGTCAGTCTCAAATACAGCCTTTTGTTGCCATGATTATTTATTGGAGGAGAAAAGAGAGGAAGAAATGGAGATAGAGTGTGGAAAGAGAGAAACAAAGTCAAAGCAGGATGACAAAAAGAGAGACAGGCTGCTGATGCAGAGTGTGTGTGTGTGTGTGCGTGTGTGTGTGTGCGTGTGTGCGCGCATGGCGTGCATGCGTGCGTGGCTTTGGCTTCTCTGCAGATTTAGTGTCATATTGGTCCCCTATCAGTCTCAGGCACTTTGTTGCTGTGCTAATGCTATGCTAATGTGATGTTAATTCACCATTTACTCTCTTGGATTCGGCTATTCAGATACACACAAACGGATGTGAGTTGAATCACTGTGGTGTTACATCATGTCAGCATTCATTTGCACAACTAAAAATACAACAACAGACATGGTGGGAAGATTTAAAGACACGTCAGCCTCAGATGTTTGTGAAACTTCAAACATCAAGCAGAGCTGAGCTTTTAAATAATCATATTAATACATACAAATAAAAAAAAAAAACAGAAATGAACTTGTGCAGCTTGATAGTAGCTGCAGGAGTGTAATGTGTGTCAGCTTGAAGCGCATTGATTTACGGGAAAACGGCGGATGATCCACAGCTGGGTCGGATCATTTGTATCAGACAGCGTAGAATTTTCATTAAGCCCGCAGAAGATTGATTAACCCCAGTTTTTGACAGAAAAAGCGATCTCAGGAGAGGTGATAAAAAAGTGTGTGTACTCAGTTGAAGTTAAGCTAGCGCAACAAACTCACTTTTGTGAAGTGCTGGTAGACGTAATGACGTAAATTGTATCTACAGAACTCTTGTTTCAATTTGTTTCTCTTTCATCCTGAGGTATAGATGTCATACATGTGTCTTCCATGCAGCCAGTGGTTCGCATTGTTTTCTGTACATCAAAAACATTTTAGAATGTATTGACTTTATTTTCTTTAATTTCATTTAACGGTTACATGATTTAGTTTTTTTCCGGGTTCATAAAATTCTCAAAGTAGGTTGAAAATTCAGCGTAATTTAAACACTAATTTGTTATTGACAGTGGGTGTAAAACATGGCAGTGTTATCTTACTTTCATATTTGAAATGTATTTGTAATTTTGTTGGTATTCAAAGTAATGAATCAATCTGATACTATAGAGTGACATTTGTAGCATCAGAATCAAAACTGCTACCAACAAACACGGCAGCAAAAATATATGAAGCTCCAAAAATCCTTCTACTGTAAGCACTTATTCCAAATTACACTGGAAATACTGTAACTTCTTAGTTTGTTTTCTCCCTCATTTTTATGCTTTATGTTTTTTTCTATGTGGGAGTGTGAAAACATGTCACACGTGTGACATCATGTAATATGTTTGAAAGAGGATATAACACAATTCTCCTCTTAATATAAAATAAAAAGTTAAATAAGCATAAGCAATACAACGGGCCTTTGCTAAATTCAGTACACTCTGGGGTTTTGCAGACTTACTTGGTCTGTTATGACCACTAGCTATTGCTATGTTAGCGACTATTGTCGCTAACATAAGCTAACTTAAAATGAATATAACCTTGTAGCTAATAATGCCGAGTCAGTCTGTTGACTTTATGACTCTTCTCTACTTGTGCTACTGTTGCACATTTTAGCATCTCACAGATACATTTGTTTGAGTAAACAACTCTCTGATACCTGAGTTTGTTGTTTTCTCGCTCTCAGATACGTTACCTAATGATGTCTTTACCATCAACTGACTCAGAAGAATCTTGGAAGAGGAGTTTACTTGACTTTTTTGTGAATCAGTTTGAAATGCATACAGTTTGATGATTTTGGATTTTGATTTTTTTTGTTTTCAGCTCCCATTGTTTTTCAATTTGCGTGTATGTTTTGTATGAAAATTAATTAGCAGATTCTGGTAACTTGCTTGAACTATGTAATCCATGATCATTCATCTTTTTTTTTTAATCAGTGTTACAATATTGTCTTTGCCGCATATACCTCATAATGATAATGTAACAACAATGATTGCAGACTTGTGATGGATAAAACAATTTAAACAAAGTTTGCTAATAGACTTTGAAATTATTCAACTGAACTGAAATATCTAATGGCAGCAGCATTTGCAGAATGGTTAAGGTGATGTGGTGGAGTACTTAATGAACAGCTGGAAAAGTCAAGATTTATTTCATTTCTCATCCTCAATTCAGGCTTATCGACGACATCGCAGCAGACAAAGAGGCTTTCTGCTCGAAAAGCGAGGGTAAATGAGCTGTTTATTTCTTAGTTCAGCGCTAGAAGGGTGTTATAGTGTTTTCACAAAATGTGTGTTCAAGTGTACGAGACACTGCAGAGTGTGGAAACAGTGTGAGTGTGTAGTAATGAGCGGAGCAGACTGGGGGGATTTGGGAAACGCTGGTGTTGCTTTCGTCTTATCTGCTCTGCTCCGTTGTGCTCTGAGCTGCAGCAGACAAGTGGAGAGAGCTGCTTAATGCTACAATTGCATCCTTGGAATTCGCTAAAAGCTGTTATTAAGTGTGACTTAGAAAAAATATGATGTTAGAATCTGCTCGCAACATTACCAGCATCCGTTTTTATTGTTATATGAACAATATTGGGTTGTTTTTACCCTGTAAATAGCAGGATTTTAGCAGTATGCCACCTTGTCACTTGTACACTACTTTCTCTCTGCTTCCATCCATCCTTATCTCACACACACACACACACACACACACACACACACACACACACACACACACACACACACACACACACACACACACACACACACACACACACACACACACACACACCCTGGTTATGTAACCCATTGTGTGTTGCATTGTGTAGAGCCCTTTGTTCCAGTGTGTGTGTGTGTGATGTAGAAACTGGCCATTAGATCAGATTCTGGCAATCTGATCTAATTTCTGCCCTCAGAGGAAAATAGTTGTAGAATTTCTTCGCCACATTTAAAAAAAATCTAATAAAAAAATCTTGTCCAAACTGGTTGTTTACCTGTTAAAAAAAAGTAATCTTAAAACTCTAAATCATGCATAGGAAGTACGTAAGTAAAGTTAATTTATATAACACCTTTCTAGAGCAAGCGTCACTGAGACAATGAAAACAGAAAATAAAACATGTCCCCGCTTGGAAACTGTGAAGAGGATGAGTTGGACACATACACTTCTCCTCTCTGCAGCTCTCAGGATTTCATGCCTGCTTGCTTCAGGTGAGTCTGTACACCGAGAGCAAATCTGATTGCTGTGCTCTCCCCCATTCTCAGAGAGCAATCTCATCTACTGTCAGTTAACCAGCGTGACGGGCCGTAACCTGACTAGCTGTAAAAACCATTTCCATTCGGAAACCATATCTGCGCACTGTAAAAACGTATGGTGCTTTGCTCTGCTCTGTCGCCGAGACAGTAACGTCTCAATCGAGCAGTTTAGAATATTTTTATCAGAGTATTGCTGCCTGTTGAGGTGTCAGGAGACTGCTTTCATTCCTCTGTCTATTTCTAGCCGTCCAGCTGCCATATTTTTTGCATTTCGTCACTTTTTAAGAATATTTGCTTTCCTGTGTCGATTCTAAATGTCAACATTGTTTTCAGTGTATTTACCCCTCATTTGCTCCCTGTCTATGGTTTCATAACCTTGCAGAGCTCATATATTTTCTATATCAAGAGTTTCAACATTAGTTTGTTTTGTTTCATCGTGTTTCTTAATTCTCCTGTCTGTCTCTAGCCACAGTGTATACGTTTTTCACTCTCCTCTCTTCCAGACTTTCCTAACTCTTTCATCAGGTCTCCTGAATGTGTTTGATGCCGCCCTGCTCTGTATTCACGAGTGTCACGGCTGGTTGAACTGCAGATCAGATTGGATTTGAAAGAGGAGAGTTCACACTGCGGAATGACAACATCTCTCTCTTTCACTTTCCCCCTTTTTCTTGCTCTGCCATCGCTGTCATTATCTGTCTCTCTTTTCCCTGTGTCATTGACCATCGCTTCCTGTTTCCCTCTCTGTCCTGATCGGTTTCTCTCCATCCATCAGGCAGGCGCAAAGAAGGGCTTGGCGTGCATTTATTATTTCGAAAATCCATTTACATCTCTCTGCCTTTGTCATCCCTCAATATCTCCCAATAACTCTCTCTCAATATCCATCTCCCCTCCCATCAGCTTTTCCCTTTTATAGAATCAACAATGTGAAATATGGTGAAATTTTACCTGAAAAAACCTTTGATGCAGCTGGCAAAGAAGAGGACACAGCCAGAGGCTGTTAAAGCTGTTATCAGATAACATGGAAGTCAACCTGTTATCTTATCTGCAGTGTAACTGTAGACCTGCCGCCTCGGAAACATGAGAACCAGACTCTGGTCACGATGTGTGTGCTTTTACATAATGAATAATGAACATTTTCGATCATACATTTGTGAAAGTGAGTTTAAGGTGTGCCTGTAAATTTTGGCTCAACATTTCAGACAAACAAATTATCCTTGTTCCCAGCTTCAGGCAGTGGTTTCCCAGTTTAGCTGTTTAACTGACAGTCCATGCAGCTGTTATATTTCTGACGCAACTTGTAAATAAAGGCAACCCACACACATTTCTGATTATCAGTTTAGGCAAGTTTAGACAAACGGACTCAGCAATTTTTGGTTCAGGCTGGTTCAGGTATGTAATTGTCAGTTGATACTGCTATTTGGTGTTTTGCAGTACTGTACTGTCACAGTCAGGGCAAGTCAGTGGAGGTTCAGATAGCTGACTGACAGTTCAGCTAACGTTTTGGCACTTCTGGTATCGTGCATGATGGCTCACTGTCACACAATTTACTGGGACACTAGAATAGAACGGGGCCATCGTTAAAGTTAATAGTGACACCCATGCTTTTCCTGCTGCGACAAGTCCAACTGTGCTGTGGAAAAATGCAATTTAAAGCCCCAGTATGTAAGAATTACTCCCATCTAGCGTTGAGATCATATATCACAATGAACTATCTCTCGCCACGCAGTTGAAAGTACGTATTGCAGCTACGGTAGCCGCCACGCTTCAAAAAGCGAAAGTGTACAAAAGGCCGTCTTGTTGGAGTGCATGAGTGGCGCGGACGCACACTTCACACCACGAGCGGGCACACGCGCCACCCGACAGAAAGGAGGAAAAAAAAAAGAGAGACTGCAGCGCGGAGGATAATTAACTAGTTGGGATTTGATGTTTGCGTTCAAAGCAGCTCCAATGTTCACTCTTTTTTCTGATGACGCCAGTCTCTTGCTCTTTTGAATATCCGTTTTCTTATTCTGGGAGAAGAAGAAGACTCCTGTTCCTGAAATTTGGATTTTGAATACGTGTGGTCCTCCGTGTTTCCTTCTTCAAACTTGCCGGGGCCGGGAAGCGACGATACCCATTAGCAGCAGCTTTGAGTTGAAAACGCAAAAGGCGGAGCAGTATGTCCTGTATGTCCCTTATCGGTTAACGTATTTCAAGATGGCGCATGACTATGGAGCGTCTACCCCAGTTCATGTAAGCGCAAATGTCAAATTTCAAGCCAATAGGAATACTTGAAATTGATGGTGGTGGTCAATATTCATAAAAAAGGACAAGTTTGTGAAGGGCAATACAGATTTTGATAATGAACAACTACAAACGTTACACACTGGGGCAGTCAGACAGAAGTAAACATAGGAGCTGCCAAATATCTATTCCGAAGCTGTAGGGGGAGCTCTATAGAGAAACCTGCGAGCAAAAAGCGAGAAAACAGTGAAGAAATGGCCAAAACTGCATAGCGCCGCTTTAAAATAAAATGGGATGACAGCTCTGTTAATGTGTCTGTACAACTCTGAGGAATTGGTGAAATGCATTGTAAATGTAGGCCTATCTGTATTATAAAGGCGAAAGCGTAGGTATAAAAGCCCCATTGTTCATTTGAAAATGTCACAATGCTGGCTCCGCCCTAATTAGTGATGTAAGAGTATTTCTTACATCACTTACCCTCCCAAAGTCACGATCTCCATCGGCTAATAGAAAGTGAGTGTAATTATTACACTTTAACACAAGTCTATTTTTATACAACGAAAGGATTTTGTATTGCAAACTCAGCCAACTTTTCTTCCTGCTGACAATGCAGGAATCGCTCATGCAAATGAAACACGGTGTGATATTCAGGGCCAGATGTACGTACATTTGCGAACGTAGCGTTATCAGCGCCATGGCTCACCCGCAGATAGCGAACGCAATGATACTGTAGTTTACGCCATATTTACAAAAACCTGCAGGTCATCGTAATTAGCGCCTTTCTCCGCCCACTATAGCGTAAACTGTAAGTACTGGTGCGATACGGCTGAGTGCAGACTGCGATATTCCCACTGCTGATGCTATGACTGTTTGAAATTATCCTGATGCCAATATTTGTAATGTAGCGAGGAGTTTAACAACTGCTGGAATGTGAACTCTGAGTCGGAGATTCGATGTCATCTTTGATTTCTTCCAGTAACTGTAATCTTGCATGGCTGCTTAATCTGTGATCCTTGTGGCAAAACTCCTTTCAGCTCGTCTCCTTGGCCTATGTCTTCGTCTTGCTCGGATTACTGCTGTCATTTCACCAGGAGGCATATGTGAGGAAACCCGCTTCCAGGTTTACACCTGCTTTTAAGAGGCGGAGAATTTTCACCGCAAAATAGAGGCGCGCTATCACTGGCGGTGTTTGTACATACAGCAGAATACGTAATTAAGCGCTCTTTACGCTTCCCCTCCCATCTCTTTACGGTAAACTCCCACTTTCCCCGCGACCCTCCCATGAATAAATATGCATGACACGAAAAACGCAATTTGCCCTTTTCAGCTTCCACGACATGCAGTTTGCGCTTTTACATCATTGCGGCCTGTTTGTACATACCTCGCCATGATTTTACGCGCACGTTGCGACACAAATACGCCTGAAGTGGGCGCAAAAGCGTTAGTACATCTGGCCCTCAGTGTCATGAGCTCCCTTTCAAAGTCTAGCACGCTTTTATTTCCATCTCTTTTAATCGATGCCCCCCTCTGCAACCGAACGCTGCTCAGCTGAGAGCCTGATCCAATAGCCACTCCCTGCATCTGTTCAGCCTCCAGCCATAATCAATGGATCCATTATCGGGCAGGCTTATTTATCCGTGAGTTTAGAGCCATTCATAGGCTGTTTGCCCCCTGATAAACTGATCTTCAAATGGACTAGTAGGCAGAGAGTGATGAGAGGGAGTGAGGAAGTTATTTAGGGAGGGAGTGTGGAGAGAAGAGAGGGATGAGAGGGAGGAAAGGACAGCGGGAGATGAAAAAGTGAAAGGTCGGGAAATAGCCCAAAGGGTAATGAAGGGATAGAAAGAGGAGAGGCAAGGGAGGGAGGGAGGGGGGAAGACTGACAGACTGACAGACTTGTGGAAATAAACATCAGATAAATAAGCAAATCCCCTTCATGCTGATGCTGCCCTGCAACTCCACCTGGACATGAAAGGAATCATTGAGAAGTTCCCTCAGTGCTCGAAGGTTACAGTATTTTAACAATTCACTTTAAATGTTACATAAAAAATAATTTACATTTTGGGGAAATCTAAATGAAAAAGAATGACACCAGTATTAGTTTTTATTTTTCTGTGGTCTT
Organism: Gymnocephalus cernua; assembly: GCA_023631565.1. NCBI lineage: Eukaryota > Metazoa > Chordata > Actinopteri > Perciformes > Percidae > Gymnocephalus > Gymnocephalus cernua. The sequence goes on from CM042433.1 coordinate 19,094,626, forward strand.
TTACCCTTTTCTTCCCTCCATTTCTTTCTTTTGTTGTCAGTGGTTCCTTGCAGAGAGAGAGGCTTGTTTCCATGGAAACGGACTGAGCCAGATAAGCTTAGCTGCTTGCACTGCAGCGTCTGTCCTTACTTTGTGGTGTGTGTGTGTGTGTGTGTGTGTGTGTGTGTGTGTGTGTGTGTGTGTGTGTGAGTGTGTGTGTGTGTGAGTGTGCGCGCGCGGTTGATCTTGGTTTTAAAACGAAGGAAACATGATGATTAATGAGAGTCTAATGCACTGGGTAGACACTCGGATGAACAGAGGATTGTGTGTGTGTGTGTGTGTGTGTGTGTATAAGTGCAGTAGTTTTTTGGTTCATGTCATTAGGTCTTATATCTTTATCTCTCTCTCTGTTATGACATGTGTTCCTCCACCTCACAGCTGTAATTCCGCACTCTTATCATCACTATTATCAGTGTCGCTGTGATGATCAAAATCACTATGTGGATGATCAACATCACCATAGCAATAACATCTGGGCTCAGCACGAGAAGAACTGTGTTATATGAGATATTTATACTACATATACATAGAATAGTTTCACATATTTGGAGATAGGCTAAATTAATTATGTCTCTTACTGAGAGCTGGATGAGAAGATTGTGTATAGAGTATATATCACTCCATTGAATATGAAGCTATGGCCAAAATGCGGTTGACAGCCTGGAGTCTCAGATGGTATACCTGGTAAACTATAAAAAATAAGACTCCAGGAAGTCACTGTGCCCAGTCAAGAAATGGTTCTAGTCCATAACACTTTTTTACAGAATACACAAACAAGATATAACATGTGAGTTTGAAGATGCTGGCAGGCTGATATTATAAAGTTTGGATGCAGTCAGGGTAGCTTTTTCCCCCTTGTTGTGAGTCTGCACTGTATGCTAAGGTAAGATAACTGTCTCCTGGCTGTAGCTTCATTTAACAGATAGGCATGAGAGTGAGAGTCATGAATGAGAATCAATCTTCTTATCTAACTCTTGGCAAGAAGGCAAATAAGCGCATTTTTCCAAAATGTCAGGTAGGTACAATTAAAGGTCATCTTGGTTAGGGTTGGGTATTGGTTGGGTGTTATCCGATACCAGTACCTACTCGGTATTTTTTAAACGGTTCCGGTGCTTAAACGGTTCTCGAACCGGTACTTAAGTAAACAAAACCACACACACTTTGTCAAAAAACAATACCCTTTTATTTACAGGGCCAAACTGAACACAATATTAACTTACATTTTTAAATTAAATGAAAAGTTGCGCCGTTTAATACTGATGTAAAATACGTAAGATCAACATTTTGTTTCTTCAACACACACTGTATAGCCTCGTATAAAGAAGCGTTGGAACTTCGTTAAAACATTTTGCACACGTTGTCACACACGCTGTTGAATGGCAATGATGTTTGCTAGCCTACTTGAAATACAAGATTTGTGGTTGGCATTAAATTACTAGACTTACCCGAAGAGGAACGGCTTCTGTTATCATCATCTGTGATGTCCACCACCACACAGGCAGGGCTGGGACTCTCTTCAATTAGTCCGGCGGCGAGGCCAACACTAACTGCTGCTGTTAACGTGCTTGGCTCTGGGTCACGTAGGTTGTCAAACACGGTGCATTGTTCGGCTTTTAAGTACACTCCATGTCTCGTCAGATGTTTCATTAAATTCAAAGTGTTACCTACTTTGCATGATATTGCTTTCAGGCATTCGTTGCATGTCGCAGTCTGCATCCTTACTCGTGAAATGCAGCCAAACCTTGGCGCGTTTTGCCTTCGGCATCTTCATTAATCCTCTCGCTATCAGTTCAACAAGTGTGCCGAGTAGCGGCACTGATGTCACGTAAATTGACGCCGGAACACCAGGGGGCGGTAAAAAAAGTCAGGCACCGAAATATTCATTCTTATTCGGTCTCGTTACTAGGCACCGAGTTTCGGTACCCAACCCTTATCTTGGTATACTGGCTTGAACTGTCAAGATTCCCACGTATCATGGAAAACCAGGAGCTCTTTACTGTTGCCTTCAACGTCCTGAAAAATGACAAAATTGCCTTAATTGTACTAGAACAGTGGACGGTTGTACTATGTAGACGTGAAAAGTCACCCAAATGTATTATTGTCTGTGCAACAGCTGGCAGTTGGGATTATGGCTCTGTTCAGATGAAATAAAGGTAAAATCACATGATGGTCTGTTGTGTTTTGTAACCCACTGAACAACTTGTAACGGAGTCTGTGGATGGAAACAAAAACATGAGAGCCCGCCTTGTTTTTACACTTTTGGGGTTTAAATATATATTCTAGTCTGTTCTGCATGTATAGGAAAGTTTAAAAACACGGCCTAAATAATAATTAGTTGAAAAAGAGTCGGAACCATGTGTGTATGTTGTAATTACACAAGTTTAAATCCCACCGTTGTATTCCACTGCAGGTCATCTCTTACTCCCTGTGTTGTTTCAGACGGAATACATTCATTCTTCTTCTTATTGAAACAGTCCAGAATCAGTGTGTCACTTCTTACTAATGACACTCTGTATGCGTGTCTGTTCCAGAACTCCCAGAAGAAAAGACTAGCACGACCCAACAACAAACCTGACAAGAAGCTCTGTCCACAGGTAATACACACACACACACACACACACACACACACACACACACACACACACACACACACACACACACACACACACTCCCATGTTTTCATCTAGATGGTCCAACAAATCAATAAGACAAACTGCGGTTTCAGCAACCAAACCATTAAGACACTTAAACCTAGAGAGAGAGAGAGAGAGACATTTATCTAACACACATGCACACACGCAACATGGCAGCACTGGTTCCAAATTATAAGTAATTCAGAAACCCGCATTTTGATTTCTGCAGCGACAGTTTATTTTCTCCATCAACATCCCCTCTCATAAGTAAATATACTGTACAGTTGTGATAAAGGGAAATGTGATCACTTTGCGGAAATTAATTTCATACACAGAGGAACTCTATCTAACATCCTGAAGCATTTCCTGCAGCAAAATGCTACTGGAGAGTGACACTCCAATTCAAGTTTATCCACAGTTAATTATCAGTTTTATTGTGAATCCTCCCTAAAACAGACATTCATTCTTCTAATTTTCTGCTTCAAACATCAGACTAGACATGTTAAGGTTGTCTGGGGCCACCGACCATAACTGTCATGTTGGAAATCTATCTTGTTTGATGCTTTAAGTGTGTTCCTGCCGCACAGCTCATGCTGTCTATGTGTCCTATTTCCTCTGGGTATCACACTCTGTCCAAACAAGCTGTGTGCAGTTTGAAGCAGCATTTCCTGTTCTATATCTCTCTTTTCTGTCCACCATCTTGTCCTGCAGGTGTTGTTACTTTAATATAATTCTGGCATACCCAGTTTTTGTTTATTCTTGGATTACAGGTCAGACCTCGACACCACACTTTAAATCTTAATGCCCTCTTCATTCTGCCTTTATTCGCTCCTAAAAACAGAACAACTTTTTCTCTAACTTCACTTTTCCAAAGTCTCCTTCCCTTTTTTTATTTACCACAGCTACATAAAGCTAAATAACTTTTTTCCTCTTTGTAAAAAGGAGTGTGTGTGTGTATCAGCTCAGGTTTTACAGAACGACAGAGTACATAGAGATACATATTAAAAACCCACAGCACTTACATATCACCACAGAAGGGGGCTGGCGGTGAAGTTAATTCTCTCACCACCATATCTCTCCCCGTCTGCTAACACGAGCCCAGGCTTCTTCTCCAAGCCACATACCATAAATGGCTGTAAATTCGCCAGCTCTCGCCTCTCTCAATGTGGTTGGGAATGCTCCACAGGCCGTAAAGCAAATACAGCCACAGAGCTGCTTCTGAGGAATGAGGGGCACAATGTTCACCTCAGGTCAGCAGTAGTTACAACTGAGTTTAAGATAGAGAAACATACATGAATCTATATTTACAGTATATTGAGAGCATTGTACAACTCCTAAAATAGTTTAAAGCGGCATCAATTGGTTTTTGGCCACTAGGGGGCAGAAATATACCACAACAAGCTGACAAACACCGCCCTTCTAAAGTTGGTTGGCTAACGTAGGACAACACAGTTGCCTATTTACACATTCCGCAGACACAGAGCCACATTAGCATCTGGAGTCATGTTTCTGGCCATCTAATAGGGTTTTTCTATACACATGTGCCATATACGTCCAATATCTATACTCTTTTAGCTCTGTTTTAGTCTTTACCAACTCCTGGATCTTTAGCTGCTAAATGCTCAACTATGCCAATCCAGCTAGTCGCTGACTTTGTCAGACTGCTCTTCAGTGCTTGGCAGTGTAGAATGGAGTTACCCCACTGACAACTGAGTCATTTGATTTAGTATTTAAAAAGAGACAATTTTACTTTTGAAAAGATACATAAAACATTCTTTATTTGACCAAAAGTTTAATTCATAAGCAATAAAACGAACCCTGATCAATTTGATACTGACCAGTTTTTTTCTGCTACTCGGTCTGGTTGGACCTGAAGCTAATAGTTGCTAAAGTTAGCTAATGTTAGCAAACTTTAGATATATATTGTGCTCTGTTACCAACGTTACTGAGTCACTTCACTAACCTTAAGATTCGTCTCTACTTACTTGCTACATGTTACTGTACTACCATAATCCCATTACTGCTAACTGAGGCCACAGTGGCTGCTGTGCAAAATCTCAGTCATGCTATAAATCCAAATATTTATTTTTGCACGTTAAGGTACCACAGTAACTATGGTACTGCTTAATTTGTCATTTGTGAGCTATTCTTAGTTTTACAGCTCTATATTTTCTATCCAAGTTAGTTAGTAAATATTCATTTCACATGCTGTTTGACGTCTGAGGCAAACCACTAATGACTGTTTTCTAGAGTTTCTCTGTTTTCTTTGTGTGTGCCGCGGGGAACAAACACAGCATGACTCTGACCTCACCATTTGGTAGCTGAAAGCCGCGAGCTAGTCAAATAGCGCTTTGTCATCATTTCTTATGTTCAAGGCAATTTTAAATAGAATGAAAAACCAATTCATCCAACTTGAATTGCAGGACTGTAATGGATTGTTGTTTGTGTTTAAATTACACTCAAGAAAACTGTTTAGTGCATATTATAACTGTCAGCGATGATGCCCAAACCTCACTATGGTTTAAAAAAAATACTCAACTTTACTGACTGACTTTTATGAATTTAATAACACAGATATCACATACTTCACTGTAAAGTCCATGTCTAGTTGTCTGCACAGATTTAAGTTGGCTTGTTTGTTCTGTCTGCAGCTTTTACTTTCTGTGTGTTTTCGACCCTGTCAGGTTGTCTGTCCAACGTCTTTCCCTGGGTAGACGGATTGAAGGGCCCTCCTTCGTGTGTTTCTTGTCTTGTCTTGTCTTGTCTCTGTGTCTTTTTCCCTCAATGTCTCTCTTTTTCTGCCCCTTTTATACAGAATTATGACAAATTACGCAAGTGGAATAACGTTTAATCATTCATTTTCTTTCATTTGACAATACTGAATTGCTTTATATGATATAGAAATTACTGGTTGCCTTAGTGAGAGTTTGCATTATTCACATTAAATCATCAGCAGCATTCTTGCCTCTATTTACCTCAGGTTCCCCTCTCAACATTTTCTTTTTACTCAAACAGTTCAGGGTGGGGAAGCACCAAATGACTATTGTCATTATTGATTAATCTATTGATTACTTTTCCAAAGTCTGACCAAAACCCAAGATGATTCATTACACAAGTAATACAATTGGCAAAAGCTAGAACCTAAAAATGTGTGTCTTTTTTTATTTAATGAATTTCCTAAAAAAAAAAAGAAGATACATTTCAATCATCAGTTTAAATATTTCAATCAAAATATTTAAATGGCTGTCAAATAATTGACTATTAATTGATAATTGAATCACTAGGTACAAGCCTTAAAGGGCAACTTCACTTTGCATGTTAACAGATGTGTGCGCATGTCAGCCTCTCTGTAATACAGCAGTTTTTGTATCAATGTCACCTCGGTGCTCTCTTCTCTTTTCGTCACGTCCCCGCAGGAGGATAGTTCAGACCTGAAGTGTCAGCTCCACTTTGCCAAAGAGGAGTCAGCCCTGATGTGCAAGAAGCTGACCAAGCTGGTGAAGGACAGCGATGCCATGAAGGAGGAGCTGGCCAAGTACAGGTCGCTGTATGGAGACGTCAACGTCTCGCTCACCGTGGAGGAGGTGAGGAACTAGATATTTGCTTTAGAGAGCCATTTCATACAGGAGCAAGACGTTTGTTGGATCTTTGCCATGGTCAGATAGTGGTTATTAAGCAAATTAGCACAGACAAAGTAGTGGTTAGTGAACAAGGCCATGATCACTGTATGGAGAATTAAGAACTACAGCACAATGGAGGAGGAGAAAGAAGGATTTTGATTTCATATTTAGAGCTGTGATACAGCCCACGGACGTGTTTTCTGATGACACCTTAAGGAAAATATAAACCCTGAGTTTCCATCTTTTCTCACCATTTAGCTCTCTATCTCTTAATGTTTGCCTGAGAGCTGCAAAACGGTCCATATAAAACCTAAATGCCAAAAACACCTGGGAAAACTCTACAGAGGTGCATCTTTATTGTTTTAGAAACAGCCAAAACACTTCACAAAGCTCATTAAATCCATCTCACTTTTGAGCCATTTCAGTGAATGCAGAAAACAGCAAACAGATTGCAGCCAATGGTTTTCTGACTTTATAATCAGTTGGTTACTATATTGAATTTCCTGTCCTTTTGTGTTTTTGATAAGGATATAATCCAGGACTGGTAATGCAGAAAATAATTGTTATTACTGTTGATAACGATATTAGTGTGTCCTTTCCAACCATGGTGGAAAAACGTGAGATAAAAAAGGCAGAAACTAGCCTGGGAAAACCCTGACAAACTTCCGGCAAATTTGAGATTTGCTCTGCAAGTCAGTCTGGCCAAGAGCCCATTCAAGCCCATTTCCAATTTTTCCAAATCGAGGCACCAATCACAACCGTTGAGGCGGGCTTTACACGATGACGATAGCGCAGCGACGGCAAGCAGCTTTTTGTTTACATTCAACATGACGGCCACCGAAGCGCGGCAACTCGTTGATGCCGCTGTCGCTGCTACGTCACCCGGATCGTTGGTCTGATTGGTTGAAGGACTATTCCAATTGCGCCCAGAGGCATTTGAGCAACGTCCGTTGGTGACGCCCCTTTGGAAATGCGCTGTGAATGAACCTTCCCCCAGACCCACTCTCAGTTACAACTGAGAAGGGTCTGGTGTCAACCAGGCTAGGTAGAAACACCTATCAGCACTTATATAATTCATGCTAACAGTCATAAAAGTCAGCCGTTTATTAGCAGTGTGTGAATGAACAGGTGGGAGGTGAGGTAGCAAGTGGTTTTCCTCTACTTATGTCTTTTTGCTGTTTGAATCCCGCTCAGGTTGCTGACTCCCCCCACACCCGCGAGGCGGAGATCCGAGTCCACCTGAAGCTGGTGGAGGAGGAGGCCAACCTGCTGAGTCGACGCATCGTGGAGCTAGAGGTGGAGAACAGGGGTCTCCGAGCTGAGATGGACGACATGAAGGGACCACAAGGTACTTTTCAGACTCACCGCCTGTTTAACATTTCTATAATTCATTTCTCAGAGATGTTATGATCTTTTATTTATCTCCATTTTTGTTATGGCTGCGATAGTTTTTATGTTGTTACAATATATTAAATTGTACTACTTGATTCAGGTCATTTTATTATATTGTATTATTTTATTTAAATTATAATTATATATTTATAGTTTTTTATGAGAAGAGAGGGCCAGGGCAAAACACATTTCATTGCATTATCTCTGTACTTTATACTTTTAAATGCACATGACAATAAACTTGAACTTGAACTTGAACAGAGGCGTGAGTTCCTCTGGTGGTGGAAATAATCTTAAATCAACAGCTAGCAATAGCTAAGTGGAAATCCTGTGGTTTAGTACACTTTTAAGATCATATGTGCTTCCTCTCTTTGCAGACATATTTTGGATAGTTATATTTTCATGATTATTATTTCATACACTTTAATTTCTTCCTTTGTTGCCTTCTCAACTGCTTGACCTCTCATTGTTTCTTTTGGACTAGATGGTCCACAGGAGCTCACTGGTGTTGGCGGTCTGGGCGGGGGAGCCATGGTACTCGGGGGAGGGGCCTCGTCTGAAAACGTCATGGAGCTCCAGAGACACCTCCAGTTTGTTGAGGAGGAGGCCGACCTGCTGAGGAGGTCTCTGATCGAGATGGAGGAACAGAACAAACTCCTGATGAATGAGATTAACCGCTACAAATCTGATCTCCCGCCGCCAACGTCCACGCTGTCGTCCAATTCCTTGGCGTCGCTGACAGACGGGCTGCTCAGCAACAGCCCGGTGCACTCCATACAGGAAGGGGCGGTGCTTATCAGCACAGACGCCCCGGCCCAGGAGGAAGAGATCAGACTGGCGAGGCTTCAGATTGGTGAACTGAGCGGGAAGGTGAAGAAGCTGCAGTACGAGAACAGAGTGCTTCTGTCCAACCTGCAGCGCTGCGATCTGGCCTCTTACCATGCTCCTTCCTCCTCCTCCTCCTCCTCTTCCTCATCACTACGACTGGCTCTGGAGACTGACGCAGAGGCTGGAGACTCAGCCGAGTGCCTCCCAAGGTAGTCTTAAGTTTTCATTTTTCCTTACATTTTTCTACAAGTTCTACAGTGTGGTTCTCTAATAGGAATGCTTCAGCGTATTTTTTGTAACTCAACAACTTTGTTGATAACTCATTGCACTTCAATAAAGACACCATGGCAACATGAATGTCCGTACAAAATTGCACGAGATTTTCTCCACACATCCATGAACTTGATGAAGAAACAGAGGTTGACAAAACAATCTCACAACAAGGTCTATTTTGTGTCTCTGCTGGAGCTTTTGGTAAATTCCCATTTTTTGGAGCACTTTTAAATCAAGGATTAACTTTCAATCCGAACCTTTAAGCCAACGTGAGAAGTCCTAAACATGCTCTCTCTGTTTTTCCGTCAGCCCGCCACACCGCAAAGAGCCCGTAGGGGGCGAGACCGACACCCTGGAGATCAAGGAACGGAAAAAGAACATCGAGGACAAGGCTGACGTAACAACCTCACTCCCTGGGTACCCGGGGCAGAAGGACCATGACGCCTTGCTGGCCATGAGGGACCAGGCTCGTTTGGTTTCCACGGCGATACAGCTCCTGACCTCCCCCGAGTCGAACTGCCTTTCCTCCTCCCCATCCATCTATCACAAGGTCTGCAGCAACGAGGCAGCAGAGCCGTGCGAGCTGGAGAAAGCTCAGCCTCACAGTCAGGTACATGTCCTCTGCTGGGTGTGTTGTTCTTCCACAGTACTGTCAGCTTTTTCAGGAAGTTCATGGAACCTGAAAATTCACTGTGTGGCTATTTTAATCATTTAGAACCCTTAATATGTGTATGTACTTTATAAAACATAACAATGTATACATGAAATATGTGGACATGATAAGAGAATATATATATATATATATATATATATATATATATATAAGTTGAATAATAAAAAAAAGGCCCCACAACTTACTATTTATCAGCCTGGGCTGTTCCCACACACACAGCCAATAATGAGCGACTGTGTGATAAAGTCTGTCATTTTTTTTTGTCCCCCAGATTTCAGAGCTGTCTGACCTGGCGGACCGGCCCCTGGTTGGTGCTCTGACCAGCAGGCTCCAGGCCCTGCACACCCAGCTACAGGCCTTTGTGGAGCGGGTAGACAGCCAGAGTAAACCCCCAGCAGGTGGGAGGGACCCTCAGGTGGAAGGAGCATCTCCTCTGGCCTCACCCTGCGCCTCCCTTCCCTGCTCTGGAGACGAACAGGATGGACTGAACACTGCCGTGAAGAAGGTAAAAGACAAGAAACACACTCCAACTTCTCACTTCTTGTCACTCTGTCTCTTTCATTTTTTTTTTTCAGTCTGTTTTTTTTTTTCTTCATAAAAGCTTTTACTTTTGTTGTTGTTTTTTTTATTTTGGGTTGTCACTGGTTTGTTTTTCTATTCTTCAGTTTTGTGTTTGGTCCAGTGCCTAACCATTATTTTGGCTGAATAACACTCCCAATCCCATCTGAACGTGCTGCTTTAGTTTTCTCCTCACAGTGGTGGATGGATTTACACAACAAGCTCAAATCTGCAACTCCATGACTAGATGTTAATTAAGCTTCATTCAGATCTGTTTAGAATTATTTTGTCTGTCCAGTTCTTATTCTCAATTAACCTGACATGCTTCCAACACAGTTGTGAGTAGACAAATAGACCTTTACGTGACAAACACAAATGAAAAATTGTAAAAACAAAAACTGTCAAAACTTCAGATTTGAGCTCCCAGTGTACACCTCTCCATTTCCTCTGCATGATGCTATTAAGATGCTGCTTTAGGCCTCAAATGGAGCCTGTTTGTATGCATGGACATAGTAGGGTTATTAAAAGCAAATAAAGCACCATTTATTTATATCTGTATTCATCAGAGTATCATAAAACCAACTCAACATACAGTCTACATGGAGTGTAGTTGAGCAATATTGCTCATACCTATTTTAATTTAAAGTTACATTTATATCCATGGATTTAATCACATTTCTGGTGTGACTGAATGTGGCATCATAATTGAGGCTAGCAGGTACTGTATCGTATGGCGCCCCTGTTAAGATAATTGTTGACACACACACACATACACACACACACACACACACATACATATTTCTTAAAACAGCAAATGAGACAGCGAGCCCGGTCTACATATATTTTCAATCAGACTTCATAAATCACATTTTCAGTCTGAAATTCTCCACTGGGAAATTCTTGGGTTACAGTCGATTGTCAGTGATTTAATCCATAATATACTGTATTTTCAACTATATAATGGTCCAAATTCAGTATGAGATCAGTTATCAAAGCACATTGGAATCGGTAGAGGCTGAAGTTCCACTCGACTGTCAGACAGCTGCTGGCACAGTTCTACCTCGCCTTCAACTGCCAGGAACATGTTTGAATAATGTTTTACCTACTTGTTTATAAAAAAAAAAACAAGACTTTTGACTCAATAGTAGACTAAATTGACTTAAGATGGATATTTATTTGGTGAAACCGCTTTTACAGCAAGAGAAACTTGTTTCTTGTAAAATTCTGTGTTTGCTATTCTAATCTAATCTAATTTAGTGTGCCTGTCTGGAGGAGGCTGTGATGAAATTATACAAAGTTTTAATAGAATACATTTTAATGTTTAGACTCCATTAGAGGCCAGTTCTGAGTCCCAACACCCCTCCGATCTCTCCTCCCTTTTCCTTCCTCCCTCCCTCTCCCTTTCCCTTCGTCCCCTCCTCCTTCCCTCTTTTTTTCTCTGCACGGGCACCATAACCGTCGGTTTCTGCACTTCACTTCCATCTCCCCCTTACCCTCCTTTTAAACCTCCTTTCTCCTCCTCCTCGTCATCTCCTTAACTGCCTCCCTGCTTTCCTCTGACTTCTCCTTTCTCACCTTTCCTCCTCCCACTCTTCCTTCTTCTCCTTTTGTCCTCGCTTTGTTTCCCCATCTGCACTCGTTTCTCCCTCTCCTCCTTCACCTGGTTGCTCCGTCGGCCCTTCGCTCTGACTTTTCATCCTAACTGCATTACTCCTTCTCGTCTTATTTCTTCCTCTTTCCCTCTTCCTTCTCTCCTCTATCTCCCATTGCTGTTTCTCCCCAATTCTCCCTTTCTTCCCACTCTTCTATGTCCTCGTCCATTTCCTTTTTCTCTCAGCCGTTCATTCTGCCCTCCATCCTACTTTTCATTTTTTTCTCCACTCTCTCCTTCTCCTCTCTGGCCAAGCTCTTTTTCCTCTACATCCTTTTCTTTGTCTTGTGAGATCCATACTCAACTGTTTCTGTTTGGTTTTTCATTTTTTATTTTTCTCACTGTTGTCATATGGATGGACGCCATTTTGGTTGAATTGTTTTTTTATTCTTACTGTTGTGTTTGTTTGTCTTGTTTGTCTTTCATTTCTATCACTCCCCTCCTTTTTGTTTTTTGATGCACAACGTCTCCTCCTCCCGTGTCCCCTGTCCCTCCCTCTCTCACTCTATGATTTTTTTGTTTGTGTGTTTGTTTTTTTTATTCATTAACCTGCCCATGCATGCATGCAGCAGCCTGATTATAGGGACCAATCAGAGCCGGAGGTAAAAGGTCAAACTGAGGAGAACAGCCAATCAGACAGCAATGAGACGCAAAAGCAGGAAGACAGCCAGCTGGAACAGGGAGAGAACGAGGCAGATGATGCACTGGTGAGTCCCAAATCAAAACCATTCACATCATGATAGGCACAGACATACACACTGCCTGAAGTTAAAGTTTTACTGTATGTTTCACATTTCATATCTTCACACAAAGACAGACAAACACTAAGGCCTTTTGCCTTCAGGGCAATAAACAAAAAGTCTAGTCTGCTCCTTTAACAGCCTGTCCGAGATTATAAAGTAACTAAGGAAACTGCCAGTAAATGTGACAGAGAGACTATAACTGTTATTTTTATATTAATAATGGATCAAATGACTACTTGTGTGTCTAAGGGGCCACTAGACAATTATCAGCCATCTCTGCAGTTCCCCTCAGCTCTACAGACTTGTTTTTTAGTGTCTTTCATGTCATTGTTTTTGGTTTTTCAGCCGGCAACTTCACTGTTTTGGTTCTCGCTCTCGTCACTCTCACAAACTAGCTTTTTCTGTTAGTTTTAAACCGCATCTGTCAGTCTTCTTCAGCGGTTGGAGTTTGCCCAGTTGTCTTCATGTGCCTCAAGTTTAGAGCTTAGGTGTTGTGTTAATGGGTCGTATATGGCTGATTGTAAATCCTGTCTCCTGCCTGCAAAGATGGTCTTAATGACAACTGATCCATCTCCTTGACAAAAAGAGCCTCTAATGTACACACACACACGCACGCACACACACACACACACACACACACACACACACACACACACACACACACACACACACACACACACACACACACACACACGCACACACACACACACACACACACACACACACACACAAGCACACACACACACACACACACACTGCAGCTTGAAGTTACTGATGTGGTACAGTGGTGGCAAGCTCATGCTAGCAACACAGTGTTGTAAACAAACACAAACAGTGACTTCACCGTCAGCTGTGGGATTGATGGGAAGAAAAGACCATTGTTTGGTTGACCTTTTGCTGGCGTGTCTCCTCGGTAACCAGGGATGTGTGTGTATGTGTGTGTCTGCATCTTTATCCAAGCCTGACAGGGAAATGGTAGAGAGAGACTAAAATAGAATGAAAGAGAAAGAAAACAAGATCAGATATTATAGAGAAACAGTGTGTTTGTAGCAGTGACACAGCAGCACATACTGTACACCCAGTGTTTACTTACACGGCATAATACTGCTACTCATTCTTTGCAATATTCAATGGAAAAGTTTGTTTCCCCCTGCCTCCAGTCCATATGCCCCTCAAAGAATGATACTGTATGTGCTGCGGCCACAGTGGCCTAGATGCCCCGTATGCACTGCTCTGTTTTCTCCTCGCCTCCTGTCAATACGGTGTAGTGTCTTTTGTTGAAACCAGAAATATGCATAGGCACTATTTTCTTCCAACTTATAAAGCTGCACGTACACCTGGTTCTGCTTTATAAATCTGAGTCATTGTGGAGCTGGGCGCACACACACACACACACACACACACACACACACACACACACACACACACACACAAGCCTCATTTCTACACCCGCAGTTACCCATAAATGGACGTAGAATACATAAATTGTATTATTAAAGTGGTGTTATTAGTGTATTTGAATACTCTCATTCTTCACGCCTTGGCTCTTGTGTTGCTGCAGTTTTAAATGTTGTTGCACATTTTGTATGAAACAGCTGCCACTTTTCACAACAGTGAGGCATATTGGAAGTCAGAGTAGTTTTTCTGGCTGACATTGGAGGCTGCGAGCGGCCTGGTGGTGTCGAGGGTGATGGAGGGCAGAGGCTGAGCCCAGTGGAGGGTGAAAGAGGACATTAATGGTACAGTGGTGGGTCGATTGATTGCACTCACTCAGCAGCCAAATGAGGCATGGGAGTGTGTGTGTGTGTGTGTGTGTGTGTGTGTGTGTGTGTGTGTGTGTGTGTGTGTGTGTGTGTGTGTGTGTGTGTGCGTGCGTGCGTGTGTGTGTGTGTGTGTGTGTGTGTGCGCGCGCACGTTTGTGCGTGCGTGCTGGCTACAGTAGCGTGCCACAGCCGAGGTGTGATTTAAAGGGTGTTCTAGCACAAAACTGCCATGTTACATGCTTCTCACACTTCTGTTTCTCGCTTTTTTATTTCCTTCTAACTCTCTTTTCCCTCAACGCTGCTCCTCCCATCACTGCTTCTCATTCTTTTCTTTAATCTATGCCTGCTTCCTACCTACTGATGTTTCCCTATCCACTGCTCCTTTCCTTCTTTCTTTCTCTACCACCTTCCTTATATTTTCCCCTTATATTTTCCCATCCAGTCCGGTGACCTCCAGGCTCGTCTGTCCAAAGCAAAGGAGTCGGCTCTCGGAACTCAGGCGGAGCTGGAGATTGGGAGGCAGGCTCAGAGAGAAACCACTCTCCAACTCACACAGGTTAGTTTGCAGCACTGAACACTGTCAAGACACACAAACTAATAAACTAAACGTGTAAACAAAACACCCTCAAACTCACACAGACACACTGAAACACCACTTTGTGTAGAAATGTAAAGAATAACCCGCTTATTTTGCAGTCGAGCTAAAATTAATTGGGGATCTACAGTATTTGATAGGGTTTTTGGAGAATCACTGTTATTGTATGTTGTTTTCTCTTAGGTCTTGAAAATGATCGATTGAGTAACCAAACGTTTTGGTTATGATTCTGATTATCCCGTCTTTCCCTCTCAGCTCCAGGAGGAGCATCAGAAGGCTCTGCTCCGTCGGGACTTCCAGCTGCAAAGTTTGGGCCTCCAGGCTCGGCTTCAGCAGAAGTTATGGAGCCAGGAGAGGACTCTGCTGGTTCAGGAGTCTCAGCACCTCAAACAGGCCCTGTTACTGCTCAGCCTCAAACTACGCTGCTTCCTCAAACAGTGGAGGCTGGGCTGCAGGAAGGACACAGAGTGGAAGGACATCTTGGAGGTATGAGGGGCAGAAAGGAAAAGGCTCTTCTTCTGTCAGAGTCAATAGTTGACTGTCGACACTGTTCACATGTGTCCTTAGATATTTATTTATTGATTTACTCATTTTGCAGATAGGCTGTGTATCTTAAATCAGTACTCTATTGTCGTCTAAGCCTCAAAGGTTAACTCCATTTGTCCTCAAAAATGTGGGAATGATGTAATCTCAGGTGTTCAACCAGCACAAGCATTAAGAAAAAAATCTTTGGAGGTTGAATCTGCTGCTATGCAGAAATCAAATAACTTGAGCAGAAGGAAAACTGACTTAATTTCACATAAACTGTTAACTATTTTGTATTGTACAGAATTTTGAATATTGTAGCTGGATGGTAAATTTTAACAATTTCTGCACATGCAGAAATAAAAAAACAACGTAAAATTGTCCTAGGAAATTGCCGCTGAGTGTGTTATAATATAACATAATATATCAGAGGCTGAAATAAATGATTGACAGGTGATCCTGCTCTGTGATCTTTTTTTTATTTTTTTTAGATGAACAGCCTGAAGGACCTCTACCTGCTGTTGGAGGAGGACAACCTGACGAGCCCCGCTCACCAGACTGACAAGAGGGCTGCTGCACAAGAACAACAACTCAGCCCAACTATCAAGGTAGGTAGATTGACACACACACACACACACACACACACACACACACACACAAACACACACACACACTCTCTTAACATGCGTGCTTTTCCCTGTAGTCTAGCGCCGTGAGCAGCACATTGGCAGACTTGAAGGTGGCGCTGCAGGATCTGAGTGGAGAGTTACGACAGGAGAGACAAGGCTCCCAAGAACTAACCCAGCAGTTCGCAAAGGCCAAAGCATCATGGGAGGTGGAGAGGACCGAACTAAAGAGCCTCATCGTACAGGTGAGAAGTATTTCTGTAAATTATTACAGGAAAAAGTTGTTTTAAGTATGAGTAATGGGCTCCTACGTGAACACAAGTGTTTCTGCCAATGTTGGAAAAGTTTCAATTATTTCACATGGGTTTTTGCTCCTCTCGTTGGTTTGAAGTGGGCATGACTTCTGGAATAAAGGTGATCTCACATATTTCTGTGCACCAATCAGGATTTAGCCAGGCCGCTGTCAATCAACTCTGATCAAACTACAGCCACACAGTCATGATGAAGCAGCTTAGCTGAGCTGATGAGTGTTAATAAGAACTCTTTTTATTCCAGACTTTGATCGTTGCTTATTTAGTTATACATATTTAATGTTGTAGAATAAAACGTCCTATGTGACACAGAGCTTTAAAAGGTAGTAGTGGTACTATAAACATTACTTGAAAAAAATCAACATGAGTTTTATGTTACTCAAAAAACGAAACTTTGCCCAAATCCTTTGCTCCATTCAATGTGAGCTGTAGTGCAGTGCGATCAGAGACACACACTTTACTTGCTGTAATAAGATGGAGACTGATGCAACATTGTACAAAATGCATCAATCTCTTTTGATTTTATATTCTAGAACCACCATGTTGTCCATCAAGGCAATAAGGTGAACTAGTTTCCTTTGGTTGCTCTGCAGTTTTGAATGTAAGAAGACAGATTTTAATATTTTAAAAGCCATCAGATACTCAGAAACTCAAAAGGCTGGGAAAGTTGAGCAGAGCTAAACGTGGACGAAAAGTAAAATCAATGCATTGGGAAGATTAGGTAAAATGGCCTAAATCTATAAATCAGTGCAGGAGCACATCGTCCACTACAGAAAAGTTGATGGACGAAAAGCTTCCACCAAGCCTGACAAAATAAACAAGTTTCTTCTGAATCCAGGTGACTAGTGCTTGCAAGCCTGTGCTTCTTGCTTGCATGTCACTGAAAAGCTATAGTAGACCGGGTGGGCAACAGACTGATGAAAAGAGAATATAGTGTGGGGTCTGTCATTTTCTACTTCTCGAACTGTCAAGTGGCTTATTTGTCCATCCAAGCCTTTCACCCCCTCTCTGTCTGTCTGTGTTGTCTACAGGCTACAAGTAGCGGTTTTAATGTTTTATCCTCCTCTCCTCCATCATTGTTTCTCTGTCTGTCTCATAACAGCAACAGAGGCGGTACTTGAGTAAGTGTTAATTAACAGCCTCTGAGATAGAGCACAGCCTGTGTGCCGCCCGGTAATTGAGGAAGAGAGAGAGAAAAGAGAGGAAGAGAAAAGAGAGAGAGAGAGAGAGAGGACACAGATAGGCCTGTTAAAGTTTGGCAATTGAAAAAGCTTTTTCATGTGTTTCCTGATTGATATTATTCTGCTGTCTATCATCATAAGCCATCTGTTAAAAATGATTTTTTTTTAATAATTTTAATACATTTTAAATTCCACAAAATGTGAACATACTGTAGATTTTGGGGCAGGACCATGGGCTGCCTTTGTCCTTAAGCTAACCAGAACCAGCAACATGAACTCTGGTTGAAGGTGTCAGTTTGCAAAAACATGTTTTCCAATGTAAGTGCTGTGGTTGTTGTCAAAGTAATTTGAAATTATACATGCGTTGTCATTATTTTTCAAATAATCTGTGAAATTCCCTCTCAACAATTAAGTTCTTTCAGCATCCTGTTTCATGTAAAAAACAACAACTGTAAAACCTCGTAAGGAAATTACGCCATCCATAGCAACCTCATCCTAAATTAACCCAAATCCTAATTCTAATCTCAAAAGCAAAAATCCACCCAATGAAATAAAGTACAGTTTACACTTTTATTTCTTCGTAATTCTGGAGGTAAGGTTAGGACATTTTGCAGCTGCCAAAATGAAGTTTAAAAGCAATGCAGCATCAAGAAAGTTTGTTATTGGTTTTGTTGAAAGGCAGTCTGGGAAACTTCACTGACTGAAGTAGAAGAAAAGTAACTCACACTTTATCATATACAGATAATCTACTTGCATACTTGTAAGACAGATGCGCAAGAGGATGGCATCTATTTTTTTTTATAAACATTAAACAAATGATACATTGGACAGCAATTTAATATTATAGCCACAGGCTGCAACAACCAGTCACAAAGGGGGACAAATATCAGGTACACCAGAAACAATTAGGCATTAAACGATTAATCTATATGCATACATGCAGTCAAAATACATTTAGAAAAGGACCAATCTTATAGTAAATCGAATGATGAGCAACCACAGATGAGATAAGGGAAAACAGGAGAGAAACACAAAATAACTACAAAGAAATTATAAGGAGTGTTAAAGGGAAAGTGACGATTTTCAATAGTCTAAATTATATGGGTAGATATTATGCCTTTAATCCTTAACCAGAATCTAACCTGAGCACTTAATCTAATGCTAATTCTAATCCTAATCTAAAATCCAAATTCTAAAAATGAAATGCCCCTTTGTGAAGTAGTCATGCCCTCGCTATAAAGGATGTGTTTTATGTCCACACCAGTTCCTAAACACAAACACACACACATAGACACTCGGACACTGACGGAGTCATTAATCATCGTCATGATCAGAGAGATTCTGCCCTCGCGCTGTGATGCGAGATCATTTGTCTTCCGGTTGGTTTGGCAGCTCCTGTTAGCAGCCAATAGGAGACGCGAGTGGCGTTACAAAGAGATAAAGACGCTCTGTTTTTCCTAAATGTGACCTAGCGGCATTTTTTTATGAGATTACATTTACGGACAAACCTTTGTGGCTTAATCAAAGAATTCAGTCATCCGGCAGTGACTCATTTTCGCGTGAAACCAGTTCGTCATGTCGAGCTGTGCGAGCATGCTGGATGTCCACAAACACAAGTAATATATTTCATTATGTTTGACTGTGTTGCACTTTAATACAACTTTTGTTAAATGGAAACAGAAACACACACACATCTGTGCAACACCTTAATGCCATTGTTGTCTTTTCTGCCCCATTTAAAAGTTTAAAGTGTGTGTGTGTGTGTGTGTGTGTGTGTGTGTGTGTGTGTGTGTGTGTGTGTGTGTGTGTGTGTGTGTGTGTGTGTGTGTGTGTGTGTGTGTGTGTGTGTGTGTGTGTGTGTGCGTGCGTGTCAATCTACCTACCTTGATAGTTGGGCTGAGTTGTTGTTCTTGTGCAGCAGCCCTCTTGTCAGTCTGGTGAGCGGGGCTCGTCAGGTTGTCCTCCTCCAACAGCAGGTAGAGGTCCTTCAGGCTGTTCATCTAAAAAAAAAAAAAAAAAAAGATCACAGAGCAGGATCACCTGTCAATCATTTATTTCAGCCTCTGATATATTATGTTATATTATAACACACTCAGCGGCAATTTCCTAGGACAATTTTACGTAGTTTTTTTATTTCTGCACGGGCAGAAATTGTTAAAATTTACCATCCAGTTACAATATTCAAAATTCTGTACAATATAAAATATTGAACAGCTTATGTGAAATTAAGTCAGTTTTCCTTCTGCCCAAGTTATTAGATTTCTGCATAGCAGCAGATTCAACGCTGGTTGAAAACCTGAGATTGGGTGTATTACTCTGGCATCGATGCCACAGCTGGAACCAATCTCTTCTCTGCCAACAACGCACACTGTCCTGGCAGCGTGCAGTGCATCCTCCAGCTGTTGTTTTGTCGAGCAAGTCAACTCAATTTCAAACACTGTCCTACCTGTCAAACGGCTTGGCAGAAAATTCTCTTCGCCATTCAGCCTGATTAACAAACACCGTCAGTGAAGTAGAAACGATATCCAATGCCCTGAAAGCGTGCAGTACAACACTGCCTCCTTTTTTCCCCCTTAATCAGTCATCCATCCTGACTGTAGGACATGTTCGAACACCTGTCGTTGACAGCTGGAAGCTCTGATCACATGTGTTGAATCCACTCTACTGATGAAGATAAAGGGGCGGGAAGAGAAAATAATTATAATTTGTCAATGTGCAACTCAATGTGCAACTCAATATTCAACGAGTACTCATGCTTAACAAAACAGGTTATTTGTCACTTCCAAAACATAGTTTCAAGTCATAAGTACACATATAAGTGTTTTCTGATTTGGTTTAAGAAAAAGACGTATTTACTTTATTTCCAAGAGTTGGATGAGAAGATTAATACCTCTTTCACAAATATGCTGAATGCAGGGGGAAACGGCTAGCCTGGCTGTGCCCGAAAGTTGAAAAAAATCTGCCTACCAGCACGTTGTAGTTTACATGCTTCCAGTCTTTATGCTAAGCTAAGCTAACTGTTTCCAGGCACTAGCTTCATATTAAGCATACACACATGTAAGGTATTGGTCTTCTTATCTAACTCTCAGCAAGAAAGCAACTAAACATGTTTCCCAAAAAGGATGATCTGTTCCTTTAAGGTAAGAGGGAAAAATCAAATCATAATTTTAGCTAAAAGAACCCAACATTGCATCCTTAGCTTGAAAACAACAAGCCATGATGCAGTAACACTTTATTAGGAGTAACTTTTTAATTGGAGTGTAAAAAAATTTTATTTAACCAACAGACATTTTTTCCACCTTAAATTTTGCTGTAAATTTGGTTCATCATCTTCCTTTTTCACATGCAGCTCTGTTTCTGATTGGTGTTCCAATAATTGTAATTATAGATTAAATCCTAGTATTATATGTCAGACCTCTGTAATGTACTTGTAGTAAACACACAGTATATCAAAATAAATCCATCAACCCTGTGTGAAATCCCCACCCGAGAAATGAAAATTAAGAATGTAAATCTCGGGTTAGCAAGATAATAAAAAACTCTGTGGGCTAAATGCTGCTCTGAATATTTTTATGTTTGTTTACACATATTAGAAAACATGTATTAACAGGCACTGACAGAAAAAGGGTGAGGTTGAGTTGGGACTTCAGAGCTTCACTTTTAAATACACAGCATGCAACGCAGTCAACTTTGCTATATTTAACATCTGTATGCATTATATAATATCTAGGCAATGTTTTTATTTACAAACCCGGCACACATTTAGTCTCTCAGGAGTGTTGTGGTTTCTGCTTGCACTAAAATGAACAGCTGATGGCTGGTATGAAGTACTGATAACATTAACTGATAACATCAACTTTGTCGTTGTCTTGTAGTAAAAATCTGCTGCAGGCAATGATATGCTGCCCAAAATAGCACATAATACCCTGTGGGTCACCGTTACACTAACCAGTGTTATTGTTTGCATACACAATTACATTTTGTTATCAGATCATTTGCAATAACAGTATACTACAGTACAGTCCTTGTGTCAGTCTATTGTATAATATTCACTCTCATAGTTTGTATTTATACAGAAGCAAGTGATTTTAGATTCTTTATCTCCAATATTCTCCTACTACTTAACTCAGACTGATTCTATAAACATGTTATTTATTGTATATAGTTGCGTGTATAGGTCAGCACTATTTAAGCAGATAAACAGCTAATCACACTTCAGGCAGTATTCCTAATTTAGTATTAAATGCAAAATATGCTACCGGAAGATGACAGTGGATGAAACATGTAGCTGGAATAGTAATTTCCATACACTCTCTAATTGGTACAATAACAACAATAACACCAATAGATCTAATGATAGTAAAATGAACCCATCCCATTTTACCTCGCTCTCATCAATTAAAGACCCCTGTGGGTTTAATGGGTGGTTGTTGCCACATCATTGTTAATAGCTCTTGGCTCTGTTTTTACTAATACATTCTGTCTCTTTCAATGTCTATGAAAATTGCTTCTGTCTAGATACTTGAGGATACTTTTATATATATATACAGTATATACTAAAACAAATGTTTTTTGTTTACTAATCAGGCCCTGAATTCTCCTCTCGAGATTATTCTGCTAAATCCTAATTAATAAATCTGTTTTTATATTCATGGTTTTAGTTGAAGAAATTGAAGTAATTGAACTTGCTAAATGGTGAGTAGCGAGTCGTGAACTAGACGTCTCTCATCCACCAATAAATGCCAGTCATCCAGAAAAATTGCCTCTCTCTCAGCGCCTCAGCAGTAAACCTCGTTAAGACGTGGGGCTAGTTAGGCCGCGTTCATCACTAATGAGCAATGCTCTGTTGCCATAGGAGATGGGAACTGGAATAAGTGTGTGTGAGTTACGCTGTGATTGGCTGCCAGACAGTCCCATTAGCACTATATATGGACGCCAGTGCCACAGAGCCAGACTGAGAGAGAATTGATGGGGGGGTGTGTGTGTGTGTGTGTGTGTCAGATTGATGGGGCCGGTAGTGTCGGCTGTGTGAACTATGAGGCTCAGACAGAGGAAAAGGGAAAGCAGATCTGCTCATAAAAAAATCAAGCGATCCCACCTACAGGCTCTGTGACAGCAGGCCAGATTTATGGAGAGTGGGGGAAAAAAGGGGCGAGAGAGCTCAAAATAGAGGGTGAGAAAGCAGTAGAGAGAGTGTGAAGGGGTGAGAAGGATGGAGAGAGATCTTCAGAGTGGAAAGATAGGAGCAGAGCATTTCTTTCCACGCTCTCTCCATACCATATCATACTCTTTCAGCAACATGAACATCATGCTCAGTGATGCAGGAGTAGAAATTGCTCAGTATTTGAGGGGAGACCCAGAATTTCCTCAGGTGTCTGAGATGTGGACACCAAGGTACTTAAAGCTGTCCTGCCACTTTACTAAGGGCCCAATGATATTGCCGAAAACATATGCCCAAAAAAGAAGGATCTCCACATAAAGACCACCCATACTTAGGATGTAAGGAAACATGGGTGTCATTTTGATATTAACCATGATCTCTATTTATTTATTTATTTATTTGATAGGGACAATGCACATTAATGAACATCTGCATTGAGACAACAAAAACAGACGTAAACATGCCAGATTATAGCCACAGGGCTAATTTACATCCGTAAATGCCTTTCTCCTTTCAGTTTGAGACCAAAGCAGGCAAAGCAGCAGCAGTAGCTCTGTCTGCCACTGATGCACTGGATCCTCCAGACCTGAAGGTGGCGCTGAAGAGGGAGCGTGAAGAACACCAGCACCTCCTGGCCGACTCCTACGCAGCTGTGATGGACCTTACTAAACAGGTAAATGTGTCTGTGAATGGACGAAGTTGGCTTAAATGGCAATTATTTGCAAACTGCAAAAACACAAGGGCTTAACTAGTTAGATGGAGATTATCAATCGGTGTGCTTTAGAAACCTGTTCAATTTCAAGTTATAAAAACTTAGAAGAAAGCCTGTTCTTCAATTTGTGTGCTTGTTCAAGAAGACTTGTGTTTTACTGGACATCTTTGTTAAATTCATATTCTGGTGGTGTTCACTCAACATTCATTTATTTCCTCTGTTTGCCTCTTCTTCCTGTCTTCCCGCTGTGACCTACCTGTGGACCAATCAGCTTCAGATCGGAGAGAGGAACTGGGGCAGAGAGAAGCTGGAGCTGCTGGAGAGGTTCAGCCAGGAGAGAGCTCAGTGGGAGCAGAGACTGGGAGAGGCCACTGCACAACAGGGGAAGGTATGACAGGGTGTGTGTGTGTGTGTGTGTGTGTGTGTGTGTGTGTGTGTGTGTGTGTGTGTGTGTGTGTGTGTGTGTGTGTGTGTGTGTGTGTGTGTGTGTGTGTGTGTGTGTGTGTGTGTGTGTGTGTGTGTGTGTGTGTGTGTGTGTGTGTGTGTGTGTGTGCTTGTGAAAGAGAGAGAGAGAGAGAGAGAGAGAGAAATGTCATAGATGAAGAAGGATAAGGAGCAGGTGACTCTTGGGATGATGGAATCTGAGAGGATGAGGCTGTATGTCTGAGATAAACATCTAGGTATATCGAGTCATTGTATCAGATGTTCCGTGGTTCACCCTGTACATGCAATTTCATCTGATGATTTCACAGATGTCTCTGAATTGTAATGAAAATTTACCAAAAATTAGGGTTGGAGAGCCATAGCGATCGCAATAAGGCCAATAACACCAAAAAGGTGTTTAAAAGTTTAAATTATGACATATACATTAGATTTAGTATATAGTTCATACTTTTTTTGGCGTATTTCTTTGCTGATTTTAATGCTATAAAGACTGTTGCTGTGCTTGCGTCACTCCCTTACCCCTCCTACCAGTCCCTATGGCCACTTGGCCAGTGGGAATGCAAATGGAAAAAAATATATTTTGGGGGAGAGTAGTTCTTAGAACTGCTTAGAAGTGTACTTTTCCTCTAAAATGTTGCAGTACTATCCGGTCGGAAAGCCCCTATAGTCGACAGATTAAGCAACAATGGAAATACTTGTTAGTTGCAGCCCTACTAGACATGTCAAAATAGACCCAAAATGCTGATAGTAACCACACAGCTGTTAATGCCGTAATGTGAGTAAGGAGAACCCTCTCTGGTGTTATTGTCTTACTGTGGCCGAGCTGCAGTTTAATTATAAGGTGAGGTCACCAGGAAAACATGGTCAGTCTGCTGATTATACACCAGCGCAGTCACTGCCAAGCTGCTGCAACATGTCTGGGAGGGATGAGGAGGGATTGCATCAGTGTTTTAAAGTAGTCATTAGTTAGGAGTTTAGTTTTTCCATAAATACACACAGAGAGAAAGATCCAGATACACGGTTAGTAGGTCAGCGCTCCTCCATCAGTTCTCCTCTGTCTGCTGTGGCTGCTTCCTTTGAGGTTTTCAGTCTGAGGGCGTCTTTGTCCTCCCTTTCTCACCCTCCTTTCTTTCCCCTTCTCGTTCATCCCCCCTCCTTTTCCTTCCTCCTGTCTGTTGAGTTTGAGCCCATCTCACTCCTTCCATTAAGTGGCCGTGTCCTGCATTAGAAACTTGGCAGGATACCGAAGCTTGTTTTACTCTACTTCAATTCACTCTTCAGTCTCTCTGAGTGTGTCTGGGTCATGCTCTGTCACCCACAAATCGTATCTACTGTCTACTTCTGTCTATTAATACTGTTTGGCCTTTCAAAGACTTCTCACATTTGATCATAATGCCCCCATCAGGCCAGTAAGTGTAAAAATAGTTGGATTTTTGTGTCAGTTGGACCTGAGTTAGAACTATTCACAGTTACAAATGTGACGTTTACTTATAAATCAATTTTATTTACGTGAATTATTTTAAAATTGCACGCATTTCCAGTTGAAATAGGATGTTTGGGTGGTTTTATGGTGAAACTAGAATTAAAAGAAAATATACATTACATAAAGTCTGGGTCATGCCTTAGCCATCCTAGGAATTTTATTTGCCAAACTCAAGGCTTTAAAACAGTAGTCCACAAACCAATGGGTGACGTCACTGCTGCTACGTCTATGCTCTTAATACATCAAGGTTCAAGGTATCTTTATTATGCCCCGAAGGGCAATTCGGTTTACAGCCAGCAGTAGGCTACGTAGACAGCAAGCACATCAAAAAAACAAACAAAATAAATTACTTTTTGAACCTATTCGTTGTGCATCGTGGAAGATTGTATCTGCACCCTGATGGTAGCAACATAAATTCGCACTCCAACACATGGAGTTCAGGTGTTACACCTCACTCAATGTGGTTGTATTATTTCCACATTTTTAAATTAGTTGAGCTACTCCACAACCGTTCCACGTCCTTCCTGTCAACTGCAGAAGTACCCCCTTGGGTACAAGTACCCCTGTTTGGGAATCAATGAACTAGTGTATATTTTAGCTTCCTGATTTGCAGTTCAGTGAGTTGAAGTTGGAAAAGTCCATCAGTGTATCTGAACAACTAAACACATGATCTGCATATGTCTTCCACTTTCTCACTCTGTCTCTTTCCTCTCTTCCTCTGAGGGGAAATGGCTCTCAAGTGTGAAACACACTGACTCAGCATCACCATCTGTGTGTGTGTGTGTGTGTGTGTGTGTGTGTGTGTGTGTGTGTGTGTGTGTGTGTGTGTGTGTGTGTGTGTGTGTGTGTGTGTGTGTGTGTGTGTGTGTGTGTGTGTGTGTGTGTGTGTGTTGTGTGTGTGTTTGTGTTGTGTGTATGCTGTCTGCAACAGATAGATTATACTAGTCAGTCTTCACACTTCTGCCAAAACCGCTCTAGATGATGGCAATGAAAGGAATGTGTTTGTCATTCAGGGTTTTGAAATAAGGGTAGAAATACAAAATGCTAGAGGAAGAATTTGCGGGATTGATGCAGGTCTTTTAAATGCTAATAAGCTGTTAAGAAAGTACTTCTGTGACAATCAGTTTTGTTTTGTTGTTGTCCTCAGTCAAAGTCATTAGGCGGCGAGTCCTCTGCAGACACAGTCATCACTAATGGAACAGGATCACCAAGGTAAGCATTTTTAAAAACATTACCTTTTAGTACTTAGTTTAAATATTAATCATTAACGTAATGTGGAAGACATCAGAAAATGTCTTTTTATAAACTTTGTTAGTTAAGAATTGTTTCATGAATGCTTTTTATTTGCAAAATGGCTTCATAAACGAGTGTAAATGTGTCTTCTTAAAAAGCAGAGCATGACTTTTCTTCTCAATTCTCATCAACTCCTTCCTCCTCTTTCAATGAAAAGAACCAAATCCACATCAGAGCTGAACGGCGCAGAAGTCAACGGGACAGCCAATCAGGAGGCGAGGATCCAGTTTGCAGTCGCAGAGCTGGGTGACCTTACCAGGAAGAATTGGACCTACCTGACCAATGAGGTAAAGTTGTGATTTTATACATTTACTGCAGTTTATTGTGATTTCTTTACTATTATTTTTTAGACTAGTAAAACAAAGACTGAATGTATTTCTATACACTAGAAGTTTAATTTCTAAATCCTATACTCATCTCTGGAATTGAGACAATAATTAATGTTGGCAGATATATTTGATGTCCTTACATAGTAACATAGGAAAAATGTATACTGATAATTATTTTAAACTGGTTGCCTCGTGTCCCCACTCTCTCATCTCATCTCAAGACTCCGGAGGTTGGGGACACCTGTAAAACCTGGGATGGCCCCAGTGGCTCCTGCAGCAGCTTAGTGGGATCAGAGCTGGATCTGGAGTCTGTCCAGAGAAGCTACACTGCTCCAGACCGCACCGGCATCCGGATCTACTACAGCCCTCCTGCCGTACGACGCATGGAGCACAGAAGAAGGAGCCAGGAGGCCAAAGAGCCACAGCAGGCCCATAACGGGAGCTCTTCCCCGGGACTGAGTGGCTCGGATGTGGACGTGGCTGCGGTGGAAACCCTTGAGGTTCAGCAGCAGCAACCTCCATCCTCCTTTTCGTCGTCCTATGAGCAGTGGCTGAGCTCACTGTCCAAGCAGCACAGGGAGCTGCTGGAGAGCAGAAGTGGCTGTATTGCCGGTTCGATCCCCAGTGTTGCCAAAAATGGCGTTGGCGGATCGGTCGATGGGATGACGTCCCCGTCAGCTTTCCGCGGCCTGGAGATCGGGGAGATTTCAGCCAACTTAAGTGATGACATGAAGGAGATGACCAACTGTGTCCGCCAGGCCATACGCTCTTCCTCTCTGGAGAGGAAATCCACCAAGGAACCTGGGAGTCAGGTAGTTTCTTTTCAACAATGAGAAGTCTGATTTTATAGTTCAACTATTGGCCTTTATGCTAATTTTTATGCACCAAAGACAGCACAACATATTGAAATATATTGAAAATATAACTATTTTATTTTGGCCATGGGAATTCAGGTAACTGTAACATGTATGTGTCCAAGGCCTATTGCCAAAATATTTGTTTTTTCTGTTCATGAGAACAGACTTTTAAAATATTTTTTAGATTATATAGTAGTGGGATGATTTCAAGTAATTTTGGTCTTTTTTTTTTATTCTGAAAGGCTTATTTTCATTTTTTTCAGTGCAGTAAGAAGTAAGTCAGTAAGTAAGTGCTGTAATTCTTTGTGCTGTAAAAAAATCTTAAAACAATCTAATTTGAACTGGAAACAGGTTAAAATAATGTGACTACACCGACAGATGTTACTAAATAATAAAACATTCACAGTTTAAGATGGAGATGTCGGATACTAACACATGCGGTTGCCTTGTGTAGGTTTAAGGGAAAGTGTCATATTCCAAATGATCTCTCTTCACTAGCTGTTACTATTACTCTTTCTTGCATCTTCTCCTTCCCAACACACTAAACATTCTCCATCACTTCCATTTCTCCACCCAGGTGATGGGAATGTCCACCAGGTCCACGCAGACTGCTGCGCAGTACGTCAGCATCGGCCTTCAAACCGACAACCTTCACAGCAGCAGGGGGACGGGGTTACACTCCAAAGCCTGGTCTTCTCGTCCCTCAACAACCACCTCCTCGCTAGCGTCGGCCCGAACCCGCCAGATATCATCATCCCTGGATAAAGTTCACAGCCGCATCGAAAGGCCATGCTGTTCACCCAAGTATGGATCACCGAAACTACAACGCAGAGTCTCTTCTGGTAATTCGATTTTTGTTCTCTGAACATTTCTTTTAAAGCTGATAGTCTTGATTAGCTTTGTAGCAACTCATTTGGCAATGGCTCGAATGTAACGGACGTTTATTAATATCAAAAAGTTACGCACTAAAGCTTTAACATCCTTGGAGTCAGAGTGCTTTTAATCACAAGACTATTTTTGGTGGATTTCTGTGATTGATAACACGGCTCCATTGATGTGCCTAATAAATCTTCAACATAAAGGGCTGCACAATATATTGTTTTTTTTTTAATCGCAATTTCACCTGGCGGAATAAACACATCGCGAAAGGCTGCGACATATTGCAAAAGACACTCAGAGATTCTTTTTGTTAGTTGAAAGAAAATATGAGTAGAAAACTGCAAAATGTACAGTAACTGTCATTCATTTCAGTGTTCAATTTGTTCAATAAAATAATGTTGGACACATTTTCCTTTCATTTGTTTTAAATTCAACAAGCATTTGGTGTATTTCAGCAGAATACTGAAAGTAGAAGAAATGCAGAACTGAGTGCACTTTAATATCTGTTTATTTAAGTAATATCGTTAATCGCGTTCAACAACGTTATCGCATATCGCATATTTTCCTCATATCGAGCAGCCCTAGTAAACACTGTCGTTTGGGAGTACGAGACATCCAACTGTTTTGTTTTTAGGCTCAACTTCAAGACTGGATGGGAGTTCGTCCTCCAGGGACCGGAGCCTGTGGAGCCTGCAGCAAAGATCCTTCAGTGGAGGAGGAGGCTCGGCCTGGGCTCGCTCCACCACCACCAGGGACAGCCCCGTGCTCAACGGCCTCACCGACGGCCTCTCCAGCCTCTTCAGCGTGGTGGAACACTCTGGAAGCACAGAGTTGCTCTGGAGGGCTGACGGAGGTAAGATACCATATTCAAATAAAACCTTTCTCATGGAAGACAATTTGGCATGTCACAGTAGGAAAAGAATAAACTGATGGCGGATTTCTTCGATTTCAAGGTCCTGACATTACTCATGCTGGCTCACATGGAGACTTTTCATTAGTAACACCCGTGCCTTTTCATTTTCTTAATTTGCAGTGAGCAGTTAAAGTAGAAATCTGTGATGTTTTATATTAATATGATTTATTACTCTGGTTATTTACTCTTAGAAATCAGGAAACAACCGCTAAATAATACCAGGTGTAGTGTGCAGGGGAGTATAGTAACACAATATAACTGTTGTGTTGAATGTGATTATGTTTTTGTCTAGAATAGGTGAATTAAATTATTACTAGAAGGCAGAGGTGGAACACAAACTTCTACCATAAGGGAAAATTCACAATCTTTGCTTTGACATCCAAAGTCTCCATTCCTGTGGAATTTTATTGACTTCACAGTGCAAGTATGCCTCCAGGATTCAACTAGTCCTGTAAACTACAATGTATAGAAATAATCATAATACCTGTCTTGGATCCCCGTTTGTGATTAGGAGCCAGTCCAGCGCCGCAGCCTCCTGCTGCAGGGAAACCCTCCAGTGTGGCAGCTTGTGGATCTGATACCGGCTCTCAGCGGTACGGAGGCTTGGTCCAGGAGTTTTTTAAGAATGTCTGCAGCAGCCGTGGCCAAGGAGGAGTCACCCTGCCTGGGGAGAGAGTGCAAAAAGACTCCAATGGCAGCCTGGGTGTCATAGGGAGCTTTGTCAGCGTGGATGAGCCCAAGCCAGAGTGTGTGTCAGCCGGAGTTGGAGGACTCGGAGTGCTGGCCGGAAGCAACGACAATGTGACCAAGATTGTCAATAAGAGATTTATGAGACAAACAGCCGGAGAGGAGATGGTCAATATCATGGGAGGAGGGAAAGAAACGATGAGCAACGCAGGGGCTGCAGGACCTGGGACGGAGGTGCGGTCATTGGAAATGCGCTTTTATTTATTATTATTATTTAATTTTTTAATGTAACTCTCTTCGTTTTTGTTAGTAGTACAACGTAAAACAAACATACAGATAGCACATAGCTACATAGCTACATTTTGAACAACATTCACATCCTCTCTGGCAATAGTAGTAGTTATTCGATAGAAGAAAACTATGTTACTATCACACCAAGCACTATCACACCAAGCAAGAGGAGCGAAAAAAATTATAAAAAATATATAGAAAAGAAATAAAATAATAAATTAAAATAATTAAAATAACATTACTAAATGAGGGGGGTTCGTCTCTAGGGTATCAGCTGGGGACAAATTAAGACAGTGATGGCAGGATGGGATTGACCCCAGTGGCATTGATAGAAGAGAAGTCCTAAATCGTCCTAAATTTCTCCTGCTACCCATCTCTCAGATATCTTATATTTTCAAGATGGATTCTCATTACAGCACTCAGTACAGAAGGCGAGCGCACCATTATGGAGGCTTGACAAATTTGCAGTTTTTGGGCAGAGACCAAAAAGTGCAAGGGCAAGGGTTAATTACAGAGCCCAGTGCAACTGACATAGAGTTAAAAATAAATTTCCAGAAACGAATCAAACTTGGACAAAGCCAGAACATGTGAAGCAGAGAAGCTGGGGCCTGCCTGTATCACATGTAGGATATATTTCTGGTTTGATCTTTGCTAACCTAACTTTAGTCCAATGTATGCAATGAATGAATTTAAATTGAATAAGACTATGACGGCTGCATATGGAGGAGGAAAGGATCCTATTTAGAACTTGGTTCCATTCCTCATCAGTAAACCTGTAGTCCAGATCAACCTCCCAAATTTGTCTAGCTGTAATAGCAGATGAAGGCGAGAATTAATTTTTGTCAGTGGTGCATTAGGATTGGTTGGTAATGCAGTGTAAGTGCAGATTGATTTTACAAGTAATAATCTGAGGTTAAAGATGTACTGGTGTTCACTGTAATGGATTACACAGAATGAAGACCTGAAACCTACAAAGACTGGACAAACCACATAAAGACTGTTTCCACCAACAACAGAAAGGAGCATATACTGTAGTAAAAGTATGAATGAATAAATACACAGACAACACACTTGGAGATAGGTAGACTATGATTACAGTCACGTTGCTAGGCAAGAATAATTCTTGCATGTTCCTGTACCAAAACAGAGTCTAAATGTTGATGAGATGGTGACTAGAGAGATTAGGGCAATATAAAATAACAAAAATTAAAATATAGAGTATAGAGGACTTCATTTAAAATAATCCTAATTCCCATCAATGAGAACAATGGGCAGCGACTGGATCGGAAAACTAACAGCAAGCGTTTATTAGCTAACTGCCAACACCAACTGACCCAGAGTGGAACAGACTGGGTTCAACATCACGCCCAAATCTTATCCACAATAGGGTCAACAATCTTAAGAAAGTTTAAATGTGTGCTAAACAAATTAGAAATTAGTGGAAACTGATGGCTGCCTGGGATGGTTGGAAAACAAGATGTACCACATTTGAATATGTCCACAAAAACATAGTCTGTAGTTGAGAAGTTAAATCTTACACTTGTATGGTCTTTTTAGAACTCAGTCAAAAATGAAAAAATATGGAACGTGTATTTAAAAAAAAAAAACATTCATACCTGCGTGTTTGCTTTCCGTTTCCCAGGATGCACCCTGTGACTGTGCTGCCCAGTCTTCTTGCCAACCCCGACCATCAAGGGCAGCACCTCGCCATTGCCATCACCGCCAACAAGAGTCTCCAGCGGCAACCGAGGAGAAGGGCGACACCTGCAACGAGTGACGACACTTCTACTGCCACGATCAAAGACACACAACACACACAAGTAATACTGATTCTTCCCTGTACACCACTGCCATGAAAACACACTTTCTCACACCTCTCGCATCAGCAAATGTACATACACACCTACAACCTGCCACACAGGTGCACTGCCAAACATAACACACACCGCTAGCACACTGCACAGACTGCCCCACAAACCCACTGCCACATGCACGCATTCATAAAAAACATGCAAACCCACACAGAACCCTGGCAATATCACACTTGTCTTGGACTGTACCATCCTGATGCCAAGGGAAGGGAGGACTTCAACCGAGCAAGAGATCCAACCATCCCAAAACTACCAGCAGGACATAAAACACACACATAATCTGACACACTTAACTAAACAAGAACAACTTTACGAACTGAAGAGCGTCTAACAAGTAAAACTATGATGTCAGGACTGGACCTACTAAATCCCCCCAATTTAAGAAATAACAGGTACTACAAATGGTCAGTTTTGGACGTTGAAAATTCCCCTTGATGACGGTGTCTTGCCACCAAGCTGTTGGACCAGCAGCCACGTTGAATTTACAGATAAGCACGGAGGAAGGAAAGATTTCGTCTCAGTATGAATATGTGTCGAAAGTGCATGTGTACCTTCGGGAGCTACAGTATAAAACTGGAGAGGAGACATCCATCACAGCTGGAAAGATCTTCCACATTGTGATAGCAACTCAAACCATCGATCTCAGAAGAGTCATTAAACTGTGTCATATACACATGTACTGTGCTGGCAAATGCAATTATGCCTTTTTGATTGATTAGCACAATAACATTCCAGCGAGTGTCTCCAACGTGGATCTGAAAACACCATCTGTTGATGACACTTCTGCTTCAGCTGCAAATGAGCATTCAATGTTTCTCCTATCACAGTAGGAAAAAGAAAGATTTCAACGACAATTGGACTACACACGCCAGCATGACCAGACTAACTCCAATGATGGAGATTGGACTTGGACACCTCTATAAATGAGACCAGAGAACTGATTTGAGTGAACCTCCTACCATTGTTGTTTAGTAGCGAACCTTAACAACAAGAAAGCTCCCCAGGCTAGTTTAGCTGGAACTGTCCACTGTGTTCCCAAAAGGACTTTGGCAACACATGTTGTGGCATTGTTGACATGACTTAAACCTTGTAGATGTAAAAAAGAAAAAAAAAAGAAAAAAAAGTTGCCCCTCCAGAGTCGGATTGGAAAAAATATAGTTTTGGTTTCAACCTGTTACAGCAGGCAGAAAGTGCCTGTTCATTTCATATTTTTGAGATATTTCTTCACCGAAGAGGATTCAACCCTTTGATGATCGTTAATGATCTTATAAAGACATGTGTTGCACAGTCCTAAAGCACACTGTCCTAAACAATTTCAGTTGGTCACACTTTGTGATTGACTGCAAGGTTAACCTTGCACCGGTTTAGAGATGCACCGATATATCACTATTTTAACTTATTTTACCAGTTTTTCAGAGTGCCACAACAGTTAGTATGGGATCATGCTACAGAAGCCCAAACCAAAACATAAAAGTGTGTTCCATTCTGTAGAAAAAGTACAGAAAATAAAGGTGGTTTAGACTGAATGTTCCTGTCACACATGACTTTCAAAAAGTGATTTACACAATTAAGAAATGTTTTAATAACAATATACTGATATTGACTTGATGTCCATCAGCTTTATCATTCATCTCTACCCTGTGTGCTTTATGGGATCAGAAATTATGTGTCTCCAAACTCAAAGTGCACATCCAACATCGTCAAGAAACGGTCATTAACTCTAACCAGTGTCCAAGGAGTATTCAATCAATGCATTCCTCTTATTAGAGAGTCTTTCCCAGATGTATATGTGTTTGTATGTGCGTTTAATCATTCAATTCTCTGGTGTACCAGTACATCATTCCAAGGTCTAGTGAAGGAGATTGTTTTAAAATACTTCCTCTCTTTTCTCCGCTCTTCTCTCACACACAACTGTCCTCATGTTGCAGTACTACACCAACGGCGTAGCTACTGTACAAAATCTGTACGCATTTTGAAAATTTAGCATTACAAATTAATCTTGGTAAACAACAAGCTAAGAGCTGTGACTGTCCATCTGCAGCCAAAGTAGTTAAAGCACTGACAGTTTTTACTTTTAAGAAATACATTCATACAATGTTTTATTTAATTCGATAATTTTAAATGTATGTCCTTTCCTACCTACAGTCAGATCCAACAATATAAATTGTCTAGTAGGATGTCTGCACACTTAGGGAAAATATCTGGGAAAAAAGTAAAAGACTGAAACATATGTTACATGGGGACTGACGCAAATGGTCTTATTGGTGAATTGAAGACATACAAATATTGTAAACTGTAAACAATAATATTTGAGGGAATTTTATTCCATTTCTTTCTCCTATCCCTTTGTTTGCCATGTTGTTGTCTTTCTATTGAACATCTATTCAAAGTGCCTGTCAGATTACCTATTAGTCAGCTCACACCAAAACTGGACTCCATATAAAAACACACACAGACAAACCCAGCAGGCCTTTTTTTTTAATGGGATTGTTTTTATGCACATAATTGTGATCAGGCTGTACTAAAGCTACAATGAAGTACTGTACCACAGTGCAAGGACAAGATGGTTTACAGGTATAGTAGGATATAGTATATACACTATATTAACTTTTTTATACCAAGGGTTATTGTATTTCTGGAAGTAAATTATTTTTGTTTTGTTTATTTTATATGAATGTTTTTCTGATATATTACTCTGTTGTTTATATTGTTTCTATTTAGTTGTCATGGTGCTATTTAGTGTAAAGTCTGCCGTGGGCTCACCATCTATTTGAATATGTCTCTCCTACTGTCTGTATGAGCTGTAGTCGAGCGTTTCTCCATCTCGGCACACCATTTAATGACTCAGCAGTTTAAAATAGGGCATTACAGTAACAACGCATGCATTTAAATAACACAGTGAGGAAAACCCACAGCCTAAATGATGCTGTCTGTCTCCATTCCAGCCCTCACTGCTGGTAGAAAACCAACCGTCTGAAACCAGTCACTGCTTGAAAAGCAGTTAAGTCATATAACCTAATCAGAATGCTCACAAGTGTCCCAAAAAGCACAGCTAATAAGGTTGAGTACACATCCATTCCACAAGTAGAAACCACATGTGGTATAGTCACTAAAGAGAATTAACTTAATGCTAATGAATATTGTGTTTTTAACAACAGTAGAAAAGGGGGAAATGCCGAAAACAGCTCGCTTAGCGACATGCTAGGTTCATAGCAAATCAGCAATCAGAGCTAGTTTATATGGAAAAATAAAACACTTGAAGGACATACTCCACTGGTTTGTAGTATCCAGAAAGGTTCCTCTGAAAGCTTTGTAGTTTGTTTCTACACAGCTGTCTCTGGTTAGATTCACAGCAATTTTAAGGCATTCCAAGAATGACCCATTTTTTTTTAAAACACTATGAATTTAAGCATACCGACCGACACAAAAGAGTTGGTAAAAACCTGTACAGTTAGCCAAACAAATGCTACAGGCGTCCGTGTTTCTTCCAACCAAGAGGTTAAAAGAATCAAGATTGGTAATTTCCCACTTTTGACAAATATTAGCCACTAATGCTAGCTTCTTGCACAAATTACAGTACATACTGCATGTCATGACAGTGATAGCTGACTAGCTAGCTATAAGAGTGAAATCAAAAACAACTTAATACATTTTTCTATTCAATGTGTCCCATAAGCTGGGGCTTTTCACTATGGCTGCCGAATCTTTGACAAAAATGTCTGTATGCCGTAAAAAAAATTAAAAAATAAAAGCTTGAGAAGTTAATGCACAATACAGAGTGTAACCTCAGTCCAGTAATGACTAAGTTGTCCCACAGTCTCTCCCACCACACACCACAAATGGATCTATTCCATAGCCTAATATTAGGTCTGGCACCCTTTCTTCTTTTCACTGCAAAACTATAATCTATAAAACTATGATCTATCATAATAAACCATTAATCCATCACATTTGAAATTCATGTAACAGGGCAACTACATGTCAATTGGGTCAAAACATTTAATAGGATTGTTTTAATTGGCAAAATGCAAGCACAAACCTAAAACAAAGAGAAATGTTGGCACAATTTACAAAAACAATTGTGTCCATTTGATCATTTATAATTTCAGTACAAATATTTAGGCAGTGATTTTAATGTAGATCTTTTCAAAAGTTCCCTATATTGCCCAACTCAAAATATGGTTGAAACAAAATTCTTTAGCACAAGGTTTCCCAGATTCTGCTCTACCTCTTACACTTTTTACACCATCACTATCTGAGATGTCATTAAATAACACAAGACTAATGTATCTTTAGCTGAACATATTTAATGTCAGTATACCAGGGCCTCAGTCCCATTGTGATTTAGTCTCGCTGTCACTAAGAAGGTCACTTTGTGCTTGTGCTCTACAATATAGACTTAAAAATGATGGACGGAGCTTCCAGGTCTGAATAGTAAAGCAAGTACAGAAGTTCCTTTAAACCTGCATTCTATCTTATTTCCAGCCATGGATGTATAATATTAACACCCTCAAGGTTTAAAAAGGCAGTCTACAAAGCAATGGTTGAGGTCACTGCTGCTACATCCATTATTTTTACAGTCTATGCTCTACAAAGATCTCTTGGTTTAATTAAACCGCTACTTACCTTGCACAATGACTAATTACATGGAGTTAAGCTTAAATGTCTTAATTTGTTGTTTTGCAGTATGTGCAGACTGATTGGTGTTTCTTCAATGGTTGCTCTACTACATACATTGTGACGGACAATACGTGTTGTGAACCAATAAGGGATCTTAGTGTAAGGGAGTACACATCCCTAACAATCTTGTTTAACTTTTGTGTTACCAGACCTCCAAATGGTTGAAATGGTTGAATTTGA
The DNA here is from genome assembly GCA_023631565.1 of Gymnocephalus cernua. NCBI lineage: Eukaryota > Metazoa > Chordata > Actinopteri > Perciformes > Percidae > Gymnocephalus > Gymnocephalus cernua. The sequence continues at coordinate 19,131,817 of CM042433.1, forward strand.
ACCAAGGTTATGTTTTGGTTAAATGTTTAGCCAACCTCCTGTCTTTTGTTTTCGGCTGATATTGCGATATATAGAGTCGAGCATAGGCAGGTATTTCAGACACAATAGATGATTCCAGTAAATGTTCAGGTTGTGGATGAAACTGCCACTGTTGTTTGATGCTGGGTTCATGTAACATTAGAGGGCACACGTTACATGTTTTTAGCTGATTTGAACACAACAATGAAGTCATTTTACTTTTAAAAAAATCTGATGTGACACGTCATAGCTGGAAATACACCTCACAGCTCCTACTGGTATTTACTGCAATGTGGATATATTTTCTTGCATTTACTATAAAGCTCTAAAACGGCGCAGTAGTAAGACTCAAATCTCTGTCCGACTCTGATGTCATCTGTCAGGTTTGGCTCTGCCTCTCCAGCCTTTCCACCTGCCTGCCAGGTGTTCCATTTGCTCCTCCCCCTCAGGTTATAAGTACTAGACATCTGCCGTCAACGACAGACATTTCTACAGGTCACACCGCATCACCAGCCAATAACTGATGAGTTTCGTACAGGTTGCATGGCACAAACCATGAGTCTCATTATTTCCTGTGCGTCTGTAAACCTGTAAGAAAAGCAACATGAATCTTTCCAACCTTTTTTAATGTGTTTCCATACCATTCATATGATTATTACACTCTGGGCATATGTAAATTAATTCTTAGCTGTTCATAATGTTAGCTAAACTATTACCTAAATACTGCCTGTATATTCGCTTTATATACTATTACTCTTGTCTTTTTTTAATAACGCTTGTTTCTTGAATAAAAGGAGAATGCAATGAAAGATAAATAAAATGAGTACATGGTAAGGAAATGTGTCCCCTTGTATTGTAACTTGAAAAGAAATGAAAGGTTTGTACTCTCTCTGTCCTTTTGTTTCTTTGAGAGAAGCTGAATGTCAACAGCTGATCTGAACCAGGTCGCTGTGGAAGTATGTAGCTCTCTCCCTTTATAGACCACACTTGAGCATTTCTTCTGTACATAGGAGCATTTTGAAGCTGATGGTTAAAAAAACAGCAAATGTTAAATGAGTAAATTGAGAAAATTTGATCCAAGTCAATTTTTAAAAAGGTTGGGGAGTTTGTTTTTCCGACCGATGTAGCTTGTAAAACAAGATATTATAACTGCCTCCTGTTTGTCATAGAATTCACAAATAAATATTTGTTGGATATTAGCATGGTTTGTTTTCTTGTCGTTTTATTCATATCTTTGATAACACATTAGTTGCTATAGTCAAGGACGTGTTACGCAGTTTGGCAAAAAAGTTATAAAACGCCAAGCATGACTACAGAGAGGAAAGAGGAGTGATGATTAAGTGAAGACGGTATGGAGAGGAATAATAGTTTAAAAAATGTATACCTAAATCATACAAATTAAAATAAAAAGGTCATTCATTGCAGGAATTCACATTAGGATGTTCTGATCTGCACCTCTTAATATTTGACTAATTCTAGGCAACTAAAACTACTTGGTTAATGTTAGGGAAAATGTTAGGGTCATAGTTAGAAACTATTGTTAGTAGGATGGCAACAGACTTCGGTATCAAACACCTAATACCCTACGTCATCCACCGTCTCCCTCCTAAAGACCCCAATACACTTCAGGCTGTCCAAAAGAAAAGTTGACAGCCATGAGATAAACATAGTGAAATGTTGGTTGTTTCCGTCCTAGATCGACATGTTGCCCAATGTCAGAAAATTAGTACTAAATAATACACACAATGTGACTGCTGCTACAAGCCACGTCTGCAAGCCCACTGATTGAAATGTGGCATGAAATGGTGCAGAATACACTTGCAACTACATTCAAGATAAGCAAAAGGCCAGCATGACGGCCAAAGGTTGGTTTTGCAGATGGATTAATGAAATGTCTCTGCTTACATAAGTGTTTTTAGCCACGTTTAACTCTATAAACTACAATGACCATTTGTCAAACCATAGTGCAGCAGGAAAGGACTCGCACACAGAGAACAAAAAAGATTCAGACTGGGGGTCTGTATTCCAAATGTTCTGGTGTGTCTGCACCAACTTGACCTGCTGGTAATTGGCTTCATGTGTGTTTATTCAAGCCCTGGTTGATTGACTATGTGTACCTGTTGAGTACCCATATATAGGGTTTTTCATCATGCATGCTTCTTCCTGCACTGAGTAGAGTTCAACACGGACTGAAAGATTAGCATTTTTTTCATTGTCTGTACAGCCCTGTAATGGATCAAATATATTTGGAATTCAGACCCCAGTCTAAATCTCATTTTTGTTCTCTGTGTGCCAGTCAAACCATACCATACTTGTATAGACATTTGCCTTGTTATCTTGACTTTCATTTTGAACTGGCCATTAATGCTAAAAAACAAATATAACGTAAATGTGGTTCCAAAGGGAATAAAATGTTGACTGTGAAAGTTCTCATCTATATGTATACAGGAGAGCTTAAGAAGAGTCCTCACCCATTAGGTAAAATGGGAAGATCGTGTTTTGTTGAGACAGCATTTGGAAAACACATGCAATTATCAATGATAGAATTTTACGGAGAAAGTAATTAGGCAACAGTTAGCTCCCTTTTCCCTGTAAAGAAGCCAGAACTGCAGACTTAAAGGGATACTTCACCGCTGGAAAGCTGAATATATCTTTAAATTGGGTCACTTATGTAGCAGAAATGTGAAAAAAAATTTTTAATTGGTGCCTTCTAGGCCGAGAAAAGCCAGAAAATGTGTTTTTGGCTCATATGGATGAAAGACACCAAATCCCAGAATGCACTTCGCTTCGCTGCTTTGAGTCCACTCCCAAGCCACGCCTACCGCTTGACAGACAGACAGCGAGGCATTCGACTCAACTCAATGTGTTTTATTGTTATTTCAACCATATACACAAAACAACGTTTCATGGTGGCTCAAGTGGCGTTACACATTTAAAATATATATATAAACTACATTATATAATAACGACATACGAAACAGGCTACCTTTAGTGCACACAGACATTATAGGTTCCGTAAAGTTCAGCTAACGCATACTAGCATTAGGCTTGGTGGGCTGTAAACACCGAGTATAAACACAGCCGTGAATTAGCGTGGAATGTAGAATGGTCGCCATGTAACAGTCACAAACTCCAGCGGTTAGCAGTTAGTTGGATGCAAATCACCCCATTTCTGCACCAGTCCGTGTTAACACAGCTCACCTTCATACAGAGCATCTCTAGCTCGGATCGTCGGAGGGCTAGCAGTCCTGGTAGCTGGACAGTCCGGTTCACTGTTGTTCAGCCATGTTTCCACGAAACAAAAAAAACACAGTCTCTGAATTTGCGTTTGGAGCATCGTTGAAGTTGGATGTAGTCCAGTTTGTTGTTAAATCAACGGACACTTTCAATCAGGATTGATGGGACAGGTGGCCGGCTAGCGTTAGCTCGCTCTGGATGTGCCTTTCCCCCGGCTAGCATTAGCTTCCCACCTATCCGACGTGAATGTCCCCTACCCCGGCTCGGGGTAGGAGCAAGCCCGCGGTCCCTGTGCTGGTCTCCGTGCAGGCGAAGCTCTCGTAGTGGGCCGATTATTCCGTCTCTAATAACGTTCCCTGCATATTCTCCGATCTGTACCGATGTATCCCGGTGGTACACGTGCGGTAGTTTGAATGCACATAATTGTTGTAAAAGTTTGCTGCTGAGAAGTTCTCCCATGAGAGAGAGCCATAGACAGTAAAACAAGCTCGGATTGTCGGAGGGCTAGCAGGCCTGGTAGCTGGACAGTCCGGTTCACTGTTGAGCAAAAAACACAGTCTCTGAACTCGCGTTGGGAACATCGTTGAAGTTGGATGTAGTCCAGTTTGTTGTTAAATGAACGGACACTTGCAAGCAGGATTGATGGGACAGGTGGCCGGCTAGCGTTAGCTCGCTCTGGATGTGCCTTTCCCCCGGCTAGCTTTAGCTTCCCACCTATCCGACGTGAATGCCCCCTACCCCGGCTCGGGGTAGGAGCGAGCCCGCGGTCTCCGTGCTGTTCTCCGTGGCAGGCGAAGCTCTTGTAGTGGGCCGATTATTCCGTCTGTAATAACGTTTCCTGCATATTCTCTGATCTGTAGTGATGTATCCCGGTGGTACACGTGCGGTAGTTTGAATGCACATAATTGTTGTAAAAGTTTGCTGCTGAGAAGATAGAGCAGAGCCCTGTTTAGCGAGGATTCAAGATGGCTGACATTTCGTTTTTTTTCGGCCGAGATCGCCTCGCTTCGGGTGATGGGCGGGTTTAAAACATGCGGAAGTAGGTCCTACTACTGGTTGTAGTCTTTTGCTCTGGCCAAAAAATCTTCCGATGACGCAAAAATCGTCATTTTACGTCATCGGAAGATTTTTTCCGGACCCCCCAATGCAGATATCTCCTGTCTCAGGGGGATAAGAGTGAGGGACGCACGGTCATTCAGAAATACTACCGGGTTTCTACTGATACAAAGCTGAATGCTAAATCGGTGAAGTATCCCTTTAACAAACTCAGTACTTGATTATGATTTTCTGTGAAGCTGTAATAGCCTATATTACAAAATGAAATTACAAGACAGCACAACTGAAAGCCTGTTCATATTCTGTTTGAAAAAAGTGAAGGCCATACGCTCAGCTAATTATAGCTATATTATAATTTCTGGAAATGAATTACAACCCCAAATCAGAAAAAGTTGGGACAGTATGGAAAACAGGCCAGTCAAGTACCCGTATCTTCTTCCTCCGCAGCAATGTGGTTTTGCATTATCTTGTTGAAATATGCATGGACGTCCCTGGAAAAGATGTCTTCTTGAAGGCAGCATATTGTGCTCCAAAATCTTTATGTACTTTTCAGCATTAATGGTGCCATCACAGAAGTGCAAGTTACCTTTGCCAAGGGCACTGACACAACCCCATACCATGACAGACCCTGGCTTTTGGACTTGTTGCTGGTAACAGTCTGGATGATCCTTTTCTTCTTTGGTCCAGAGCACACGGCGTCCATTTCTCCCAAAAAATACCTGAAATACTGATTCAACTGACCACAGTACACGTTTCCACTGTGTTATGGTCCATCCCAGATGCCTCCGAGCCCAGAGACGTCGACGGCGCTTCTGGACACTGTTAACATAGGGCTTCCTTTTGGCACAGTACAGTTTTAACTGGCATTTGTGGCTGTAACTTCCTATTGTGGTACTTGACAAAGGTGTGCCAAAGTAGTCCTGAGCCCATGTGGTGATATCGCTTATATATGAATGACGATTCTTGATGCAGTGCTGCCTGAGGGATTGGAGATCACGGTTGTTCAGCTTAGGCTTGCGCCCTTGTCCTTTATGCACTGAAATTCCTCCTCATTCCTTGAATCTTTTAATTATGTTATGCACTGTTGAAGGTGAAATAAGCAAATGTCTTCCTATCTTTCTTTGAGGAACATTGTTTTTAAACATTTCAATAATTTCCTCACGTATTTGTTGGCAAACTGGCGATCCTCGGCCCGTCTTTGCTCCTAAAGGACTAGACCTTTCTTGGATGCTGCTTTTGTACCAAATCATAATTACAATCACCTGTTGACATCACCTGTTTCAAATCACATCATTATTTAACCAATTTACCTGATTACTAGCCCTAAATTGCTCCTGTCCCAACCTTTTTTGGAATGTGTTGCAGGTCTTAATGACAGGAAAGGATGTATATTTACAAATGAAATTAAGTTGACCAGACAAAACATGAAATATTTTGTGTTCACATTGTCTGAAATGAAATACAAGTCAAAGTACATTTAGAAATCCCTCCTTTCTTTTTTATTTGTGTTTTTCATACTGTCCCAACTTTTTCTGATTTGGGGTTGTAAAATGAGACAGTGCAGACTAAAACAACTACTAATTGTACGCATCACAAAATGGTCAAATTACTGTACATTATGGCACTTTTGGCATTATTGTATCATACAAATATAATTATCTGGCAATGCTGGTCCTCACCAAAGAAACTGCCGTATAGGTTGATTGTGCAAGCAGCTTATTACGATCCATATTTACATTTGTTGTTAGGCCCTGACCTCTAGTGGCCATAGTAAATATGGTTAAAGCAAAGGAAGAAGTCAGGTGATGCAGTATAAAGAGCGCCAAAGTCTGCATATGCAGGAGGTTCGGTTGGTGGATGGATCAAACAAACACAGGGCTTTCACCCAGAAGGCCACTGTGTGACGTTGACTTAACCAACGTCACATACTAACCCAAACCATGATCTTTCCTAAAGTAGTTTTGTTGCCTAAACTTAAAGGGATACTTCACCGATTTAGCATTCAGCTTTGTATCAGTAGAAACCCAGTAGTATTTCTGAATGACCGTGCGTCCCTCCCTCATATCCCCCTGAGACGGGAGATCTCTGCATTGGGGGTCTGGAAAAAAACTTCCGATGACGTAAAATGACGATTTTTCCGTCATCGGAAGATTTTTTGGCCAGAGGCAAAGGACTAGCCATGGATGACTACAGCCAGTAGTAGGAGCTACTTCCGCATGTTTTCAACCCGCCCATCACCCGAAGCGAGGCGATCTCGTCCGGAAAAAAAACGAAATGTCAGCCTTCTTGAATCCTCGCTAAACAGGGCTCTCTCTTCTCAGCAGCAAACTTTCAAACTACCGCACATGTGTACCACCGGGATACATCGCTACAGATCGGAGAATATGCAGGAAACGTTATTACAGACAGAATAATCAACACATTACGTGAGCTTCGCCTGCCACGGAGACCAGCACGGAGACCAGCACGGAGACCATCGATGCCCCGAGCCGGGTAGGGGACGTCCTCATCGGCTAAGTGGGAAGCTAACGCTAGCCGGCCACCTGTCCCATCCATCCTGCTTGCAAGTGTCCGTTCATTAAACAACAAACTGGACTACATCTAACATCAACGATGCTCCCAAATCGAGTTCAGAGACTGTTGTTTTGTGCTTTTGTGGAAACATGGCTGAACAACAGTGTACCGGACTGTCCAGCTACCAGGCCTGCTAGCCATCCGAGCTAGAGATGCTCTGTCGCCTGGTAAGAGACTTGTGAAGGTGGCCTGTGTTAACACGGACTGGTGCTGAAATGTGGTGATTTGTATCCAACTAACTGCTAACCGCTGGAGTTTGTGACTGTTACATGGCGACCATTCGACATTCCACGCTAATTCACGGCTGTGTTTATACTCTGTGTTTATAGCCCACCAAGCGCTAATGCTAGTATGCTTAGCTGAACTTTACGGAGCCTATAATGTGTGTGTGCACTAAATGTAGCCTGTTTCGTATGTCGTTTTTATATATTTTAAATGTGTAACACCATTTGAGCCACGATGAAACATTGTTTCGTGTATATGGTTGAAATAACAATAAAACACATTGAGTTGAGTTGAATGCCTCTGTCTGTCTGTCAAGCGGTAGGCGTGGCTTGGGAGTGGACTGTGTGTATATGTGTGTGTGTGTGTGTGTGTGTGTGTGTGTGTGTGTGTGTGTGTGTGTGTGTGTGTGTGTGTGTGTGTGTGTGTGTGTGTGTGTGTGTGTGTGTGTGTGTGTGTGTGTGTGTGCGTTTGCACGCAGGGCCTGTGATGCATCAGTGCAGTAGTGTTGGAGTAGTAGTGCTTGTAGTTGCATGCTGCTTCTGCTTGCCACTCTCTTCTTCCTGCTCCTGCAACTGGATAGCCCTTTGTTTTCAGGGGCGACAAGAGGAGCCGAGTGTGTAAGCCTCCTCAGCCGGTACATAGCCTCTCCACTGCCAAGATCTCGTACACATGGTAACTGGTCCCTTGTGGTACCAGGCTAAGTTGTACGGGATATCGGAGCAGCAGTGGGCCCCAGAGACGTGGCATGCAGGCCCATCGGTGAGTGTAAACGCCCTGATGCCCGTCAACCACTGTACCAGTTATGGGTAAATAGCCCCAGTTATGGGTAAATAGCCTCAGCTATGGGTAAATAGCCCCAGTTATGGGTAAATAGCCCCAGTAAATAGCCCCAGTTATGGGTAAATAGCCTCAGCTATGGGTAAATAGCCCCAGTTATGGGTAAATAGCCCCAGTTATGGGTAAATAACCCCAGTTATGGGTAAATAGCCTCAGCTATGGGTAAATAGCCCCAGTTATGGGTAAATAGCCCCAGTAAATAGCCCCAGTTATGGGTAAATAGCCTCAGCTAAGGGTAAATAGCCCCAGTTATGGGTAAATAGCCCCAGTTATGGGTAAATAACGCCAGTTATGGGTAAATAGCCTCAGCTATGGGTAAATAGCCCCAGTTATGGGTAAATAGCCCCAGTTATGGGTAAATAGCCTCAGCTATGGGTAAATAGCCCCAGTTATGGATAAATAGCCCCAGCTATGGATAAATAGCCCCAGTTATGGATAAATAGCCCCAGCTATGGGTAAATAGCCCCAGTTATGGATAAATAGCCCCAGCTATGGGTAAATAGCCCCAGTTATGGGTAAATAGCCCCAGCTATGGGTAAATAGTGAAGACCCCAACGGCGATGCAGGCGGAAGGTGGTGGTGTGAGAACCGCCACAATGGCTGGGAAGGCGGAAGAAGGCAACCCCGCAGCCACGTGGGTTAACTTGGGGGTGGGTGGCAAACCCCGAAGACAAACCAAAGACAAAGACAAAAAGGCGGAGTCCAACTGACCTGATCACCAGCAGCCCCCTGCAACTCCTGCCAGACGAAGGTCATCATGGGTTCCCTCATGCCACTGGAGGTCCATCTGGTAGGAGTGACGATGGTGGGAATGAGGTCTGCGCACCCACACCTTAATCCTCACCTAGGTGCAAGCTTCTAGCCCCCCCCCCCCCCAAGAAAAAGTCCTTGGCGATGTGAGAAAAGTGAAACTAGTCCTCACAACTATATACAGATTCATGTGCCGATTAACAGAGTCAAAGAATACAATTTGAACTGCCTTAACCAACCCTGTACTTTGTGATACCAGATATACCTCCAAACTCTGGAAACACTGGAACACGCATCTGTACCTGTTTTAATTATTGTGTATAGCTATTTGTATGTCTGTATGTATTTATGTTTGTGGGTTTGTTTGTACCCCTCTTGTAATATGTTATGTGTACTATTCTATTTTCTATTTGGACCTTGAGTCTGTAAATATAGTTATATAATAACTACTGCATACACACAAACACTAGCTACACAAACAATCTTTTCAAATAAATGCATAAAAATGATGCCATGTTTGTTGGTCTATTGTTTAAATGTTAAGTTGCACTACAGTCATGTGTAATATAGTTTGATGTATAAATCAGGGGACAAACATTCATTTGCATCCTGAACCCCCAAAATATAAGTTGGCTCAAATAATTTGATATGTTAAATATAATATAGTAAATATAGGTTTTTGTCTGGAGGTACATGTTGGTCATCCAAAGAAAATAATGATATTAACAACACGGGAGCAGTGAGAGTGAACCAGAACAGTAAAGTTGTAGGCTACGAAACATAAGAAATTCACCTGGAAGTTGCTAAAAATGCTTCTTAGAACTGAACAACTTTTGTTTGTCACTACGAGCGACCCCTTTTTCATTATACCTAGTCATTTTTTCCATAGTTAATAATACAAAATATTGATCAGTGCAGCTTTTACCCTTGTGGGTACCCGTGTGGTATTCATATTTTTGTTACACAGCCAATGTTCCCGGGTCTGATGGACCCAACACATTATTAGGCTTTTAAATCAATACAGCCATAACAATGTATGTAAAAATACTTAACAGATGTTTACTTTAGCTCAGTTACCATGGTATACATATGGTCCCTGGTCAGGTTCATGACCAGCCAGCTGCTGCAGACGCTGCTCCCGGCAGAAAGTTGTCTGTTGGGCCTGCGAGGAAGGGCCACCAGTGTGGGCGAAGGCGCCCTACTAGCACAGCATCCGATTGGACAGTAGCTTCTCTGGTATCAACAGGGTGAAGTTAGCCCCCGAAGCTGAGTCAAAAAGAATGGGCAGCTTGGTGCCATGGCAGGCCGGCTGGTAGCAGAAGGTCAGACCTGACCACACGCAGTAGTCTGACGCCACGTGGTCAAACACGTACATCCAAACCTTGCTGCCCGCTGCTGTGCCAGCACACGCCGACCTCCTGGACGGACACAGGAAGATGTAGTCGGTGGCGATCTGAGGAGAGGGAAGAAAGAGAGACAGCTGGTCAGACAACAGATATATTTGAACTAAATTAAATAATATTTAATGTTGGTCATCTAGCAGGTAAAACAGTTGCACTCGCCGTGAGTGACTCTGTGCCAAAATACCTACCATGTTATTCCAACTTAAAGTGAAATATTACGACAACATGCAAATAAGTGAAAAGTTGCGTTGTTTCTTACTATACAAGGACACTGCTCAATGATGGGTCCGCTGCAGGCCTGCATGCATGACACCCTGGGGAAGGAGGCATGGTAAACCCCCGGCCGAGGACTCACAGATCTTCCAGCGGTAAGCCCCAACCGGGGGGGGTCTGCATACAGAATCCCATAGAATATATGGGCCTTGTCCGCCGTAATGCCTTACATTGCAGTCTCACAGGGGGTTATATGTGTATATATGTATACGTATGTGGAACTGATGAGAAGTCTGGGGACTTAAGATAGAATAGGACACTTTAGAGGGACGCACACCAAATCACTTAGGTTCCATTTTCTTTCAACTGTCAGTACCTGATCCATACCGGTCAATTCCTAACCTCAGCCATCTTTGCACCTGCGTAGAGCAAATCGGGTTTCGGGTATGGACCGGGCAGCTACACCGACAACAACATCTGGGTTTCTAATTAAGTCAGGTGTCTCACTTTATTAATGTTGTTCCTGTGTTCCCTCACTAGTACTTGCTCTGTGCACTGTTTTTATCATGTGTTTTACTGCCGCCACTCTTAACTGCTTAGTCACATGCTTTCTTTTCCACTTTCTCTCCTCACTGTTTGATTAAGTCCTGCTCTCTCCATCTACCTCAACATGTCCTCATTATGAGAGTACAAACAAGCTAGAGAAGGATGCCGGCAGGCCTGATGGACAGACAGGAAGTGACCTCACCATAGCAACATTTAAAAACAAAAGAACCACTTCCTGTTTTAACTGAACTAACACATCAGAGAGGGATTGGTAGAGCTGAGTAGTTTGAGTATTTTGGTGACTGGTCTGTTTCTCGAAGTTAAGTCTTTAGAAATTGTTACATTGTAGGTTGATTTTCTTTTAATCCATATTGATGATTCTTCAGATTTGTAATGTTATACTTCTTTCATTTTTAGACCAGGACCTATACATACGTTAATGCTTATTATATTATTGGGTTTCATGACAACCATGAAGAGAAAATGCACAGTGCTTTCTGCTTGTTTGGTTTGGTTACAGGCTCTCTGGCTGCCTATATGATGTGGGTGTTTTGTGCTTTTCAAGACCTTGACATTTGTTTTTATGAATAAACTGTTTACTGCAAACTATTCAATGTATATATTTAAAATCAATTTGATCAACTCAGCTAGTAAAATGTTTTTCTTTTTAGTACTTACACAGGTTGTTATCTGATTAAAGATTTTACTTTAACAATTTCCAATTCTAAACGGCATTTCTAGTGTCTACTCATCAAACTGGAAAAACTACTCAATCAGGGCACATAAATATTTCAGCATGTATAGATTTATTTGTGCCTCGACTTACAGCTTCAGTTAATTTCATGGATTTTCTTCAGTAGGCATTTTCACTAAGCTCAAATCCTACTGCAGGAGTCAAACTGATGTGTAGATTTAACTGCAAGGCTGTTTGATTCTCTGTTAATTCAACCAACTCAGGATGTGGGATTACAGGAGGTGGGCCTACTTAAGAACATTATGCAAACATACCTCTAACTCTGTTTTAACTTATACTTGTATTTATCTTTTATAGACTTCTGCCTCAAAACCTAACCCTGTTTTAAGATAGAAATCCTACAGTGAAATAATTCTGGGAGCACAGGATGTTGCTAGGAGGCACTAAGGATAAAGCTGATATAAATCTGTGTGTGTGTGTGTGTGTGTGTGTGTGTGTGTGTGTGTGTGTGTGTGTGTGTGTGTGTGTGTGTGTGTGTGTGTGTGTGTGTGTGTGTGTGTGTGTGTGTGTGTGTGTGTGTGTGTGTGTGTGTGTGTGCAGTCTAGCTAAAATAGGTCAGCATAAGAGGAAGCTTGAGAAGGTCTTATGTCAAAGCAGCCACTTAAGATCCAGCTGTATTCTTTTGTATCTGTCCATATATCTCTGGGCATGGGTTGGTGGTGTGTAAGATGAGGGGAGCAAGGCAAAAAAAGTTAAAAGTATCCATCACAGGAGTAAACATGACCATTGTTTATTTCAGTTCAGAAAGGTTTGAGTTGCTGCAATTAATATTTCGATATATCTAATATCTGTCATACTCTTACTGTCAACAAATCCCATAAAGAAAAAAACAACAACCATATATATATACGATACGACACGAATGTCGACGGACTACATCATTTTGTAAACATAGCCATATACTGAGAAATACAGAGAATGGCTTGGCAATGGCTTGAATATAACGGACCTTCATTAATATAAAATAGTCGCACACTATAGCTTTAAATAGATGGAGATATACAAACAGATCAATAGACTGCATTCTGTCACTATGAATTGCAGCTATGGGGGCTAGTGGGATCTACTGGTATGTACTAGGTAACAGAAAAAAAAACCAACTATCAAATGTGTGAATTATGGTTTAGTCAGTAGAATCAATTTACGTCATACAGCCGAAAATACACACAATGTGTGAATTACGGTTTAGTCAGTAGAATCAGTTTACATCATACAGCCAAAAATACACGCATGCACGCACGCACGCACGCATGCACGCACGCACGCACACACACACACACACACACACACACACACACACACACACACACATACGTACGTACAAACACAGGATACAGTCAATGAGGCTCCAGTAATTAAAACTGAACACAAGGAGAGGAACTCAAGCTCTTCACTTGAGACTAAATGCACAAAACACACATGGATACACACACTATCTCTCTCACACATACAGTTAAAGGTTTGCCAAGAAATTTGGTGTGGGACAAATACTCTGAGAGGAAGGGAGTGACTTTCCTTTTGCAAAACACTGCACATTGTCAAGCCACTATTACCTCAAATAAAAACACCAGACCTCATAACAACAGATAGTTCAAAGTAACCATGGCTTTCTGCAGCAATAAGGAAAACACATTAAATATGAACTCCTCAAAACAGCAAGAAGACATCTACTTCCACTCCTATTTGACCTTTCCTCACGTTATTGCATGTCCCCGCTCCTTATTTCTCTACTGTATCAGATAAGTAAATAGGCATGACATGGGAGCACTTAAATGCTGTATTTACAACATAGGTTCAATACAGATGGGTCAGTGAGTGCAAGAAAGCGAGATAGAGGGAGACTGAAACCAGTACAAAGCATAACTGTACACTAAGCCCCACACCCTTAGTTACTGTTGCTACGCCTGTCAAGACTTGCAGTTTACAGTAAGTAACTAAGTACACCAGAAACAGACTAAAAATAGCAGCAGACAAAAACGTCAGATATGTGTAGGACACTAAGGAGACAGTAATGTTCCTCAAATTAATACATGAAACATACAAATGCCATATTTACATCACATTTCCTACATTGTTTTCCACTGTTTGAGATTTTTAGTTACGTCATGTCATTGCACCCTCTTTTGTGTCTGCAGTGGTCTAATGGCACCCGACTGGAGAATTTGTGCCACCAACTGTTTATTATGATACTCTCAACTCCTAATATTCCCATTACAGTAGTGGATGGAAATGCACATTATTTCCCATTTTCTTTTGCTGTTTCTCAGGAAATGAGTGAGACTACAAAGGCCCAGGCAAAAAGTCAGTACCCTCACGAGTTATTGAAACACATAAGTCATGGAAATAAAAGAGCATTGTGCTTTTAGTGCAGGATTGCTGGTTAGCTTTAGTATTATAGTGCAGAATGACGGCAGGATGGTTGCTGTTGCACAACAATTGCTGAGCACCCTCCTGAAAGAACAGTGTGGGCAAAATGCACACGCACATTTCTTTGACTGATGTTCAATTCTAGCATATTTTGAGGAGAATATGAACTCTAAATAAAACAAATTGGCCCAAAAAAACTTTTTTTTAAATTTGTTTTTAATCTTGCCAATTTTATTATAATTTCATAATACACATTGCCATTTGATCCATTGTTAATATAAACATTTTGATTAGGGGAGTTTGGAGGAAAACCTGACCTGTCACCTCACTTCTCGCCTTATTTGAGAAATGTGTTGTGTGTTCTACGCAGCTCTGGAGTTTTTAAACCTTAACTTGATTAATCCAACCTTTTCTGGACATGACACCGTGGACATGTTTGCTAATGTACCTCTACGACTTCTGTTTGAGTACCCCTGGGTAAGACCAGCATAAAAAGGAACAGGAATCACATCTGCAAATGAGAACATAACCAAAGCATAGACCAGAAACAAAGGGAAACTTCCACATTTGCTTGAAAATACCAAACCTACGGTGCCCTCTTGTGGCAGAATTACAACACATCATTGTAGTAGATACAAAAGCATTATACATGTTCACTAAAAAAACTCTAACACAAAACTATCAATTAACATGCAAAAGACTTATTGGAAGGTTGTGTAGTGTAAATAACTTTTGCCTATCACTGCAGCAATGGCCAACACATGAGTTGTTCAGACTAGCAGATAAAAAAAAGCCATGGCACACATACACATCAAAATCCAGTAAGATGACCTTTATAGCAGGGATGATTAATGCAACAGCGGAGGTTAGGTCTTCAACTTTGTGACAATTGGGAACACGAGTCCAGTAGGAAAGGGGATGATTAGAAAGACGAGGGACAGAGAGAGAGAGACAGAGTGGTTATCCTGTGCAAACAAACGGAAAGGAAATAGCAGTAATATATATAATAAAGAAAAAGCTGAACTAATGGTTAATACTTATGTTAAGGAAAATTGAACGATTGGTAAATTAAACACTATCTATAGTGTTATTCAGAGAAACATGATAATGTAGGGTGTCATTCAGGAAAGGAAGGGGCACTTTTGATAGTGTTATGTATAGAGGATAATATAGGAAAGTTAATAAAGAAAAAGTAGCCGCTGTGTTCTTTGATGTAGAAAAAAAGCTTATGACCTCCTATTGAAGTTGATTTTCATTCAGTTACATTTAATGGGAATTAGAGGACTATCCAGGATCTGAAATTTCCAATAAGTATGACGAACCACCATGAGAAACACACACTATACTAGTCTCAATTACGATAAATGACATTTTTGGAAATGTATTATTAGATATAAGGAGATGGTTATTTGGAGATGACAGGGCTTCGTGGAAAAGAGAGAGAAATTTGGGTCACGTAGTTAAAAAGTTGCAAGACGGAATAACTCAAGTTGAGGTGTTCTTTCAAAAGAATGAAGATTAGAGAAAATATTTATTTGACATTTAATTTAGACAGTTAAGACATTTCTTAAAATTTTGAAATGTGCATATTACATTCAATTTCCCAACACAGCACTCATTTGTCTTAACAGTCTTATCTAAGTAGTAATAATTTTTGTTATTTTAGTTAAATTTAGGGAACTGAGATTATCCAGTGCTGCCATGATCTTTTTTTTTTATTTATCCTTTATTTAACCAGGAGAAGCCCATTGAGATTAAAAATCTCTTTTTCAAGGGAGACCTGGGATCTAAACCTTGCTGGATGTAATGTCCACCCACTAACACCAAACGTGCTTGGCACCCGTTATTTCTCGTCAAATGATAAAACCCATAAGCTTGTAAGAAAGGCAAATTCTGCAAACGTGATTAATAAACATAAAGCATTTTATTACAACCACCAAGAGGAGAGATGCACTACTGAAGACCAACTGAGACATCTGACATTAGCAGACATCATTTTTTACAATAAGTTGTAAAAGAAAATCTTAATGAAAACTAGAAAAGAAAAACATAACTACAGCATTTTGATAAATCCATGTAAAACATTCATCTTATCTTTCAAGATACATACTCTTTAAAATACAGGTCCTATAGATAACATGATTATGTACAATATTTACACCACATTGTACCCACAAAATTATATCCATGAGGTTTGTACACTCAATGTTGACAAAACAAATTAATAGACCAAGCAAGCACACAGTAAGTTTGACTTCACTTTCATGTCTACGTAATTCAAAGTGACAAAATGATAATGTATCAGTCAATCAGGGCCATTTAGGAAACATTCAGAAAATGAAATTGCTACATCAAGCTACTGGCTAACTGAGGTTATTAAATAGAGCAAGGCTTTGTCATTACAGCAGTGCGCTACAGTGTACAAGCAAGTCAGCTTTCAGGAGGTCATCCATCACTGAAAGACAATGGGCTGAGATACATAAAAACGCAAGACATTTTAGTGTTAAGAGACATGCATCTCCATTCACAGTATTTATTACTGAAGACCAGGTGGCCACAGTGATTTTTTTTTCTGTTCACAAGGCTGTAGCAGCAGCAGCAGCAGCAGCATTAGGCTGAATAAAATATGACTACCAACAGTTGATAACAGCATGCGATGAGTGTAAGAGGGGTGCACTAATGAACCTGTCCCACAGTAGTTGCACTAAAGCCAAGTTTGTTATATTGACCCAACTTCTGTACATCAGTAACTATTATCTCAAGTGCAAAAAAAGGCAGCTCTAGCCTAACTTCAGCAACTTCTCGATCTATTTACTGGGGGTGATTTTGTCAAGTCCTGGCCACGTAGGGATGTAGTAGCGAGGCAAAGTGCCTTCCATGAGCCTTTCCATCCACAACCCTAGACGGTCCAGTTTGTGGTGGATCTGCAGGGTGGATAAGCTGCGCGAACGGTTGGATCTGCGCGGCGGGTGGTCGTCACGTGAACTGGACCTCGACCTCCCCCCTGAAGTGCCCCCTTCATCCTCAGATGACTTACTGTCAAGGTCTTCCCCGGTGTAGACGGGCTTAAACAGACAAAGGTACTTTTTGTGGCCGTTAAGAGCCAGCACGTAGCCGGTGTAGTCCATCTTGTGGTTTCCCGCGTCACCCTCGTCCGCACCGATCTGCATGGCGTCCTGGGCATATTCCAGCAGTGTGTTCATCCACTCGCCGTGCTTGTCAATATTCAGGAAGGAGAAATGCAGCGTCAGGCTCCTAGAAGAGTGTTGAAAGAATGAATGCGATGAAGTATCTATAAACAGGTTTGCTTTACACGAAACGAGAATGTTTTAAAAAACAAAACATAATGGACTTTGGAATGGAATTTGCTCCGCACGAGGAAAAGTGAATGTTTAGCTTACCCGGTGAAGGAGTACACCTCTTTGGCAAACTTGCTAAGGAGGATGTTCTTGGAGGCGTCAGTGAGCACCAGCACTATGTTCATGTGTCCCGGCCTCAGCTTCACCAGGTTGCTCATGTAAGTGATATCTGTCAGCTCCGTCACCTCCACAAAATTCTTCTTGGGAGGCCGACTAAAATCAACAGCAAAAACAAAAAGCAATGACCATGATGATGAATTCCCATTAACATGGAAATTATAAAAAGGTATTCTTGCCTTGAAGCACTACTGTTCCCGGGTGACCCATTCTCTGCTTTTGTTCCATCTTTTGCCTTTGGTTTAGTCTGCTTGTCTTCACTTGAGTCACTGAAAACACACGAAAAAAGTTTTCCCTAAAGGGGATACGCAGACACAGAAGAGTAAATACGAATGGCATTATTACTTTGTGTTCTTTGGCTCGTCTTTAGCTTTCTTTATCCTCTGCTTTACACTAATCCCAGGATTGGCTGATGTCGCTATAGTTACAGTTTTGGTGGTCTAGATGTATGGGTTGAGCAACCGACCTGAAGGCCTGGATGACCACAGTTCCAAACAAGATGAACAAGGCAGAGAAGATGAGGGACAGAAGAGGCATCATCTCACGCCTGCAAATCATCGCAGATGTCTTAGTGCAACTAGTATTTACATCTCAAGTTACCTACTGTTGTAGTGCAATTTTAACACTTCAGAAACATTCGATCTCTAACATTAAATGTGTATATGCACATGAAATGGCTCAAGTGAATCTGAAATGAAACTAAAGACTTCTACCTACCAGTTGTTATGCAGAATATCATCGATGACTTCAGAGAGGTAATCGTAAGATGCATAGATCCATCGGATTACAAACATCTACAGGGTGAGATTATTACATTTAGTAAACAGGTCTGGTGGTTGACGTTTAACACCGACGAGCATCGTTCAAACCCACTATTATTACTCGAAGAGAACTTACAGAGGCAAACTCGTTGTTAAGTTCGGGCAGCATGGCGTCATGGACGAGGATGGACGGGTCTTTCTGAAGTCGCTCCAGCTCCTCCAGAAGACACTGCTTGTCTTCCTCACTGCCGTTCCAGGCGGTCACTGGCTTGAACAAGGCCTTCCCTGCAGCGTTACGCCTCTCCAGGATCACCACCTGAGTAAAAAAAAAAAAAGCACTCGGTCCGCTACTATGAATCTTGAATAACACACTACTTGAAAAACATTCTCAAGTCCTTGCACCAATATATTACTCCACTGATTATTAAAACAAATATGCTGAGGTACTGTCATACATTCCATATCCTAAGGCGATACCAATTCATGGTGGAACTGACAGTTGTAGTGTTTGACATGTATAAGTGTACCTGTGCTGGTGGCGGTGCACTGTCCTTGTTCTGCATGAGAGTGTCACAGAGTGGTTGCTGGAGCCGTTGGTACACGTAAGCAAATCTCACAACTTCCTTGGTATTGGTAGAGGCAAAGGAAAGAAACGCCTGGTTCCCAAGAGAAAAGGACTCTTCGTCGCCTGTCATCAGCAGGACACAGTATCTGAGGGGAGGAAAGACAAAACAGTAACTTAGTAAATGCTAACTGCATGCCTTAAAATACATCAAATGTGGAAATTCCAACAAAACATGAATTCAGTTTGGTTTCATATGTTAATTGCCTCTGACTTACTTACAGATGTTAAAAAAAAAAAGAAAAAAAAAATGTTTGGTTCTCTTACTTTCTGCGTCTATGGAACTGTTTGACAGGACAGAGCTCATCAAAGAGCTTCTGATTGACCAGCCGTGGCACAAGGAGGAATTTGTTGTTTGACATGAACTCATCAATAATTTGCTTTTTCATTCCTTTAGCCTAGAACAAACGTAACCGTATAGAGAGAAAAAAAAGAGTGAGGTGACATTTCAGTGGACAAGTAGTTCAGTGTATCAGATAACAGTGATTAATAGCTCCCTGCTGCTGTGATTTACCTGTATAATGTCAGCAGGCTTGTCAATGCTCTCTTTGAAGATCAACATAGTTGGAGCGTAAGTGTTAATATTGAACTGTTTCTGCAGATTAGCGGTCTCTGAAAGGCCCTGGTCCACATAGCCAAACTGCAAGTAGTCCTTATAAGCAAAAGCTGTCAGCTATGGAGATGCAGAGATAAATGATTGACATGTTTGTGTCAGTGATGTAATTACTGTCAGTGGCACCTGAGATACATTTCACATACAAAAAAAGCTGCAAGACAAGGGCCTACTTTGTAAAGCAGAGGAACTACAGGCACTTGGTCAAAGAGAAGCACGTGTGGCTTGTTGAGCTCATGCCAGCTGTTCAAGAAGTGCAGGTCATTCTTGTCGGTGACCTTAAAGTATAGAAAATGCATAAGGTTTAATTAATTTTGAATATATCTACCGTGTATCTATTACCAATCTGTTCACCGGCATTTTACATATAAAGCAATATTTTAGTCGTCCACCCTGTAATATACTCCATACACAGATTTCATCACTTACCCATTCCACAAGTCTCTGAGGAAGAAGGTCTTCTACAAACTGTCTCAGGTGCTCCTTTGCTACAGCATAATGGAAAAACGTCACTTTGCCATTTAGGACTCCGAGTATTGATGGGGTGCGATGAGCACCGAGGTGATTTGCTAATCGTCTCTCATTGCCAACATCCACCACACCTATCCCGACACCTACAAAGACAGGATGTCCACACACATCAACCTTTTCAACTCGCCGTATGCAATTTCATAGACAGCAGCTGCTGGACAATTCTGGATTATTTATAGGTTAATGCCAAACCTAGAGTCTCCATCTCCTCCACCACCTCTTTCCATACAGGCTCGATGTGGATGCAGCTGAAGCACCAGTCAGAGGTGATCTTTATCAGGTATGGTCTCTTGGAGCTGTCAGGCACCACGTCATTGACATACTGCTTAAAGTGCAACGTGTACTTGCTGTCAGCAAAGTCCCTATGGGTCTTGCTGTTGAAAGGAAAGTTGTAGAAGGACTCGTCGAAGTTAAAGGTGTCCTGGCGCTGACCGTAGCGACCGTTGCCGTATGGCTGGGTGTCATCAGTCTGCCCGTAACGGTCATAATTGGCACGTTTGTCTTCACTGGAAAGGATCTGGATATCGGATAGAACAAATATCAATATGGCAGACATATTGTGCATGTGTAACAGGCTTTTTTTTTATCACAGCTTACATACACATACTAGGGCTGCAAAGATTATTTTCATTGTCGATTAATCTGCTGATTATTTTCTCAATTAATCGTTTGGTTGTTTGGTCTATAAAATGTCAGAAAATTGTGATTTTTCACAATTTTCTGACATTTTATAGAATGTCGATCAACTCAAATATATTTAGTTTGCAGTCTTAGAGGAGTGAAGAGACTTGAAAATATTCACATTTAAGAAGCTGGAAATTAGATCATTTTTTAACTTGTTTTCATAAAAAACTACCCAAACCGATTAATCATTATGAAAATAGTCGGCGATTCATTTGCGATTCAATTGACAACTAATCGATTAACACATACCACAATATATGCACCAGCTGCACAATGTATTGATAACTTCTATTTGGAAAAACGACTAACCTCATAAGATTTGGTAATCTTGATAAACATGTCCTCGGCACCTGGGTTTTTGTTTTTGTCAGGATGCCTTGAGAAGATGATGTGTATTAGTTAAGAATTGAATGAGGTTCATAAAAGCAGGTCAGTGTTCTTTGAAAATATTTACCATTCTTTTGCAAGACGCTTATAGACCTTCTTGATCTCAGCCTGGCTTGCGCTCCTGGTGACTCCTAAGATTTTGTATGGATCCATCTCAGGCCCAGCATGGGTTGCCCCTGTCAGCAGCACTGAGAGGACCACCACTACAGCCAGTGGCACAGACATCTTTGACCCTGCCATCACAGTAACCTGTAACACATCAAAAGAAGTGTCACCATCACGATTATAAAGTGGATTCATTCTGAGGACCTGAAATCATGACACAGCTTTTAGCTGAATGCAAATCTGAAACAGCCTTCCCTCCATACTGACGTTAGCATAACGTTAGTAACGTTAATGATGAAATATGAAAAAGACAACCGGGTAACGTTAGCTAAATGAAAATGGCATGCTAACTAAATAAGCTAGACAAGCTAGGTAATACATATCAGGTAGCTACCTTATAAAGCAACAGGCATTAAAATAATACACCTGCTGACATGTCACTGAGCTGTGACGTAAACGCTATTCTTCGAGGATAAAACGTTTTTTTTTTTCATTAGGGTTAGTTGCGTTGATACACAGGCTAGCTATCTCAACGCAACAGCTCCATTCACCTCAAGCAGATGCAGTCAGCCGGTACTACGCCACATATTTGGTGAAGGTTTTAATGTTCTTCAGCTGCTGGTTAACACCATAGACTGCATGAAATAGGTTAACACTGATGTGAAAAGGCAGCAAAAAGCACAGGGTGTGTTCAGCAGCATCCCACAGGGCGAGCTCACAACCTGCTGCTGCGAAGCAGGAGCGGAGGGGGAGGCGCCCAGTGTCGAAATTCATTTTGGGAGATTGAGTATATAGTGACATCCTATGCTTCGTTCTGTGTGTGTTTGTTTTATTACTAGTCGTGACGCGATTTTTAGTGTGAATGTATTGTGGTAAACAGGCCGTGTGGCAGCGGCGCGCGGTAAATATAATCAAACGCACCCCTTTTTTTCTCTCTCTCGGTGGACCAATCACATACAACGGTGATGTAAACAAGGAAATGTCTAATGCAAGAGAAATGAAACCCTAGTACAGGAACAAGGTATTTCCCTTTCACGAACGAGTGGGATTATCGTGCACCTTTTAGGATATCGACTGTCTCTGTAAACGTTTATGGTACTTCTCTGTCTCCCTACCCTCACGTAGGTCGTCATTAGTGAATGGAGAATGGAGGGAAGCCACAAGAAGATTCTTCAGCGCAATAGGACCAATCTTGTGAGAGATTTGGAACCATCAAACCTCTATGATGGACTTCTTGAAAAGGGGGTTTTTACCCAAGACATGATCGATGAGATAAAGGTAAGACAGCTTTGTAACGTTAGGTTACTGCATCCAGTTTCAGGTTAATTATTGCATTAGTGCATGTTGCATTCGAGGTAACGTTAATGCTGGTACACGACCCGTCCGTACACACCTGTAACTGTGTCTCCTGTCAGAGCTCTGGGACCAGACGTGACCAGGCCAGACAGTTAGTCCGGGACTTGGAGACCCGTGGCAGTCGGGCCTATCCATTATTTCTGGAGTGCCTTCAGGAGACAGGTCAGCACCGTTTGGCAGAGCTTCTTCAGAATGGAGCTCCAGCAGTTCAGACACAGCCTGTAACACCCACTCAGGTTGTCCCTGTTGTCCAGCCTCTCCCAGTTTGTAAGTGTGTGATATGATATAATTAACTAGTATAACTGTCTTGAGGGGGGAAAAGGCGTTGTAGGCAAATTCTTACAATAATTTGTAACTCTGGTCCTCTTTGGTGGCTCATATATGTGCTCTTTGTTTCTTTTAATAGCCCCTCCTATGGATGTTGATAAACAAAGAAAAGATGATGTTCCTGTGTACCCAATACAGAGACCCAGTACTACTCCCAGTCCATGTAAGCTATGTGATTAATTTACATGCTGGTAACAGTCTGGGAAGTTTCTTGATGCTTAACACATATGGATGTTTATGTCACAGCACCTGAAAGGGAGTACTTAAGACCAAGGCAAATAGGCAGAACCCGACGGGATAGTATTCAGGTAAGCACCATTTATTGATCATCCACTTTACAACCAACAGAAAGACAAAATATGTTGTAGAAGCAAGCTCAGATTATATATTTACATCAGGCCTCTTTCTCTGCTTCCTGTGTGTGTGTGTGTGTGCGTGCGTGTGTGTGTGTGTGTGTGTGTGTGTGTGTGTGTGTGTGTGTGTGTGTGTGTGTGTGTGTGTGTGTGTGTGTGTGTGTGTGTGTGTGTGTCAGAGCTATAAAATGGATGCCAGCCCATGTGGACATTGCCTCATCATAAACAACGTAGAGTTTGATCCTAAGAGCGAGCTAAGCGATCGCAAAGGGTCCAACATAGACTGTGAGAAGCTGGAGAGAAGATTCAAGGCACTCAACTTTATTGTGGAAGTAAAGACGAACCAGAAACAAAGAGTGAGAGCCATTTCTTCTGCGTGCGTGTCTGACACCACATGTAAAACTTTGTGCTCGTGGTCGTAAAACTAACAGCCATTTCTGCATTTCAGCAAATCAAACATGGACTGTCAGCATTATCTAAGAAAGACCATTCACAATATGACTGCTGTGTGGTTATCATTCTTTCCCATGGGACTGAGGTAAGCCATGTCCTGTGTTTGTCACGTTTCTCTCTGACCTGCTCAAGTTCAGATCCAGATGAATTGTAATGTATTCTTATATTTAACTTCAACTTCAGCTTTCAACTTTTATAACCCGGTGGACCAAAATAAAGTTGATGTTGTTGCACGATGATGTTGAAGCTTTGTCGGTGGAATTCGTTCCCATTCTTGCTTGATGTGCGACTCAAGTTGCTCAACAGTCCGGGGTCTCCATTATTATAATACTATAAACATATATGTTTATAGGTGAGTCACAATCGCTTCCCCGGTGCCGTGTATGGAGTGGACGGAGAGCATGTCCCAGTTCAGCACATCACAAACTACCTCAATGGCCAGTATTGTCCATCTTTACAGGGCAAACCCAAACTTTTCTTCATCCAGGCCTGCGGAGGAGGTAGCTAACACTGAACTCACTGTTGAATGACTCAAAGTAATGAAGCATGTGTAAAATCTATAACCCATGAATCAAAGTGGCCTCATAGGGAAACATTTGTTTTTATCCTTGAGGTGAACGAGACACAGGCTTTGAGGTGTCCCCTGACGAGGTTCAACCATCCATCGGTGGAGCAGATGATCAGACGGATGCCATTCCAATGTCATCCAGCAGCGACTCTCTGAGCATGTCCGATGAACCGGACGCCAGAGCCACGCTGCCCACCCCGAGTGACATTCTGGTGTCCTACTCTACTTTTCCCGGTGTGTGTGTGTGTGTGTGTGTGTGTGTGTGTGTGTGTGTGTGTGTCTGTGTGTGTCTGTGCGTGCGTGCGTGCGTGCGTGCGTGCGTGCGTGCGTGTGTGTGTGTGTGTGTGTGTGTTGCATTCACGTATCTGTGTTTATTTTGAGATAAACTTGACTATGTGCTATGTATGTCTTCCTAATGCCTAATGTGACCAACACAGGTTATGTTTCTTGGAGAGACACCCAGTCAGGCTCCTGGTACGTCGAGACACTAGACCGTATTCTTGATGAAAACGCTGCTACCGATGACTTGGTCACAATATTGATGATGGTGAGCTTCTCTTAATATACCAGCAGAATTAGCTAGGGCTCTATTAAATCTCCTTCACAATTTAGTGCTTCTTAAATTAAACGTAAACACATTTGATTATTGATTGTGCTTTTTTCCAGGTTAATAATGAAGTCTCCCAAAACTCTGCAAAAGGGCTCTACAAGCAAATGCCTGGTTCCTTTAATTTCCTCCGCAAACTTCTCTACTTTCAAGCCCAAGCATAGTGACAAAGTTCAGTTTTACACTTCTCAGTTTCACTTTCACGGAATGTTCTATTGTTCTTTGTTCTAATTGTGTCTATTTTGTGACTGTAATTTAATTATGCCTCAGCAGAGTTGCAAAGTGTATGAATTTGCTAAATTGTGGTAGTACTTTTACAGACATAATCACGTCTTACTGTACATTTTTATTGTTTGTCAGGTCTTGCTGTGTTTTTAATTGTTGGCAACTTTTTGGGTATAGGTGTTATCTTGGGACAAAACAATTCTGTACTGTGAAAATGTGGTTCAGGTTAGGTTTTTTTTTATAATCTTTGTGTTTTATCTGTACATGAGATGCAAGGGAAATTGATATAAACTGATTTCTGACTCTTAAGACTCTCAAGTATCTTTTAATAAACAGATTTTTTTAACAAAATGGAATTTGTGTGGAGTTATTTACTGAAAACGGGGTTTGAGGCACGGGAATATTTCATTGACTAGATATAAGCCACACATGAGAGTTAAATGTGTCCTCTCATTTTCTTGGTATTCCGGCTCACTTTTACTTATTTCATTATACTTTAAGGGCCTATTTATAGAATAGGGGTGGGAATCACCAGAGGCCCTACGATACGATATTATCATGATACGATATTATCACGGTACAATATTATTGCAATTTTAAACATCTTACGATATGTTGCAATTTACTTTTTTCCAACTACAAATATGTCTTCAATACATAAAAGATACATTTCTCTGTATGTTCATCTCTCTACAATTGTATTGCTGCAACATGGGATGGGATAACAAGACAAAAAACCCACTAGATGTTTTTATTCTAGTACCAAAAAGTTAAATTCTCATGTGCATTTTATATAATAAAAGATCAATACTTGGCGTTTGTGTATCGATACAGTATTGCCATGAAAAATATCATGATACTATGCTGTATCGATTATTAATTTACTGAAAACTTTTAAAACTGAAAGTAAAGTTATTTACTTGCTGACTGTGAGATCGTGAGGCAGGCATAGTCAACTAGAATAGAACTGAATGTAAATTTCATGTGACTATCTTTTTATAAAGCATTTTGGGCGGTGTCCGTTGGACACATTTACACACATACATCATGTTTCTTAGATCTAGACATGGCTTTTAACCGATTATATTTTTAGTTCAACCCTTACTCCCCATTTTCTCTTCTTTCCTTTCTTAATTGTGCCTATGTCTTCATGACCCAGCCAGTTCATTGTTTGTTAGGTTCTTACGTACATGTAAGGTGTTGTACTTCACATGGTTACACAACATTACAGCTATTTAATTTCAGCTATTTTTGGAGATTAAGGGTACTCTCAATTTCCTGGTTTCCCACTCATCTATCAAAAGATTATATTTCTATCTGATTTCTATCATTTATTATTAATTACACTGGCTTTGCACAGCCTAATTAGTGAAGTTGAAGACACTATACATATTGCAATACCTTAATCATGACTGTGTCACAGGCAGAAGTGAGTTTTTGTACTTTTATGTATATCCTAATATGCCTATCTCAGCTTTGTCTCAAAGTGAAGACTCCTCTCACTGATAGGATGGACATTGGCTATTCTAACTTTCCTGCTTTTGCTCACTCACATCTCCCTAACTTCATTATTGTTCACACTAAGGATAGCCTTTAACCTGAACTTCCTGTCTCTCTTACACAGAGAGAATAGTCTCCTCTCCAAGTCAGTTGGGTCGGATTTGTGCTTTAATCATGACACACTAAATTGCAACATGACCACAATGTGTATTGAATAAACACCCATCCTTACACTTGCATGAGAGTGAATCTTGCTTAACGTACATAACTACAATAAATAGTGAATGTGTGTGGGACCTGTAAATCTGTATCTGTAAATCTGTATCTGTAAGGTTCAAGCAGTGTCTTCCACTAGGAAAAGTATGTGTGTGTCTGTATGTGGAGTTAAACTCTGGAATAAATTGGGGGCAGAATATAAACAATGTCCAAATATTCATCATTTCAAATCAAGATATAAAAAAATGGTATGGTCAAAGTACCAGAAGGAGGAAATGGGTACTTGATTGCGAAAGGGTGTCACAAAGTGCTGTATACTTTAAAGGTCAGATCTAACTAATAATGAAGTATATTGCGGTTGTTACTCTTATACTATTACAGTTGTTATTGCCATTGTTATTGCTATTGCTGTTGTGTTGTTATCATCACTATTTTAACTTTAAACTTTAAATGTAACAGTCTAGGATTAATACCTAACAATCTGTGGATTATTCTTAGAATCAAACTCAATCGATTCAGACAGCAGTACTGCTATTGATGCTGATGGTAATATAAAGGAACTAAATTCTTCGAAGTAAAACATGCACATATCTATGTACTCCGCATTCAAACATAACCCATAGTATAGGACAGACATGTGGGGGCCGGCAGCTCGAGGAAACCCTCTTCTGGCAGCAGACTCCTAAAATTTGTCTCTTTTAATGCATAGTATAGGACACTTAACAAATGATGGTCCAGTTGCTCTGGGGCTGCTCCCCTCTGGCAGCAGGTCCAGTCACAGAAAAGAAGAAAAAGACAGAAAAGCCACGAGCCACGAATCGCTTTTAACACATATCATTAAGATTATTCTTGTTATCATGAGCATCAATCAGTCTGTGATTACTGTACCTTTCATGAATAAATGTGGAGTATTTTATGTATCATTCAAACACTTTGATACAGAGTAATGTTATATGGGTTGTAGTGGTGATGGTGAATAACGGTAATGCCAACATGGTAATGAATTCTGTATGGAAGACAGAAATAATACACTGGTTGTAGCGTGTGAGATACTGTGAATGTTGACCTGGTATAATGCAGTGTCGCATTTGTTAATATGTAACCAACTCGGTTGATAGTTGTTTTGTAAAATGGTAAGAAATATGCAGTGTTGTTAGTTATTGTTATTTAAGTTTATGAACAGGGGTGGGAGTCAATAAGCTTGTCTTCTTCCCACTCCTTTTCGAGCTGTAATGTAAATTATTTTTTTCTTTTTTTCTTGTTTTCTTGTATTATGTATATATATATTTCTGTTTTTCTTTCTTCTTTAGTTCGAAATAAAATATTCAAACTAAAAACAGTGTGATTACATAGTGAGGTTACATTTGTCTGATTTCTTGATTATAATTGATTATACGACAGTGATAACAAGACTAAACTTAACAAAACAATATCTGATTATTTGCAATAAGAGTGTACTTTTCCCCCAATACCATAACTAAATATGTTTGACTCCAAGCTAGTCCCCCGCTGAAGCTGAAGCATTTCATATTATTTGGCTGATCTGCTGCTCATTTCTACAGCTGTTTTCTACAGCTGTTTAGTGCAGCTCCAGCTGGCAACACACACTGTGCTCCACTCACTTTAATGCACATAGTTGGCCAGTGATTGAGTGAGTCATCTGACTAGACACTAAACTCCAAACACCAGTAGATGGTGTTTGTGACTCACAGAAGACTTGAGGTCTTACAGGTACTTTCTCTGAGTCTGTTATTTCTACCCACTGCCACCAGGGGTCTCTTTAAAAAAATAGAAATGGTCCCATGTAATTTGTCTTTTTAAACATATGTTTACCAGACGAGACAGTAATGCTGGTATTGTTTTCACCTTGTCAAATTGTGTGTGTGTGTGTGTGTGTGTGTGTGTGTGTGTGTGTGTGTGTGTGTGTGTGTGTGTGTGTGTGTGTGTGTGTGTGTGTGTGTGTCATCATGGCAAACTGTGATCCTGGCCCCTCCACTTTATGCCCCTGTCCCAAGTAGCGTCCTTCTGATTACTAAAAGCCATACAAATGAATTGTGGTTCTGCGTTCGTCTTTGGGTTATCATTTTTGTGTGTTCTCTTCTTCCTTGTTTGTGATCTGTGTTGTTCTGTTTGACATCTTACTCTGTTTGGAAGGAAGCTATTTTTCCTAACTTTTCTCCCTTACCCACCCTATATTATTACCAAAAGTTGTCTCAGATAGGGCCTTCGGCTGCAGTGGTTTTGTTTCTTTCCCAACTACAATTAGAGATCATCTTGCGATGACATATTAACACCTGTGAAAAGTACTCAAAACTGCCTCTGTGGTATTTTCTGCTACGGTAGGTGTCTCTAGGACCACATTGTGCAAAGATGACACACACACACACACACTCTCACAAGCTGAAAACACATCGCTAGTGGCTAGTAAAAAAATCCATATTGTTTTTTTTAGGCCATGAAACTCTAGACAAACTGGATTTCCCATGTCTGGCCCTATCAGGTTATACCTACAACCCCAAATCAGAAAAAGTTGGGACAGTATGACAAACACAAATAAAAAAAGAAAGTAGTGATTTCTAAATGTACTTTGACTTGTATTTCATTGCAGACAATGTGAACACAAAATATTTCATGTTTTGTCCGGTCAACTTAATTTAATTTGTAAATATACATCCTTTCCTGTCATTCAGACCTGCAACACATTCCAAAAAAAAGGTTGGGACAGGAGCAATTAAGGGCTAGTAATCAGGTAAATTGGTTAAATAATGATGTGATTTGAAACAGGTGATGTCAACAGGTGATTGTAATTATGATTTGGTACAAAAGCAGCATCCCAGAAAGGTCTAGTCCTTTAGGAGCAAAGATGGGCCGAGGATCGGCAGTTTGCCAACAAATGCGTGAGAAAATTATTGAAATGTTTAAAAACAATGTTCCTCAAAGAAAGATAGGAAGACATTTGCTTATTTCACCTTCAACAGTGGATAACATAATTAAAAGATTCAAGGAATGAGGAGGAATTTCAGTGCATAAAGGACAAGGGCGCAAGCCTAAGCTGAACAACTGTGATCTCTGCATCAAGAATCGTCATTCATCTATAAGCGATATCACCACATAGGCTCAGGACTACTTTGGCAAACCTTTGTCAAGTACCACAATACATAGTAACAGCCACAAATACCAGTTAAAACTGTACTGTGCCAAAGGCTCGGAGGCATCTGGGATGGACCATCACACAGTGGAAACGTGTACTGTGGTCAGATGAATCAGTATTTCAGGTATTTTTTGGGAGAAATGGACGCTGTGTGCTCCGGACCAAAGAAGAAAAGGATCATCCAGACTGTTACCAGTCTGTCTGCAATGAAATACAAGTTAAAGTACATTTAGAAATCACTACTTTCTTTTTTTATTTGTGTTTTCCATACTGTCCCAACTTTTTCTGATTTGGGGTTGTAGATCCTTATTTGACAAACCACTGAATCCCAGTTTCTCACGTCTTGCACACACATGAAGAACATTGTTGACTGCAGTTGTTGGCCACATTTTCTTCCCATTTTGGATAGTATTTTTGCCAGTTGTCTTGAGTCATCATGAAAAAAACATTGTGATTTAGGTTTTCCTTAAGTTGCATTTTCTACTCCCGCCTAGCCTCATGTTTTTCAAAACAAGTCCTGTACATGACTCTTTCGCTGCACTTTCATTACAATTGGTTGATCTTAACTAACTAATGTGCTTTATTTTATTCTGTGGTACAGTTTGGCTTTAAAATGTAATTGTTTAAATAATGCTTGCCAGCCTGCTTTGAATATTTAAGTCCTTCTGAATCATACGTATATCTCTAAAACCAAGTATCAATGATGATATACTCCATAAAAAGGCAATATATATAGACAGGAAAATACCAGGTCACGGCCTTGTAGATTTAAGCACTGATGCTAATACAATAATATAGTATAATAGCCTACAGTACACTAGATCATATTTTATAATATATATAATATAATATTTTATAAGGAATTATGAGGAAACAGATTTGGATATTGAATGGTCCTATTTATCTCATCACCAGCTCTTTCATTCTTATCTCATTTAGCTCATCTAACCCGTGGAGTTCATCAAGGGTCAAACCTGGGACGTGTCTTATTTTCCCATTACATTCTCTCTTTAGGGTACGTTATATGTCAGTTTGGCTACGTCTCTTAACATTGCTATATAGATGTCCAGCTTATGTGTTTGTGATATCTCGGGAACTGTCAAATTTGGCTATTTTAAATACTTTTCTTAAGGATATTAATGTCTCATCATTTTCTGCAGTTATTGTAAATCACAACAAAGTTCTTGTCTTGGCCCCAAATCAGACTTTTGAATTTTTTCATCACAACTTGGATAACATCTTAAGTTAGTTATTATCAAGTAAAAAATGCAGAGATGAGAATTTATTTAATAAAAACTTTAACAAAAAGTGTTCAGAGGTTAACAAAACAACAAACAAAAGGTGTCCACAGGGAGACAGGCAAAACCTTAAACAAAAAGTAAACCAGGCAGGAAACAAAAACCACAGGGAACCAAAGATGAATAAATCCAAAGACAAGACAAGACAAGACAAGGCAGCACAGGGAAGAACACATCAAAACCGAACAATGATCCCACAACAGACAAAGACAGCACAGAAACTAAATACACAAGGTAACGAGCAAACAAGGTACAGGTGAAACACATCAGGGCGGGGCAGAACAATCAAACAGGTGGGAAACACAAGACAGGAAGTAAAACTAGGACATGACGAGGGAGAAAAGAGACATCATAATGTAGGATTATTTTGTCAAATATAGTGAGAGGCCTCAGAGTTCATGAACTGACATTGTCTCTCTCTGTTCCTCTGGGTCATGAGGAAGCCATTTTGTGATCAGTGATAAGACATTATTAAAAGTCCAGGATGAAGCATTGCCTGGAAAGATGATTTAAACTGAAATCACAGAAAGAACATAAGCGGTGAGAAGTGTGGTGCAGGTTGAAAAATGGCCTTGGCTTTCTTCATTCCCAGGCCTACTGAAGATAATGAAAATACACAGGTGCCCCAGCTATGTGAACAATCGTAAAACTTTGTAACCAGTGTAAACATTTAATAAATAGAATGCAACCATAAAGTATCCCAAAGAGTAACAAACTGTCTGCTTGGCCTTGGAGTGAGAAAAGCCAAGGTGTTTTCCTGCAGATTGTGACATCGTGGAAGGAGCCGAAAGGACCAGACAGCAGCAGAGTCAGCAGAGTCGAGAGGATCTGGATTACATCCAACTGATAACAGCAGAGAAATGGATAAAGAGTGAGAGTTTTAGTTAGCGGGCATCAGATGCCGGAGGAGACTTTGTCTGTTTGCTAGGGATAGCGATAGGCTGATTTGTCTTGAAGGAGTCTGATCCTTGTGCACAAGTTTTGTATTTTGTAATATCATTCACTAAAGCGTGTTATACTTTGAACTGAATGAATCCTGAGTTTTATTTCTGATCTACCAGATAACGAACACTTAAACTTAAAGGTGCCGGGTGAAGTGACCTTAAACAGGAGTCAGATAGATTCTGGCCTTTTGGGCCAGACCAGAATTGGTCACAGGTCATTTTTAAACCTCCATGGTGACTACCCGACGTTTCTGGTGAAAGATCAACGAATTCTTCAACTTGAAGCCGTCCAGAACTTCACAACTCAGACTTTCTGCTCTCCGGGTCCAATCGGTACCGAACCAACTTAACAGGTAAGATAATTCTCCTATTGTCTATTCAGACAAAAAATTGTCATATTTGGCCCTCAAACTAAAACGTGATGAACGTTACTTGATTCCTTGAGTGATAGGGATTGTCTACCTGTTTGAGTGATAAACGGTGGTGGTGGCACGTTTGAGTGAAAAACGTTGGCTCGACCGGTACCGACACATTTATTTTAGTAAAGGGCCTTTCCATCTACCTTTATGGTCTAAATATTGACTGTTTCTCGTTGACCGGCTGAGATCTGACACATGGTGCAAGAGCTACGTCTTTTGGGGACTTGAGTACATCTCCTGTCTTCCTGTTTGTTCTCTGAAAAGTGTCTCAGTGATTGCAATCACCGACAGGAGCGTGTAGCTCGGGTGAAATCCATACATACCGCTCGGCTTTTTATGAGAACAAACAAAAGTCTGACAAAGGTGTCTCTGGTGTGATAACAATCATCAGACAAGGGGACGCGACTCGACACGCAGTGAAGGACTCTGATTGAACCACTCCCGGAGCTCTGAGCTGTCCTGTCTCGAACACCAGCTATAAACTCTTATGTGTCTGCAGTGTTTTGTTTTACATGTGGCGTTCTGTCTGTTCATATTTCAGTGTTGATTTGTTGTTTCGCTAGTCGTTGTTTCATGTGCGTGGTTTGTTGCACATGTGCTGTTTGCGTGGGTTACGGCGTTTTGTTTGTCTTGGTTTGTTTTTTGTGCGTTTGACGTTTTTAGTTTGGGGTTAACTGCGCTTATTAACTAAATAACATATAAGGAGCTCGCTACTCCGAGGAGAGGTTGCCACTCTCCATATCAGATCAAGTACGCTACTGATCGAACTATTAATATAATAGCAGTTAAAGATAAAACATATATATGACTGTTATTATAATATGATCTTATATGGGCTTATTCTAACGCTGTGTGGTAGATCTAAAAAAGACTGTGTGTCTACAAGTGAGTGTTGTTTCAATGATTCTACACCTGGCTCATATTACCGATCACAGTGATACTGGTACAATTGTGTAAGGTTAACACCTATAAAACACCAGGTAGTGAGAATTAAAATACTATAAGGGGTCCTAAACAATTATAACACAGCATAGTTTTTTCATTTAGCCTGTTGTGAAGCGTCTTGCATCACTGCATGGCACCATATTTACATATACTGTTAAACTATAAGGTGTGATTGATGACTATAACACCCCATAGCTATGATAGTGAAGTTGAAATTAGGTGTTTTTATAACCTGAGTTGACAGATAAACAGATATCACTTGATTGAGCCTATCTCAGCACCACGGTGTGCTGCTTTTGGATGTGTTTGTTGAAATGATTGCTCAATAACCGATTGTAACACTCTTGACTATAATATAATATCTTTGGTATACTTCAGGGGATACACGTTTGTTGTAGAACTGACATTCAGTTTATTAGTGATATAACGATAATCTAATATAGTAATCTACATACTTGTTGACACGCTATGTGGTACATCTTCATAAGATAATAATATAATATACTTGTTTGGTATATTAAAGAGGGAGAGAAACAGAGTGGACGGTTTAGAGAGAGAAAGGAGTGTCTCGGACAGCAGTCAGCTAGCCTAGAAATCTAGACGCACCCTAGCGGCAGCAAATTTAATTTGCAGCTAGGGTCAGTCTAGGCACTCTCCGTTGGCTTGCGAGCTGGAAAAACAAAATTCTTGTCTGGCCAATCACATCGTGTATAGAGCCGGTGGGCGGGCTTATGGCTGCTTCTGCTGGCGAACAGAGGTCTTCTGGAAGATTGGAGTTAAGCTTTTCTTTGAGAAAAGAACAAAGAACAGCACTGAAGTAATTCTTAAAGGAGGATGTGTTCGGAGTTTTGCTGACCGGATACGGCAAAAGTTTAATCTATCAACTATAGCTCCGCCACCTTCTTTGTTGCTCTGCCTGTTTGTAGCGCTATCCTATTGCATGCAGAAGGAATTTGAAAGACAACCGTTCATCCCGCCCCTCGGATTGAGCCCTGTCAATTGTGAGTTCCCAGACCCAACATGATGTGGGTCTGGCTTGTCAGGCTAGTAGTCAGCGTGACTGGATCAGGGTACAGATGGCCGTTTCCGGCGGGGAGGAGACTTTCTGTTAGTGAGCGGCTACAGCAGTGAGAAGGAGCCTGCCACAGACCTTCTGTCTCTGAGCTGTTCAGCACACGAACATAACTGCTTGGACTGTAACACATGAACATAACAAAAAAAAAATACATAAATAAATAAAATAAAGACTTTTACAAAAGGTTGGGAAATGATGATCGCTTTCATTTTAAATGCTGAACCTCCTGAACAACGGGATGATTTACAGCAAAAAGTGAAAGCGCTTAAAAGAAATACTCAGGCCCCACTAGTGGAGCCTCAGATGCTACCGCCCTCTCAGCAGCAGGCACCTCAAATGTATCAGCCCCCACCTTATGGTCCTCTAGCTCAATATGCTTATCAGCGTCCTCGGGGTCAGTTCCATGGGCATGGTGGAGGAAGAGGTTTATCACATGTTGGATATCAGAGGCAGCCGCAAAACCAGTCACACCGTCTGTGTTGCGTGTGGTAAACCAGGACATTTCCACAGAAACTGTCGAAAGAATGGGCAGAATGCACAACGCTCAGTGCAGCAGGGCGTGTATTTTCCTCCCCAGCCAACAGGGCTCCCGGTGCGACAACCACCAGGCTCTGCCTGCATTTTCACCAGGCTCCACAAAGGGGGTCAGCCCCGATGAGGCTGCCCAATAAACCCTGCGGCCCCACGAATTGGTCTTGGAGGTCCAATGTTGACATGTCAAATCCTTAGTGCTCCTGTAGATATAATGGTTGGCTGTGTCGGTGGATTGTAAAGATTTACATTTAACAACAGTTACTCTTCACTCTGAAGTCAATTTGACCATTGACCCACTTCTTGCCTTTCTCTGACCGACATTTAAATTATAGTTTTCCTATTAATAACGGAAAACATGCTTTCCCCATGCTTTCCCAAAACTGATGAATATTGTGAAAGAAAAGTGAAAACTTTCAAAGAGAAGTAATTAGAAGCTGTTATGGCTGACGAGTAACAATTGAGCTCAATACGATGACTTACAACCTGACCATAGAATTTATCTGTGTATTCTTCAATATCGGTGTGCTTTCTCCTTTATCCCTGTAGACAGGGACAGGTTTGCGTTCACCTATACCAGAATCCCTGGAGGGGTATTGTAAGTCTCCAAACATTTCTTTTCTTCGCAAATAATGTCTGCTAACCTAAAAGCCAATTTATTTTTTAAACTTTCTTCATTCCCAGGCCTACTGAAGATAATGAAAATACACAGGTGCCCCACAGGAGCCGAAAGGACAGGACAGCAGCAGAGTCAGCAGAGTCGAGAGGATTTGGATTACATCCAACTGATAACAGCACCACGGATGGGAAGAGAAATGGATAAAGAGTGAGAGTTTTAGTTAGCGGGCATCAGATGCCGGAGGAGACTTTGTCTGTTTGCTAGGGATAGCGATAGGCTGATTTGTCTTGAATTAGTCTGATCCTTGTGCACAAGTTTTGTATTTTGTAATATCATTCACTAAAGCGTGTTATACTTTTAACTGAACGAATCCTGATCTACCAGATAATGAACACTTAAAGGGATATTTCACCGCTGGAAAGCTGAATATATATTTAAATTGGGTCACTTATGTAGCAGAAATGTGATTTTCTTTTTTTAATTGGTGCCTTCTAGGCCGAGAAAAGCCAGAAAATGTGTTTTTGGCTCATATGGATGAATAACACCAAATCCCAGAATGCACTTCGCTTCGCTGCTTTGAGTCCACTCCCAAGCCACGCCTACCGCTTGACAGACAGACACAGAGGCATTCAACTCAACTCAATGTGTTTTTATTGTTATTTCAACCATATACACGAAACAACGTTTCATCGTGGCTCAAATGGTGTTACACATTTAAAATATATAAAAAAGGCATTATATAAAAACAACATACGAAACAGGCTACATTTAGTGCACACACACATTATAGGCTCAGTAAAGTTCAGCTAAGCATACCAGCATTAGGCTTGGTGGGCTGTAAACACCGAGTATAAACACAGCCGTGAATTAGCGTGGGATGTCGAATGGTCGCCATGCAGGGCCACCTTAACCTAATGTTAGGCCCCGGGGCTGAGAGGTTTTGTAGGCCCCCCATCCCCTCGATTTACAGTCTCATTTTAAAAAAGTGCAATATCTAGGTAATCTATATCACAAAATGCATTAGTTTCTTTCGAGGCATACAACAGTGAGTTTTCCCTCTTTGAGCTGGTCTCCGTGCTGGTCTCCGTGCAGGCGAAGCTCTCGTAGTGGGCCGATTATTCCGTCTGTAATAACGTTCCCTGCATATTCTCCGATCTGTACCGATGTATCCCGGTGGTACACGTGCGGTAGTTTGAATGCACATAATTGTTGTAAAAGTGTGCTGCTGAGAAGAGAGAGCCCTGTTTAGCGAATTTCGACATTTCGATATTTCGTTGTTTTCCGGCTGAGATTGGCTCGCTTTGGGTGATGGGCGGGTTGAAAACATGCGGAAGTAGCTCCTAATACTGGCTGTAGTCTTTTGCCTCTGGCCAAAAATCTTCCGATGACGTAAAATGACGATTTTTGCGTCATCGGAAGATTTTTGGCCATTATTTCCAGACCCCCCAATGCAGATATCTCCTGTCTCAGGGGGATATGAGGGAGGGACGCACGGTCATTCAGAAATACTACTGGGTTTCTACTGATACAAAGCTGAATGCTAAATCGGTGAAGTATCCCTTTAAACCTAAAGGTGCCGGGTGAAGTGACCTTAAACAGGAGTCAGACAGATTCTGGCCTTTTGGGCCAGACCAAAATTGGTCACAGGTCATTTTTAAACCTTCAATAATAAAACAGGACACAGAACATATACAGAACACTCACAAACGTGACAGTTATTCAGTCCTGTTTGTCAAACTACGCCCCTTCTTTTCTTTCCAACAGCTCGAACAAATCATCTATTGTGTTGTCTCCTCACATCAACAATTGTAACACACTGTATTCTTTGTTAATCTTGTGGTTGCCAGCATCTAGCATAGGTTGTTTCACTGTATTTTTAATTGTCATTGTAGGAAACACTCAGTTAATTCCCAGTAACTCTTGGCAGTGTGACAGTAAGCCATGCCCAGTAACATGAACCTGAAGCAGCTGAAAGGAATTTAGCCTTATATTCTATATATATCCGGGATGCTTACCCGAGAAAACAGCTGGACAAGAGCACTGATCAGTTTTGGAGTGGTTACAGATCGAAGAGGAAAAGCTTCAGGGAAACGAGTAGCATAATCGCATACAACAAGAATGTATTGATATCCAGCGAAGCTTTTTTCCAGGGGGCCCCACAATGTCCATTGCAATCCTCTTAAATGGTGTGGTAATCACAGGCATGGCTTGGAGTGGTGCTCGGTCGGATTTTTTGGCACTTTTCTGACACTCTGGGCTTCTTTTGCAATATGTCTGCACATCAGTATACATTGAAGGCCAAACGAACCGAGAGGCCAGCCTGAGATATGTCTTATAGTGTGCTAAGTGTCTTGCCCATGGAATGGTGTGTGCAAGGTGTAGTACTAGTGATCTGAATCTACCTGGTACCACTAACCTCTTGCTACCTGGCTCCTCCCCCTCATAAAGGATGTCATGGTGAAGAACATACACACAGGATCAGTTGTAACACAGTGATGTTCTCTGGCACTTCCCACTTAAGATCTGACAAGTCATTATCAGGCATTTCACAAGACACAGGTGTACCAGCATGTTTTTCTAAACGTCGTTACCGACGTGTCTTTCTGGGCCCTTTGGTTCCAGCTTTGCACAGACTACCACATAAGTCTGGCAGAGGCTGAGAGCTTTAAAGTTTTGCCTGAGACCATGTCATGACAAAACAAGAGACATGCATTTTTGGTTCTGACAGAGGTTCATTAGCACACTGGTCACTAGGCACATAACATAGTCCAGTCATTTTTGGTTTCTTCAGGGGGCAAACAGATGCTTTGTGTCCCTGCTGTTGACAATGATAGCATACTAAAGTCTTAATTGCTGAATGAGCATACTGTCCCTTAACATTTGCCCCCCCCCGATTACCTTCAAAGCTGTCTCGATGGCAGATGTTCTCCCTGGTATCCCCTCGTGTTGGTCGTGGTGGGGCTCCCCTTTGGGCATTCAGGAACTTCAGGAACTTCAGGAACTTCAGTGCCAATTTTGCCGCAGTCAAACCATCTTCCGGTTCATGCTCCCTCACCTACGTCCTGATGTCTGGAGGAAGCGCATGCAGCAGCTGCTTCAGAATGATGGTCTCTCCCAACTGGTCCTTATTCTTTCGTTCAGGCCGCACCCAGCGACGGTAGAGGCCTCTCAGTCGGTGGTATGTCTCAGTCGATGTCTCCCCAGGTGGCGTTGAATTTGCTCGGAACCGTTGCCGATAGGTTTCAGGGGAGATGTCAAATTTGACCAACAGCGCCTCCCTCAGGTCTGGGTAACAGTTGGATCAATCTTTGTAGGCCTCCAGGGCTTTCCCAGTCAACAGAGGGATTAATCTAAAGCCCCCCTCCTCCTTTGGCCACTGCCATGTTCTTGCCATTCATTCAAAACGTAAAAGGTAATTTTCAATGTCCTTACCCTGTTGATACACTGGCATCTTGGGCTCCCTACGCTGGACTGCTGATGGACCCACAGCAGGATTACCCAGCCTGCTTGGGGAAGAAGTCAATGATTGCCCAGGTCAGTATTGTCTGATGGGCCTTCCCTTCTGGGTTGCGGAGTTGGAAGTTCCACTCTAGGGCTAGGGTTCCCACCCTCTGTTGTGGCGGAAGGCCCAACTGGGGATGGTTGAGTGACAGGGCCTTTGTCACACTGCCCTAGATCCAAATGAATAAATA
This sequence comes from Gymnocephalus cernua, assembly GCA_023631565.1. Taxonomy (NCBI): domain Eukaryota; kingdom Metazoa; phylum Chordata; class Actinopteri; order Perciformes; family Percidae; genus Gymnocephalus; species Gymnocephalus cernua. The sequence goes on from CM042433.1 coordinate 19,171,255, forward strand.
CTGAGTGTTCTGTAACCAGCATTATTCTCACTGGGTACCTACCACTGGGTCCCGCTTAACCATGCTCGGCCTCAGCACGACACTCTGTGAGTACACTGATGACCATAATAACAAAAAGTCTTAATTAAGTCTCTTAATAAATCAGTTTAGGCTGACTAAAGTAAATATGTAAGGCCCATTTAATGTTGATTTTCTTTCAGTGCTGGCAGCAACCTATGTACTTCTAAGTCCAGGTAAATATATCTGGGATGCTTGAATACATTTTTATGTGTATGCCTATCTTCTGTTAAACTAATACGTCCATGTTTTCAGGTGTTGCCACAGAGACAGTTACCACCTGTGAAGTCAACGCTGTCCATCGCCTGCGATGTGGTATGCCTCTCTTTCCTAAGGCTTTCTGTCCACAACAGTGCATATTTTGGCAGCACTAAAGAGCTGGTTTGATCATTGCAGTTTTTTTGTTTTTGTTTTATTATAATCATTTGACTAATCTGAGTGTAAAGGTATTAAAAATGTTTAGGTGCTGAATCGTTTCTGGATTATGAAGAAAACATTTTGATATGTACGTCACGGGATGAACAGAATGAGTTGATTAGTTGGCATCATAATCAAAAGTGATTAAGTAATCGCTGCAAGTAGACAAAAACAGTCAAATTTATTTGACTAATTTTCTAATTTCTCCCTCTTTGCTGTATCACAGATGGCGGAGTGATCAGTGTGCTTGAAGCACTGTATGGACGTGCAGACAGAGTGACCTGCAGTGAGGGAAAACCTCAGGAACAGCTTGCCAATGCACAGTGCTCTCTAGAGGGCACAGTGGACGTCCTCAAGAAAAGGTATTGCATGTACAATCATAGAATAATATCATATATATATATATATATATATATATATATATATGTGTGTGTGTGTGTGTGTGTATGTATGTATGTGTATATATATATATATATATATATATATATATATATATATATATATATATATATATATATATATATATATATCATTACATGTATTCTAAATGCAGCTACTGAGAGACTTATATAAAAGTAAACAAAAAACATACAACCAGACAACAAGAACAATAGTATGAACATGTGTATTACAATTAATATTACAAGCATCTGCAGTGCCATAAATTATTTCCTTTTTCAGCGCAAGACAGAAACACCAGATTCTCTGTGCTTTAGTATCGAGTGTATTCTTCAGCTTCCTTATGCATCCTACAGTTTCTCTAATTCCTTCGAGGATGAGGAAGGAAATGAAAGGAAAAAAGGAAATAGTCTCTTATTCTCTCGAAATGCAGGTCTGCTACAACTCTGTTCTCTCAAATCAAGGCTCAAGACTTTCCTTTTTGATGCTGCCTTTTTAAGTAATTGTTAATTTCTTACACTGCACTGTAACTTTTATTCTTGTTTTATCTGTTTTTCTCTTCAACAAATGTTTTGTTTCTAACTGCTCTTTAATGTTTTATGTAAAGCACTTTGAATTGCCTTGTTGCTAAAGCTGCCTTGCCTTGCCCCTCACATTGGCCCACGTCACAGCACTGTGTTTCGTTGCGATTCTGCTTGAATCATGCTCTTTATGTCCTCCCTGCAGGTGTGATGGAAAACAAGTGTGTGAAGTAAACATGGATGTCTTAGGAACACGTCATCCCTGCCAAGGCACATTTACATATCTACAGACCAAGTACACCTGCACCCCAGCAAGTCAGTCACATGTCTGTATTACATTTAAGCAAAACTGAAAAAAGTATAATTTTGCTTGGTTTTCACTTGCTTTATTTACAGGCTGATTTTGTTGCCAGGATGTCCAAAGATTTTTTAACTATACAGGACATATACAGTATGTTTGTATACATGGCTTGTTGCATTGATGGGACATTTTATGCCTAAGAGAAAAGGGTTTCCAATTATATTTTCCTTTACTTATTTTCACTAGGGATTTACATGTTTTAAGCTTTTAAGTTTTGAGTGCTAGTAATTTAAACAGGAGGTATTGTGTTTCCAGTCTGTAAGTCATCAGTGGGCTATATTTCTGTTTTTAGTAGTGTGATCTGAATCGAGGAAGATAACAAGAAGGTGTGTGACTTTTGCAGTAGCTCAGTCCGTGGGGACATGACTCTGGAACCAGATGGTATAGACCAAGTATGGAATGTGGACTACTAGCTGGAGAGATGTCAGTTTGCCTACTGGGCACTGTCGGGTGCCCTTGAGCAAGGCACCGGACTCCCAACTGCTCAGGGCACCTGTCCAAGGGCAGCCCCCTCGCTCTGAAATATCTCCATTATTGCATGGTCCTGTTTGTGTGTGTGTATTTCCTGCCTGTGTGTGTGTGTGTGTGTGTGTGTGTGTGTGTGTGTGTGTGTGTGTGTGTGTGTGTGTGTGTGTGTGTGTGTAAAAATAACAGAGTAAACTAAATTAATTTGTGTCTATAAAGTATGTCTTCTTCTTCTAATTATTATGTTTAATGTGATTCCTGTTATTTTGGCAGTTCACCTTAAGACATGTGAGCACTCTTTGGCACACCTGCAGTGTGGTAAGATCACATTATCTTCGTGTGTGTATGGTGGATTAAAATTACAAACATGAGCTCTCTTGTATTTTCATGTCACTTCAGCACTCATCTTAAAACCATCTTACTTTGTCTTTGGTGATGGTCACCAACTCCAACTCTTCCTCGGCAGATGTAGGGCAGGTTATATCTATCTATGGTGCTGATTATGGACGCCACGACCGGAGCACATGCACCTACAAACGGCCTGCTTCTGAGATCCAAAATACTGACTGCTCACATCCCGCAATCATCGTTTCTGACAGGTACAGTTGTCTTTGTCAACTTTAAAGTTGAAAGCTGTCAAATCATGGTATATTTAACTTTATAACTGCAGTACAGTGATAGCTGCAAATTTATGATGCCATCCACTTTTATAAGCTCCAGCACACATTCAAGCGGGTACTCACTCACATGTCACTCTGCCTCCACAGCTGTGGTGGGAAAAACAGCTGTATTATCAAAGCAAGCAACTCAGTATTTGGAGACCCCTGTCCCGGCACTTATAAGTACCTGGAGTTGGCTTACGTATGTGAATGTAAGTAGCTGGAAGATCAGTTTGCATAATTTCACTACTGAAGCCAGTCTGTGGTCCAAATGTGCAGAGGAAAACATGATGTGGAATACAGTATGGGGTGGGAAACAGCAGTGATGCAGAGTGTTATGAAACAATCCAATCATAATTGTTTTGTGTTTGCTATCATCTACTGGCTTGAACTCTGAGTTTATTCTGGAAACAGTTACGAGCTTGGAGAACAAAGCGACACAAAGCAGGGTTCAGTTATACAATGTTCTAAAGCAGGGATCTTCAACAGGGGGTCCGGGACCCCTAGGGGGTCCTCAGAGTCAATGCAGGGGGGCCTCAAAATTATTGTTCATTTTTGTTTGTTTTTTCACCAACATTTTAAAGTCTGAACATGAATCCAACATATTATTAGCAAATATAAATCCCCAGTGATGATAGGCTGACTGGCCCATATGTAATAAGGTGTCACTAAGGTAACCTATTTTAAGAGGCTTAGTATTCTATGTAAAAATGTATAAAGGCGAATGTATAAAGTTATTGTAGGCCCAGTTCAATGTGCAACTTCAGTATATTTAGTAGGGGGGGGTCCCTGCTCCGTCTCTCTTTCAGTTAAGGGGTCCTTGATTTAAAAAACGTTGAAGACCCCTGTTCTAAAGGTTTAATGAGACACACAAGAATATGCTATTCAGGGTTTTCCCTGCTAATACGAGGTTTAGGGGCAGCACCCGAGCCATTTTGGGCCGCACCTAAGCCGAACGAAAAACTTTTCTCAGATCTAATGATTGTAGTTAGACTTCTTAAGAAAGTTTTGTCCGCTTTTTGAGTGTTTATTCATTTGTGATCTGCCCTAGCTTTTCCAACATTTTAGACACAGATATGGTTACAATAAGGGTTATGATGTGAAAAAGAGACGCAAAACTACACAAAAAGGACACAAACCGAGTACAAAGAGACACAACACGACTACAAAGAGACGCAAAAACCCACAAAGTGTATGGTGAAATAGCTTCTTCTTCTCTTTTTTTACCGAAAAACATAACATTTTCTTGAGGAAGGACACCTAAACCCCCGCCAAATACGCACCATATACACACCTAAACGTTAGCGTTAGCATAGCAAGCTAGCAATTTTTAAAGGGGTAAGGGGAGGATTGGGATTCAGCCTAAGTCTTCTACAAAGCTAGGGAAAACACTGCTATTTTCATCTTCTAACATTCGCTGCATTCACTCTGATGACGTGAGAGTAGATAGATAAGAAAAGTGCAGAGAAAAGGAGGATTGGATTAAGGTAGGTTAACACAGATAAATCATCAGGAAGGAAAACAGTGTGCCAATTTATGATATCAATTAAAACATGTTTTCACAGAATAGAATGTAACATTCAGGGGCGTAGCACAAGATCCTGGGCCCTATGCATAGGCAGTCCTGATGGGCCCACATGTTCCTCATAGTTCCTCATGGCCATAGTCCTGGATCCTCTGGCAAAAACTGGTCTGCACTGCTGTGCCTACTTTCCAGTTCCTCATCTGTCATTTCCACACTGTGCTCAGAGCAACGCTCATGCTCCCTGCTCTCTTCACTCCCATCATCCTCAATCAGATATTCTCTATCACCTTTCTCTATGAAGGATACATTTGATATTAACCTCTTATCCTAATTGTAACCTAATATAATAAAACACACTAAGATGTTAGTGTTACTTAACACCTTTCAGTCAAAATGGCTAAACATGGTTTGCTTTAATGTTGATATAAGCTCACCTTGTCTCAAATCCAAAGGGGAGGATGAGGGCTCTGTTACTACTCCAGTCCCTGGTGTGACAGTTTCTGAAACTGATGGGCATGTGTTTCAAAATGTTATAAGATCTGCTTCTACTAAATCTGACATAACTATAATGTTGATATGATATACCGATGAGCTACCAAGCTACCTCTGACACTAATTAGCCTATTATTGCTAATTATAAACATTATAGCCTATTCATTTAAAATTTTAAATTAAACATGTTTCAAATTAGGCTTTTATAAGGGTGTGTTGTATGCAACAGCATTGTTAGTGTAGTTCATTTATTTGGCTTTTACCTCTGATTACATGTATAACCAAATTATCAGTTGAAAGTAAATGTTCTGCTCTTCCAATGTGTTGTCTCAGTTTGTTTTTAGCACTAACGGTCGCGGAGATATTCAAGCAGTTTAGCACCATGGATTTCGTTTTCTAGTTTGTGCTCACCTTTCTTTGAAAAGTTTGCCACATTAGCAAGGGGTGGGTGAGACTTTAGATAGTTTTTTTTTTTTGTATACAAAATGTAGTCAGACAATCAACCAAGTTATTCAGCAAATACACTAACTTTACATTTCATCTGATATCCATTATGACCTTTAATTAGGAAATGAAAATATCCAGGTAAAATAAAATATATTCCAGACTATTCAAGGGCCCTCTCTCCCCTTGAACCCTGGTAATCAGTATTGGTTTTACCCCCAGTCCGAAGCCCCTGGTGACATTTGCAACACGGAGATACATCAACTGCTTAAACAACTATTTTAGCAGCAATAAAAAATCCTAAAATGTAGGCTCTATTAATGCAAAGGTTTGGGGTTAGATTGGTTCTTGATTTTAGAAACATTGTGCTGTGCTGATAAAGTGTAAAATGCTACACAACCAGTCCTTAAATAGATGCATCTGAAATATAATGTATCTGTTTTTTTTTTTGCAGATCCTTCCTTCACTCCATAGTAGGCTAAATGTAGCCTACTGAAATTACAATAAGATCACAATAAACATGTATTAAATAAAATACATTTAATCAGCAGCATGTGTCTTGTCAGTTTGTGATTAGGTTTTATTATTTTTTTGCTTTTGTGTTAATTATTATTTAACACGAATCTAAAGAAATATGCACAAGCAAAGCTCCACTGCAGTGACTCCAAGTGTTATATGGATCTTCCAGGAAGTCCAAAAAAAAAATAACAATAGGGATTTTACAGTGTTCAAGGAAGTCCACAGAAAAAATAACAGTTTACAGGAACCTCAAACAAGTTACTCTAGATAAAACAACTGGGAAAACCTGTTACTGCATGACTACAAAATGAACAAACTGAGAACTGTCATACGTTGCTGTGATGAGCGTGGCAACATTAGGACGACTGTTTTTTTAAGCTCATGAGCTTAAAAAAATGGGACTAATCTCTTCAGTCCACATCTCTAAACAGGGAGCTCTCCTTCAAGAAAATGTGAGAAATGAGAGAGAGAGGATTGGTGTATTTGTCATGGAAAAACCTTAACAGGTGGATGACTGCAACATCACCACAAGTAATGGACTTTGTATTGTCAGCATGTTCATTTGTTGAGAAGAAGGTTAAAAAGTCACTCCAACTTCAGATAAAAAAGTCTACAACTTCTCTCCTTCTGTTCAAGATTTATTTCCAAGCAATAAAGCAGAACATGGTACAGGATACACAGCTGTGGGCAACAGTTTACAGTTTTGGTACTTTCCGGAGTGGAAATTTACCATCGGCGGCCCTCTGTGGGCTGTGCCCAAGATTACATCTTCCCCTTAGACTCCCTAGCAACAGGTTTTGAAAATCCTCATTGGAGGATCTCCTTCTGTGCTCTGTGTTAACCCTTTATCTGCACCATGAGTACACTGAAGTCAAATTGAAACATTCCATTACACTGAAAGAAAGTTATTAAGACTGATTGATCATATAATCCAGGAAGTCATTATTACTACTTGTTTATATTATTATAATGTGATATAGAAAGTCATTATTAATGATTGCATTTACTCATGGCCTTGGTGTGACTCGTTTTGTTGAACTTAGGCACATGTTAGCTTTTATTATTTCTTCACAGCATACCCTTCTAATGAGTTTTGCAATGCTGTCATATAATTTGTCCTGGGATTTTTGCATGTTGCACCCATGGTCCCACCTTATGATATTTCCGTGATGTGAGTCAGCATACTGTGAAACCAGTTGCGCAAGATCAAGCTATTGTATTGTAGGCCTATATAAGACAAAGGCAGTTCTTGATCCAACATAACAGCCTATAGGTGTATGTCTTCCAGCCAGCATCTTACTGTTCACATCAGACCGGATCTTCTAAAACCATGTTCCGCTTCAGACTCAGCACCACACTGTGTAAGTAGCCTGCAACTGACAACTAGAATTCATTATATGGGTGTTCATGTAAAATTAGGAATTAAGTTTTATTTCTGCTGTCTTGCTGAAGAAGCTAAAGCTTTAAAATATGCTATGTGATTGGAGTTTCTGGGTACTGGGTAGGGTAAGACAGTAGGCTACATCCTTGTCTATTTGCCAAAAGACCATACCAATAGGCTACGTCCCCGAAACAAAGAGGCCGATACAACTTCTCTTTTTGGTGCAAAATGATCAGTGGTGGAAAAGTACTAATACCACAATGTAAAAATATTCTGTTAAAAGTAGCTAAAGGTCCTGCAGTGAAAATGTTACTTAACCCTTGTGTGTTATTCGGGTCTGTAGGACCCGTTTTCAATGTTTGCTAAAAGAAAAATTATGCTATTTATTATTTCTTCTAACTCAAACTCACTGGCCTTGGCTCATTTTCTGTGGAGAACATAAAAAAATAAAGTATTTCCAATGAGTGCACACGGTACACCCCCCCTACACATAATTACATATGAGGTGTTTGGGTGTACTGGACCCAAGTGTATTTAATTGTAGGTGCTATGAAACTATGTTGTCTTTCTGCGCCTGCTATTCCCACACAAAGTTAAAAAATTGTTACATTTCAAGCACTTTTACCTTTTCTGATTAATTTCTAAGAAATAAGAACCAATAATGATGAACAATCTTGTTTCTATTTTTTTTTATTTAATTTCCTTGTTTGCTCACAAAACACGAAAATTATCATATGATCATAAATGTGATCTCACCGGAGTAAATGGCAAATATGAACCATAAATGATGTATTGGTAACATCCGTTACAATTAAAATTGTTATGGCTGTATCCGGTTTGAATATTTTTTCTACTCTCGGTTAAGCATTATGTAGCTCTAAGCTGGTCTTCTATGATTGGTCATCTGATCCAGGTAGACAGGACTGGAGTGTTAATTTTAAGCTACTGCGGTGATGTAACTAGCTACATGTTACTGTGCATGTGTATGTGTACTTGAAGGCCTATAAATTATTGGATAGTTTAATTTATAATATAACGTTGTATTTTATGAACTACATATGTTTTGTGTGCATCAATCTTAATTTATAAAGTAATCAGTAACTCAAACTGTCAGATTAATGTAGTTGAGTACAATATTTCTCTCTAAAATGTAGTAGAGTAGACTCAAGTAAAGAGCGAGTACCTCAAATTTGTACTTAAGTGGGCCTACAGTACTTGAGTAAATGTACTTAGTTACATTCCACCACTGAATATGGTAGGTTATTTGCAGTGGGCATTTTCTTCCCATCAATTTGAGCTATTAGTGACAAATGTGCATGGAACAGGGATTTAGGATAAAGCACAATAAAAAAAAGAATATTTTTTTAGAGAGAGACTTTGTAACTTTTGCTTATGTTTGGCTGGCACAGTTTGACGGTGATGTTTCTTTTCCAGTGCTGGCAGCAACATGTTCGCTCATGGCAGCAGGTAAAGTATCTCAGTGAATGTAATAACGATGATAACTCCATTTATTTTCTGCATACAGTATGTGGCTTGAACTTATTATTTCATATCTGTTATTTTTAGTTGTCTCCACAGAGAGAGCTACCACCTGTGGCAGCGACGGGAATGTCCAGCGCCTGAGCTGCGGTATGACTGAACTCTCTTAAGTCTTTGGGTCCACGGTGTGGTACATCAGGTTTGAAGGCCTTGATAAACCGACTCAACCAGTATTGAGGCATTAAAACATTTCGGGCTTTAGTAACCGGAAAATATACAGTGGCAGAGAGAAACACGACATAGCCTACTTTAGCCTACTACAAACAGTATCAGCTGAACCTGTAGAAATTTTAGGGTCAGTCAATATGACAAATAAAAATATATTATTGCCATACAAATATAATGAAGTTGTTGAAGCCAAAATACAATTCGTCTTGTTTCTTAATTTCTCCCATGCTGTGTAACAGATGGCGGAGTGATCAGTGTGCAGACAGCACTGTATGGACGTGCAGACGCTGTGACCTGCAGTGAGGGAAGACCTCCGGCACAGCTCGCCAATACACAGTGCTCTCAAGCGGGCACAGTGGACGTCGTCAAGAAAAGGTACACATTACATGTACAATCATAGAATAATATACTTTATTATTATTATTATTATTATTATTATTATTATTATTATTATTATTATTTATATTATTATTATTATTATTATTATTATTATTATTACATGTATTCTAAATGGGACACTCTCCCCTGATTCAATGTCACTGAGCTTTCACAAATGCATGCATCATTCAAATCATTTACATGAAATTAATCAAATGTAGTAGGCTTCCTGTAACAGGAAAGTGTGTTAAAAGTTGTGCTAAAAACATGCTTGTAATGCGTTTCCTACAGGTGTGATGGCAAGAGGGAGTGTGAACTAAACATCAACGTTTTTTATACCTCTGATCCCTGCTTTGGGATCTACAAATATCTGGAGACCACCTACACCTGCTTCCCAGCGAGTGAGTGACATTGTCGCATGTCTGCATAAAGAAAATAAGCTGCAGGTTTTATAGAGTGATGTATAATGTAATTCCCTCATGTTACTTTGACAGTTCACCTTGATGCCTGTGAGGGCTCTTTGGCGCAACTCCAGTGTGGTAATATTTATTTTTATTTTTTGCATTTATGGTGGATTGATGTGATAAACATAATTACATTCTCAATGCTTCAGACCTCTCTAAATCTTCAATACATTGTGGTCTTCTTCACCTTGCCAATTGTACCAATTGTTCTTCCTTTTGTTTGACAGATCAAGGACAGGTTATATTTGTGTATGGTGCCGACTATGGACGTCGTGACCAGACCACCTGCATTTACCAACGGCCTCCCAATCAAATTCAAAATATCTACTGCTCAAGCCCCACACGCAAAGTTGCTGAAAGGTACAGCTGCACAACCTTTACTGAATATATTGATAAAAAAATAAGACTTCAAGAAACTATTTCCTGTTGGCACAGATCGCTCGGTTATGTTGTAACCTTGGTTCTCTGAGTGAAGAGACTATCTCTCCAACCGCTCGGAGACGGTTCCGATCAAACTATCAGTGATTCCACACCAGCACAGGTGCTTTATAGGGCGTGGCTGGGCAAGCCAGTGTGTCTTAAAGAACAATCCACGTACCGGACCACATCCCCATCCCCGTACATATGAAATATGTAACAGTGGAGAGATAGTCTCAATAAAATAGAGAAACCTGAGTCCAAATGAATTGGAATTCTTGCTAGGTTACCTCAGTCAGTTAGAAAGTAAAATAAAAAAGAAGAGATCAATGACACAGTCTGTAGCCATGCGTGCATGGCGATTGTCTTTGCTGATAGGCTGTGATTTTATAACATATAAAGATAATCACCACCTTTATAATGCAGATCAGATTTCACATGCTCCAGTGTATTCAAAGCCTGTTTTCACTCATGTCCCTTTGCATCCACAGCTGTAATGGAAAAAACAGCTGTACCATCGCAGCGAGCAACTCTGTGTTTGGAGACCCCTGCGGCGGCACCTACAAGTACCTGGAGGTGGCTTACACATGTGATTGTAAGTATCTTAAAGGCCCATTTGGCTGTTCAGCCACAAAAAAAACTCACAATGACTATAAAAATGCGTTGAATTACAAGTTGCTTAAATTGTCTGAATTTAATATTTCCTGTTCTTTTGCAGATCCTGGGACCTCTCCTTTTCCATAGTTTACCTATGTAAGCACACTGAAATTTCAGTCATATTACAATAAACATGCATTCAATTAAATAGGCTACATTTATCAATTTGTTCATTAGCTAGAGAAATGTAAAACATAACCGCAGAACCCTGTTCCAGATATATAACTATACTAAAAAAATAATATGGAGTAGTTCTGTTGTCGAAATATTCCTTAAGAGCACGGGGTAAGATCTCAAAGATTAAAGTGAAACAAAATAAAGACTATAGAGAAGAAACCAAAGTCTGGTCTTTGAGTATTTATTCACATTTGCAAATGGAGAACCCAGTTTCACGAACGCACGCAGCAGAATGTAAAAGTGTCTTCTCCTGAATCCTAGAATGCAGTACATCTTATAGCTGAAAATCATTAGGAACACCCCTCCCCCTAATATCTTTAGCAGAGCCACAGTTAACCAAAAAACCATAAACAGTTTGAAGCCTTCTCACAACCTCGCCTTTTGCCCCAGTTCCAAAACAAGACACAACACCTGTTAATCTCAGCTGCCAGGGACGGAAAGGATGTGTCTGAAAAACACAGTTCATGACTGTTTATGGCGCTCCTATAACCTTTATCTGTTATGTTTTAGAAGAGAAGTCAAACAGAAGGCCCCAAAAAACAAAATAGCTCTAGTCTCCTCAAGGTTTAGGTTTTAGTTGTTCCATTCTAGAGGGTATTCTATTTTGGCACATAAATGTAGAAGCATATAATTAAAGAATATGTTTAACTGTAATTTTGCCATTACAGTTCGACCCATAAAGGTTGTTAAGAAGTTGAACTTTTGAGCGAAAAAATCCTCAGCTGCACAGGATGCAGTTCATGTTCCCACATCATTTGGTAGTTAACAATAGTCTCGCATTGCCAGACCTATCTACACAGCGCTGCGGAGGAGGGTCTGACGAGTCCACACAGCATTCCAGGATGGGAGAAAAATGCTCTGGTTTATTGGCATTTCTTTAAACCAATAACAATTGTCTTGGGCGGACCGTGCCTCTGCAAAATAGCCTCGGGAAGGAACTTGTTTTGGTGGAACAGCAGTTAATCATACTCCTCATATATCTGACATCCGGCAAAAATGAGGGACATCCGGCAGAATTACCAGCAGCACTTGAACTTCGTCAATATAGGTTAACATAAGCAGCTGTAGCTACAATGACTGACCAAAGAAAACACGAACCTACACACACTCAAGCTAAACAGCAAACACTGTGTGGCATATGAAATAAAATGTGTGAAAACACGATTACATGTTATTAGGTATTAAGTATTAACGGAAAATTTCAATACTTGAAGTTGATAAATAGTAACACAAATCTTCACATTCAAGTTAAAGTAAATGTGAGTTGAACCAAAAATAACAAAACAACAAAATGTGATGGAAATATTATGGAAATACAGTCTGTTAGGCTGATCATGCTTGAAGAAAGCAGCAAAAGGGATTTATTAACATATTACTACTTGTGGTTCAAAAAGCTGTATGTAAATCAGAAATGTTACATTCGTCATCAGGCAACATTTCACAGTTCCTGTGCTCCCTGAAGTAAAAGGATGTCATTTTGTTGCATGTTGTCAAACCTTAGCCTTGATGTCCCACAATGTTAATCTGTTAAAATGACTTCATGAAGCGTGTGAGTGTAAACCTCAGAGGTTATCTACCGCAACGACTACCAAATAACTGTCAAGTTGCTGATGTCATTGGAGAGGTCGGTCTTCGACGGGTAGACGACCTTCAGGTTTCCGTCCTGGTCCACTGTGCGGACCTGCTGAACGATCAGTTGGCTGGAGGTCTCGCTGCTGGCCGCCGGCTCTTGTGGACCTTCCCCTTCCCCGTCTGACCCCGCCTCCTCCCGATTCTCCACCATGAACTTGTTCAACTCTGCCATTTCCTGTGGCAAAACAGGAAATTACTTCAAATTGGTGCTTTGTTGTTGCATTTATGAGATGGACTCGAACAGATTGTGTAAAACTGAAGACACATTGTTTTAGATTGTTTCTGGGTTTTCTTTGATGCATTTCATTAAAAAATGAGAAACGCCTGAAGTTTCTGAGGTTTAGATAAATAAAATTAAAAAGTCAAATAAACCCAAAACAGGGCCTGGGAAAGAGAGAGGTAGTGAACCTAAAGACACATGATGTGTCCCAAATCCATAATCCATACTATATGCTAATTCTATGCAGAATCGACAACATGCTAATCATTATGTATTGTTATAGCAGTTAGTATAGAAAAAAAGGGCCCAAACAACATCAGTCCATATGTTCAGAACTTTTGGAATGCTCTCTTATAATGTATTAACAAGGCATTGGTTGAAACAAATCAGGCTAAAGCTGACTTGAACTTGAAAGCTGTGGTCCAACCAACATACTTACACTGCCCTCATGTGTTCAAACCATAGACTTTAAAAATAGCATCCACAACACTTTAATAGAAAAGTGTTTTGGTATACAAGTTGTCTGTAATTTTGAAAATCAGTTTGTGTCTCAAACACAAATGTTTTAACTCAAACTTTCCTCCCTGGACTCCAGCCTGCAGTTAACTAATGAGGATCTTTCAAAACCCTTTCCTCAACAGAACAGAGAGTCATAAGTTGCACTGACTTGTGGAGGCCGGTGACATTCTGCCTCTTCTTCGGCTTCCTCAGCTCCCCACACTCCAATGAAGTTGGGATGTTGTGTAAAACTTAAATAAAAACACAATACAATGATTTGCAAATCCTTTTCAACCTATATTCAATTGAATACACTACAAAGACAAGATATTTAATGTTCAAACTGATTAACTTTATTGTTGTTAAATGTGTGGAAATATTCATTCATTTTGAATGTGATGCCTGCAACACTTTCCAAAAAAGCTGTGACAGGAGCAACAAAAGACTGGCAAAGTTGAGGAATACTCAAAAAACACCTGGTTGGAACATTCCACGGGTGAACAGGTTAATTGGAAACAGGTGAGTGTCATGATTGTGTATAAAAGGAGCACCCCCCCCACCCAAAAAAAGGCTCAGTTGTTCACAAGCAAGAATGGGGAGAGGTTCACCACTTTATCAACAACTGTGTAAGCAAATATTCCAATTGTTTAAGAAGAACGTTTAGGCTGCAAGTGACAACTAGAACACAAATTATGTGGGTTCATGTACAATTAGGAATTAAGTTTGATTTCTGATGTCTTGATGTCTGGCTAAAGCTTTAATATAGGCTATGTGATTGGAGTTTCAGGGTGCTGGGTAGAGTACAAAATTGTTTATTTGCCATAATGCCAATAGGCTACGTTCCCGAAACAAAGAGGCAGTTTCGCACACATAACTTGTGTTTGCTGCAGTATGGTAGGTTATTTGCGGTGGAAATGTTCTCATCAACTTGAGTTATTTGTAACAAATGTAAATCAGGTGAGAGACACGTTTACTGAGCTCAGCCTTTTCTCCCTAAGGGTAAATGTTCTTTTGTTTATCCAAACATTTAGCATTGGACAGGGGTTTAGGATGAAGCACAATAAATTAATAGTTTGTTTATTTATTTTTATATTTATTTATTTTTCTATAGAAACTTTTGTTTGTTTGGCTGGCACAGTTTGACAGTAGCCTAATGTTTGTTTTCCAGTGCTGGCAGCAACATGTTCGCTCATGACAGCAGGTAAATTGTATGAGAAAATGATTGAGTGAATGATAATGATGCATGCATTTATGTTCTGCATACAGTATGTGGCTTGAATACATGTTAACTTATTCTTTCATATCTGTTATTTTAGTTGTCTCTACAGAGAGAGCTACCACATGTGGCAGCGACGGCGGGAATGTCCAGCGCCTGAGCTGTGGTATGACTGAACTCTCAAGTCTTTGTCCACTGTGTGGTAGATATAAGCAATATTACAGTGAAGTGCAAAATATGACGTTAAATCAGAGACGGTTAGAACCATAGGGTTAGAACTGAAATGCCCCCAACTCCATGGATGTATTAGTTTCCTGTATCGTGTCACGTGGGCTCCGACACTGCCACGCCTCTTTAGGAGACTAGTGGCAGGTCCGAGTGTATTGATTCCAATGGGAGAGTGAATGTGATTACAGATTATGGGTGATCCTTTCGCCCTATAGTCACCAAAGTAAATATTGGACCCATTTCTCACAAGCCACATATCTCCAACATGTTTCACACTAAAAGATAGGCCACACATGAGGAGGAAATTAACTTTGAGACCCGTTTCTGCCTAAGGACTAAACTCTCGCGAGATCTGGTAACGCAGAGCAGCTAACGTCGGTTAACGTTCTTAAACGCCCTAAAAAAGCTCATCTCCGTGATGCCAAATGTCTTTTAGCTCTGTACATCTCTAATGTTAGCAGAAGAACATTATTAATAAATCACTCTATTTTCATCCATCCACACGATGTTCACTACACGTTCAAATGAGGCCACGCCCCTATAGGAGACAGGAAGTGTGTACAGTTTCATACATAGACAGTTAAAGAAGTGGACTAACAGATCCCGCTGCTCTGGACGGAGACCAGTGAAGGTTATTAGAAGCACTTTTCCGTTAGGCTCAAGTGTTACTGTGCAGCTGCAAACTGAGCTTTCCACCGTAGATGTGACGTGAGCAACGTGTCTGAACGTTGTAAGTCTTCTGGTAGCTGTGCCAAGAGAAATCTCAATCATTCCGAAGCTTGCAGAGACGGAGAGCATAGGTATATGTAAGGAGATGACATAGGCACAGGCTAATTATTGCTAACTAAAATGCTAGTTAACATTAGCAATTAAACTTAAACAGCTAATGTAAGTCAAAACTGCCTGCAAGCTTCTCCTGTACTATACGGTAATTCCTCAACTATGCAACAGTAAGTCGCATGGTTATGACACAATCATTAGCCTATTTTTATAAAAACGTCTGCTACGGAGCCGTAACGTGAGATACAAGGTAATGAAGCCTTTTATACATTGTCGTGTTTCTTTAAAAATAAACAATGGACAAAAAGTCTTTAAACGCTTCTGATGTAAAGTTATTGGCTGTCTAAGTGACGCCAAAATGAATGCTAACGGCGGTGAGGAGTCTGTTAGCATTAAAATGGCGCCATAGGAGCTTTGCGCTGTGGGGATAAGCTTGCCCCCTTGATTTCATACCATTGGCGCTGCTTGAAATGCGCTCTTTAGTAAATAGGATATTTGGCTAAATTAAACCCTCCAGTGTAATATCGCGATTATGCAACAACGGTTACCAACAATACAAGTTATAATGAAACTGTATTCATATTGTGGGGAAATTTGCTCTCAAAAAACAATTTCAAGTCCCTCCCCATTTTAGTCAGCCAGTCAACTGAAGCTAACGTTAGCTTTGTAGAAATCGTTGGATTTCCCAAACTAAATAATTACCACAAATATAAACGCCAAACTGCTACAACTACAGACTGTGGTTTCTGAATTACTTGCATAAATAAAAATGTTTTGAACTTTTTTTTTTTTTTAATTCAACTCCGTACTGTTAACACAGAAATGGCGGAGTGATATTTCAAGTGATGCACCAGCTGTGCTCAAATTGTAGGCTGAGTACACTGCGCCCACTCTGCCGGCAATTTGATTTTGCCCTGCAGATCAAGCTGGAAACCTGCACGTTTAATTCTCCTGCTTCAGTTCACAATTTTGCGGGAACCAATCACAAACTGGTTTATCCACCTTGCGCGCTATTGGCAGGTTTAACACGATGACGATAGAGAAGCAACGGCAAGCGGCTTGATAACATTCAACAAGCCGCACCGAAGCGCAACTACCCATTGATGCCTGATGCCGCTGTTGCTACTACGTCACCCTTTGGTCTGATTGGTTGAAGGACTAGCCAATTGCGTACAGAGTCATTTGAACTATGCCCGTTGGTCACGCCTCTTGTGCAGAGAAGATAGAGCAGACTCCCCAAACTAATGCTCCAATCTTAAAGGTATAGTGAAGGATTTTCCCGAATTTTAGAAAAGAACCACCCTCCACTTTTTGAAAAAATGCGCAACACTCTACCTGCTCCCGAGAGGGAACGCCTATTAAATGTGTGCACGAGACAAGTTGCTGTCGGCATGGCTCTACAAGACTACTTTCCAAAAGAAGATTTGCACTTTTTCCACTGTCAGACTCACCACCGGTAAGTGAAAATCTATTTACAACGAGCATCTCTATAGCTAACTTTAGCATGCTAAAGGCCAACAATCAAGCTATCGCCTAGCATCTAAGTTTTTTTTATTTATTTTTTTTATTGCTGGTGCGTTTAGAGCTTTCAAGAAGAGGGTCTTGTGGGATCTGATATTGACTACGAGTCCGTGCCCTGGTCATCCCGACCAAGATCCAGGAGGGGGGGAGCGCCTAGAGGCCGAGGGAGACGAGGTCGGGGCGGGGGCGCAAGAGCCAGCACCAGCCGAGAGCGGGGAGAAGGTAGCCGTGAGATAGGGGGAGGCAGCGGTCGGGCTAGAGGCCGTGGCCGTCTGCTTGCTGACCTGTCATGGCACGTACGACAGCCTTGCGTAAACATATCCCAGAATGATTGACAACTAGGAGGACCAATAGTCTTGATGATCCACCCGGAAAAGGAAAATCCTCCACCATACCTTTAAATATTTTGAGCTTGTTTCCCTGGGTGTTCTCATTTAAGCAATTTCTAAATGTCTAGTTGCCCAATAAGATGTCATGATGGATCTACGTGTTATATAATTGGGTTTGAAGGCCTTGATAAACTGACTCAACCAGTGTTGAGGCATTAAATATTTTGGGCTTTGGTAATCAGAAAATGTACTGTGGCAGAGACCCCCATCTCTCTACAGCCATAAACTAATTCCACCATGTTACTGTTGACACCAAATACTTTAGCCCACCACGAACAGTAGACATTGTTGTAGACATTTTAAGTCAATATGACAAATAAAAATATTATTGATAGAGATAAGTGATTTGTCTAGTCTAATTTCTCCCTTGCTGTGTAACAGATTACGGTGTGATCATTGTGCAGACATCACTGTATGGACAAGGATACGGTGTGAACTGCAGTGAGGGACCTTCAGGAGTGCTTGCCTTAAGACAGTGCGCTCAAGCAGGCACAGTGGACATCGTCAAGAAAAGGTACACGTTACATGTACAATCATAGAATATATACTTTTTTTATTATTACATGTATTCTAAATGGGACACAGTCTCCTAATTAGGTTAATGATTCAATGTCACTGAGCTTTCAAAATGCATGCATCATTCAAATGTAGTACTTTGATGAGCTAGCCTATAACAGGAAAACATGCACCTCAGCAACTGCAGCTGATCTCCCCTTAGTCACTACATAATGCTGCTGTATGCAGCAGAGATGAGGTGAATATATAATTTTCCTTACAGGTAGAAATAAAGACCATATGGTTATTTAAACTGAAGGCGATCTTCATCTCAACCAATCACATTTAATTCTGTTTACTTTTCATGAAGAGGTTAACATTGAATTTAACATGTCTATGTTTAGAATATGTCTCCGGGTACACAGTATTTTCTAAAGGTCATCATGCAGGTGAATGAACAACGACATGATACTGCATATTAAACTGAGTGGTACCTCACGCAGTCTACATTTCACACTACATATTGCACTTAAATAGTAGTTGTAGTTTTAATGAGCTTTTACTTTGTGCTGAAACATGCTTGTAGTGTGTTTTATTTTTTTTTTCCTTACAGGTGTGATGGCAAGAGTGAGTGTGAACTAAACATCAACGTTTTTCATACCTCTGATCCCTGCTATGGCATCACCACATACCTGGACACCAACTACACCTGCACAGGACACGTCCGTTCAAGTGAGTCACATCATTTCTGCATGAAACTAAAGCATAAAGAAAAGAAGCTGCAGGTTTTATAGAGATGTGTAATGTAATTTCCTCATGTTCACTTTGACAGTTCACCTTGTTGCCTGTGAGGGCTCTTTTGCGCAACTCCAGTGTGGTAATATTTCTTTTTTTGCATTTATGTTCGATCAATAAAAAAACAATTACATTTTCAATGCAACAGACCTCTCTAAAGCTTCAATACATTCTGTCTTCTCCACCTTGCCAGTTGTACCACTTGTTCTTCCTTTTGTTTGACAGATCAAGGACAGGTTATATATGTGCACGATGCCGACTATGGACGTAGTGACCAGACCACCTGCATTTACCAAGGGCCTCAAATTCAAAATATCTCCTGCTCAGGCCCCACACCCCAAGTTGCTGAAAGGTACAGCTGCACAACCTTTGCCGGATATATTAATAAAAAATAAGACTTAAAGGTATAGTGGAGGATTTTCTTTTTCCGGGTCGATCATCAAGACTATTGGTCCTCCTAGTTGTCAATAATTCCGCTGATATGTTTACGTAAGGCCGCCGTACGTGCTCGACCCTAGGTAGTTTTCGCTTTCTGCGGCCTCTAGCCCAACCGCCTTCTCTCGGCTGGTGCTGGCTCTTGCGCCCCCCCGCCCTGACCTCGTCTCCCTTGGCCTTTAGGCGCCCCCCCCCCCCCTCCTGGATCTTGCTCGGATGAACAGGGCACGTGCTCGTAGTCAATATTAGATCCCACAAGACTCTCTTCTTGAAAGCTCTAAACGCACCAGCAATAAAAAACAACAACAACTTAGATGTTAGACGATAGCTTGTTTATTGGCCTGTGCATGCTAAAGTTAGCTATAGAGATGCTTGTCGTATAAATAGATTTTCACTTACCGGTGGCGAGTCTGACATAGTGGAAGAAGTGCAAATCTTCTTTTGGAAACATGTAAACAGAGCGTGCACAAGGAGAACTAGGCGTGTGCATGCTCTCTCGTGCACACGTTTAATAGGCGTTCCCTGTCAGGAGCAGGTAGTGTTGTGCATGTGCATTTTTTTTTTTTTTCAAAAAGTGGAGAGGGTGGTTCTTTTCTAAAATTTGGGAAAATCCTTCACTATACTTTTTTTTTTTTTTTTTTTTTTTTTTTTTTTTTTAAAGAAACTATTTCTAAACCATTTAGAAAAATTTACAAAAAGGGATCAAAGAAGGGAGATTTCACATTCAAAACATTCAAGGCCTATAAAAACACATCTGGTGTTTTTCAAAGTATGGGGCATGATAGTCTATAGCCTTGACGTTCCACTTCCGGGATTGCTCCTGTGCCGCAGGAGATTCCACCGGATGCATGTATTGTCACCGATGTCCATGTCCTTCCGCTTTCTTTGTGTTGGAATTTTAAACTCTGGTGGATTTGAGGACTATGGTTAACTGCTCCTCAGATCTCTGCAGGGTAAATTGAGACATCTAGCTAGACTATCTGTCCAATCTGAGTTTTCTCTTGCACAACTATTTTACAGCGTGCTGAGTTTTGCGGCACCCGTGATGATTGTGATTGGATTAAAAAATACAAATAAACCAGAGCATGTTTTTCTCCCATCCCAGAATGCTATGTGGCCTAGCCAGACCATCCTCCACAGCGTGTGGATGGTTCTGGCAAAGCGAGACTAGGGACATTCAGACCAGTGAAGCATTGTAGACGTTCAGTGTGTTGTACTGCAGCAAGAAGAAACTGCAATCTGCAAAGAATTATGACAGCTATGGCAGTCTGTAGTCATGCGTGCATTGGAGATTTTTCTTTGCTGATACACAGGCTGAGATTTAATAACTTGAGGAAATCACCACCTTTTTATAATGCAGATCAGATTTCATATGCTCCATATTATTCAAAGCCGGTTTTCACTCATGTCACTTTGCATCCACAGCTGTAATGGTCAAAAAAGCTGTACCATCGCAGCGAGGAACTCAGTGTTTGGAGACCCCTGCTTTGGCACTTACAAGTACCTGAAGGTGGGGTACGCATGTAACTGTAAGTATATTAAAGGTTCACTCAGGAACAGCTACAAAAAAAACTCACAGCGGCAAAAAAGCCTATGCGTTGACTTACCTGTTGCTTGTATTGCCTGAATTTAATATTTCCTGTTCTTTTGCAGAGCCTGGGACCACTCCGCTTCCATAGTTTACCTATGTAAGCATACTGAAGTTTTAGTCATATCACAATTAACATAAATTCAATTGAATAAATTTGTCAGTTTGTTCATTGGCTAGAGAAATGTGAAACATAATGCAGAAGGTGTTCCAGATAACTAATAAATAAAAACCCAATATGGAATAGTTCAACCGATAAAGGTTGAGAAGTTGAACTTTTGAGAGCCAAAAAATCCTCTGCTGCACAGGATGCAGTTTGTTCCCACATTGTTTGGTTAGGTAACATTAGTCTCTCATTGCCAGACCACACAGCATTCCGGGATGGGAGAAAAACGTGCTCTGGTTTATTGGAATTTTTTTAAACCAATCACAATCGTCTTGGATGAACAGTGCCTCTGCAAAATAGCCTCAGGAAGGAACTTGTTTAGGTGTACGTTCAAAGGTTTTGGTTGTGCAACAGAACTCAAATTGGACAGTCTAGCTAGCTGTCTGGATTTACCCTGCAGAGATCTGAGGAGCAGCAGTTAACCTATTCCTCATAAATTGACCAGACTTCAAAGCCCCGTTGCGTAACGTTTGTAGTTGTTCATTATCAAAATCTATATTGCCCTTCACAAACTTGTCCTTTTTTATGAACATTGACCACCACCATCAATTTCAAGTATTCCTATTGGCTTGAAAGTTTACATTTGCGCTTACATGAACTAGGGTAGATGCTCCATAGTCATGCGCCATCTTGAAATACGTTAGCCTGTAAGGGACATACAGGACATACTGCTCCGCCTTTCGCATTTTCTCGAAGGGAACACGGAGGACCACACGTCTTCAAAATCCAAATTTCAGGAACCAATGTCTTCTTCGCCCAGAAAAAGAAAACTGATATTGAAAAGGGCAAGAGACTGGTCTCGTCAGAGTGAACATTGGAGCTGCAAATCCAAACATGCCGTATCCCTAATTGACTAATTTTCAGCTGCTTCGGGTTTAACACTTAACAAATCTAAATGTGAAATTTTATGTTTATCAGACTGACGAAGAAAAAATATTTAATATGCCAGTTAAATGTGAAATATTTAGGTATTCATATCTGCATGGAACATCAATTACTTAATTTCGTCTAAATTGGAGAAGACTAAAACAATACTGAATTTATGGCTTCAAAGAGACACTTCTATTTTAGGAAGGATTCTTTTGACTAAAGCAGAAGGGATTTCAAGATTTGTCTACCCTGCCCTCTCTCTCAATGTCCATGATTCAACATGTAAAGACATAAATACCATATTTACGAATTTTGTATGGAAAAATGGACACTATAATTTAAAAAAAAGCTGTGCTCTCTGGTTCTAAGAATGAAGGTGGTTTTGAACTTCTGGACTTTTCGGACTTGAATTTCACCTTTTTAAAGGTGAAATGGTTAAAGGAACACGCCAATTTATTAGCTTATTCACCATAACCCCGACAGCTAGACAAGTCGATACATACCCTGCTCCACCATTAGCTTAGACTAGCACAGATCCTGAAGCTAACTGGCTCCAACTAGCCTACTGCTCCGAGTAAGTGACAAAATAACTGCAACATGTTCCTATTTACATGTTGTGATTTGTATAGTCCCAGCGTGTACAAATAACGTCACTTGAGACACAGCCATCTTCTAACTATACAAACTGGGAACTATATTCTCAGAAAGGGAAGCAGTGCTACTTGGGCGGAGTGATACGCTGCAGCTCTGAGCAGAGCCGCAAGCATATCACTCGGCCCAAGTAGCGCTCAGCAGAGCTGCAAGCGTATTACTCCACCCAAGTAGCACTGCTTCCCTTTCTGAGAATATAGTTCCCAGTTTGTATACAGTTAGAAGATGGCTGTGAGTCAGTTACGACACGCACAGAGATGAGAAGGGTATGTATAGACTTGTCTGTCGGGGTTATGGTGAATAAGCTAATGTCCCAATAAGTTGGCGTGTTCCTTTTAAAGGAATGTTTGAGAGCACTAGAGTCGTTATGGCACTTTACTCCTAACATTTTTAATAATGTAGGAGGTCTAACATTTTTATTGAAATGTAATTATAATATCACAAGACTGCTGTTAAAACTATCCCAATTTTATCAACAAGCTCTTTTGGCCTAGAAGTTGTCACTCATAACTTTTCTCCACACAAATCTATCTTATGGAATAAAGAATGCATCACTAAAGCTCTACTTGCAGAAATGGATCAATAGAGATATCTTCATAAAAGATCTTTTTGATTGTAAAAGCCAATTACTTAATTATGAATCTTTTCTCAGAGAGAAGCCATTTCCAATAACGTTCAAAGAATACAATTCAGTTTTTAAATCTATACCTGGCATATTAAAATTAATGAAAAGTTATAAAAAAACAAAATGAAATGCCTGGTTTCAGTTTTACTCTTTATATAAATGGTATAGCCATTTTGAGCAGAAACTACTAAGCACATTAAAAAATGCCTTCTAAACTTAAAGAAAATAACACCTCGTGGGAAATTTTTCTGGAATTCTCATTTTGGTGATGTTGACTGGTATAGGGCGTGGCTTGTTCCTTTTAGATACTGTATCACAAACAAAGTTAGGGAATTACATTTGAAAATATTGCATAATATATATCCTACAAACTTGTTTGCAGTAAAGATAGAAAGTTATGCAATATTGTAAATCTCTATTTTACTAGGTAAGTTTCACATTCATAAGGCAAAATTTTCCAGATCAACACCATGTTTCAGACTATTCCAGGTTGAATTTGACATGTACTTTGAGTCTCTTAAGCTGGTATCCAATAAGAAAGCTATTTTAATATCTGATATCTACTCAAGTTTGTTTGATTAAGAGCTTCTGCTGTCTATATTATTAACAATTTGAAGTTTGTCACCTTTATTCCTTTGTTTATTTTTAATTTGTTTTTCTTTAATGTATTACTTTCATAATCTTTTTTTCATATTGCATTATTGGCACTCAATGTACAACCCCAAATCAGAAAAGGTTGGGACAGTATGAAAAACACAAATAGAAAAAGAAAGTGATTTCTAAATGTACTTTTGACTTGCATTTCATTGCAGACAAGGTGAACACAAAATATTTCATGTTTTGTCTGGTCAACTTAATTTCATTTGTAAATCTACATCCTTTCCTGTCATTCAGACCTGTAACACATTCCAAAAAAGGTTGGGACATGAGCAATTTAGGGCTAGTAATCAGGTAAATTGGTTAAATAATGATGTGATTTGAAACAGGTGATGTCAACAGGTGATTGTAATTATGATTTGGTACAAAAGCAGCATCCAAGAAAGGTCTAGTCCTTTAGGAGCAAAGATGGGCCGAGGATCGCCAGTTTGCCAACAAATACGTGAGAAAATTATTGAAATGTTTAAAAACATTTGCTTATTACCACAATACGTAGTTACATTCACAAATGCCAGTTAAAACTGTACTGTGCCAAAGGGGGGGCCCTGTTAACAGTCTCCAGAAGCGCCGTCGACTTCTCTGGGCTCGGAGGCATCTGGGATGGACCATCACACAGTGGAAACGTGTACTGTGGTCAGATGAATCAGTATTTCAGGTATTTTTTTTGGGAGAAATGGACACCGTGTGCTCCGGACCAAAGAAGAAAAGGATCATCCAGATTGTTACCAGCAACAAGTCCAAAAGCCAGGGTCTGTCATGGTATGGGGTTGTGTCAGTGCCCTTGGCAAAGGTAACTTGCACTTCTGTGATGGCACCATTAATGCTGAAAAGTACATAGAGATTTTGGAGCACAATATGCTGCCTTCAAGAAGACATCTTTTCCAGGGACGTCAATGCATATTTCAACAAGATAATGCAAAACCACATTCTGCACACATTACAAAGTCCTGGCTGCGGAAGAAGAGGACACGGGTACTTGACTGGCCTACCTGCAGTCCCGACCTGTCTCCAATAGAGAATGTTACAGTTATCATATTCCTCATAAATCGACCGGACTTTAAAATACCAACACAAATAAAGCGGGCATGTGATCAAAATGAGGGACATCGGCAGAATTTCCAGCAGCACCTGAACAATCCTGGAAGTAAAACGTTGATTATAGAATAGGTTAACATTAGCAGCTGTAGCTACAATGGCTGAACAAAGAAAATGCAAACATACGAACACCCAAGGTAACGGCAAACACTGGCATATTAAGTCAAACATTATTTGCTGCTGCTTAAAGGGGAAATGTCAATACTAAATTGATGAAAAATAACACAAATCTTCAGGTCCAAGTTGAAGTCAATGTAAGTTGAACAAAATAAATGTTCCCTTAAAGAAACTTGTCTTCAGTGTGTAAATACAAAAATAAGGATATTTAGCCATACAGTTTGTTATGCTGATTGCGCTTGAAGAAAGCAGGAAAAGGATTTAACATATTACTACATATGGTTAAAAAATCTGTACATCAATCAGAAATGTTACATTCGTCAACAGGCAACACTTCAATCACATGAAATTCTATAATAAAATATAAAATAATATAAAATTCTTGATCAATCATTTCCTGTGCTCCCTGAAGTAAAAGGATGTCATTTTGTTGCATGTTGTCAAACCTTAGCCTTAATAGGTGTTTTCCCACCGGAGGGACTTTTACAGTTCTTAGAACTAAAACGTTCCTAGAACACTTTTTTCGTCGTGAAATTTGGGGATTTTTTAGTTCCTCTGGCCGTATTTCGGGACTCTTTTAGCTCCTACTTCAGAGCAGGGTCTTTTCCCTTTTCCTAGGTCTACGTGATTGGTCGAAATAATAAGTCACGCCCACTGACAACCCAGATCTTACAGTGTGCCATCTGTACTTACAGACAGAGCAACAGCGTGACATTTTTAGCAATTTTCACCATCTTATTCATCATTAAAGTCACTTCTGACAACGTTTTAGGCGAGAAATGAACTATTTAGATTCCGAATATAGGCAGTCTTCCGAAAATCGTTGCCGAATTGACAATTTGCTTCAAGGTTTTCGGCGCTCCATAAAGTGAAGGGACTGGCAGCTGGTGGCTGCCCAGGATCGCTTGTTTGCTGGTCGGCCTGTCATCCTGGGATGCCCCGCTGTAAACTAGCGGACTCTCAGACCGCGGTCTCGTAAGAGGCTTTTATTTCGCCATTGTTTGTTTAAATATCACAACACATGTCCATCATAAGATTAACGGGAACGTGTGGTTAACTGCGTTTTTGCCGTTAAACTCCACAAGCGCCTGGTCCGCCGTGCACGCACATACACACGGAGAGAGAGAGAGAGAGAGAGAGAGAGAGAGAGAGAGAGAGAGAGAGAGACTCCAGCCTAGTCTTTAAACGCTGCTGTTCAAACTCCGTTATGAGGATCCCAGCAAGGCACATCAGGAACATTCTGATGTTTTCCTCCATCATGCTGCTTTGTTGTTGTATGTGGCGCTAGGTCTAGTGAAGATGTTATAAAGACCGTTGCGGTGCTTGCGTCACTCCTTTACCCCTCCTACCAGTCCCTGTGGCCACTTGGCCGGTGGGAATGCAAATGGAAAAAAAGATTTTGGGGGAGAGTAGTTCTTAGAACTGCTTAGAAATGTACTTTTCCCCCTAAAAAGTACAAGTACTATCCAGTGGGAAAACGCCTAATGTCCCACAATAGGCAATCTGTAAAAATGACTTCATGGAGCGTGTGAATGAGTGAAAACCTCAGAGGTTATCCAAGGCTATCACCAGACGAAGCTCAATCTTAAAAGATTGAACATTAGTCTGGGGAGTCTGCTCTGTATTTTCTGTCACACAGAGAGCCTTCTTTGCAGTTGGGAATCACACAGAGTCACAGGAAGAGAGGGGAAATCTTCTGACATGGAGACTTCTACCGCCGACATAGTGCTAGCATAGTCATTGCACGAGGCTATCAGAGCGTTACCTGCATGTAGCTCAGGAGCGACGTTCTTTTTACAGGAACTTTTTCACAGTTACAGGAACCAAAATGCCTAAATGCACTAAATACACATAGTTGATACCAGCAAACCATTCAACAAAACAAACAGTGGCGCGAGGCTTCGGCAGACTACGTTAGATGCAGCGTGTGGGAGAAGTATAGATAAACAAAGGAAAGAGAAGCTAACAAATGCCAAAGCAAAGTGGATAGCTACAGACTGCAGGCCAATTAGTGATGTGAGAACAACAAATGACGGCAGGTATGAGATTCCCTAAAGACGCACCATCACAAGAAGAATACACGAGTTGTATGAAAAGTAGAGGACTGCAAAGCGACAACTTTACGTACTTAACGTACACCTGCTGTTGCTCTCACTGGGGACTACTGGACATCACTGGGTAACCATAATTACCTCGGAGTTACAGTGCATTATATTGATGAACAGTGGGCGCTGCATTCACATGCTCTGACTGTAATGAAAACAGAGGAGACATTTGGTACTGAAAATAGACTGGTTATGCTACTCCCTGATTAAAAAAAAAAGGAATTGCCTGTTTTAATGTTATGATTGTGGCTCAGGAGTTTGTGGGCAGTTTTTTTGTATACAGTATTTAACAAACAGGATAACATGAAGGCCCTGGCAGTGGCAATAAGATTTAATGTTGTATTTGCTTTGATTACATTGTTTAAGTTGAGATTTACACTAAATATTTGATTTACTGTATAAACAAAATGCTGATGTTAAGTGTTTGCAGAACAAATGTTATGATGCTTTAGTTCATATGGCAGAACATTTAAAATAAAATTGCGCTATACACTACTTTTGAATTCATTATTGGATTTTGCGTATAACAATGCGATTAATCGCAATTAATCAGGGAAATCATGCGATTAATCGCGATCAAAACTTATAATCGTTGCCCAGCCCTACTCTTTTTACTACTGATTATCTTTTTTGATATTTTCTAAGTATGATGCCGAATTGTTCAAACACTGTGTTTGTAAAGTTTGCAAATAAAAAAACGCTTAAATATAACGTTAACGTATTAACCTTAATGTTAGCTAACCATACCTTAACTAACAACACTTAGAACCTGTCAATCATGAAACATTAACACTAAATGTAACGTAACAGTTTTCCATAAACAACAGACATGTTCATTTACTACTTAAAAGTAGGCTACTTACTAAGTTTAACAGCTAGAGGACAGAACAGTGATAAAAACGAGAGAGAGAAAAAGGGGGGGGGGGAGCTGCTGCTGTCTATGATGTTATGGAATGCCGTTTTATTCAGAATTAAATAAATAAATAAATACATCATGAAATAAATAAATGAGGCAATAAATACATAAATAATTAAATACATTTAATGTCATGGTACTTTTATACCATAATGTTCATAAGTCCACATTTATTTATTTCAAGAGACTTTTATTTCATAATGCCACATTTCATAATGCCACATTTATTTATTTCCCTCTGTTTCATTTCCAGTTCTTATATGCAAATTAGGGGGGTGTGGTTCTCCCTCACATTCAGAACCAGGTAAATGGGACTTCGTTGGCAGACCAATAACAGGACAATTTTAACAATTTTCGCCATCTTTTTCATCACTAAATTCACTTCTGAGAACGTTTTAGGTGAGAAATACCTAATATAAAAGAACCCGCTGTAAGCCACACACACACACACACACACACACACACACACACACACACACACACACACACACACACACACACACACACACACACACAGTGTCTCACTCCACCTTCAACGGAAATGTTCAGTTTAATGTGAATTAGAGCAGTCGTTTGCCCGCTAGCTCACTTAACAGCGCCTCAGCTAATGTCGTGTCAACCCGCAGTGGGTACAAAGCACCGCGAGCTGTGGTGCTCTGTCAGGTCAGCTAGTTGGTGGTCTAGCTAGTTACCCCAGAATAGGTGACTGTGGGCTCCGCAGAGAGCACCGCAAACTGCCGGTGTTGCACTCACTTCACCAGCCTTTTTTCGCCCACGGCTCTGTTCTTAATGTGAGAGATAGCCACGCCCCCTGATTTGCATATAAGAACTTGAAATAAATGTGGCATTATGAAATAAATGTGGCATTAGGAAAATAAAAGTCCACCTTGATAAACTGACTCAACCAGTGTTGAGACATTCAAAACATGTTGGGCTTTAGTAACCAAAAATGTACTGTGGCCGAGAGACCCCCATCTCTATCTATTCAATTCAATTCAATTCAATTCTAAATGTATAGTATCAAATCATAACAAGAGTTATCTCAAGACACTTTACAGATAGGGTAGCTCTAGACCACACTCTATAATTCACAAAGACCCAACAATTCCAATAATTCCCCCAAGAGCAAGCCTTTAGTGCAACAGTGGCGAGAAAAACTTCCTTTTAGGAAGAAAACTCGGACAGACACTGGCAATTAATAACAATAAAGATAATTAAACTATGACTATAAATAGTAGTTTTGCAGTCTTTACAGCCACAAACTAATTCCATCATGCACTGTAAAAAATAAAAATAAAACATGTTTACACCAAAAACTATAGGCCTACTACGGACAGTATCAGCTGAGCCTGTTGCAATGCTAGGCTCAGTCGATATGACAAAGATACAAATATATTATTGCCATACAAAAATAATGAAGTGATATGTCCTGTTTCCTCATTTCTCCCTTGCTGTGTAACAGATGACGGAGTGATCACTGTACTGACAGCACTGTATGGACGTGCAGACGCTGTGACCTGCAGTGAGGGAAGACCTCCATCACTGCTCGCCAATACACACTGCTCTCAAGCAGGCACAGTGGACGTCGTCAAGAAAGGGTGCACATTAAATGTACAATCACAGATTAATAATATAGGCCTATACCTGTTTTTTTCTTTTTTTATTATGAAGTGTTTTCTAAATGGGACACTGTCTCCTAATTAGGTCAATGATTCAATGTCACTGAGCTTTCAACAATGCATGCTTCATTCAAATGTAGTACTTTGACGAGCTAGCCTTTAACAGGAAAAGCATGCACCTCACCAATTGCAGCTGATCTCCCCTTACTCACTACGTAATGCTGCTGTATGCAACAGAGATGAAGTGAAGCTATAATTTGCATACAGGTAGAAACAAAAAGAAAAAACGTTCTTTAAACAACAAAATGAGGATGATCTTCATCTCAACTAATTTCATTTCATTCTATGTTTACACTTCATGAAGAGTTAACATAGAGTGAAACATAGAGAATATGTCTCCAGGGACACAGTATTTTCTAAATGTCATCAAACACTACATCGTGCAGGTGAATGAACAATGACATAATACTGCATATTAAAACGAGTGGTACCTCACACAGTCTACGTTTCACACTATCAGGGGCGTAGCACAAAATTCTGGGCCCTGTAGAAAGACCCCTCCCTGCATCCACAGCTATTCATTTTATCATCTTTTTGGGGCCTCCTTCCACCCCTAGTCCGACATCCCTGCACATTATAAATTGCACATAAAGTGCTCAGATTAAATTGTAGTTGCTACTGTATTTACACTATTTTAGTTTTAGTGTATTACTTTGGGCTAAAAACATGCTTGTAATGAGTTTCCTACAGGTGTGATGGCAAGAAGGAGTGTACACTAAACATAAACGTGTTTCTTACCTCTGATCCCTGCTATGGTATCTTCAAATACCTGGAAACCAACGACACCTGCTTACCAACATGTGAGTCACATCATGCCTGCAAGAAACTATAACATTAACAAAAAGAGCTGCAGGTTTTATAGAGTGATGTGTAATGTCATTCCTTCATGTTACTTTGACAGTTCACCTTGTTGCCTGTGAGGACTCTCTGGTGCAACTCCAATGTGGTAATATTTCTTTTTCTCCTTTTAAATGTATGGTGGATTAATGTTATAAACATAATTCAATTTTAAATACATCAGACCTCTCTACACTTTGAATACTTTTCTGTCTTCTCTGCCTTGCCAATTGTATCAATTATTCTTCCTTTTTGTTTCACAGATCAAGGACAGGTTATATTTGTGTACGATGCCAACTATGGACGTCTTGACCAGACCACCTGCAGTGGCCTCCCGTACAACTTCAAAATATCCAATGCTTAAGCCCTGCACTGGAAGTTGCTGACAGGTACAGCTGCACAACCTTTTCTAAAGATATAGAAAAAAAGACTTCAAGAAACTCCCATTTCCTATTCGCACAGTTAGATTAGTCTAAATGAATTGGAATTCTTGCAAGGTTAGAAAATAAAATTGACAAAGAAAGGGATCAGAGGAGGGAGGCATTTCACATGCACAAATCATTCATGCATGCAGACCGGTGAAGTATTGTAGAAGCTCATTTTAGTGTGTGGTGTACTGCTGCAAGAAGGAACTGCAACCTGCAAAACTATAATTGCTATGACAAAGTCTGCAGCCATGCGTGCATGCTGTTTTTGTTGTTGCTGATAGACAGGCTGTGATTTTATAACATATACTGTATATAAAGAAAATGACCAACTTTTATAAAGCAGATCAGATTTCGTATGCTCCATTATATTCAAAGCTTGTTTTCACTCATGTCACTTTGCATCCACAGCTGTAATGGGAAAAACAACTGTACCATCGCAGCAAACAACTCCGTGTTTGGAGACCCCTGCTTGGGCACTTACAAGTATCTGATGGTGGTTTACATATGTGAATGTAAGTATCTTAAAGTCACATTTGGCTGGGCGCCTGGGTAGCTCACCTGGTAGAGCGCGCCCCCATATACAGAGGCTGAGTCCTTGACACAGCGATGAAATCATCTTAAAAAAAAGTCCTATTAGGCTGTTCACTCTGGTGGAACAGCCAAAGAAAAGAAAAAACTCACAGTGACAAAGAAAAGCCAATACGTTGACTTATCAGTTGCTTAATTTGCCTGAATTGAATATTTCCTGTTCTTTTGCAGATCCTGGGACCACTCCGCTTCCATAGAATTTACCTATGTAAGCACACTGAAATTTCAGTCATATCACAATAAACATGCATTCAGTTGAATACGTTTCTGATGGCTTGTTCATTGGCTAGAGAAATGTAGAACATAACCACAGAATCCTGTTCCAGATACATAACTATACAAAAAAAAAACTATGGAATAGTTTGATGTTTAAAACTTTTGTCCAGATGGAAAAGTTTCATGAAGATACTTTTGTAACTTCATTATCAACTTTAGGATGAATTTGAATGTTTGTAGCAACTTAAAGTGAAGTTTCTTCTAGAGCCTCCATCAGGCTTAAATTGCTACTTGTCCACAGGAAATATTTTATAAATATATAATATATATAATATATATAAATATTTTTCCAGGAGCTTTCCTCTAGAGCCACAAATCATACATAAAGTTACCTTAAAACTATTGATTAATCCATATTATCTACAAGTGACAGAGCATCTAACTCATGGTGGTGTCTTTTAGTTTTCACATGAATAGTGATGACAAAGGTCCAGGCTTGGACCCAGACTCATTTAGAGAAAGATAACGATCTTATAGCCCATAGAAACAATGGCCAAAACTATGAAAATAAAATCCCAGTTGTCTCATTCGTTAAGTAAATCTTACTACAATCAGAGCGTCCATAACATCTTTACAGGTCTACAGGCTGGCTGCACTCGTCACCTCCAAGAACAGAATAGACTTCTTGGTCTGTAAAGTACAATCAGCTGATCATGTTATTATTTCT
The DNA here is from genome assembly GCA_023631565.1 of Gymnocephalus cernua. Taxonomy (NCBI): domain Eukaryota; kingdom Metazoa; phylum Chordata; class Actinopteri; order Perciformes; family Percidae; genus Gymnocephalus; species Gymnocephalus cernua. The sequence continues at coordinate 19,203,769 of CM042433.1, forward strand.
GTGTATCATGAGAAGACAAACTGAGAGACAATAGGACAATGTGGCATGTCAGATGTGTTATTGGGTTCAGCTTTCTTTGTTGACATCATTTCCACCGTATGACAGTATTAAATATGAAATTCTCTCTAGGAGGACACAATTATAACCAGGAAGAACATGCACACCTAGGTTTTCTCACTGTTGGTAATAGGTGGGAATGAGATCACATGTCCCTCTGCAGAGCAGGTATCTGTAAAAAAAAAAAAAAAACAGATAGCACAAGAGCTAGTGCGTGGACAGTAGAACTGGGATTAAAGTGCTGCCCACCTTTAGAGCAGCTAGCTCGTGAACATCTCCACTCAGTTGAGGAGACCCACTCTGTCGGAGGAGATATCAGCAGGGAAACCTGGCCTTGTCCAAAGGCGCATGCGCGGATTACAAATGTAAACACTTTGGATTACAATTTATTTAGTAGCCTAGGCCTATTTTTCGGTATTTGTGCAGCGACTATATAACTTTTAAATAGTAGCCTATGTGTAACTCTATAGTAAAACCTACTCTTCCAACACAGTTAATGTATTACGTTTATTTAAGAAATTGTAGATCTTAATATTTCAATTTAGAAATTATGACAGCTATATATAATTTTACTAAAGGCCTACCACGAAGTTAATTTTTTCAGTGCACCTCATAATATTTCCGTAATGTGAGTTGGCATATTGTGAAACCAGTTGATTTGTAGGCCTATATAAGGCAAAGGCAGTTCTTGATCCAGCAACAGTCGACAGGTGTGTCTCGTCAAGTCATCGTCTGTCTTACTTCACACCAGACCGGATCTTCTAGAACCATGCTCCGCTTCAGACTCAGCACCACACTGTGTAAGTAGCCTACAACTGACCACTACAACACTAATTATGTGGTTTCATGTACAGTTAGGAATGAAGTTTGATTTCTGGTGTCTTGCTGAAGAAGCTAGGTTTATAGGCTATATGTGATTTGAGTTTCAGGATAAGCAACGCATCTCATGAACGGGTCCTTTTTTATGATATTGTACGAAAATGTATGCAGACCGAAACATGATATCCTACGAAATTAGGAGACCGTAGGCTGGTATCGTGACACCGGCTGGCTACGAGCTCCATGACGCCGAGCGCCAGTTGCTAGTTGTTTTAGCCGCTACAGACCTCCGTAGTATCAGGGGTAGTTGGTGGATTTAGTTACCCGGAACTTTTTTTTTTTAAGAGACTTTGTAATTTTTGCTTTCTTTTGCAGTGCTGGCAGCAACGTGTTCGCTCATGACAGCAGGTAAATTATCTGAGTGAATGTGGTAACGATGATGCTTGCATTGATTTTCTGCATAGGCCTACATGTGGCTTGAACACACTTGACTTATTCTTTCATATCTGTTATTTTAGTTCTCTACCATGAGGCAGCTGTCTCCATAGAGAAAGCTGTCACCTGTGGCAGCGACGGGAATGTCCATCGCCTGAGCTGCGGTATGACTGAACTCTCAAATCTTTGGGTCCACTGTGTGGTACATCAGGTTTGAAGGCCTTGATAAATTGACTCAACCAGTAGAGGCATTACAAACATTTTGGGCTTTAATAACCAGAAAATGTACCTTGGCTGAGAGACTCATCTCTCAACAGCCACAAACTATAAAAGAAAACTATGAATAGTATCAGCTGTGCCAGTAGAAAACTTGTGTATGATCTGTCTTGTTTCTTCATTTCTCCATGCTGTGTAACAGATGGCGGAGTGATCAGTGTGCAGACAGCACTGTATGGACGTGCAGACTCTGTGACCTGCAGTGAGGGAAGACCTCCGGCACAGCTCGCCAATAAACGCTGCTCTCAAGCGGGCACAGTGGACGTCGTCAAGAAAAGGTACACATTACATGTACAAGCATAGACTAATAGCCTATACTTTTTTTTTAATTTTTTTTTTTATTACATGTAGGCTATTCTAAATGGGACACTGTCTCATTGGGTCAATGATTCAATGTCCCTGAGCTTTCAAAAATGAATGAATCATTCAAATTTAGTACTTTGATGAGCTAGCCTAACTGGAAAGCATGCACCTCACCAACTGCAGCTGATCTCCAATTTGTCACTTTGTAATGTTGCCATATGCAGCAGAGATGAAGTGAAGATCTCATGGGTAGAAGAAATGAAGACCCTTGCGTCATGATCTTCATCTCTACTAATCTGCTTTCATTCTAAGTATACTTTTCATGAAGATGCTTCAATAGAATCAGACTGACATTGAGAATATGTCTCCAGGGACACAGTATTTTCTAAGGGTCATCAAAAACTACATTGTGCAGGTGAATGAACAATGACGTACTGTGTATTAAAACGAGTGGTACCACACAGTCTGTTTCATACTATATATATATTGCACTTAAAAAATAGTAGTTGCTACAGTAGTGACACTATTTTGGTTTAAGTGAGATTTTGCTTTGTGCTAAAACATGCTTGTAATGTGTTTCCTACAGGTGTGATGGCAAGAGGGAGTGTGAACTAAACATCAATGTTTTTTATACCTCTAATCCCTGCAAGCGCACCTACAAATACCTGGAAACAACCTACACCTGCCTCCCAGCGAGTGAGTCACATTGTCACATGTCTGCATAAAGAAAATAAGCTGCAGGTTATATAATAATGTGATTCCTTCATGTTACTTTCACAGTTCACCTTGTTGCCTGTGAGGGCTCTTTGGCGGAACTCCAGTGTGGTAAAATTTCTTTGCATTCATGATGGATTCATGTGAGAACATCAGACCTCTAAATCTTCACTACATTCTGTCTTCTCCACCTTGCCAATTGTACAAATTGTTCCTTTTGACAGATCAAGAACAGGTTATATTTGTTTATGGTGCTGACTATGGACGTAGTGACCAGACCACCTGCATTTACCAACGTCCTCTCAATCAAATTCAAAATATCTCCTGCTCAAGCCCCACACCCAAAGTTGCTGAAAGGTACAGCTGCACAACCTTTGCTAAATGTATAGAGAGAAATATTCCTATTGGCACAGATGAATTGCAATTCTTGCAAGGTTCCCTCAGTCAGATTTTAAAATTGACAAAGGACGAGATTCAGAGGAGGCATTTCACATGCACAAGTCATTCAAGGCCTAAAAGAAGGATCTGGTGTTTGTCTTCAAAGTATAGTGTGTGGGTGGCCATGCTGTTTTTGTTGCTAGACAGACTGGTGTTTTATAACGTACTGTGTGTATATAAAGAAAATGACCACCAATTGCGAAGTCATGTGGGTGTTTTTTTTTTTTTTTTTTTTTTTTTTATTAAAACGAGGCTCAGATTTCATATGCTCCATTGTGTTCAAACTTGGTTTTCAATCGTGTCCTGTTGCATCCACAGCTGTAATGGGCAAAGCAGCTGTACCATCGCAGCGAGGAACTCTGTGTTTGGAGACCCCTGCATTGGCACTTACAAGTACCTGGAGGTGGATTACACATGTGACGGTAAGTATCTTAAATGCCTATTTGGATGTTTACTCTGGAACAGCCGAAAAACTCACAGCAACGATAAAGTAAAGCCAATGTGACTTACCAGTTGCGTAAATTGAATATTTCCTGTTCTTTTGCAGACCCTGGGACCACTTCGCTTCCAGATACTGGGATCTCTCCGCTTCCATAGAGTTTACCTATGTAGGCATACCGAAGTTTCAGTCGTATCACAATAAACATGAATTTGATTATACATTTGTTAATTTGTTCATTGGCTAGAGAAATGTGAAACATCACCACAGAATCCTGTTCCAGATGCATAACTATAATAAAAAGAATAGCTTGACCCATAAAGGTTCAAAAAGCTGTAAATTAATCAGAAATGTTACATTCGTTAACAGGCATGTGAAATTCTATAGGATCACAAGAACTCCAATTTCAGATATCTACAACTGTTACTAGTCAAAACTCTAATTTCAGATCTCAAAATGAAACAAACATTCCACATATCTATATTGTTTGACTATCCAAAATGCATTCTGACTAGTAAATGTCATTACAGATATCAGAAATTTGTATTCTTGCTAGTAAAATTGAAATTTCAGATATTATAATTTATAACTAGAAACTATACAGCTGCAAATATCCACAAATCTATTGTGGATATCTTCTGACTATTCACAATTATATTTTAGATATCCATATCGTTTCTACTCAAAGTTGTATTCTCACTTGTTGGAATGCCAATAGAGATATCCAAAATTAGAATTTTACTGGTAAAAATTGTATTTCAAGATATCTACAACTTTCGATTTTACTGGTCAAAACTAAATTTTAAGATATCTATAAAATCATTTCAAATTTTATGTGGCCGTTTTTTAACATTCAATAGCTAGACTGGATATGTATTGCAGATATTCGTAATTCAACTTTCTAATAAACAAACAAAAAAACACTTCCAATTATCTACAATTGTCATTTCAGATATCCACAACATACTAGCACAAATGGTGTCACATTTCCCATTCATGTGTATGGGGCTTCCAATTTCAGATTTCTTTATCCATAATGTCATTCTTCCTATCCAGAAGAACATTCCAGATATATGCAGTATAATTATGAAGCCGAACTCAGATTTTAGATATCTACAATACAATTATGTCAAAACTAAAGGGAGTCATTTTGGCATTCATTATCTTTTTGCTTAACATCAGTTACTATTTCACACACTGTATATAAAATTGCATTCTGGATGGGAAGCATTATAATTTTTTTTTTTTTTTTTTTAAATTACAATATAAATAACTCATTTTGGGTAACGGGAACAAATCTTTAGCAGATATCTGGAATGTTCATTCTGGATAGGGAGAATGACGTTGTGGATATCTGAAATTGAAATACACATGAATGGGAAATGTGACGTCATTTGTACTAGTAAGAATGACGTTGTGGATATCTGAAATGACACTAGTCACCTCCAAGAACAACTTTGGTAGACTTCTGATCATGTTATTTCTATGTACCGTGAGAAGACGGAGACAAACTGAGGGACGATGTGGCATGTCAGATGTGTTATTGGGTTCAGCTTTCTTTGTTATCATTTCCACCATATGCCAGTATTAAATATGAAATTCTCTCTTATGGGAGGACACAATTATTATAACCAGGAAGAAAACAGACATACACACCTTGGTTTTCTCACTGTTGGTAATAGGTGGGAATGAGATCACATGTGTAAACTAGGCAGGGATGCATTTCTTTTCCCTGCAGAAGCTGCAGGTATCTGTTTAAAAAAAAAAAAAAAAAAAGTTGAGAGACAACATAAAAGGACTTAAGCAAATGGGGGTGATATTCTTTCGATGATAAATTGGAAAAAATTATAAGATTCAACTCTGTCGGGGCTGTCAGCTGTCACACACAGTGAAGAAGATTTGGTGTGTGACACTGATCTTGTCAAGTAGTTGCTTGATCATCCTGACTGGTCTATATTAAACTTGCAGAACGTCATGTGGGACTTTACTTAAAGCACACTGTGATGCATTAGACACAGATTCAAATAACACTTGGGGTTTAGATGATATAAGTCAGTCATGTCTATCAAGATCAACAGATCAATAATATCTTTAAATCCTCATCCTCACATCCTTTCAGCATGTACCTTTTATCACATAGGCCTACCGATTACAACGACCTGCAGAAATGTGGGCTTAAGTATGTGATGCCTTATAATGTGTTAACAAGGCATTGGTTGAAATAAATCAGGCTAAAGCTGTGGTCCAACCAACATACTTACACTGCCCTCATGTGGTCAAACCATAGACTGTAAAAAATAGCATCCCAAGTTATACAGATGTTTTGTACAACACTTTAATGGAAAGTGTTTTGGTATACAAGTTGTCTTTTATTAAGAAAATCAGTGTGTGTTTGAAACACAAAGGTTTTATCCAGGGGCGATTCTAGGACCAGACCTTTAGGGGGGCTCAGCCCCTAATGAGAATGTGACACGGATACAGTGCCTTGTTAGTGTTAACCCCCCCTCCTGCTAAAATCAGTAATTTCATTATCTGATCATCTCTGAGCTAGCTACTGAACAACAACGTCAGCTAAACTTTTTTGACACTATTTACACTACGATGGAACCAAACCTGACACTTCACAGTAATAATGACCAATTTTGACACAATATTCCAACATTCAGCCATTTTAGTTGCTTACTTTTCAATTTGGGTTCTAATCTGCGCCATGACATTACAAACTTCTTCTCTGGGGACTACCAATGTTAAACTTCACAACCGCACTCCTGCTCTCCCTCTGACAGATTATAGAGACTCAGCCAAAGGCAAGTCTGGCACAACCAACTCCAATTGGCCAAAACTATGTTTCTGTTAATGGTAATTGTTTGTCCTCTGTCATAGACAAGTTTACAAACTCTCACTTAAGCTGTAAAATTGATTTTTTTTTATTATTATAAGTTTTTAGGGGGGCTGAAATGAAATTAAGGGGGGCCTGAGCCCCCCTAAAAAGGGTCTAAAATTGTCTAAAACCCCTTTCCTCAACAGAGAACAGAGAGTCCTAAGTTGCACTGACTTGTGGAGGACGGTAACATTCTGCCTCTTCTACGGCTTCCTCAGCTCCCCACACTCCAATGAAGTTGGGACGTTGTGTAAAACTTAAATAAAAACACAATACAATGATTTGCAAATCCTTTTCAACCTATATTGAATACACTACAAAGACAAAATATTTAATGTTCAAACTGATTAACTTTATTGTTTTTTGTGTGCAAATATTCATTCATTTTGAATTTGATGCCTGTAACACTTTCCAAAAAGCTGTGACAGGAGCAACAAAAGACTGGGAAAGTTGAGGAATGCTCAAAAAACACCTGGTTGGAACATTCCACGGGTGAACAGGTTAATTGGAAACAGGTGAGTGTCATGATTGTGTATAAAAGGAGCACCCCCAAAAGGCTCAGTCATTCACAAGTAAGGATGGGGAGAGGTTCACCACTTTATCAACAACTGCGTAAGCAAATATTCCAATTGTTTGAGAAGAACGTTTAGGCTACAAGTGACAACTAGGACACTAATTATGTGGGTTCATGTAAAAAAAAATTAGCAATTAAGTTTGATTTCTGCTGTATTGCTGAAGAAGCTAAAGCTTTAGGCTATGTGATTGGAGTTTCAAAGTGCTGGGTAGAATACATAATTGTTTATTTGCCATAATGCCAATCAGGCTACGTCCCGAAACAAAGAGGCAGATTTGCACACGTCACTTGTTTGCTGCAGTATGGTAGGTTATTTGCGGTGGAAATGTTCTCATCAACTTGAGTTATTTGTAACAAATGTAAATCAAGTGGGAGACACGTTTACTAAGCTCAGCCTTTTCTCCCTAAGGGTAAATGTTCTTTTCTTTATCCAACCATCTTGTGGAAAACTCCCTGCTGGACTGATGAGCCGACGTCACTCCTTGAACTCGCGCATTTGTGCACATGCGCAACTTCGCCATTTCCTTTTGTAGTTCGCTGTAGACATGAGTACAGCTGCTCCTAAAGTTGCACGCTGCTTGTATAGTGTTCTGTTGTGTTGCCGTGTGCGTTATTGAGAACGTAAGTGCACAATTTTATGTTAATGCTGGTGCTGCGTGTATCTTTATTTGTGTAACTAACATGATAGTGTTTCTCTTTAGCAGGGGCGTAGCAAGCTTTTCAAAAGTGAGGGGGATGTGATTTGTTTATTAACAATAAAAATGATGGATACAATGACAGAGGGGTACAAAATGTATAACATACAAGATATAAAAAATTTCCCATTTAAATGAGTGATACTAGAAAAGTATAAAAACACACTAGGGCTGCACAACATATCGTTTTTTTATCGTCATCGCAATATCAACCGGCGCAATATACACATCGCGAAAGGCTGTGACATATCGCTATAGACACAAAACAGATTTCTTTTTGTTTTAGGTGAAAGAAAATATGAGTAGAAAACTGCACATTCAAATGTAATGGTCATTCTTTTTTAGTGCTGCCTTTATATTCAAGTCAATGTTCAATTTGTTCAATAAAAGAACGTTAGAAATAATTTCATTTTATTTGTTTTAAATTCAACAAGCAATGTGTTGTATTTTAGCAGAATACTAATATAGACCTCTTTCACAAACTGTAACATTCATTTCATTGCTCACCTGTGAACCTTCCTGTGCTCTCTCTGAAACTGATGCCTCCAGCAACTTCCTCTCCTAAAGTGGTAATAATGGGCAGTGGTAAAGGAATAGGGCCAAACAGGTACAGCTATGGCACTAGCAAACCTCAGTGAATATTGAAAAGTAATATCATGAAATAAATGCAAACAATATCTAATGGAAATAGGCTACTGCTGTTTAATGTCAACATTTTTCAACGTTCAGCTTTCAACTTCACTTACAGGATTTCTCTTGAAAAAAGTGTCAATCTTCTCCTGCCTCTTTCTTTTCTGCATCTTGATACTGCAAACCCCATCTCTGCAATAATAATACTGGTTTAATACACTCAATCAGTACTGGTAAAGCAATTCTTCCTGCCTCTATGTATTAATGCTCATGGGTAGCCTAATGGGTTCCATTCAGACCTTTACATTAAGTCTTTTAGTCTGTTATATGTCAACAAGACATTTTCACCTGGCTATGCCCAGTGTTTAGATATGTTGTGCTATTTATGCAAATTAGCACATACGTAATTATATTATGATCCGTTTATCCGTTTATTATGAATGCTATAACGTTGCTAATGTTACGGAACGTTATACTTCTTACATGGGAAACTACTCGTACATATTAGCTTTCATTTAACGTTGCTAGTGAAGTTAAAAAGGTGCAGTTACCTCCCATCCTGTAGTTACAACTGATAAACACATCATTTTCTAAATCTCTGCTACGCATATCTACAGTAACGACATATAAAAAGAGATGAACATGCCACCGTACATTAAACTTTACCAACACAAATGGCAAAAGACAACATAGCTAAAAGCCTAATGTTAAATGATAGGTTCAGTTAGCTAACGTTAGCTCGGGTTGTATCTAGCTAGCTACCTAATTACGATAGCAATTTGTACCAGCATTAAAGAGTTCAGCTTTACATTGATGTAACACATTAACGGTGATAACAAATGTACGGCAAACACTAAAGATACTTAGATTACCTTACCCTATTCCTTAAAATTACTGGACGCGGTCTGTTAAGACCGCTGGCAAAATTACGAATCCCACTATGGCAACGCCATGACCCGCCCTCCGAAGCAGCTTGATTGGTTGGGGTTCGGCATTTCACCTCGAGTGGTTAAGGTTAGGATAGCGGATTGGTCAGGGGATAGGACCTGAACAAATGGGGTCACTTTACCTTGGACGCCTGGCCAATAGTAGTGATTGAAGGGCGGGTCTTGGCGTTGCCATAGTGGGAACACACCGTTGCCATGAAAAACAGAGCGTTGCTATGGACGCAATTGCTACACACAGCCTACGACTTAGCTACGGCGGCAGTTCGACTGCGGAAAAACTGCAGAAAAAGTGTGGGTGTTCAACCCTCTCACCGGGAAAAGTGTGGGTGTTAAAACACCCACATCCCCCACGGGTGCGACGCGCCTGCTCTTTAGTATAGTTCAGTATAGCATGCTCACGTCTACTGTAATGCTACGAACGTACTGCAAATATAATTCAGAAATCTAGTGGCCAATAGATGTAACTGCATTCTTTATTAGTCGATCGTGTTAATTTCATTACTCTCCAGTAAGCTGTTTAGTTGTTTGCATAGCAACTATTTATTGCGTATATTGCGGAGTGAGTAGTTGCTTATTGGTCTTTAATCTGTATATTCGTTATGTACAGGTTATATTTACTTTCAACAAGCTCTGTTTTCACCTGCTGGAAGTGGATGTTAATAAATCTGTTGAACTAAACCCAAAGGTTGCAGCGACTCTCTTACCGGAGTACATAGCCAGCTTGGGTAGCGCCAGCGAATAACGCACACAGACTTCACACATCTTGACAGGGGTTTAGGATAAAGCACAATAAATTAATAGTTTGTTTGTTTAGAAACTTTTGCTTATGTATGTTTGGCACGGTTTGACAGTAGACTAATGTTTGTTTTCCAGTGCTGGCAGCAACATGTTCGCTCATGACAGCAGGTAAATTGTGTGAGAAAATGATTGAGTGAATGATAATGATGCATGCATTTATGTTCTGCATGCAGTATGTGGCTTGAATACATGTTAACTTATTCTTTCATATCTGTTATTTTAGTTGTCTCCACAGAGAGAGCTACCACATGTGGCAGCGACAGCGGGAATGTCCAGCGCCTGAGCTGTGGTATGACTGAACTCAAGTCTGTGTCCACTGTGTGGTAGATATAAGCAATATTACAGTGAAGTGCCAAATATGACGTTAAATCAGAGACGGTTAGAACCATGGTTAGTTGCCCCAAATCGGAGTGGACCGCTTTCTGTATTTGTTGGACTCCGCCACTGCCACGCCTCTTTAGGAGACTAGCGGCAGGTCCGTGTATTGATTCCAATCGGAGAAGTGATTATGGGCGATCTTTTCACCCCATAGTCACCAAAGTAAATATTGGACCAGTTTCTCACAAGCCGCATATCTCAACATGTTATCACTCTAAAAGATAGGCGACACATCAGGAGAAAATTAACTTTAAGACCCATATCTGTTTAAGGCCTAAACTCTCGCGGAATCTGGCAACGCAGAGCAGTTAACGTCGGCTATCGTTCGTCGGCTAACGCCCTAACAAATCACCTCCGTGATACCAAATGTCTTTTAGCTCTGTACATATCTAACGTTGGCAAAAGAACATTAATAAATCATTCAAATAACTTTTCATCCATCCACACGACGTGCACTACACGTTCAAACAAGGCCACGCCCCTTTAGGAGACAAGAATACCAGTGGCGCTGCTTGAAATGCGCTCTTTAGTGAATAAGTGTATTTGGTTAAAAACCAAGGTTAATATTGCGACTATACAACTGTTACCAACAATAAGTTATAATCAAATCGTATTCATATTGTGGGACAATTCGCTCTCAAAATAAAAAAGCAACAAGCAACTGACGATTTCTAGTCCGTCCCCATTTTAGTCAGCCATTCAACGGAAGCTAACGCTAACTTTCAGATGTTTATAAAATACTGCAAAACTAACGTGGAGAGTAAAGCAAAAGAAGGGAGGGGAGTTATCCATAAATATCTCAGGCGAGGCCTGGAGGGACTCCTTAAAAGATAATTTTGAAACGGTCAAAACATTGGAGAGAATTTTCTTGGAAAATAAGTCAGATTTTTCATTAAACTTCATATTTTTGGAAGAATTTCTCCAGTAGGAGCTGGTTGCTGGAGAGAATGCGGGGAAGTAAAGCAAATCTAACTGGTGTTCTTTACATGTCGGTAAATTACTTTTGGGAAGAGGTGAAGGCCATAAAAGAAATTGATATTAAAGAATCCCTGACATTAGAAAATTGGGTATTAACACCCAATGCGAGATGTAAGCAAATAAGCAAAATATGTTTAATATGCTGCACTGAAGCAACTAACAAGGACATGGAAACAACCGGAAGCACCAGAATTGCATCTATGGTAACACAAAATGTACTGTGGCAGTGACCCCCATCCCCATCTCTCTACAGCCACAAACTAATTCCACCATGAACTGTTAACACCAAATACTTTAGCCCACTACAAACAGTATCGGCTGAACCTGTAGAAATGTTAAGCTCAGTCAATATGACAAATAAAAATGTATATATTTGGCATACAAATATTATAATTAAGTGATGTGTCTTAAATTTCTCCCTTGCTGTGTTAACAGATAACGGAGTTATCAGGGTGCAGAAAGCACTTTATGGACGTGGAAACGCTGTGACCTGTGTTAAGCTAAGACCTGGGGCAATGCCCTTAATGCCGTGCTCTCAAGCGGGCACAGTGGACGTCCTCAAGAAAAGGTACACATTGCATTTACAATCGTAGATTAATGTACTTTTTTAATTATTGCATGTATTCTAAATGGGACTGTCTCGTAATTAGGTCAATGATTCGATGTCACTGAGATTTGAAAATGCATGCATCATTCAAATGTAGGTAGTAGACCTACTTTGATGAGCTAGCCTATAACAGGCAAGCATGCACCTCACCAGCTGATCTCCTGTTAGTCAGTATGTAATGCTGCTGTATGCAGCAGAGATAAAGTGAAGATCTCATTTGCATACAGGTAGAAATAAAGACCATATGGTTATTGAAACTAACTGAAGATGGATCTTCATCTCAACTAATCTCCTTCATTCTTTGTTTACTCGTCGTGAAGAGGTTGACGTAGAATCAAACATTGAGAATATGTCTCCAGGGACACAGTATTTTCTAAAGGTCATTAAACACTGCATTGGGCAGGTGAATGAACTTCATATTAAAATGAGTGGTACTTCACGCAGGCTACGTTTCACACTATTGCACTTAAATAATAGTTGCATCAGTATTTATACCATTTAGTAGTTTTGGTGAGCTTTTGCTTTGTGCTAAAACATGCTTGTAATGTGTTTTTTCCTTACAGGTGTGATGGCAAGAGTGAGTGTGAACTAAACATCAACGTTTTTCATACCTCTGATCCCTGCTATGGCATCACCACATACCTGGACACCACCTACACCTGCACAGGACACGTCCGTTCAAGTGAGTCACATGTCTGCATGAAACTAAAGCATAAAGAAAAGAAGCTGCAGGTTTTATAGAGATGTGTAATGTGATTCCCTCATGTTCACTTTGACAGTTAACTTTGTTGCCTGCGAGGGCTCTTTTGTGCAACTCCAGTGTGGTAATATTTCTTTTTTTTTTTTTTGGCATTTATGGTTGATCAATGTAATACATTTTCAAAGAAACTTACTTGTATATCTTCAGTACATTCTGTCTTCTCCACCTTGCCAATTGTACCACTTGTTCTTCCTTTTGTTTCACAGGTCAAGGACAGGTTATATTTGTGTATGATTCTAACTATGGACGTAGTGACCAGACCACCTGCATTTACCAACGGCCTCTCGATCAAATTCAAAATATCGACTGCTCAAGTCCCACACCCAAGGTTGCTGAAAGGTACAGCTGCACAACATTTACCAAATGTATTGATACAAATTAAGACTTCAAGAAACCATTTCCTATTGGCACAGATGCATCCAAATTAATTGGAATTCTTGTAAGGTCAGAGGAATTGACGAAGGGATCAAAGAAGGGGGGCATTTCACATGCAAAACATTCAAGGCTTATAAAATACATCTGGTGTTTTTCAAAGTATGAGCTATGCTAGTCTATAGCCTTGACGTTCCACTTCCGGGATTGCTCCTGTGCCGCAGGAGATTCCACCAGATGCATGTATTTTCGCCGATGTCCATGTCCTTCCGCTTTCTTTGTGTTGGAATTTTCAAATCTGGATTTGAGGACTATGGTTAACTGCTTCTCAGATCTCTGCTGGGTTAATTGAGACATCTAGCTAGACTATGTGTCCAATGTGAGTTTTCTCTCACGACTATTTTATAGCAACTGTTTTGCGCTGCCCATGACGGTTGTGATTGGTTTAAAGAAATGCCAATAAACCAGAGCACGTTATTCTCATCCCAAAATGTTTGTGAAATTTGTACACTCAGTTCAGTGTCTTACTGAAGCAAGAACTGCAATCTGCAAAAATGACAGCTGTGAAAGCCTGTAGCTTTGCTGATATTTAATAACTTAAAGAAATTGCCACTTTTTTTATAATGCAGATCAGATTTCATATGCTCCATATTCATGTCACATTGCATCCACAGCTGTAATGGGCAAAACAGCTGTACCATCGCAGTGAGCAACTCTGTGTTTGGAGACCCCTGCGTTGGCACCTACAAGTACCTGAAGGTGGCTTACTTATGTACCTAAATGTAAGTATCTTAAAGGTCCATTTGGCTGTTCACTCAGGAACAGCAACAAAACTCTGCGACAATTAATAAAAAACCAACACATTGACGGACTCATGCTTGTATAGCCTGAATTGAACATTTCCTGTTTTGCAGAGCCTGGGACCACTCCGCTTACAGAGTTTACCTATGTATGCATACTGAAGTTTCAGTGGTATCGCAATAAACATGAATTCAATTAAATTTGTCCGTTTGTTCATTGGCTAGAGAAATGTAAAACATAATGAAAAATGTGTTCAAGATGCCTAACGACACTAAACCCAATGGAATAGTTACAACCATAAAGGTTGTTGAACTGGATCAGTGTAGGTTCAAACAGAAATCGTCAGGAAGGAAAACTGTGCCAATTCATGATGTCAATTAAGACATGACAGAGGCTTTGCTCAGAGCTTTCAAAGACTGGGATTTAAAAGATTTATCGACTGCTTAAACAACTATCTTTGCCGTGATAAAGCCAAATCTTAAAACTTGCGCTCTATTAATCCAAAGGTTTTTAAAGGGGCTAGATGGTTTCTTAATTTTAGACACTTTGTGCTACTTAATAAAATGCAGTTTATTAAACAGTCCTGCAGTAACGCCTTTTGCACAACCAGTCACTTTTTTGCACTCACTCTAGGGGCCTATACTACCAATCAAGATCAACAAGTAAAGTGAGAGAATAAAGTGAGAAAGGTGAGGTTGCAGTTCGGACGATGACTACCCAGTTGAGTGTGTGTGTCTGAGATCTGACCAGAAACGCACGTAGCAGAGCTACCCACACCCATGTTTGTACTTTTTTAATTGAAACCTCAAAAGAGAGAAGTTGTTCCCGTCTAACAGACACACCTGGGGCGAAATTGGAAACCAGAATCTGCTTTAAATACAGTCCTAATCTAGTCCTCACTATCACGGGCCCAATTAGAGTAACTACATGAAAACTTCACTGTTGCATGAAATGCCGTTTGTGTTTAGCCTACATCAGTTTCGATCATGTGAAATTAGAGGCAAAGCCAGCCTAGTGTCAAAGCTGCAGACGGATGCTTCTCAACAGTGTGAAAAGTAAAATGAATACAGCGCCTTTCACAGACAAGGTCACAAAGTGCTTTACAATATGCATAGACAATAAAAACATGGTGTCAACAGAATAAAATACAATTCCAACAGATACAATTATCAATAAGACATGGCCTACCCAAAAGCTAGCCTGAACAAGTGAGTCTTCACTTGTCCCTTAAAACGGTCAACATTCTCAGCAAACCTAATGCTGGTTGGTAGAGCCTTTCAGAGTCTGGGTGCCATAGCCTCAAATGCCCTATCCCCACTTCTCTTCAGATGGGTGCGTGGCGCGGATAGCAAATTTAGATGACAGACCTGAGAGACCGTGAGGGGGTGTGTAAGTGAATTATGTTGACAAGATCAAGGGCCTGACCATGTAGAGCCCTATAGGTTATAGTAAGAATTTTGAATTGGATCCTGTAGGTTACAGGAAGCCAGTGAAGGGAGTAGAGGGGTGATATGGGTGTGCCAGTTTGATTTGGTCGGACTGCAGATGACAAATGCCCAATATTCTGCTTGATCAGAGGAATAGCACTGTCTGGCGCTATGATTAAAACCTCGGTCTTATCTGGGTTCAGCTGCATAAAAGCTTTCAGCCATCCAGTTGTTTATGGCGTCTATGCAATCTAGGAGCCTTGTAAACTGGAATGTCTCATTTTGCCTAAAAGTAAAATGGAGCTGTATGTCATCTGCATAAAAATGATAAGAAATGTTAAAATTGCGAATAATCTGACCCAGAGGCAATATATATATAAAATGAATAATATTGGCCCCAACACTGAACCCTGTGGAACACCACAAGACAGGTGTGATGATGCAGAGTGGCAATCCCCAATAGCGACATCAAAAGTTCTACCTGAGAGATAGGATGCAAACCAGTCCAAGGCCACACCTGATATGCCCACCCATTCATGTAATCTCTTAATCATGATATGGTGGTAGACTGTATCGAAGGCAGAACTGAGGTCCAACAGTACTAAGAATGAGCATAGACCTTTGTCTGAGGCCATCTGAAGGTCATTATGGACTCTCACCAGGGCAGTCTTAGTAGAGTGTCTCTTCCTATAGCCTGACTGAAATTTGACATATATCTCCAAATTATCCAAAACAGCTGTAAATTCATTAGCCACAGAATTTTGGACAACAATGGCAACTTTGAAATAGGGTGATAGTTCTTTAACACTGTTGGGTCCAAATTTGGCTTCTTTATTATAGGTTGGATAGTGGCATGTTTAAAATAGGACGGGACGCAGCCTGTGGCCAATGAGGAGTTGACAATATAGCCACTATACTAGGGCCAATAGCAGGAAGTGCTTTTGAAAATAATGAGGATGGTATTATATCCAGTGTGCCCCCCAGCAGTTAGCTCCCCCTGCTGTTCATAGGGTGCCTCTGCACCCCTTTCGTTTCAGACCCTCCTACCAGTCTTTGGGCCACGCCTCCTCATTTACATTGACATTTGTCAAGTCCAAATGAAAAGTCAATGTTAAATCGAAATCAAAAAGCCAAATATTAAATCCAAATGAAAAGCCAATGTTAAATCGAAATCGAAAAGCCAAATATTAAATCCAAATGAAAAGCCAATGTTAAATTGAAATCGAAAAGCCAAATATTAAATCCAAATGAATAGTCAATGTTAAATTGAAATTGAAAAGCCAAATATTAAATCCCAATGGAAAAGCCAAATGGAAAATTCAAAAGATAAATATTTTTTTAATTTAATCTCGCTTTGTTTTCTCTTTGGACTTTCAATTTGAATTATGAATAAATATTTCCTCCATAATTTTCAATATCCTTGAAAAACTTCCAAACATTCTTCTTTCTAAAGTAGGCTACACAGCTCGTGTGTGAGATCCTGACAGAGCTCCAGTTCAGCGGGTCTGTGAAGGGGGAGAGGCCGACAGGGAAGGCAGCAGAGCTTGTGAAGTCCGACACTGTCTTACCAAATTTGCAGTTAGCCATCAGTTTTCGTAAAACTGCCCATATTTGAGCTCTACATAGTTGATTTCTTGCATAAAAAAAGTCTCATAAGTGAATTTATTAATTGAATAGCAGAGATCTGAGCAACCTAGATTCAGAAAACTAAGATGACCTCAGGTCAGTGGTGTAGCCTATGTAAATGTTGGGGCGTGACAAAGACTAGAGACTTGAGCCAAATAAGGAGGAGCCACGTTGGGATTTGCCCGTTTTCAGAGGCAGGTTCAAATAGTTTTAGTTTATTTATAGAGGAAAGAGGTGTCTATTGGATTTTGAGGTTCTATGTATGCCTTATTTACCCACCAAACTGTTGTAATTCAACTATGACAAGGTAAAATCGGTTTTGCATTCTTTCACCCCTTTAAACCTCATGTTGGGATAATTCTGTTGATTGTAGTCATTAGCTAAGTTTCCATCCACTTGTCAATCAAATTATCTGAAGTTCGGTAAAAAAAAAAAACTCGAATGCGAATAAAGCTGGTGAAAGTGTGTTTCCATCCAATGGCTTTAAAGCGAATAAAAACCTGTGCGTAACGACGTCGCATGCTGTTTTGCGGTCAAATTGGTATATCGAATTGATGTGAGACATTTTAAGGTGTTTCCATTCAAAATGGATCGCGCCATCTACCAACAAATGATCAATATTGCACAAGTTGTAATAGTGTTTATGTGCCAGCTGATAGCGACATATCAAGCTATAATACGAAAATAACGACGCTATCAACACATTGCTATGATGATGCAGATGCAGATGCACGTAAATGCCCGATGACAACGGAGGCGGCCTGTGGTGTGGGAACGACAGCGCAGTTCTGGGAGATCGTGGTTCAGAGAAACTTCACGTAAACCCTTTGATTAAAGCATTTTCGGATGACCAAGACAACATTTGACCTGTTGTGTAATTTTATTGGCCCGTCCTTTTCCCCAGATGCCGCGCGCTATCGCCCTCCGGTTCCAACCGAGAAGCGTATATCGCCATTGCGCTCTACAAACTGGCTACATGCGCAGAGTACAGAGTCGTAGGCAAAACGTTTGGAGTCAGCAAAACCCCCGTGCACCGGTGTGTTTACGCCGTGTGCAATGATGCAAAGGTATAGGCTACCTACCTGGAGTGGATGAGGCGCATGATATCTCGCTGCGTAACTCCAGAGCGCACCTTGTGCCACAGGTGTATGGTGCAATAGACAGGACTCACGTCCCGATTAGACCCCCTGCTGAATGCCACAGGGATTTTGTTAATAGAAAAGGCTGGCCATCAATCGTACTACAGGCTGTGGTAGACGATCGTTGCATCAAGGGACATTTACATTTGTGTCGGCACTCCCAGTAGTGCGCATGACGCGGCAGTCTTCACCACTTATGACCAGTACAAGTGCGTCTGTTTACCTTGGTAGATCGTGACACTCTGCAGAGCTTTTTCTCACAGGAAGTGCAGACGCTGCTGGGCCTATTTTGACAGCAGCTGTGGGGTCAAACGGTGAGAAATTAGAGAGAGAGGATTGCCGTATTTGCTGTCAGGCTGTACAAACCTGAATAGGTGGAACTAGGGATGGGGCCGATCCGATCCAGTATCGGTATCGGGACCGATACCAGCGTTAATTCAGGTATCGGATTTTCCCGATCCAACCTGCGGAGATTTCCGATACCACAAGCCATGTCTGCACTTTAACGTTGTCTGCTGAAATGGATCCAAAAGTGATTCCTGCCGGCTGGTCTGCTGGATGGCTGCAAACTGTGGAATAGATTTCCTGAACAGAGGCGCGGCTCAATGAGACACAGAGTTATGAGACACGCCCCCGCTCAGGAAGTCCATTCCGCAGTTTGCAGCCAGCTAGCAGGATAGTAGCATGACCAGCATTGTGGCTAGCTCGATGCTATCCTGTGTGTCCGCTGTTTGGAAATACTTCACACTGGAAACACAGCAGAGCAAGACAGCAAAACAAAACAGGACTTTCACAACCGTCTGTCCCGGTGTTGTCGCCGGCTTTTGGCATTTCATTTCCCCGTTGTTGCGTCCCCCAGAGACCCCGGATCGTACGTGTCCCGGCGGCCGCTGTTTCAGCCGTGAAAACAGAGGTGTGTGTGTGTGTGTGTGTGTGTGTGTGTGTGTGTGTGTGTGTGTGTGTGTGTGTGTGTGTAACTAAGTGTGTGTGTAAGATGTTTACAGTTATTGCACTTTTCTTATATTTCAAATATTTTACATTTTAAAACCTTGATTTGTTGATGCTACAAGAGCCAGTGTGCTTGATTTGCGCTGTTCACACACTGTTTTATTGATACTTGCCCATTAAGAGGAGTTGATTTCAGCATCATATAAAATCAACAATAATGATAATAATAATATTAAAGCAAACAGCTCTGGTATCGGAATAGTATCGGTATCGGCCGATATCCAAATTCAGCTATCGAGATCGGATCGGAAGTGAAAAAATGTGGATCGGTGCATCCCTAGTGGAAACACAGGACTGTCAAGCCTGAGCCAGTCGCGTACAGGTGTAGAAGACGTTTATGGAAGAAGAAAAAAAGGAAAAGAAAAAAAAGACGTTTTCCTGTCCGGAAGCCTCTCTAAAAGAACAGGGTTCGAATCCCACCGTACCCAAACAAAACGTCCTGTAGGCCTATTTAGCTACAGCGTTACAGCGTTGTTGTAGCATGTCTGTATTAAGCTATACAAAACAATTAGATTTAAACTTTGAACTGTTTTATGTTAAATTTAATTCAATATTTTTTTGAAAAATTATGTGGAAACAATTAGTCTTTTAGGATGATAACAAAATGCTAGGACGATTGGATCAGATCAGTGTCAGTAAGAGAGACAATGAAAATAACTATTATATGGAACAATGAGTTAATACCCAGAAAGAATAAGTCTTTATATCTACAATACTGGGTTGATAGGAATATAATTTTTCTTCGTGGTCGCACGGATGAGTGGCCCGCGAAGGTCGGCAGGCGCCCGGGCCACGCAGCGCGCAGAGAATTGTAGCTATGTGCTATCAGACTGGACAAACCTGAACAGGTGAATGACTGCAACATCCCCACACACAACGAGTAGGCTAATGCACTTTGTAGCTAATAGCCTAGCTCTCTAGTGAGTTTTGCAATGCTGTCATTTCATTTTGTTCTGGAATTATTGCATGTCACACCCATGGTCCGTCCCACCTCATGACATTCCCGTAAAGGGAGTCGGCATAGCCTATTGAAAAACCAATTGCGCAAGATCAAGCAATTGTATTGTATGCCTATAGTTATAAGGCAAAGGCAGTTGTTGATCCAGTAGAACTGTTCACTTCTGACCGGATCTTCTAAAACCATGCTCCGCTTTAGACTCAGCACCACACTGCGTAAGTATGGCTACACAACTGACAAATAGAACAACCTAATGATGTGTATGGCATGTCATGTGATGTAAGAATTAAGTTTGATTTCTGCTAAAAAAAAATATGGGGTTCTGATTGTGCCAAAATGAAGTCGACATACTAACTGTCTATGTGTTTTCTTCCATGTCTATGTGTCTGTTTACTGTCTATGTCTATGTCTATGTCTATGTCTATGTCTGTCTGTCTATGCTATGTGTCGCCTTCCATGTCTATGTCTATTGACACATGACTCAACATTTGTCTGTGTCAACTGAACTTACTCCTGTTGTCTGTTTCCCTCCTTGTCATTTGACTGTGTCATCTTGCTGTGTCAATGCTGGCAGTGTCAGGACTATGTATCCGTCGTTTTCACTCTGCTATGTGTCGTTACAGTGTGTCTTCACTCTGTTGTTGCTATGTGTCGTTACAGTGTGTCTTCACTCTGTTGGTGCTATGTGTCGTTACAATGTGTCTTCACTCTGTTGTTGCTATGTGTCGTTATAATGTGTCTTCACTCTGTTGATGCTATGCGTCGTTTCACTCTGTCGATGCTTTGTGTCGTTTCAATGTGTCAACTTACTCCTGTCATGTTGTCTGTCCTTGTCATTTGACTGTGTCGTCTTGCTGTGTCAATGCTGGCAGTGTCATGACTATGTTTTGTTTCACTCTGTCGTTGCTTTGCTTTTGCTGACTTACTGTTATCAAGTTGAGGAGATTTCCCAGCTACAAAGGGAACGTTCCACACACGGTGGCCCTGTAGCTGTGGCAACAGGGCATACCTTTATTATCCCATCTAAAGCAATTATTGCAAATTATTTTCAAACGGCTTGCCACATTAATGAGAGCAATCAGAATATCATAGCAATGACATAGCAATAACAAAGTGAAGACACACTGTAACGACACTTAGAAACAACAGATTGAAGACACATTGTAACGACACATAGCAACAACAGAGTGAAGACACACTGTAACAACACATAGCAACAACAGAGTGAAACGACGCATACATAGTCCTGACACTGCCAGCATTGACACAGCAAGACGACATAGTCAAATGACAAGGAGGGCAACAGACAACAGGAGTAAGTTCAGTTGACACAGACAAATGTTGAGTCATGTGAGCAATCAACATAGACATAGACATGGAAGACGACACGTAGCATAGACAGACAGACATAGACATAGACAATAAACAGACACAGACATGGAAGACGACACAGCATAGACAGACAGACATAGACATACACAGTAAACAGACACATAGACATGGAAGACAACACATAGCATAGACAGTTAGCATGTTGACTAGACAGTAAACAGACACATAGACATGGAAGACGACAGTTAGCGTTTCGACTTAATTTTGGCACAAGTGGAACCCCATAAAAAAAAGTAAAGCTTTAATAGGCTATAAGGTTAGTTTCAGGGTAATAGGAAGAGTATGCGGGAATAAGACAGTAGCAATTTGGACTATAGGTCCTATAGAGTCCGGATTGGGCCGAATTCTTCTGTCCGAGCCCGGCCCGTGTCCGACAGAACCGTGACCGAACCTGGCCCGAGCCCGACAGGCATCAAGAGATTTATGTCCGAGCCTGGCCCGAGCCCGAAACCGTTAAAATCTCATTTTTTTCTCTCATACTAATGACACATGTAGGCATGCGTTTGTTTGTGTGGAAAGCCAACTTTTATTAAGCAACTGTAGGAAGGCATTCGGAAATGTAAACAGATGAGCGCATCAGCGCACACGGGGCAACAAGCACACGTTAATAACCTGTTAAAATGTTCAATGTGTTAACCTTCACTGCTTGCTTCGTTTCTGACCGTGATCCAGGGGAGACTCTGTACCTCCAGGGCCGACGTTATAACATGAATAACTCTACTCCGGTCGCATTTACACGTCTGCTTCCTCTTTCTCTATCTCTCTTCTGACCAGCTTCCACATAGACACATATACACACAGACACGAGCTCTCTTAAAGGAGCCGCAGCACCATTTTACAACAAATGTCTTATTACGCTGATGTGACCGAGCCCAGCCCGAACCCGACCATAATTTCTAAATATCTGTCCGAACCCGGCCCGCCGTGTACCGTCGGGACCCACTGGGCTCGGGTCGGGTATCCATGCCTTACTGTGGTATCCTAACTGTAATATCCTAACTGTAATATTAAATAACAAGTATGCTTATCTGTAAGTTATGTCATTTACTTACCTAACATTCACAAATTTCACATGTGTACAGATGATGTTTAAAATGCCCTTTTTAGAGCCTGTAGGCTACTCTACTATATACAGCCCACAAAAACGAGAAATCTTAAGGTGGCATTTAATGATGCATTCAGAATCTTTCTCAAACTGCCAAGATGGACAAGTGCGAGTCTATGTTTGTGAGCAATGTTCCCACCTTCATGCTGTTTTGAGAAATTCTATGTACAAATGTATGTGTCGCTTAACTTATTAGATGTGTTTTTAATTATAATGGCTTGGCTGACCCCACACAGAGTGATACAAGGTACACTTCTTGCTTTTGGAAACATTGGAACAAAACGTCACAAATGTTTATTTAGTGAGATTGTAACATTTGTTCATGTTTGGCTGGCACAGTTTGACAGTGGTGTTTCTTTTCCAGTGCTGGCAGCAACCTGTTCGCTCATGACAGCAGGTAAATTATCTGAGTGAATGTGATAAGGATGCTTGCATTTATTTGTCTACATATGTCTTCAACACACTTTAACTTTCTTTATATCTGTTATTTTAGTTGTCTCCATAGAGAAAGCTGTCACCTGTGGCTGCGAAGGGAATGTCCAGCGCCTGAGCTGCGGTATGACTGAACTCTCTCAAGTCTTTGTGTTCACTGTGAGTTGTACTTTAGGTCTTGAGACCTTGATAAACTGACTCAACCAGTGTTGAGACATTCAAAACATTTTGGGCTTTAGTAACCAGAAAATATACTGTGGCCAAGAGACCCCCATCTCTATTCAATTCAATTCAATTCAATTCATTTTTAATTTTAAATTTTTATCTCAAGTTATCTCAAGACACTTTACAGAGAGGGTAGCTCTAGACCACACTTTATAAGTCACAAAGACCCAACAATTCCAATAATTCCCCCAAGAGCAAGCCTTTTAGTGCAACAGTGGCGAGGAAAAACTTCCTTTTAGGGAGAAACCTTGGACAGACCCAGGCTCTTGGCTGGCGGGCATCTGCCGGTGCCGGTTGGGCACAACACTGGCATTTAATAACAATAAAGACAATTAAACTATTACTAGAAATAGTAGTGTTCTCTTTACAGCCACAAATTAATTCCATCATGAACTGTAAAAAATAAAAATAAAACAAAAACCAAAAACTATAGGCCTACTACGGACAGTATCAGCTGAGCCTGTTGCAATGCTAGGCTCAGTCGATATGACAAAGATACAAATATATTATTGCCATACAAAAATAATGAAGTGATATGTCCTGTTTCCTCATTTCTCCCTTGCTGTGTAACAGATGACGGAGTGATCACTGTACTGACAGCGCTGTATGGACGTGCAGACGCTGTGACCTGCAGTGAGGGAATACCTCCATCACTGCTCGCCAATACACACTGCTCTCAAGCAGGCACAGTGGACGTCGTCAAGAAAGGGTGCACATTAAATGTACAATCACAGATTAATAATATAGGCCTATACCTGTTTTTTTATTTTGTTTTATTATGAAGTGTTTTCTAAATGGGACACTGTCTCCTAATTAGGTCAATGATTCAATGTCACTGAGCTTTCAATAATGCATGCTTCATTCAATTGTAGTACTTTGACGAGCTAGCCTTTAACAGGAAAAGCATGCACCAATACATTAATTGCAGCTGATCTCCCCTTACTCACTACGTAATGCTGCTGTATGCAACAGAGATGAAGTGAAGCTATAATTTGCATACAGGTAGAAACAAAAACAAAAACGTTCTTTAAACAGCTGAATGAGGATGATCTTCATCTCAACTAATCTCATTTAATTCTATGTTTACACTTCATGAAGAGTTAACAGAGTGAAACATAGAGAATATGTCTCCAGGGACACAGTATTTTCTAAATGTCATCAAACACTACATCATGCAGGTGAATGAACAATGACATGATGCTGCATATTAAAACCAGTGGTACCTCACACAGTCTACGTTTCACACTATCAGGGGCGTAGCACAAAATTCTGGGCCCTGTAGAAAGACCCCTCCCTGCATCCACAGCTATTCATTTTATCATCTTTTTGGGGCCTCCTTCCACCCCTAGTCCGACATCCCTGCACACTATAAATTACACATAAACTGCTCGGATTAAATAGTAGTTGCTGCTACTGTATTTACACTATTTTAGTTTTAGTGTATTACTTTGGGCTAAAACATGCTTGTAATGTGTTTCCTACAGGTGTGATGGCAAGAAGGAGTGTACACTAAACATAAACGTGTTTCTTACCTCTGATCCCTGCTATGGTATCTTCAAATACCTGGAAACCAACTACACCTGCTTACCAACATGTGAGTCACATCATGCTTGCAAGAAACTATAGAGCTAACAAAAAGAGCTGCAGGTTTTATAGAGTGATGTGTAATGTCATTCCTTCATGTTACTTTGACAGTTCACCTTGTTGCCTGTGAGGACTCTCTGGCGCAACTCCAATGTGGTAATATTTCTTTTTCTCTTTTAAATTTATGGTGGATTAATGTGATAAACATAATTCAATTTTCAATACATCTTCCTTCTTCTTCCTTTTTGTTTCACAGATCAAGGACAGGTTATATTTGTGTACGATGCCAACTATGGACGTCTTGACCAGACCACCTGCAGTAACCAACGGCCTCCTGTACAACTTCAAAATATCCAATGCTTAAGCCCTGCACTGGAAGTTGCTGACAGGTACAGCTGCACAACCTTTTCTAAAGATATAGAAAAAAAGACTTCAAGAAACTATTTCCTATTGGCACAGTTAGATTAGTTCAAATGAATTGGAATTCTTGCAAGGTTCCCTCAGTTAGAAAATAAAATTGACAAAGAAAGGGATCAGAGGAGGGAGGCATTTCACATGCACAAATCATTCATTCCTAAAAAAAAAAAACATCTGGTGTTTGTGTGTTTCAAAGTGGGACATGCAGACCGGTGAAGTATTGTAGAAGCTCAGTTCAGTGTGTGGTGTACTGCTGCAAGAAGGAACTGCAACCTGCAAAACTATAATTGCTATGACAAAGTCTGCAGCCATGCGTGCATGCTGTTTTTGTTGTTGCTGATAGACAGGCTGTGATTTTATAACATATACTGTATATAAAGAAAATGACCAACTTTTATAAAGCAGATCAGATTTCGTATGCTCCATTATATTCAAAGCTTGTTTTCACTCATGTCACTTTGCATCCACAGCTGTAATGGGAAAAACAGCTGTACCATCGAAGCGACCAACTCTGTGTTTGGAGACCCCTGCGGTGGCACTTACAAGTATCTGATGGTGGTTTACATATGTGAATGTAAGTATCTTAAAGTCCCATTTGGCTGGGCACCTGGTTAGAGCGCACGCCCATACACAGAGGCTCAGTCCTCGACGCAGCGGCTGCAGGTTCCGACTTGCGGCTGCAGGTTCCGACTTGCGGCCCTTAGCTGCATGTCATTCCCGCTGTCTCTCCCCTTTCATGTCTAAGCTGTCCTGTCACAAATAAAGGCCTAACATGCCAAAAAAATAATCTTTAAAAAAATTCCCATTAGGCTGTTCACTCCAATGGAACAGCTAAAGAAAAGAAAAACCTCACAGTGACGATGTAAAAGAAAAGCCAATACGTTGACTTATCAGTTGCTTAATTTGCCTGAATTGAATATTTCCTGTTCTTTTGCAGATCCTGGGACCTTTCTGACTCAATAGAGTTTACCTATGTAAGCACACTGAAATTTCAGTCATATCACAATAAACATGCATTCAATTAAATACATTTCTCAGTTTGTTCATTGGCTAGAGAAATGTAGAACATAACCGCAGAACCCTGTTCCAGATACATAACTATACAAAAAAACTATGGAATAGCTCGACCCAAAAAGGTTGTCAAGAAGCTTTTGAGAGCCAAAAAATCAGGGTTCAATTTGTTCCCACATCGTTTGGTTAGGTAACATTAGCAGCTGTAGCAAAACAGAAACCTACACACACTAGCTAAACGCCTAACACTGTGTGTGACATATTAAGTCTAAGTCAAACATTATTTGCTACTGCTTAAAGGAAAATATTGATACTTTAAGTTTATAAATAGTAACACAAATGTTCAGGTCCAAGTTAGTCAATGTAAGATGAACTAAATACATTTTACCTTAAGGAAACTTGTCTTCAGTTTGTAAATAATACAAAAATAAGGATATTTGGACATTTGGATTTATTAACATATTACTACATATGGTTCAAAAAGCTGTACATTAATCAGAAATGTTACATTCGTCAACAGGCAACACTTCAATCACATGAAATTCTATAGGATCACATTTCCTGTGCTCCCTGAAGTAAAAGGATGTCATTTTGTTGCATGTTGTCAAACCTTAGCCTTAATGTCCCACGATGTTAATCTGTTAAAATGACTTCATGGAGCGTGTGAATGAGTGTAAACCTCAGAGGTTATCCACAGCAACGACTACCAAATAACTGTCAAGTTGCTGATGTCATTGGAGAGGTCGGTCTTCGACGGGTAGACGACCTTCAGGTTTCCGTCCTGGTCCACTGTGCGGACCTGCTGAACCATCAGTTGGCTGGAGGTCTCAAAAGGCCCTTCCCCGTCTGACCCCGCCTCCTCCCGATTCTCCGCCGTGAACTCAACTGTGCCATTTCCTGTGGCGAAACAGGAAATGACTTCAAATGGGTGATTTGTTGTTGCATTTATGAGATGGACATGGACAGATTGTGTTAAACACACTTTTTTAGATTGTTTCTGGGTTTTCTTTGATGCATTTCATTAAAAAATGAGATAAACACCTTTTAGTTTCTGAGGTTTAGATTCAAAATAAACACTAACAAAAAACAAGGTCAAATAGACCAAATACAGGGCTTGGGAAAGAGGGAGGTAGTGAACCTAAAGACACAAGATGTTTCCCAAATCCATAATCCATACTATATATTAATTCTATGCAGTATGGACTACATGCTAATCGTTGTTGTGTATTGTTATAGCAGTTAGTATAGAAAAAATGTTAAAGATTAACGTCAGTCCATATGTTTAAAACTTTTGTCAAGATGGAACAGTTTCATGAAGATACTTTTGGAACTTCATTATCAACTTTAGGATTAATTTGAATGTTTGTAGCAACTTAAAAGTGAAGTTTCTTCTAGAGCCTCCATCAGGCCAAAATTGCTACTTGTCCACAGAAAATATGAATGTGAATTGTTTTGAGCACAGACCTACTATGAAAATAAAATCCCAGTTGTAATTAACTTGACTCATTCGTTATTGACAGCAAGAGGAAAAGTGAATCTTACTGCAATCTGAGCGTCCATAACATCTTTACAGGT
Organism: Gymnocephalus cernua; assembly: GCA_023631565.1. Lineage (NCBI taxonomy): Eukaryota > Metazoa > Chordata > Actinopteri > Perciformes > Percidae > Gymnocephalus > Gymnocephalus cernua. The sequence goes on from CM042433.1 coordinate 19,231,570, forward strand.
CTGCAGGCTGGCTGCACTCGTCACCTCCAAGAACAGCTCTTTGGTAGACTTCTTGATCTGTTAAGTACAATCAGCTGATCATGTGATTATTTCTGTGTATCATGAGAAGACAGAGACAAACTGAGAGACAATAGGACTATGTGGCATGTCAGATGTGTTACTGGGTTCAGCTTTCTTTGTTGACATAATTTCCACCGTATGACAGTATTAATTATGAAATTCTCTCTCATGGGAGGACACAATTATGATAACCAGGAAGAAAACAGATATACACACCTTGGTTTTCTCACTGTTGGTAAAGGGTGGGAATGTGATCTCATTCCCACTTAGAGTCTGCATCCACTAGGCAGAGACAGAGATACATTTATTTTCCCTGCAGAAGCTGCAGGTATCTGTAAAACAAAAAATAAATAAAATAAAAAATCCACACAAGAGCCAGTTCTTGGAAAATAGATCTGGGATTAAAGTGCGTGCCACCTTTAGAGCAGCTAGCTCGTGAACATCTCCACTCAGCTGTTCAATGGAGTTGTCAGAGGCGAGCAGTGTGCTGAGGAGACCCACTCTGTCGGAGGAGATATCAGCAGGGAAACCTGGCCTTGTCCAAAGGCGCATGCGCGGATTACAAACGTAAACACTTTTTTTTATTACAATTTATTTAGTATTTTTCGGTATTTGTGCAACGACTATATCACTTTTAAATAGTAGCCTATGTGTCACTCTATAGTAAAACGTACTCTTCCAACACAGTTAATGTATTACATGAATAAAATGTGTATACAACGTTTAAGAAATTGTAGATCTTAATATTTCAATTTAGAAATTATGACATATTTCATATATTTTTACTATACCACAAAGTTCATTTTTTCAGTGCACCTCATAATATTTCCGTAATGTGAGTTGGCATATTGTGAAACCAGTTGATTTGTAGGCCTATATAAGGCAAAGGCAGTTCTTGATTCAGTATAGTTGACAGGTGTGTTTCGTCAAGTCAGCGGTTGTCGTACGTCACACCAGACCGGATCTTCTAGAACCATGCTCCGCTTCAGACTCAGCACCACACTGTGTAAGTAGCCTACAACTGACCACTACAACACTAATTATGTGGGTTCATGTAAAATTAGGAATTATGTTTGATTTCTGGTGTCTTGCAGAAGAAGCTAAGCTTTATAGGCTAGGCCTATATGTGATTTGAGTTTCAGGATAAGCAACGCATCTCATGAACGGGTCCTTTATGATATTGTACGAAAATGTATGCAGACCGAAACATGATGTCCTACGAAATTAGGAGACCGTAGGCTGGTATAGTGTCACCGGCTGGCTACGAGCTCTATGACGCCCATAGGACGCCGAGGCGAGCGGCAGTTGCTAGTTGTTTTAGCCGCTACAGACCTCCGTGGTATCAGGGGTAGTTGGTGGTTTTAGTTACCCGGACAAAAAAAAGGAATAATCATTTTATTATTTGTAAGAGACTTTGTAACTTTTGCTTACTTTCTTTTGCAGTGCTGGCAGCAACATGTTCGCTCATGACAGCAGGTAAATTATCTGAGTGACCGTTATGATGCTTCCATTTAATTTATGCATTGCCTACATTATGTGGCTTGAACACACTTGACTTATTCTTTCATATCTGTTATTTTAGTTGTTTCCCAAGAGAAAGCTGTCTCCATAGAGAAAGCTGTCACCTGTGGCAGCGACGGGAATGTCCAGCGCCTGAGCTGCGGTATGACTGAACTCTCAAATCTTTGGGTCCACTGAGTGGTACATCCAGGGTACATCAGGTTTGAAGGCCTTGATAAACTGACTCAACCAGTATTGAGGCATTAAAGATTTGGGGCGCAAGCAACCAGAAAATATACTGTGGCTGAGAGACCATCTCTCAGCAGCCACAAACTAATTCCATCATCAACTGTAAAAAAGTGTGTGTGTCTAATTTAAAAAAATGTAACAAGATTTTGCACCCGTTTCATGAATGAAGTTAGAAAAAGCTAAATCAAAATATGTATGTAGACTATCATTAAACATACTTTATACTGTGGTAGGCCTATACCGTTGTATAAGTTCAAAGTAACTTATAGCCTACTAACGTTGGCTAATTTAACCAAACTCAGTACATTTCAGTTGACAATGTGGGCATCATTGCTTTCGGTTCATTCATGTCAAACAAGTAAAACTAAAGCACGTCAATCTAATAGAGTCAAACAGTAGATTTTTAATAATATTATCGGTACAACTCAATTCCTCCTCTCCTTGTGGTGATTCAAGTTCCGGAGAACACGTTAACATCTCGTGAGATAACCTATCCTAGTGCGAGATCTTGACAGCAGTTTCCCTGTCAATGGCAATTACATCCAACTCAGACATAAATGTGATGGGATATATTTATGTTTTACGTGTATATGCATACATTCCATTAAAAAAAACAAATACATCAGGTGGCTACAACAGGTTGAAATGACTAAAATGCAGTGGCTTTGCAATCCCTTAACCACACTGGGCACTGTAATTTATTTAAACAAGATAGTAAATATATGTACTTTGTATACAAATCGTGTATTTCATAAAGATAATTCCTGTTTTTTTTTTTTTTTCTGTTTTGCTTGACTAGACATGTAAAAGACGTCAATGGACGACTATTCACTGCCTTAGACGTGTAAAGGATGTCTGTGGACGTCTTCACAACCTCTTAAAAACTTGGCGAATTAAATTAATTGTTGCAGTATTAACCATGCAAGGATTAAGCGCAGCTTTATCACAACTGATTTCATGGAGGGTCATGATGGACTATAAATGCACGTGTAAAGGACATCACCTAGTGGACGTCCACTTAAAACTGATTCACAACATGGTATATGCTGAATTACACGTAGCTAAAAGTCAAAAAGACAATTATACATGAAACCCCAGAGAACTGTTGACATGTACAAATGTATCTGAATGCATTTTTAGGAAATGTTCTGTGTAACATATTTTTACCGATTTATGCTGTCCTACCGCAACTAATTTTTAGCCAGGGACATGATGTTGCCGTCGGACTAATGTTTGCTGGGTTGTTTATTAATTTCTCCCTTGCTGTGTAACAGATGGCGGAGTGATCAGAGTGCAGACAGCACTGTATGGACGTGCAGACACTGTGACCTGCAGTGAGGGAATACCTCCGGCACAGCTCGCCAATACACGCTGCTCTCAAGCAGGCACAGTGAACGTCGTCAAGAAAAGGTACACATTACATGTACAGCCAGAACAATAATATACTTTTTTTTATTATTACATGTATTCTAAATGGGACACTCATTAGGTCAATGTCACTGAGCTTTCAAAAATGACTGCATCATTCAAATGTAGTACTTTGAGCTAGCCTATAACTGGAAAGCATGCACCTCACCAACTGCAGCAGAACTCCAATTTGTCACTTTTTAATGTTGCTGTATGCAGCAGAGATGAAGTGAAGATCTCATTTGCAAACGGGTAGAATAAATGAAGACCATTAGGTCATGATCTTCTTCTCAAGTTATCTGCTATCATTCAGTTTACTTTTCATGAAGAGGCTAACATGGAATCAAACACTGAGAATGTCTCCAGGGACACAGTATTTTCTAAGGGTCATCAAACACTACATTGTGCAGGTGAATGAACAATGACATTATACTGTGTATTAAAACGAGTGGTACCACACAGTCTGTTTCACACTATATATTGCCATTAAAAATGGTAATTGCTACAGTAATGACACTATTTTGGTTTTAGTAAGCTTTTGCTTTGTGCTAAACATGCTTGTAATGCATTTCCTACAGGTGTGATGGCAAGAGGCAGTGTGAACTAAACATCAATGTTTTTAAAACCCCTGATCCCTGCAAGCGCATCTACAAATACCTGGAAACAACCTACGCCTGCCTCCCAGCAAGTGAGTCACATTGGCACATGTCCGCATAAAGAAAATAAGCTGCAGGTTTTATAGTGATGTGTAATGTGATTCCCTCATTACTTTGACAGTTTACCTTGATACCTGTGAGGGCTCTTTGGCACAACTCCAGTGTGGTAATTTTTTTTGCATTAATGGTGGATTCATGTGAGAGCATCAGACCTCTAAATCTTCACAACATTGTCTTCTCCACCTTGCCAATTGTTCTTTTTGTTGGACAGATCAAGGACAGGTTATACTTGTGTATGGTGCCGACTATGGACGTAGTGACCAGACCACCTGCATTTACCAACGGCCTCCCAGTCAAATTCAAAATAACTCCTGCTCAAGCCCCACACCCCAAGTTGCTGACAGGTACAACGGCACAACACTTGCCAAATGTATAGGAAAGGCTTCAAGAAACTATGTCCTATTGGCACAGATACAAGTCCAAATGAATTTGAATTCTTGCAAGGTTCCCTCAGTCAGTTAAAGTAAAATTGACAAAGGACGGGATCAAAGAAGGGAGGCATTTCACATGCACAAGTCATTCAAGGCCTAAAAAAAATTCATCTGTGCGTTTCAAAGTATGGGGCATGCAGACTGAAGTATTAACTGCAACCTGCAAAAATATGACTGCCATGCTATTTTATTTTTTTCTTTGCTGATAGACAGGCTGAGATTTTATAACAAAGAAAATCACCCACCTTTTTTGATAACATGGCTCAGATCTCATATGCTCCATATTATTCAAAGCCGGTTTTCACTCGTGTCCCGTTGCATCGACAGCTGTAATGGGAAAACCGTCTGTACCATCGCAGTGATCAACTCTGTGTTTGCAAACCCCTGCGTCGGCACTTACAAGTACCTGAAGGTGGCGTACACATGTAACTGTAAGTATCTTAAAGGTCCATTTGGCTGTTCACTCAGGAACAGCCACAAAAACCTCAGAGCAACGATAAAAAGCATACATTGACTTACCAGTTGCTTGTATTACCTGAATTTAATATTTCCTGTTATTTTGCAGATCCTGGGACCACTCGGTTTCCATAGTTTACGTGTGTATACTGAAGTTTCAGTCATATTACAATAAACATATATTCAATTAAATACATTTGTCAGTTTGTTCATTGGTTAGAAATTGTAAAACCGAATGCAGAATGTGTTCCAGATAACTATACTAAAAACCCAATATGGAACAGTTCTCCTCCATAAAGGTTAAGAAGTTGAGAGCCAAAAAATCCTCTGCTGCACAGGATGCAGTTTATGTTCCACATCGTTTGGTTGGGTAACATTAGTCTCTCATTGCCAGACCACACAGCATTCCGGGGTGGGGGAAAAACGTGCTCTGGTTTAAACCTATCGCAATCATCTTGGGCGGACGGTGCCTCTGCAAAATGGCCTCGGGAAGGAACTTGTTTTGGGGGAACGTGTACGATCGAAGGTTGTTTTTGTTGTGCAACAGAACTCAAATTGGACAGTCTAGCTAGCAGTCTGGATTTACCCTGCAGAGATCTGAGGAGGAGCAGTTAACATATTCCTCATAAATCAACCGGACTTCAAAGCCCTGTTATGTAACGTTTGTAGTTCATTATCAAAATCTATATTGCCCTTCACAAACTTGTCCTTTTTTATGAACATTGACCACCACCATCAATTTCAAGTATTCCTATTGGCTTGAAAGTTTACATTTGCGCTTGCATAAACTGGGGTAGACGCTCCATAGTCATGCGCCATCTTGAAATAAGTTAACCTGTAAGGGACATACAGGACATACTGCTCCGCCTTTCGCGTTTTCGCGAAGGAAACACTGAGGATCACATGTCTTCAAAATCCAAATTTCAGGAACAGGTGTCTTCGCCCAGAAAAAGAGAACTGATATTGAAAAGGGCAAGAGACTGGTTCTCGTCAGAGTGAACATTGGAGCTGCAAATCCGAACATGCCGTATCCCTAATTGACCAATTTTCAGCTGCTTCGGGTTTAACACTTAACAAATCTAAATGTGAAATTTTATGTTTATCAGACTGAAGAAGAGAAAATATTTAATATGCCAGTTAAATGTGAAATATTTAGGTATTCATATCTGCATGGAACATCAATAACTTAATTTTTCGTCTAAATTGGAGAAGACTAAAACAATACTGAATTTATGGCTTCAAAGAGACACTATTTATATACACGAGACTATTTTAGGAAGGATTCTTTTGACAAAAGCAGAAGGGATTTCAAGATTTGTCTACCCTGCCCTCTCGCTCGATGTCCATGATTCAACATGTAAAGACATTAAATACCATATTTACGAATTTTGTATGGAAAAACGGACACTAATTTAAAAAAGCTGTGCTCTCTGGTTCTAAGAATGAAGGTGGTTTTGAACTTCTGGACTTTTCGGACTTGAATTACACCTTTTTTAAGGTGAAATGGTTAAAGGAACACACAGATTTATTGGGACATTAACTTATTCACCGTAACCCCGACAGCTAGACAAGTCGATAAATACCCTGCTCCACCATTAGCTTAGCCTAGCACAGATCCTGAAGGTAACCGGCTCCAACTAGCCTACTGCTCCGAGTAAGTGACAAAATAACTGCAACATGTTCCTATTTGCATGTTGTGATTTATATAGTCACAGCGTATACAAATAACGTCACATGAGACACAGCTATCTTCTAACTGTATACAAACTGGGAACTATATTCTCAGAAAGGGAAGCAGTGCTACTTGCGCGGAGTGATACGCTGCAGCTCTGAGCAGAGCTGCAAGCATGTGCCTGGTTTCAATTTTACTCTTTATATAAATGGTATAGACATTTTGAGCAGAAACTACTAAGCACATTAAAAAAATGCCTTCTAAACTTAAAGAAAATAACACCTCGTGGGAAATTTTTCTGGAATTCTCATTTTGGTGATGTTGACTGGTGTAGGGTGTGGCTTGTTCCTTTTAGATACTGTATCACAAAGTTAGGGAATTACATTTGAAAATATTGCATAATATATATCCTACAAACTTGTTTGTTTCAAAATTCATGAATGTTGATAACTTGCAGTTTTTGTAAAACAGAACAAGAATCGTTAACCCATCTTTTTTATGGTTGTTCATTCTGTATTGCATTCTGGAAAAGTTTTGAAAATTATATGGTATCTAAGACAAAACATACAATCACACTTGAAGGGAAGTTGGGGTTGTGTCTCCAATTGGAGACAGGTCGGGACTGCAGGCAGGCCAGTCAAGTACCCGTATCCTCTTCCTCCACAGCCAGGACTTTGTAATGTGTGCAGAATGTGGTTTTGCATTATCTTGTTGAAATATGCATGGACGTCCCTGGAAAGAAATGCCTTCTTGAAGGCAGCATAATGTGCTCCAAAAACTCTATGTACTTTTCAGCATTAATGGTGCCATCACAGAAGTGCAAGTTACCTCTGCCAAGGGCACTGACACAACCCCATACCATGACAGACCCTGGCTTTCGGACTTGTTGCTGGTAACAGTCTGGATGATCCTTTTCTTCTTTGGTCCGGAGCACACAGCGTCCATTTCTCCCAAAAAATACCTGAAATACTGATTCATCTGACCACAGTACACGTTTCTACTGTGTGATGGTCCATCCCAGATGCCTCTGAGCCCAGAGAAGTCGACGGCGCTTCTGGACACTGTTAACATAGGGCTTCCTTTTGGCACAGTACAGTTTTAACTGGCATTTGTGAATGTAACTACGTATTGTGGTACTTGACAAAGGTTTGCCAAAGTAGTCCTGAGCCCAGGCGGTGATATCGACATTTAAAGAATATGGACTAAGAGATCCCATTGCTCTGGACCACAGACAGTTAAAACTAACTTTCGATGATAAATTGGAAAAATGATAAGAATCAACTCTGTCTGGGCTGTCAGCTGTCACACACAGTGAAGAAGCTTTGGTGTGTGACACTGATCTTGTCAAGTAGTTGCTTGATCATCCTTACTGGTCTATATTAAACTTGCAGAAAGTCATGTAGGACTTTACTTAAAGCACACTGTGATGCATTAGACAGATTCAAATAACACTTGGGGTTTAGATGATATACTGTAAGTCAGTCATGTCTATCATAATAAAGATCAACAGATCAATAATATCTTTAAATCCTATTTTTTCAGCATTTTCCTTTTATCACATATGCCTAACGATTACTACCTGCAGAAATGTGGGCTTAATAAGTATGTGATGCCTTATAATGTGTTAACAAGGCATTGGTTGAAATAAATCAGGCTAAAGCTGTGGTCCAGCCAACTACTTACACTGCCCTCCATGTGTTCAAACCATAGACTGTAAAAATAGCATCCCAAGTTATACAGATGTCTTGTACAACACTAATGGAAAAAGTGTTTTGGTGTACAAGTGTCTTTTATTTTAAAAATCAGTTTGCATTTCAAACACAAAGGTTTTAACCCAAACTTTCCTCCCTGGACTCCAGCCTGCAGTTAACTAATGAGGATCTTTCAAACCCTTTCCTCAACAGAGACCAGAGTCATGAGTTGCACTGACTTGTGGAGGCCGGTGACATTCTTCCTCTTCTTCTGTTTCCTCAGCTCCCCAATTTCAATGAAATTGGGACGTTGTGTAAAAGTTAAATAAAAACAGAATACAATGATTTGCAAATCCTTTTCAACCTATATTCAATTGAATACACTACAAAGACAAGATATTTAACGTTCAAACTGATCAACTTTATTTTGTTTTATTCTTTTTAAATATTCACTCATTTTGAATTTGATGCCTGCAACACTTTCCAAAAAGCTGTGACAGGAGCAACAAAAGACTGGCAAAGTGGAGGAATGCTCAAAAAACACCTGGTTGGAACATTCCACAGGTGAACAGGTTAATTGGAAACAGGTGAGTGTCATGATTGTGTATAAAAGGAGCATCCCCCCAAAAGGCTCAGTTGTTCACAAGCAAGGATGGGAAGAGGTTCACCACTTTATCAACAACTGTGTAAGCAAATAATCCAATTGTTAAAGAAGGACTTTTAGGCTACAAGTGACAACTAGAACACTAATTATGTGGGTTTATGTAGAATTGGGAATTAAATTTGATTTCTGCTGTCTTGCTGAAGAAGCTAAGGTTTTACATTGTTTCTTTTCTAGTGCTGGCAGCAACATGTTCGCTCATGACAGCAGGTAAATTATCTGAGTGAATTATGATGCTTGCACTTATTTTCTGCATACAGTATGTGGCTTGAACACACTTAACTTTATTCTTTCATATTTGTTATTTTAGAAGTCTCCCTAGAGAAAGCTGTCACCTGTGGCAGTGAAGGGAATGTCCAGCGCCTGAGCTGCGGTATGACTGAACTCTCAAATCTTTGGGTCCACTGAGTGGTACATCAGGTTTGAAGGCCTTGATAAACTGACTCAACCAGTAGAGGCATTCAAGATTTTGGGCTTTAGTAACCAGAAAATATACTGTGGCTGAGACCCATCAACAGCCACAACTAATTCCATCATCAACTGTAAAAACCAAACGGTATCAGCTGAGCCTGTACAAATTTTAGGCTCAGTCAATATGACAAATACAAATATATCATGGCTATGTAATAAAGTGATCTGTCTTGTTTCTTAATTTCTCCTTTGCTGTGTAATAGATGGCGGTGTGATAAGTGTGCAGACAGCACTGTATGGACGTGCAGACGCTGTGACCTGCAGTGAGGGAAGACCTCCGGCACAGCTCGCCAATACACACTGCTCTCTAGCGGGCACAGTGGACGTTGTCAAGAAAAGGTGCTCATGTACATTCATCAAATAATATACTTTTATTTTTTTATTACATGTATTCTAAATGGAACACTCATTATGTCAATGTCACCGAGCTTTCAAAAATGCATGCATCATTCAAATGTAGTACTTTGAGCTAGCCTATAACGGGAAAGCATGCACCTCACCAACTGCAGCAGGTCTCCCCTTAGTCAGTACGTAATGCTGCAGTATGCAGCAGATATGAAGTGAAGATCTCATTTGCAAACAGGTAGAAATGGAGACCATTAGGTCTTGATCTTCATATCAACTAATCTGCTTTCATTCTATGTTTACTCTTCATGAAGAGATTAACATAGAATCAAACATTGAGAATATGTCTCCGGGTACACAATATTTTCTAAAGGTCATCTCGTCGTGCAGGTGAATCACATGATACTGCATATTAAAACGAGTGGTACTTCACGCAGTCTACGTTTCACACTACATATATAGCAATTACTATTTTGGTTTTAGTAAGTTTTTGCTTTGTGCTAAACATGCTTGTAATGCATTTCCTACAGGTGTGATGGCAAGAGGCAGTGTGAACTAAACATCAATGTTTTTAAAACCCCTGATCCCTGCAAGCGCATCTACAAATACCTGGAAACAACCTACACCTGCCTCCCAGCAAGTGAGTCACATTGTCACATGTCTGCATAAAGAAAATAAGCTGCAGGTTTTATAGTGATGTGTAATGTGATTCCCTCGTTACGTTGACAGTTCAACTTGTTGCATGTGAGGGCTCTTCGGCGCAACTCCAGTGTGGTAATATTTCATTTTTGCATTTATGGTGGATTCATGTGATGGAACACAGACCTTTTAAATCTTCACTACATTGTGTCTTCTCCACCTTGCCAGTTGTACCAATTGTTCTTTTTGTTTGACAGATCAAGAACAGGTTATATTTGTGTATGGTGCCGACTATGGACGTAGTGACCAGACCACCTGCATTTACCAACGGCCTCCCAATGAAATTCAAAATATCTACTGCTCAAGCCCCACACCCAAGGTTGCTGACAGGTACAGCTGCACAACCTTTGCTGAAAATGTAGAAAAAGTATTTCCTATTGGCACAGATACAAGTCCAAATGAATTTGAATTCTTGCAAGGTTCCCTAAGTCAGAAAGTAAAATTGACAAAGGACGGGATCAAAGAAGGGAGGCATTTCACATGCACAAGTCATTCAAGGCCTTAAAAAATAGATTTGGTGTCTGTCTTCAAAGTATGGGGCATGCAGACTGGTGAAGCATTGGAGAAGCTCAGTTCAGTGTGTTGTACTGCAGCAAGAAGGAACTGCAATCTGCAAAAATATGACCGCTATGACAAAGTCTGTAGCCATGTCATGTGTGCTTTGCGATTTTATTTATATTTTTTTTTTCCTTTGCTGGTAGACAGGCTGAGATTTTAGAATGTAAATAAAATCACCACCTTAACAAGGCTCAGATTTCATATCGGCTTGGATACGGGTGGTTGTGCGTGGGTTTTCATAATTGCCTATCTTCCAGGCGTCAATGCGTGAAAGCCCCACTTGGCAATTCGGATTTCTTTATCCATAACAAAAGGTGTCCCACAAGGCTGTGGATAGGGTCCTGTACTCTTTACCATAGATAGATATAAATAAATGAGCTAGTCTCTTTAGCTGGTTGCCTCACCCATATGTATGCAGATGATACTATTCTTTACTGTAGTGCAGATATCCCACAAGCTACAATTGACAACTTGCAGCTTTCCTTTAACTTATTACAGGACACTCTCTCTGACCTTAAACTAGTCCTTAACTCGCGAAACCTTTGTTATTTTGAAGAGCTAGAAATGTTTGGTTTACGAAATTTCATATCAACTGTTAATGGCTCTCCTATAGAGTTGCTGATTACAAATATCTCGGACTGTGGCTTGATGAGAAACTCTTAAGACTCATTGACTGCCTCGCCTCCAAGCTCCAACAGAAGGTGGGCTTTCTATACAGAAACGGTCTAGCTTTCCTTTGGTTAAGAAGTTGTAGAGGAAGTATTTTTATCAGTATTATGGTGATGTAATATATATAGGCATGCATCTACATTGAAACAATTTGACTCGTTTATCATGCCGCACTTGTATTTATCACAGGTGATATAATACTTACCACTGCGTTCTCTATAGTAAGGTTGGCTGGTCTCTTTCCTTGAGGTGCAGTTACCACTGGCACTTGTTTTTAAAGCAATTAGTGGTAAACTTCCTCTCTATCTCCTCCCTATTACATTGGAATCTTGGTTTCTATCAAACTAGATCCAACAATTGGCTCACTCTTAGGGTTCCTTGCGCTTGCTCGGATCTTGGTAAACTCTGAGGTTCTACTGTTAAACATTTGGTGTTTAATCGCCGCTCTTTAAATTGCAACAGTTTAGTTTTGCTGAGGTTTGTCATTGCAACTATTTTTTTTTTTTTTTTTGTGTGACTGTTGATGTAAACTTGTCATTGAAAATGAGGGCAACCTCAAAAGTATAAATTAAAATAAGCTTCCTAGTGTTCAAAGCCTGTTTTCACTCGTGTCACTTTGCATCCACAGCTGTAATGGGAAAAACAGCTGTACCATCGCAGTGAGCAACTCTGTGTTTGAAAACCCCTGCATCGGCACGTACAAGTACCTGGAGGTGGCTTACACGTGTAACTGTGGCTGTAAGTATCTTAAAATTCGGCTGTTCACTCTCGAACAGCCCAAAAAAGAGCTTTCAGCGGCGATAAAAGCCAATGCAATGACAGTTTTTTTTTTTTTAATTGTCAATTTTATATTTCCTGTTTTTTTGTGTTTTTTTAAGCTCCTGGGACTACTCTTCCAGAGCCTGAGACCACGCCGCTTCCATAGTGTACCTATGTAAGCACACTGAAGTTTCAGTCATATTACAATAAACATGCATTCAATTAAATTTGTCAGTTTGTTCGTTGGCTAGAGAAATGTAAAACCGAACCACATAATCCTGTTCCAGATACACAACTTGTACTTAAAAAAAACAAAAAAAAAAACAAGCTTGACCATAAAGGTTGTCAAGAAGTTGAACTTTTGAGAGCCAACAAGTCCTCTGCTGCACAGGATGCAGTTTGTTCGAACATCATTTGGTTAACACAGTCCGCATTGTCAGACCTATCTAAACAGCGCTGCGGAGGGTCTGGCAAGTCCACACAGCATTCTGGGATATGAGGTATCGTTTAGGAATTCTTTTTTTTTTTTTTTTTTTTTTACCCCGATACTGGTGCTAAAATGTGTCTGTGTTAGGCTAAAATGCTGGACCTTTCAAGTTTAAAGGGGTGTTTGCGGGTTAAGACTTGATTTTAGGGATATAATTAGGTTATGGTGAGGGTTAAGGTTTAACATTTAGTTATGATGGTAAGGGGCTAGGGAACGCATTGTCAATGACGGGTCCCCACAAAGATAGTGAGACGCACTGTGTGAAGACCATATTGTCAAAATTATGATTAATGTAATGACTTATTTCACCAGTAAATTGCTGGAAAAACCACACACAAGCACCAGATGGGAAAAGGGTATTTACAATAACTTTGCATGCACCACGAGACTGGAGAGTTTCACGTAAACGCACCGCCGGTGTGGTTGGTTTTTTATTTTTTTTTATTTTTTTTGACAATGGCAGCTGCCTCCAGACTGTTAGGTCCCGGTGTTGGAATCCTCCACAGGGAAATAGTCACACTTTACACCACATAACCTAAACTGTCAGGATTTTTAACCATTGTGTTTAATCCAACTACTAACGTAGCGTCCCGTGCAGTGATGCTTCTGAATAGAGTGAGGCACCAACATTTTCGTTATTCGGTCTTACTACAGTTTACATCGGAAGGGCACCGCGTTTCGGTACCCAACAAGATAGGAGGAAAAACATGCTCTGGTTTATTGGCGTTTCTTTAATCCAATCACAATTGTCTTGTGTCGGGAAGGAACTTGTTTCAACAAAACTCAGTCTAGCTGTCTGGATTTACCCTGCAGAGATCTGAGGAGCAGTTAAAGGCCAAATCTTTCAGAAAGCATCAAAAGGATTTATTGACATTACTACATACTACATCAGAAATGTTACATTCGTCAACAGGCAACACTTCAATCACATGAAATTCTATAGGATCACATTTCCTGTGATCCCTGAAGTAAAAAGATGCCATGTTGTTGCATGTTGTCAAATCTTAGCCTTAAAGTGTAATTCCAGCGAAGATTGACCGAAATGTGTTTTTCTGCATTAAAACACGTCAAACAGTAGGGAGACAGTATTTTTTGTCGATCAACCACTACAGAGCTTGGCCCAGCATATGCTACAGCCCCAAATCGCAAACAGTGGACGAGATGGGGGCTGTAAGCCAAATGCTTTCCAAATAGCATTTTTTTAACCAGTAATATTGTTCAAAACGGCACCAAACCTCGTCAGTAACTTGCTCAGGGTCCCTACACATCAAACGAAGCACCAACAATTCGCGAACCCGGAGTTTATCACAAGACTGTTAAGAAAACTTACCAAACTGTCTCAGCAGCCATAGCCTCAGCAGCCAAATGTCACGCGAGATCTCGCACGTCCATTGCTGGAAGGGACTACAGTTCAGCCCATCAAAATCAAAAAAGTCGTTGGTCTGATTACTCCGCTATTTCAGCTCCGATGTGATGATTCGTGCCTTGGCTTTGTCTACTCCGAGCCAACACCTGACTGCCTGTAGTCCCTTCCGGGGTGTCGTCCCTTCCAGCTGTCAGATTCTTTGATTTGCAAACAACATACTTACACTGCTCTCATGTGTTCAAACCATAGACTTTAAAAATAAAATCCTGTCCGTCTGCCACCAGCACTCACTGTGACGGTGAGAGCTGTAGGAGTGTCCGAGACGTGAAGAACCCTCACACCATCTTGTTCAGTTCCTCCACCTCGTCCTGTCCGTCTGCCACCTTCTCCTTCTTTTTCTTCTGCTTCCTTTTCCCCTTGTCTGCCTTGTAACCCCCATCTGCGTCATTTCCGTCCTCTCCCTGTCTTCCTTTTCCTCTGAGGTAGTCGAGGATGGACGTGGTCTGGCACCTATTTGACCATCTTTTCCAGATGTTTGTCATTCAACTTGTTGCCTTTGAAGTGAATCTCCTTCAGCTTGGGGCAGGGCCGTAGCACAAAATTCTGGGCCCTGTAGAAAGGCATTCTCTATGGGCCCCTACCCACATCCACAGCTAGCATATTGTTGGGCCCTCCTCACATGAGGGACCTGGGTACTCAGTCCCCTTTCAACCCCCAGTCTGACACCCCTGGTTTGGGGCAGTCACTCAGGTCAGAGGGGATCTCACTCAGCTTGTTGTTAGAGGTCCAGCACCTGGGAACACAGACGTTTTTAGGTAAAGAAAAAACACACGCACGTACACACACACACACACACACACACACACACACACACTATACTTAATTTACAGATACATCATTGCCAGTCTCTCTTGTGTTGAGGTTACCCACCAAACTCTGATTAAATATCTGACATTTTTGTGCTGCATTGCATATTAGCGAATGTGAAACATTGTTAGTTAGAATTTCAGATATACACCACATAGTAACCGCTTCTTTTAAATTTGGAGTACATTTGATCCACCCAGTAGCACTTGATGTATATAAGAGCCAGTATAACTAATAGTAGTTTGTTCTTGGACAGTTCAGCACATACAAGTACCTGGGGGTACACATGGACAACAAACTGGACTGGTCAGCCAACACGGATGGGCTGTATCGGAAAGGGCAGAGTCGGCTTTACTTCCTGAGGAGGCTGAGGTCATTCAATGTCTGCAGTAAGCTCCTCCTAGATGTTTTACCAGTCAGTCATTGCCAGTGTCCTGTTTTATGCTGTGGTGTGCTGGGGAGGCATGAGAGCATTGAGAAGAGAGAGACGCTGGGCGACTGGACAGGCTGGTAAGGAAAGCTGGCTCTGTTGTTGGCATTGAGCTGGAGTCACTCACAACAACTGCATGAGAAACGGACCATGAGTAGGATGCTGGCGATCATGGACAATGACCGCCACCCACTACACAGCACGCTCTTTAAACAGAGGAGCATGTTCAGTGGCAGACCTCTGTCACTGTCATGCTCAACAGACTGGTTGAGGAGGTCCTTTGTTCCCAGGGCCATCCAACTCTTCAATACCACACAAGGGGGGAGGGGGGAAATTAATTTTTCAGCATGAGCCTGTCTCTCTCAGCCCCTACCACCATTATATCTCTGTCTGCTGTACACCTGACTGTCTTATAGGCTATATTAGCCCTTCTACACAATCTGGACTCTGGTCATAACCTCTACATCTTATGACTTATTCCCTGTTATATATTGTTCTTAACGTATATTGTATGTATATGTCTTTTCATAGTCATAGTTAATATTTAATAATAAGCTATTGCACTGATCAATCTATATACTGTTCTCTTTTGCACTACCACCATTGCACACTGTCTACCTTAGCACCTTTAACTCTTAACATTTCTGTGAGTGATTTTTATGTATGTAAAATATATCTATGTATGTGTATGTGTTTGTTATGTTATGGTTGTCTAAGCTACTGGATGCCTAACATTTCCCTCAGGGTGAATAAAGTATCTATCTATATATATCTATATATATCTATATCTATATCTATATCTATATATATCTATATCTATATCTATATATATATATTATTTATCCCCCCGTGGGGAAATGAAGGTGTCTTCCCAGCCAGGTACTTAAATAGGCCTACAATTACAACACAAATGAAATACAGTACAATACATTAAAATACAATACAGTACAATCCGATACCATACAAATGCACAGGAGGGATATAAATTCAACTACAGTGGGATTGCAAAATAAGGTGCGAGAGGACATAAGGCAATATAATAATGTGTTTCTACACAATATACACGTCCATTTCAACACAGCTCTACAGCCAGCATGTTGTCATGGCAACAACTAACATGCAGTTGTTGCATCAGGTGAGCTACTCACAAGTGAGAGGAGAAGGAATCAAACTTAAAAACTTAAAAAGGAGGGATACAAATACAAGTAATTAATCAATCTGTACTGGTTAGGTAATGGAGACGTATTACTCTTACCTTCTCTTTTGCATCTTTTGTTGGGGAAGTAACCTCCAATTATTCACCTCAATTATGCATTATTCATTTGAATGGATTAATAAACCCCTGGACTTTAATATTTCAGATGTGTTTGAGCAAGATTTCTGCTCATGTCCAAACCTTTTGCACATTCAAAATATAACTCATCCCATGCTCTCTGAGATTTGGAGGAGTCGTGATATTTTGTAAAAAATGAAGTGATAATAGGATATTACAAGAATTTCACAATATTTCAGAAAATAATCCACCTGCACAATAGTCTGCTATGCATTACGTGATTGCTCTGCTGATACGGCGCGGCCAGAGAAATGTTGGGCGCTGCGTCACAATAGTTTTTCTGCGTGAGAAATACAATGTGTGGCGGGAGTGCGTAAAAGACCGAAATGAGTGACTGTCACGCTCAATGCGTGACACTTGAGATCCCTGCTATAGTGGTCATCTAAAGGCAGATGAGTTCTAGAGTTTAATGGCAGCAGGCAGGAATTATTTCCTGTAGCTAGATCTAATCGATCTGCTAGATCTGGGATTAAAGTGCGTGCCACCTTTAGAGCAGCTATAGCTCGTGAACATCTCCACTCAGCTGTTCAATGGAGTTGTCAGAGGCGACCAGTGTGCTGAGGAGACCCACTCTGTCGGAGGAGATATCAGCAGGGAAACCTGGCCTTGTCCAAAGGCGCATGCGCAGATTACAAACGTAAACACTTTTTTTTATTACAATTTATTTAGTATTTTTCGGTATTTGTGCAACGACTATATCACTTTTAAATAGTAGCCTATGTGCAACTCTATAGTAAAACCATACTCTTCCAACACAGTTAATGTATTATACATGAATAAAATGTGTAGCTATATTAAACGTTAAGAAATTGTAGATCTATATTTCAATTTAGAAATTATGACAGCTATTAATATATTTTTACTATACCACAAAGTTCCGTAATGTGAGTTGGCATATTGTGAAACCAGTTGATTTGTAGGCCTATATAAGGCAAAGGCAGTTCTTGATCCAGCAACAGCCGACAGGTGTGTCTCGTCAAGTCATCGTCTGTCTTACTTCACACCAGACCGGATCTTCTAGAACCATGCTCCGCTTCAGACTCAGCACCACACTGTGTAAGTAGCCTACAACTGACCACTACAACACTAATTATGTGGGTTCATGTACAATTAGGAATGAAGTTTGATTTCTGGTGTCTTGCTGAAGAAGCTGAAGCTTTAATATAGGCTATATGTGATTGGAGTTAGGGTTCTGGGTTGAGTTTCAGGATAAGCAACGCATCTCATGAACGGGTCTTTTATGATATTGTACGAAAATGTATGCAGCCAAAACATGAGATCCTACGAAATTAGGAGACCGCGGCTGGTCTCGTGACTGTTGGCTACGAGCTCTATGACGCCGAGCGACAGTTGCTAGTTGTTTTTAACCCGCGGGCCTACATCCTTGTCTATTTAATACCAATATGCTACGTCCCCGAAAACAAAAGCCCGATTCGCACTTCGCACTGTTTGGCCAATATGGGTCATTTGCGGTGGAAATTTCCTTCTCATAATTTGAGCTATTACTGACCAATGTAAGTCATGTGAGACGTGTAGGCCTACTGAGCTCAGGGTAAATGAAATATTTTAATTTTAGATGGAACGTTACATCATCGATGGATGGATGGATGGATGTGTTTTAAAGAGACTAACTTTTGCTTACTTTCTCTTCCAGTGCTGGCAGCAACATGTTTGCTCATGACAGCAGGTAAATTTGAGTGAATCATGATGCTTACTTTCTGCATAGGCCTACAGTATGTGGCTTGAACACGCTTAACTTATTCTTTCATATCTGTTATTTTAGTTGTCTCCCAAGAGAAAGCTGTCTCCATAGAGAAAGCTGTCACCTGTGGCAGCAAAGGGAATGTCCAGCGCCTGAACTGCGGTATGACTGAACTCTTAAGTCTATAGGTCCACTGTGTGGTACATTTCAGTTTGAAGGCCTTGATAAACTGACTCAACCAGTAGAGGCATTACAAACATTTTGGGCTTTAGTAACCAGGAAAGTTATTGTTGCTGAGAGACCCATCTCTCAACAGCCCCAAACTAATTCCGTCATCAACTGTAAAATCACAGGATCAGCTGATCCTGTAGGCTCAGTCAATATGACAAATAGCCTACACATATTATTTCTATATAATAATGAAATGATCGGTCTTGTTTATTTTGGCTTTCCCGCCTTTAATGGACAGGAGGGAAGTGAGAAAGGTGGGAGAGGGGCGGGGGAGACATGCAGGAAATCGTCACGTCGGACTCGAACCCTTGACCTCTGCGTCGAGGCGTAAACTTCTGTATATGTGCGCCTGCTCTACCAACTCAGCCAACCCGGCCACATCCGTCTTGTTTCTTAATTTCTCCCTTGCAGATGGCGGAGTGATCCTTGTGCAGACAGCACTGTATGGACGTGCAGACGCTGTGACCTGCAGTGAGGGAAGACCTCCGGCACAGCTCGCCAATACACACTGCTCTCAAGCGGGCACAGTGGACGTTGTAAAGAAAAGGTACACATGTACAATCACAGAATAATAGATTTTTATTATTACACGTAGCCTATTCTAAATGGGACACTGATCATTAGGTCAATGATTCATTGTCACCAAGCTTTCAAAAATGAATGCATCATTTGTAGTACTTTGAGCTAGCCTATAACCGGAAAGTAGCCTATGCACCTCACCAACTGCAGCAGAACTCCAATTTGTCACTTCGAAGCTGCTGTATGCAGCAGAGATGAAGTTAAGAGCTCATTTGCAAACTGGTAGAATAAATGAAGACCATTAGGTTATGAGCTTCATCTCAACTAATCTGCTTTCATTCAGTTTACTTTTCATGAAGAGGTTAACATAGAATCAAACATTGAGAATATGTCTCCATGGGACACAGTATTTTCTAAAGGTCATCACATCATGCAGGTGAATGAACAATGACATGATGGGCTACTGCATATTAAAACGAGTGGTAGACCTCACGCAGTCTACGTTTCACACTACATATTTCACTTAACTAGCAGTTGCTACAATAGTGACACTATATTTTTTTTTTTTTTTTTTTTTTTTTTTTTTTTTTCTCCCTCTTTGTGCTAAAACATGCTTGTCATGTGTTTCCTTACAGGTGTGATGGCAAGAGGCAGTGTGAACTAAACATCAACGGTTTTAATACCTCTGATCCCTGCTTTGGGATCTACAAATACCTGGAAACGACCTACACCTGCCTCCCACCAACAAGTGAGTCACATTGAGTGAGTTTACATGCGCACCAATATTCCACTATTAGCCTACGGCAATATTCCGAATTTGATACAGGTCGTGTAAACTGTTGGATATTCCAAATAAGGCCTTTTTTCAGAGTAGCATTTTTCGATAGACATGTGGGGTATTCGGGTTTTAGAGGAATTGTATGACATGTTGTATACAGCGCAGTCGGAACATGCGTCTCAATCAATCAGGGTTCTTACCTTACCCCGCGTTTTACGGCCTCTTGCCAGTTTACGGCTTATGATCAGCTCTGTGCGTTGCTATGGTGTCTGTAAACAAACCAACCAGCCAACCGTTTGCAAGGCAGCAGACCTGATAAGAAAGAGAAACGGATACTTTTTAAACATTATCAAAGACTTGGATATCAACAGGTTTTTGGATGTGCACAGTTGCGCACACATCGCTGAGCCGACCTTTTCAAGAAGCTGGTTGAAGGAATAAAATGGGGACGCTGTGTTCGCATGCACGGTCCAACAAGTCTGCCATCGCTGGTCAACTTTTAAAGCCATTTTCCACGGCTACATGTAACGGGAATATTGGTGTACATTTTTCAGTAGCCAACTGCTGGGTCGCAATATCTTTCAGAATAAGGGTTAAAACCAGAATATGATGTGCATGTTAACATAGTCACTGTCACATGTCTGCGTAAATAAGCTGCAGGTTTTATAGAGTGATGTGTAATTCCCTCATGTTACTTTGACAGTTCAACTTGTTGCCTGTGAGGGCTCTTTGGCGCAACTCCAGTGTGGTAATATTTCTTTTTTTGCATTTATTGTGGAATGATGTGAAATACATTTCCAATGCAACAGACCTCTAAATCTTCAGTACATTGTGTCTTCTCCACCTTGCCAATTGTACCAATTGTTCTTCCTTTTTGACAGATCAAGGACAAGTTATATATGTGTTCAGTGCCCGCTATGGACGTAGTGACCAGACCACCTGCATTTACCAACGGCCTCTCGATCAAATTCAAAATATCTCCTGCTCAGGCCCCACACCCAAAGTTGCTGAAAGGTACAGCTGTACAACCTTTGCCGGATATATTGATAAAAAAATAAGACTTCCAAGAAACTATTTCCTATTGGCACAGTCCAAATTGATTGGAATTCTTGCTAGGAGAGTTGGAGATATTGACAAAGGGATCAAAGAAGGGAGGCATGTCGCATGCAAAACATTCAAGGCCTATAAAAACACATCTGGTGTTTTTCAAAGTATGGGGCATGATAGTCTATAGCCTTGACGTTCCACTTCCGGGATTGCGCCGGTGCCGCAGGAAATTCCACCAGATGCATGTATTGTCACCGATGTCCATGTCCTTCTGCTTTCTTTGTGTTGGAATTTTAAACTCGGGTGAATTTGAGGACTATGGTTAACTGCTCCTCAGCTCTCTGCTGGGTAAATTGAGACATCTAGCTAGACTATCTGTCCAATCTGAGTTTTCTCTCTCACAACTATTGTACAGCAACTGCATGCTTAGTTTTGCGGCACCTGTGACGATTGGGATCGGTTTAAAAAATACAAATAAACCAGAGCATGTTTTTCTCCCATCCCAGAATGCTATGTGGCCTAGCCAGACCATCCTCCACTCCACAGCGTGTGGATGGTTCTGGCAAAGCGAGACTAGGGACATTCAGACCGGTGAAGCATTGTAGACGTTCAGTGTGTTGTACTGCAGCAAGAAGAAACGGCAATCTCCAAAGAATTATGACGGCTATGACAGTCTGTAGTCATGCGTGCACTGGAGATTTCTTTGATACACAGGCTGAGATTTAATAACTTAAAGGAAATCACCACCTTATAATGCATATCAGATTTCATATGCTCCATATTATTCAAAGCCAGTTTTCACTCATTTCCCTTTGCATCAACAGCTGTAATGGGCGAAACAACTGTACCATCGCAGCAAGCAACTCAGTGTTTGGAGACCCCTGCTTTGGCACTTACAAGTACCTGAAGGTGGGGTACGCATGTAACTGTAAGTATATTGAAGGTTCACTCAGGAACGGCTACAAAAAACTCAGATGATTAAAAAAAGCCAATGCGTTGACTTACTAATTGCTTCTATTTAATATTTCCTGTTCTTTTGCAGAGCCTGGGACCACTCCGCTTCCATAGTTTACCTATGTAAGCATACTAAAGTTTCAGTCGTACCACAATAAACATGCATTCAATTAAATAATTTGTCAGTTTGTTCATTAGCTAGAGAAATGTAAAACGATACAATGTGTTCCAGAAACATAACTAATAAACCCAATATGAATATTTCTTCCCATAAAGGTTCAGAGGTTTTGAGAGCCAAAAAAATCCTCTGCTGCACAGGATGCAGTTTGTTGCCACATCGTTTGGTTAGGTAAAATTATGTGTGGTCTGGCAATGAGAGATCATTGCCAGAGAAAAATGTGGTTATTGGCATTTCTTTAAACCAATCGCAATAGTCTTGGATGGACGGTGCCTCTGCAAAATAGCCTCGGGAAGGAACTTGTTTTGGTGGAACGTGTACATTTAAAGGTTGTTTTGGTCGTGCAACAGAACTCAGATTGGACTGAGTCTAGCAAACTGTCTGGCTTTACCCTGCAGAAATCTGAGGAGCAGTTAACATATTCCTAAATCGACCAGACTTTAAAATACCAACACAATTAAAGCGGGAGGTAATGGACATGTGACCAATGAGGGACATCGGCAGAATTTCCAGCAGCACCTGAACAATCCTGGAAGTAAAAAGTTGATTATAGACTAGGTTAACATTAGCAGCTGTAGCTACAATGGCTGAACAAAGAATGCAAACACTAAAGCTAAACGGCAAATACTGTGGCATAAAGTCAAACATTATTTGCTGCTCAACTTTCAGCTGCAGCTGTAGTTCAAATGAGAACCTATAGGGCTAAAAGTTAGTGTTGCTTTAAAGGGGAAATGTCAATACTTGAAGTTGAACAGTAACACAAATCTTCAGGTCCAAGTTAGTCATTGTAAGTTAAACAAAATGTTACCTTAAGGAAACTTGTCTTTAGGGCTGAAACGATTCATCTAGTAACTCGATTACAAAAATTCCTCGAGGCAAAAACTCTGCCTCGAAGCCTCGTTAAATTCCTATGACGCGCACTATACACGCAGGGATCTGATTGTTCCACACGGACCGTTGTTCAGGAAGCGCACCACTAGCGCACGATACATTCTGAATTTAGCGCGATGGCGGAGAGTAAAGATGTCCAGAAACGGCAGAGAATGTCTAAAGTTTGGGAAGAGAACAAGGTGCAATGTGTCTACTGACCTGGCATACCACAGCAGTACGACTTTAATGATTCAGCATCTGAACCGAAAACATCCACTCCACGCTGTTTCACCGAGCATCGCTGAAACAAGGTAACGTAGCTAAGCAGCCGCTGATTTTAATCGCATACTGTATTTGTAGCGATGTCGTGATGCGGGTTGACTAGATATGATGTTTAGCTTTGTTTTTAACTAGTAAACTTATTCACGTTCAACTGCGAGAGTATAGCCTAAAAAAAGAACCTCTTTATACACACACACACCCTCGTCTCTCACTCTTCCGCGTACACACACACACAGATTGCTAGGTAACCATAGCAAATAGGCTCACCCCAGAAATTCTATATTAGTAGCCTAATGGTAAATGCTGCAGGTGTAGAAATCTACATAAAACATATTTACTTTGATGTCAGGGCTAGATTACAGCATGAAACTTAAATTAAATTGCCAAATGTTGGAGTTGAAATAAATACCTGTTCTTTTGAGAAAAGCCAAATTCTTGATCATTTTACACCCCCACATCATTTTCGTTATACATTATTTGTTTTGGTTGTTTCAAAACGCAAAAAAAAAAAATCACAATCGATTTAATTTCTACATTAATCTATTACAAAAAGAATCGATAGCTGCAGCCCTACTTGTCTTCAGTTTGTAAATACAAAAATAAGGATATTATGGACATACAGTCTGTTATGCTGATCATGCTTTAAGAAAGCAGCAAAAGGATTTATTAACATGACTACATGTGGTTCAAAATGCTGTACATTAAACAGAAATGTTACATTCGTCAACAGGCAACACTTCAATCACATGAAATTCTATAGGATCACACTTCCTGTGCTCCCTGAAGTAAAAATGATGTCATTTTGTTGCATGTTGTCAAACCTTAGCCTTGATGTCCCACGATGTTAATCTGTTAAAATGACTTCATGAAGCATGTGAGAGTGTAAACCTCAGAGGTTATCCACAGCAACGACTACCAAATAACTGTCAAGTTGCTGATGTCATTTGAGAGGTCGGTCTTCGACGGGTAGACAACCTTCAGGTTGCCGTCCTGGTCCACTGTACGGACCTGCTGAACGATCAGTTGGCTGGAGGTCTCGCTGCTGGCCGCCGGCTCTTGTGGGCCTCCCCCTTCCCCGTCTGACCCCGCCTCCTCCCGATTCTCCGCCGTGAATTTGTTCAACTCTGCCATTTTCTGTGGTGAAACAGGAAATGACTTCAAATTTGTGCTTTGTTGCATTTATGAGATGGACTTGAACAGACTGTAAAACTGAAGACACCATTTTTTTTTTAGATTGTTTCTGGGTTTTCTTTGATACATTTCAATCAAAAATGAGAAACCCCTGAAGTTTGAGGTTTAAATAAAGAAAATAAAGTAAAATAAACCCATAATGGGGATTGGGAAAGCGAGAGGTAGTGAACCTAAAGACACAAGATGTGTCCCAAATCCATAAACCATACTGCTAAACCTGTTTGAGTCGTGATTCACTCGGATCTTTAACCAGAGTCTTTAAATTGACTCACGAGTCTAGTATAATTAACTCTTATCAGTTGAGTCCTACAATTCAATCTAAAATGATAACAGCGCCACACACAAACCTCTTGCAACTTTAGCTACTACTATTCCTAGCCATCTTGGCTGCAAAAAGCTTTATAACTTACAATTTTGTGGGCAACAACAACTCCACAAGTCAACTCAAGCGACTGAGAACTTACCGAGCCGGAAGCTCTCAGACCTTGGGATTCATTCGAGAACTCACGAGTCATCGAGGGCTCGTGAGTGGTCGATGCTCGTGCGAGTCAGCCGGCTATGAGTGGATCTGATTCAGACGAGTGAGTGAAGTCTCTCCTCGAGTCAGGGTAAATCACAACAAACGCCATTCTTTCACTTCTGAAATAACATACAATGTTCTGCACGTAGCCTAGCTAGGCCTACTGTAGGTTTTGGTGTATAAACGTAGTATATTAAAATGCAATTAGGTCGAGCAGTCGATTTAAAAATAATAATAATAATGTATTCACTATGGGCATTTCTCCCGTTCCTGTTTCTATGTCTATGTCCTATATATTGCTTAGGCTACACTAAGTTAAGACAATAAATAAACCGTCTGGCTCAAAATGCTTTCTTTTCCGTGACTAAATGGCTCTCCTGTGAGCAGCTGCATGAAGTGGCGAGTGGGTGTGCGCTGTGTTTCCTTGGCGATTAAGCAATACTGACTCGAGTGATTCAAGTGACTCGCACAACCCGGTTCAGTGACTCAGAATAACCCAAATCCTTAAAAGGAACCGGGTTTGCCAGCCGTACTATATACTAATTCTATGCAGAATCATAGCCACAAATCATACATAAAGTAACCTTAAAACTATTGATTAATCCATATTATCTACAAGTGATAGAGCATCTAACTCATGGTGGTGTCTTTTAGTTTTCACATGAATAGTGATGACAAAGGTCCAGGCTTGGACCCAGACTCATTTAGAGAAATATAACGATGTTATTAACCCATAGAAACAATGGCCAAAACTATGAAAATAAAATCAAAGTTTTATTACTTGACTCATTCATTATTGACAGAGAAAAGCGAGAGGAAAAGTGAATCTTACTACAATCAGAGCGTCCATAACATCTTTACAGGTCTGCAGGCTGGCTGCACTCGTCACCTCCAAGAACAGCTCTTTGGTAGACTTCTTGATCTGTTAAGTAAAATCAGCTGATTATGTTATTATTTCTATCATACAGTGAGAAGGGAGACAAACTGTGGCATGTCAGATGTGTTACTGGGTTCAGTTTTCTCTGTGGACATAATTTCCACAGTATGACAGTATTCATATGAAATGCTCTCTTATTTGGAGGATAAAATGATGATAACCAGGAAGAAAACAGACATACACACCTTGGTTTTCTCACTGTTGGTAATAGGTGGGAATGAGATCACATGTCCCTCTGCATCCACTAGACAGGGATACATTTCTTTACCCTGCAGAAGCTGTAGGTATCTGTAAAAAAAAAAAAAGTTTAAAGACAACATTATAAAAGGGCTTAAGGAAATGTAATACCGGTAAATACATAAGTGATATTCTTTCGATGATAAACTCGAAAAATCATAAGATTCAACTCTGTTGGGGCTGTCAGCAGTGAAGATTCTTTGATTTGCAGGTTTCATTTGGTGTGTGTGTGTGTGTGTGTGTGTGTGTGTGTGTGTGTGTGTGTGTGTGTGTGTGTGTGTGTGTGTGTGTGTGTGTGTGTGTGTCACTGAGCTTGTCAAGTTGCTTGATATATATTAAACTGACATTTGATCCACTCAGTCAGTAGCACTTGTCATGTAACTGTAATGCATAAAAATATATATAAAAAAACAGTGGTTTAGATGATGTTATAAGTCAGACATGTCTATCATAATCAAGATCAACAGACCAATACATTTTCTTTTTAACACCGATTATAACTACCTGCAGAAATGTGGGCTTAATAAGCATGTGATGCCTATAATGTATTAACAACTCATTGCTCATTCAACACTGAGGATGAAACAAAATCAGACTAAAGCTATGGTTCAAACAACATACTTACACTGCCCTCATGTGTTCAAACCATAGACTCTAAAAATAGCATCCCAAGTTATACAGATGTTTTGTACAACACTAGACTGGGTAAACTCAGTCCGATCTGCCGGCGATTTGATTTCTGCCTGCAGCTCAGGCTGGAAACCTGTACGTTTATCTATCCTGCTTCCGTTCGCAATTTTGTGGGAACCAATCACTAACTGGCTGGCTGATCACGTTTGCGCATGACTGACGCGTTTCATTTTTACCCACAAAACGGAATAAAGTGTTAAGTGGATCCATGCCTGTTTGTTGTACGTTAGTTAGGTTTTGGTATGTGAGGCAAAGATGAACCTACTTTACTGTTTGGAGGCTTGCAAATGCAAGCCTCCAAACAGTAAAGTAGGTTCATGTTAAATTGTGATATAACCAGTTAACATGGGCGTATATTTCTCTCATATGTTAACCTGAGTGAACTTAGACTAAAAGTCCAATGTATAGATAGAAATCACAAAATCATGTCAGTGGTGTGTAGTGTAGTGGTGTAGATGACATAGAAGTCGGTCAACGTAAACTGCTGATGTTTTCAGCGATATCCATTATTTTGTCTCACTTGCAAACACTTTGTGAAAACGTGAACCTCTGGCACTCGAGGGGCGGAGGCAGAGCAGAACACAGGGCAGGGCCTTGTTGAATATCCACTGATTTCATGCCAATATATCACCACTTAACATGATCACCAGCTAAACTGGCACACCGGCCACCGAAGTGCAGCACTCCCATGGCAGCAACCCGTTGATGCCGCTGTCGCTGCTACGTCACCTGGATCGTTGGTCTGATTGGTTGAAGGACTATCCAATTACGTACGGAGTCATTTGAACTATTCCCGTTGATCACGCCTCTTGTGTAGAGAAAATACAGAGCAGACTCCTCAGATTAATGTTCAATCTTAAAAGATTGAGCTTGGTCTGGTGATGATAGCCAGACTAGTATAACACTTTAATGGAAAGTGTTTTGGTATACAAGTTGTTTTTAATTTTGAAAATCAGTTTGTGTCTCAAACACAAAAGGTTTTAACTCAAACTTTCCTCCCTGGACTCCAGCCTGCAGTTAACTAATGAGGATCTTTCAAAAACCCTTTCCTCAAGAGAGAACAGAGAGTCATAGGTTGCACTGACTTGTGGAGGCCGGTGACATTCTGCCTCTTCTTCTGCTTCCTCAGCTCCTCCGCCTCCAGCTGAAGGTGTCTTATCAGCTCGACGGCCGTCATCTCCTTCCGACCCAGCGACACAACCTTAAAAAACACGTGTTCTCATAAGAGCTTCATGGTGACAAATACAATAGACCACGTAACAACTGAACTGAAAATGACAATAACTCGCACAAGACTTCTATGAATGCCAAAACAACTCTGATTACTTTATCTATCGGATTGGTTTACTGCATATGACATATTTCTTTGGTGTCTGGCTGGCATTAGAATTGACATACCTTCAGCTGAGTAGGTGGTTTGACATCATACATCAGGGGAGCTTTGAGAAGCTGCACATCATGAGTTGCAATGGTTGCGATGGTCCTTTTACCACACAAGTCGTCATGAAGCTTTGTCTAGTAAAAAAACACAGGTGAGCATTTTTTGTTACTACACCGCACACTTATTTTATAAGTCATGCACCACTAAAATGGTAGGCCTATACAATGTATAGCACCTTGGGAGGGAACCTTACCTGAGCCACCAGGAACCGTTTGAGTGCGTTCCCAGATTTTAGGTTCATGCCTCTGACCACGCAGCACACCAGGTATGGTCGAACATCTTTCACCTCAGCACTCACTGTGACGGTGAGAGCTGTAGGAGTGTCCGAGACGTGGAGAACCCTCACCACCATCTTGTTTAGTTCCTCCACCTCGTCCTGTCCGTCTGCCACCTTCTCCTTCTTTTTCCTCTGCTGCCTTTTCCCCTTGTCTGCCTTGCGACCCCCGTCCGCGTCACCTCCGTCCTCTCCCTGTCTTCCTTTTCCTTTTCCTCTGAGGTAGTCGAGGATGGACTTGGTCTGGCATCCGTTGACCATCTTTTCCAGACGTTTGTCGTTCAACTTGTTGCCTTTGAAGTGAATCTCCTTCAGCTTGGGGCAGTCACTCAGGTCAGAGGGGATCTCACTCAGCTTGTTGTTAGAGAGGTCCAGCACCTGGGAACACAGACGTTATTAGGTAAAGAAAAAATACACTCACTCACTCACTCACTCACACACTCTCACTCTCTCACACACACACACAGTATACTTCATTGCCACCTTGTCTCTCGTGTTGAGGTTATCCACCAAACTCTGTTTAAATATCTGACATTTTCGTGCTGCATTGAATATTAACAAATGTAGAACCTCTTTAGCTAGAATTTTAGATATACACCATACATAGTAACCGCTTATTTTAAATTCGGAGTACATTTGATCCACCCAGTAGCATTTGATACGTATATAAGAGCCGGTGCTTGGACAATAGATCTGGGATTAAAGTGCGGCCCACCTTTAGAGCAGCTAGCTTGTGAACATCTCCACTCAGCTGTTCAATGGAGTTGTCAGAGGCGACCAGTGTGCTGAGGAGATCTAGTCTCTCGGAGTAGAAATCAGCGGGGAAACCGGTGATGTGATTCTTAGAGATGTTGATGGTGGAGAGCTTAGTGCACTGGATCAGTCCCTCTGGCAGGACCTTTAGGCTGTTACAGCTCACATTGAGAGTGTTGAGCTCCTTTAACTGAGTGATTCCCTCTGGTAAAACGCTGAGGTTGTTGGCTGAAAGGTCCAGGACCTTCAGGGACTTCAGTTTACCGACGACATTCGGGATGGAGACGAGCTTGTTCCTGCACAAGATAAGGCTTTGAAGGTTTGTCAGACGTTGGATGTCCTCGTGGATTTCTGTCAAACTCGGGCACTGGCTAACTTCCAGATAATTCAGCAGTGTGAGGGAATAGATAGCAGAGGCGAGTCCCCCATTAGAGGAAATCCTCTTGTCAAAAGTTGGACCCTGGAAAACCAGTTCACGTCTCTTCTCTGTCGCTGCTTTCTCTATTTCTGGCCATTTCTCCATATCATCCATGCTGCTTAACAGACCAGTTGTCTAGCTAGCTAGCTAGATAACCGAGACTAGCTACATATTATACATAACATCCGTTTAGATATTTCAAAATAAAGTACTATGTTGTTGATGTATAGGTTTGTGGATGATGAATGTACGTTTGCCTCAACATACCAATACCAACCGAATTCTATTCGGAACGAAACTTTAACAACTCGGAAGGATGAGTAATATCTACTTAAAAAACTTAAATTAATACATAATTCTGAACCTTTATATAAGCTTATTTTGGAGACAAATGTCTGACTTCCTGTAGTAACCTTAATACATCCATGGTAGTCGATGGTAGTAACAGGCATGATGTTCTGATGGGCCAGGAAGAAGTTGTGAAAACGCATTATAAAATGTATTTTTGAATGTTTATCACTATAATAGTAGCCAAGATGTAGGCAGAAACATATTACAATCAGAGGTGGGTCCCGGAACAGTTAAATATACAAAACGACTGATTTTAAAAGCTACTTGTACGCGTTTAAAACTACATTTACCATTGTCAGTCATACTATTGCGCATGTCCGCGCTGGTTGTTGTCAGCGGTGGTTATGGAGATGAGATGGGACTACGAACTGTCAACATTACGGTGATGTTTGTGGTAAGATATCTTTGAAATACCCACAAGAAAATGTTATTTATTCTAAAAGGTATACCTACAAAATGTAGAAATAACGAACGGCAGTTGTCAGGACATTTTTTTGAATTTGAGCCGGTCAAAATACCTTTAGAATACAGCTAATGTTGCTGTAAGACGACTAACGTTAGCTAGCAATGTTGGCTGATTGAGTAGTTAGGCTAACTGTTAGCTAGCGTTAATGCCCCCGCCCAACATGTTCATGTCAGTAAGAAGGCCTCCTCTGTTCTCCTCCTACCCAAGAGAGTTGCGTATACCATTTCCAAGATAGTTTTTTTTTTTATCTGAAGAGAACCATACGCTAAACTTCATGCAGTAAACTGTCTGTTTAATATTTTCTGTCTACTGTGACACAAATAAACCCTTCAACAAATCTTTAAGCCTCTTGCATTTGACATAACGTTACTTACAGCTCCTATACTGACTCCTGACATACATTCAGTACACATAGCTAGCTACATGATGAATAAAGTACAAGTTAACATTGCTACCGGTACCGAATGGTGTTATGTAAGTTATGGAGTGAATTAAATATATTTTTTTATTCTATTCTTTATTAAAAGTAGTCGTTGCTGTGTAATTGCTGAGCACCATTTGTTCAAGGATAGTGATATTAAACTTATATATAGTGATATTAAGTTTTGGTGTATTGGTAATATTGCCTCTTGTTGTAGCTAAGTGCTTTAATGTTAGATGGACTAATAGGTTCTGTGACAGTCCTTGAGATTATTCTATACACATGGTTGGGTACATTTGTCAGTAGTAGTGCTGATACAATACCTGAGTTTGGTTACTAATACCTAAACTATACTTTTTTTTCATTACTTTACCTTGAGAAATATACACATTTGTTTCTACAAAAACATTTTTTTCATTCAGAAAAAGAAGCCAAAGTTCTCAAATGTTGAACTCAAGCAACCATACAAGAAAATTGGCAAACATTTAAATCTGGAACTATCTGCTCAAATAATTAGTAAACTGGACTGAACATCTCACCAGACATCTAATGCCAGTTTTCAGTCCTTAACAGTACTTGGTGCAATGGACACATTTCAGTCTGTAAGAAAGACGTTTGATACCCAGACTTTTAAAAAAAATAAAAAAGATGTAGTTTCTTGGTTTAAACTAGACATACAATACAGAGGCTTATACTTATTTTGTCCATTGTCAGTAGAGCAGCTCCAGGCATTATGCCAGTGTAATGTTAGATGCAGATCACTCAATGGCATCATCATTCACATTCACCATTTTCACTAATTGACCTTCTTTGCTCTTTCAGATATTAAATATTAGATATTACAAGATTAACATTTCTTATTTGTGTTCTATCAGTGTCCATTGGAGGGATGCCCAGAAAGATAGGATTCATTGTGGTCAACTCTTCAAGCCATGAGGACAACTTCAGTGCCAAGGAGCTTATGGTCCATGCACCCACAGTCAATGGCTGGAGATCCAGCAGGTACATTAACACAGCACTTTACAAAAACATGTCAGTTTCATGCATGGTAGCTCTATGTCTTCCTAGGCCGCAAGAGCAATACACTTCTTGGCAGTTTTTCATCATTTTGTTCTACCTTCTTAGAAAAACTCAACATTGTATGAATCACATATTCCGCAGGCTGTGTTCCTACCCTCAACACATCACCCTCCAGCTGGTGGAGAGAAGTAGAGTGAGGAAACTGCAGCTGCTGGCCCACCAGTACTTGATCCCAGCGAAGGTGGAGTTCCACATTGGAGACACCCTCCCTGAAACCAGCACATCAGGTTTCCCTGGGCAGCTTCGCAGACTCGGGTGAGACTCCAGATTTGGTCATGCTCAGTTTTGACTTCCACCCTTTTTGTGTATTTTTTTTCTATAATTGCACATTAGATTACGGTAATGCAAGATCGTTTCGGAGATTAGGATGATGCAGCATACACAAAGTTGTTTTTAAGTGCTCAAGTGAAATGGCTTTTTCTGGTGGGGACAGTCTCTCTTAGGCACCTGGTGATGATGCTCTCCAGACATTCAGCTTAGTTCCTTTTAGAGCTGCACGATATGAGGAAAAAATATGCAATACACGATAGCGTTGTTGAATATCGCGATAACGATATTACTTAATAAATGAAATTAACAGATATTAAAATGTACTACTCAGTTCTGCCTTTCTTTTGCTTTCAGTATTCTTCTAAAATACAACAAATTGCATGTTGAATTTAAAACAAATAAAAGGAAATCATTTCTAACATTCTTTTATTGAACAAATTGAACATTGACAGGCACCACTAAAAAAGAATGACAGTTACACTTTAAAGTGCAGTTGTCTACTGATATTTTCTTTCAACTGACATAAAAAAATCTCGTAGTGTCTATTGCGATATCTTGCAACCTTTCGCGATATGTATATTGACCCGGTTGATGTCACGATGACGATAAAAAAAAAACCCGATATATTGTGCAGCCCTAGTTCCTTTGATCTGGTTTTGATAGTGTATCTAACTAACCACTCCAGGAATGACGCCACAACAAAAGAGGGAGATGCACAGCAACGTAACAATAACAAAGTAACATTTATTAAATAATAATTCAAACAAGAGAACGATGAGGTGTAATTGTCAGTATCAGTGATGAATGAAGGTGTATGGATGTAATGGAGAATGTGAGGTGCATGTTGTCAGTAGTTAACAAAGGTAAAAACTCAAACAGAGAGAGAACATGCTGGTGCGCAGATCCAACAAAGCCATGTTGGATCTCCAAAAGGGCATTTGATAGTCTAGGTTATGGCATTTTGCTGTATAAATTAAGAGCCATTAGTTACAGTATGAAACACCCCACAGGGATAAACAAAGTACAATCAAACAAAGTATCTGTACAGTGTATCATCACAAAATTAAAACGTAGCATTTTAGTCTTGCTTATGTCAGCATAGGAGTTGGACTGAAAAACTACACTTGATTCTCACCACAGGTACGTGTCTTTGTCAGACAATAAGAAGACAGCCTTCAAAGCTCGGGAGCTGAAATCAGTCCATGTAGATGCCATCGGAACATACCTGAGAATAACCTTCCATAGGAGCCATGTCAACCATTATAATCACCACAATCAGGTAGTCTGGTAGACGGTAACGATGCACCGACACCACTATTTCACTGCCGAAAACGTTTGTCTGATGCAGAAGACTGATCCAAACTGTGAGCAACGTGGTTTATGTGTTGTTCTACTTCTTTTGTGAGTTGTAAAAAGTGTTTTTAGTCAATGTTGCCTTCCAGAACTAATTAGGTTACCTTAATGAGAACTAAACAACAACACCTTGTTTAAAAGTATCTCACCAATAACAGCCGCTATAGAAGCAGCCATTTCTGTAAAAAGCGTCTTTCAAACATTAGTGTTTTCAGATTATTTAAAGTCATTGGCTATTTTTCTGGAATTTCTTCCAGTGTTTGAAGCACAGAAATGATTCTAGTCTTGTTTTCTGCTGCATGAGGCTCCCAGTAGTAGCACTAAGCCTGGTATTCAATAGCAACACATTATAATGATGTGTTTTGGTCACATGAAAACATTTTAAAGACTTCTGTAAATGTGGCTGATAGATACAGTATGTTAAAGGAAACATACATTTTAGCTTAATTCAAACGTGTTCTGTAGCTGCCTTCCAATATTAAATTGAGTGGCTTCCCTGGAAATGTGTTTAAAAACTGCTTTAGTAGACAATGTTTACCTACTTAAGATACTTTTTTAAAACTCTTAACACAGTAACACCCCGACCTCACACAATTAGCCAAATAGGCTAATTTGTTCTGCTCAAAACCACATTTTGTTCATTAAATACCAACTCTACATTTCAAAATGCAAAAAAAGACAAAAATGTTCTCTTCATACCGGGCAGCTTCCAGGTATGAATGTGTAACTGTAAATGTGACAGATTGTTGTTGCAATTGAGAGTTTATTCTCAATTGACTTACCTGGATTAATAATTAATAATAATAATAATAAAAAATACACTAACTCTATCAAAACACGACATACCAATAATTTCCTCAGCCGGGCACTGCTGTTTTTGACACATTACTCAAGGTAGGAGTAAATAGTGCATTTGTTGAGTACTACTTTCAGTAGCGAATTAATACACATTTGGTGCTTAAATCATTGTTTATAGCAGCAGGACGGTGTATGGTATGTGCGATTGACTCAAAACAAATTACAGTGCGTGTGTTCATAATGAAGGAACATTTCGCCTAGTGTGGCTCACTGATGAGAAATAAGTGAGATCAGGCTTTGTCTACACATGCAGTACTTGTTAGTAGGATCAATTCATTGTTGGTCCCAGGCTTTTCATGTGATTTGTTGATAATAATACAAATATAGAATATCACCAGCCTCATCCTTTAAACTGCAGTAAGATTTGTCATTAGTAACCTCCCAATACACCCATTTACCACATGCATTGATTTTTTTATTTTCTTTCGCTGTTCTGTTCAACCACCTCACCAACATCTGTTTATGATTTCAGGTTGCTTTGGTTGCCATTAATGTTCTGGGAGATTCTGTGGATGGCAATGCTTTTAACACTATTGTAAGTGAGCACTCTCTTCACCCGTCACCCATCTCAGTACTTTCATCCACACAGCATTAGGTGGGGCTGTTGTGCTGTTGTTTTGTGAGAGAATTGCTCAGTCATCAGTCACTTAAAAAAGGGTTGATTGATGTTTCCTCATCCATGCACTGACACTTTGAACTTTTGGCATGGGAAAATGGGAAACAAGTCCATTAAACGAAACAGGTGAAATAAGTGTTCCTCACATATCACATCATTTATTTATTCTTCCTGAAACTAAACACATATTCAGATCATGTTTCTCTTCCTGTTATGCTGTTATTGGCTCTGTGCAAAGTTAAACATTTATTTTTTTATTTTTTTAGAATTCAAAGTAGCAATACTAATGGGGATGGACATACAATACCTATGCAAATCCAGTACAATAAATATAATAGATATATTGCATGGGTGTTTTATGTATTTATTAGTATTGACCGATCCAAAGACACTGAAGTGTGTGTGTGTGTGTGTGTGTGTGTGTGTGTGTGTGTGTGTGTGTGTGTGTGTGTGTGTGTGTGTGTGTGTGTGTGTGTGTGTGTGTGTGTGTGTGTGTGTGTGTGTGTGTGTGTGTGCGTAGGTGCGTGTATATGTGTCAGGAATGTAGTAATGAGACACAAAGGGAGGATAGTATGTAATCACACAGGAGGCCTTTAGTTTTCCAGTGTAATCAGATAGCCATGCAGACAGACAGGTTTTGGAGGACACAAACACACACAGACACAAACACATGGAAAGACACGGACACACACTCACACATATTCCAGTGAACAGGCTGTGCATTGTTGCTCCACTAATCCGACTCTGAGCACCTCCACCATGGCAGTGATCTTGCCTGGAGGGTCGGCTTGTTCTCTTCTATCTGTTCTGTGAGTGGAAGTTGCGTTTGTCCTGTGGAGGGACACCGTGGTATGGATACAGGGAGAAAGCTTATTTAAGTATGTGCTGCTTTAAATATGTCAGATCATCCAAATTATGAAGAGAAACACATATTTTATCTTACCTCTACAGGGTATCTAGCCACACAGATCTGTCTTGAGATTTCTGCCTCCACTCCAATGCAGTGGAGGTGTATGGGATTTTGTTCATGGTGATTGAGCTACAGCTACAGCTACAGCATTGAAAAAGTGTGATGATTGATGGTAAATAGAATCTTTTTTTGCTGTCACAGAGATACCGAAGCTGCCTTCATGGCCTCCATCAAGTCTCCATCATATATAAATCTCATCTGTGGAGGTCAAAGGTTTTCTCTTAGTTTTTTCCCTTGAGTACCATGATATGTCAAAATGGGCTCTGGGAAAAAGGCCTAGAGGTGTGTTATTCCGGAAACTTTGAGGTGCCCTGTTATGCTGAATTATTTACCCAACACATCGTCACCACTTTTCATAGGGGCTATTTTTCTTTGTTGCAGAGTAGTTTCAGAAAACTAATGACTGCCTGTGGACTGCCTATTTCTATGCTATTAT
Source organism: Gymnocephalus cernua (assembly GCA_023631565.1). NCBI lineage: Eukaryota > Metazoa > Chordata > Actinopteri > Perciformes > Percidae > Gymnocephalus > Gymnocephalus cernua. Next base: position 19,268,240 of record CM042433.1, read on the forward strand.
TGCTGTTATTTTTAAATGATGTGCATACTGCAGACTAAATTCCATTCACCTCTGTCATAATTGAGTGGAGGCAGAAAGTAGTGAGAGAGTTTTTTTGTTTGTTTTTTGTAAGTTGGGTGAACTGTAGTTCCTGAGCATGAAACAAAAATGTGCTTATGGCCAGTGCAAAAACATCAGAGCTAATCGGTGTCGATGACTGATGAAGATAATGTAAGATTAACACATAAAAACCCATCCTCAAAAGTTGTTTTAGTCGTGCGAGAGAAAACTCAGATTGGACAGATAGTCTAGCTAGCTGTCTGGATTTAGCCTGCAGAGATCTGAGGAGCAGTTAACCATAGTCCTCATAAATCCACCAGAGTTTAAAATTCCGACACAAAGAAAGCGGAAGGAAACAGACATCGGTGAAAAGATATGCATCCCGCAGAATTTCCTGCGGCACCGGAGCAATCCCGGAAGTGTAACGTCGAGGATATAGACATATTAAACCATCAGTCTATCCATCATAGCTTTTTTGCTTCCTCTTAGTAATCTATCTAAAATAGTGACATATTAAAACATATTTGGCTGCTTTTTATCCTCTTGGAATATATTTTAGCTTATCATTTCAGGCAGAAGAACTACATAGTGTATGATTAGATAAGTGTGTTGTATTCTTTGTGTTCCTACCTATCACTGGCAGACAGGAAGTTTGCATATTAAATGCTGATTTGGTGCTCATGAAGTACAGCATTATAATGTCTTCAGTAGACACTGTTTCCTTCTCTTATAATGATTGGCCACTTATGACGTCAGGTGATGTTCGCAGTGTACCTACTGTATTGAATTACAAGTTTCCATATATGGCCGTAGCCTGGAGGTGCTGATTAATGATTAGATTTGGGTTTTTGTGTGTTTTTTGTAAGTGTACTTGTATTACTGTCATTTTAAGGTCCAAACATTTTTTTGTTAAAGTCATTCTGACTGATCCTCACTTTTGAAAGGATGATGTTTTGGTCAGTTTTAGGTTAAGGTAAAGGGTCAAGTTGAAGATCACCTTAAAAGCTAATGGTTTTAGAAAACAATTATCAGATCTTTCTGCGCACAGTAATACAAGAGTATATATGCATGTGTGTATGTGTGTGTGTGTGTGTGTGTGTAATTTGTCCATCTGTTTACCCCCAGCCAAGCAGAGAGCAGCTGATCGAACAGTACCTCAACAGTACCCAGCTGGAAGCCGCCTTGGACTCGACCTTCATGGGGTGAGGCTAGGCCATTGAACCCGGGTTTCTTTGTCTTGTGACAATAACATTGTTCAACAAAGCCATTTAGTCTGGAAGCCAACCAATAAGGCATTCAAGGTCACTCACATTTGAAGACAATGCAGGTGGCAGCTCGTACAAAGAGGAAAACACATTGCGAAATATTTCTTTTTTTCTTTTTTTATAAATCAACCCCCAAGGGACGGTTCATCTCAGGGTCTCACTTCTTGGGGGTCGGTCAGTGTTTTTCCCCTTTGATCAGGATTTGCACAATACTGAGCCCATGTAACTGATGATGACACATGTATTCTACTGTACACTGGCATTATCTCAAGGGAATTTAGAGACTAAATCAGCTATTCTGTTTTTTATATTGTTACAGCGCTTCAAAAGTGTAACAAGCTCAGACCTGAGAGAACGAAAGAAATGTTTTAATGTTTAAAATGTCGTTTTTGTGTCCTGTCTTGCACCCAGTAAATGCGAGTCTATCTCTCCCTTGGACGACCTGGCCTTCGACATGTACCAAGACCCCGAAGTTGCCCAAATCATCCGACTCCTAGACCAAAAGAAGCAGGACATGGTCCAGCAGGAGAAATACCAGCAGGCTAAGAATCTGAAGCAGGCCATTGCAGACCTGCAAAAGGTACTGTAGCTGCTGGGAGGCAGACTGGGTGGCTACAATACATTGACACCAAATATTTGCTCTCGTGGTTGCGCAGTATGCACCAAAAATACCAGGATGTGTTGTCTCTTTATGTGTTACTCACAGTCTGAAAAGGTTTTACAAAAACTAATATTTAAGGCATTCAAAAGATTAAAAAAGGCTTAATTATAGTTACAAGATTATTATTAAGCTAACCTAAAGTAATCACCAACTGGCTCTTGCTCTATACCAGAGATCTTCAACAGGGGGTCCGGGGCCCCTAGGGGGTCCTCAGAGTTGCTGCAGGGGGGCCACCAAATTTTTGTTTGATATTTCTTTGAAAGTTTTTCTTATTGCTTTTTTAAAAAAAAATAGAATATGCCTGAAAATAGACCATTACCATGAATCCATCATATTATTAGCAAAGATAAATCGGCCGATTTGTAAAAAACAAACAAAAAAAACATTTAATTTACACAATATTGATGATTCGCTTCAGTTAAGCTTAAGAATACACTGTGCCTTTCACATGTATGTTTCACATTAAATCATGATGTATAAATATAAATACTGATCCATCCATTTTCATCTATCCAGCCCAGTTTAATATGAAACTAAATCTTTATACAATATAAGTAGTAGGGGGTCCCTGCTCTGTCTCTCTTTCAATTATGGGGTCCTTGGCCTAAAAAACGTTGAAGACCCCCGCTCTATACTACACACACAGCCATGAGAATGGTGTCAGTGTGATTATGTAACTCTTGGGAAGAAAGCAATTGAGCATATTTCACAAAAATGTTGAATTATTCCTTTAAGTCACTTACAGATGTTGCACTCTGCTTCATTCACTCACAGTTATTCATTCTAAAGAATATTTACCCCACATAGCTGGACTGCAAACTGCAATTTTAGTGTGAAAAGTAAAGGGACGAGCTGCCTCAGAACAGTTGACGCAGGTATATTACCATAACAGCAATTTAAGGTTGGACTTCAGTATTTAGCTATGTTACAGTTGCATTGTGTCAATGTGGTCTGGAGAATGTGCCTTTGTTTCAGTACAAACAAGTAGAACGTGAACACACAGGTGCACAGACACACAAGCACACATATGCTTTAGTTCCCTGGTTACTGGAAGTATTTTGTTTTCCAGGAAAAGGCAAGTGGATTTTGGCAGAAAATCACGGGAAAATACGGGGATCTCTACCTTCAGAACTTATTCTAGAACATTTGAATAAGTACATTTACTCAAGAACTGTGCATAAATACAATTTCTACTAGCTTTCTACTCCACTACATCATAGTGGGAAAAAGTGTACTATTTACTCCACTACATTTATCTGACAGTTACTCAGCAGAATAAAATTTTACACACAAAACATATGATCTTATTAAATATGATGCATTTTTATAGATACTACTACTACTAAACTACTACTACTACTACTACTGCTGCTGCTGCTGCCCCAACAGTATGTTACATAGTGGACCTTAGCACTACCTCGACCAGCTACAACATTAAAGAATCCACTATTATATTATGTAACAAATAAACAGTGATAGGGGGGGTCATACTGCAATGAGCACTACTACTTAGCTGATATTTCTTATTTTCTTTTTTCAATGCAGAACTCTACTTGTAGTGGATTATTTTTACATTGTGGCATTGCTACTTTTACTTAGTTAAATAATCTGAAAATATATTCCACCACTGTTCTAGACTCCTTTACTCCATGTTATCTCTATTGGCTTTTGCCATCTCTTTTTTACTTTGCAAACAATGACCACATTTATCGTAGTATGGAAATAATCCAGGTCCAGATATCACCATCCCATCCACTGCTACTGATAATAATTTCTCTTATGCAAATCTCAACTCTTGGGGGCTTGTATTTCCTCTCCAGATATCTAGTGATATTTCACCAGTTTGTAACAGTAGTTGTTAAACATTGTTCAGATTCCTGTTACTGACCTCCTTTGTATACAGCGTTACCATGCTGACCATGAATTCTTAATGAGCTCAACAGCTGCAGGGATGGTCCTCAGGTTAGAGCTGGGTACCGCATTCATTACTTTTTAGGCACCGACTGAATTGCCTCCTTACTATCGAGTATCGAAAAAAGCCCGGTCATTCAGTACCAAATTTCAATACCTAAGGAGCAAATCTCATCAGCGTCAGTGCTTCTACCAAGATCTAATAATGCTTGTAATTTGCTGTCTAACGTTACAAAACTCTACGTTACGCACAGAGACGGGGCTCACGTAGTAGGAGCTGAAAAATAAATGAAAAGACTTTTGCCGTAATGTTGTAGTTCCTTTTTTTTTTGGTTCAGAAACCAGTATCAAAGTCACGGTATTGGTTTCAGTATTGGTATTGAAATTCTAGTGGTATTTGAATACCATTGTTTGATACCATCCCTACCTTAGGCATTGTCTCTCCGACTCCTAACCACAAGCCTTTCGGTAACCAGATAACACGCACACGCACGCACGCACACACACACACACACACACACACACAACATTTGGCAAGGTAGTCATGCTGAAAATCCCTTGTCACTACACCCTCAGGATGTCAGATGATGTTTTTGGTGTCACAGGATATGTGAGAAGACATGATTAAACAAAGGAAGGACAAAAGCAGTTCTCTGGCTCTACCACCCATCATCTTCAGCATAAAGGGTGCCAGCGGTGCCATCATAACTCCCATGCTGCAACTAAACTTTGGAATTCACTACCCACTAGTATCTGCATACTGAACTCCATGACCCACCTTTTTAAACTAGCTTACTCATTTTAACTGCAATAACTGCATCTTATTTAACATCAATCTTAACTCGTTGTGCCATGATTTGTTGCTTATTGTATGTTTTATTGTTGATTTCCTTCTGGAGATCCCAAATATAAATTGGAGAAACCGTGTTTATTACACCAAACGTTTGTCCAAAGAGAGTAAAGAATCACAAAGCGTTGATGTTCAGACTGTGTCGCTTGGCACCTGATTAGCAACTTATTACAGATTTATGGAGTTTCCTGACTTACTGGAAGTTGTTGTCATAATTCCAGCCTGTAAATCTTAATGATTCACCATGTGGCACGCTCACTCTGTTATGTGGCACCAGGGCTGTATTATTGTGCAGGGCAGAACTCCCTGTGTCATATCCATTTCCAAACCAGCTCAAGCTCGATCATGGATAATTACAATTTCAGTCTTATTTGTGTAGTTTTGGCCATTGTTTCTATTGGTTATGATAACTCTGTGCTCACCAAAGTAATTGCCTAAATTGCTCTGTGAACACAGTGACATCAGTACAATGAGGTCCAAGGCGGCAACAAGCGTTTGTATGATTAGACAGGTTGTAAACAATATGAGGATTTAGCCAGATTAAAGGTGCAATATGTAATACTGACAGCTAGTGTTTATAGTTACTGGAGATAGTCGTCTCCCCCGCCCCCTTCTCCCCAGACTCGAAGTTCAAGTTGGTTGCCAGGCTGAGACCGCAGCATCCACAACAATGTTGCTGGACGCTTGTCTCACATAGCCAAACATTACTTCACAGCACAGCGGAGTAGCTAAAGTTAGATGCTGGCTATATTGACAGTCATAAAAGCCCGTGCTCACGCGGAGCTCTGCACCTAACTTACAGACACACTTTCTCGGCTTAGAATTACGGTGAGAACTGCTAAAAATTACACTACCTTGCCGTCCTCTCCACCCGACTGAACACACTTTATCGTCTTAGAATTACGGCAACAATCGCTAAACACACTGCAAACTCACGGTCCTCTTCCCGATTTACAGCCCCCCTCACTTGGCTTAAAATAACTCACCGTTGCCGGCTACGGCCGCTGAACAGGCTACACGTTGTAAACAGCCGTGGCCCACTTGCCTGGTCCACCGGTAACGTTAGCAGTTAGCAGGGTTATCATGGCAGCATTAGCCAGGACTAGTCGGGATCACTTCACTGGCTGTGTCTCAATTGTTTTTGCAAGTAACCAACTCGGGTACTCTAGCTGTATAATTCAATGTGAGTACATGAATGTTGAAATGACATAAAATGCCCGTCCCTTGACTGCTTATGTTTCTTGCCCTGTTGAACTTCTTTTTAGTAATATCATTACATTCCCTAATTTCAGCAATTAACTTGGCGAGTACAATATAAGCATATATAAGATCAAAGTTGTAATAAACTGGAGTAATTCTTTAAGAAAACACCACGCCAAGAACGACACCAGATGCAATTGTAATTTAGACCAGGACCAAAACAGGCTCATGAACAGAACGGTATCTTTCCAAATGTGAAAATAATGATTTGTGTCTCTAAGTGCAGTAGCTATATCAGCAGGAGCTCTACTTTCACCTCCAAGATGAGTGCAGATGATGGCAAACAATCCCTTAAACTGTCAGCAGTGCTAGAAAAAGAGTTTTAGTCAATCCAGGCCCACACTGATGTAAATCGAAGACGTGAGACCATGAGGAGACTCATACAACAGCCCCGCTCCCATGTGTACCTGTCTAAACATACAGTGAAGGCTCAATGTGTCTTTACCGCTGCTTTTCATGGGCTCTTTCAGGTAGGGGAGCGTTTGGCTCGATATGATGTGGAGAAGCGATGTGCGATTGAAAAGGAAGACTATGACCTGGCCAAAAAGAAGAAAGAGCTGATGGAGGAGTACAGGAGGAGCGTCTACCAGCAGCTGGAAGTCCACAACCTGCTGGACATGGCAATGGTCAGTGGTCAACGGTTACTGATGAGGGCGCTTCACCTGTGTAGTAACAGCAGAGGGACTGTGTGCGTGATGGAAAAGAAATATTGTTGTCCGAGGTGTTGGTGTTAAACAAGAAGAGAAATGATGTATGTGGAAAAACCGTGACTTTTTCTGCCTAAACTGAATTCTGTTCTGTCTTTCCACCATGTCACTAGGTAACACATGCTGCAGATTCATCCCCAACCCAGGACCCTCCCTCCCTTCTACCTTCTCCAGGTCACCGTTCAGTCCCCACCAAGCCCCTTGTGTCCACAGACACACTCAGGAAGGGGAAAAAAACAAACGCTCCTCAGAACAAACAGTCAGACGCAGAAAATGTCACGCCCAAACTAATCAGCCAACCTGACACACCGCGCACCCCTGCTGCTCTACCTAAGATAGACGTAAGTGACATTTCATCAAATGCGTTGATGATGCAACACATCAAAACATCTTTAAACAGCATTAAGCATGTCCAACAGGGCACCCAGGAAGCTCAGTTGGTAGAGCGGGCGCCCATATATAGAGGTTTACTCCTCGACGTGGGCCGGGGTTCGACTCCGACCTCGGCCCTTTGCTGCATGTCATTCCCCCTCTCTCCCCTTTCATATCTTCAGCTGTCCTGTCAAATAAAGACCTAAAATGCTCAGAAAATAATCTCCAAAAAAAAAACATGTCCAACACATGCAGCCACCTAAAAACAGTTACTATGAAGACAATATGGATGGACACAGTGTTTTCTCATTAATGATCCAGTTATAGACAGCTACCTGTAGCTTGTTCTGCTTGCATGAATTCCTTTATTGTTGTAAAAATAACCTAGCATACTGTCGTACCTTGGGAATATGTCTCCTGCCTTAAGCCTCTGTAGTGTTGGAACACGGAGCACACAGGGAGATTATGACCAGCGGGGGCTTTTATGCTTTACTCACCACGTACTGAGACCGGCCCTACTGCAGGTTTGGGTTTCACTATTTAATTAAAAGCGTGCAACAGTTGGCTGCCTCCAGCGCCTGCCAACCTGGCCTCAAGGCAGGGCTTTGAGCCTTGTACGAGGCAGCATGGTGCCAGTTGGCCCCGGGGTGCAGGAGACAGTGCAGCTTGGGTTTGAATAGATGGGGTTAAACATTCATTGTCATCATGATGTTGAAGGATTGCCCTATTCAGTCATCAAATGCTAGTGAGAGTTAGTGAAAAGAACAAGGGTAGAGATGATACATTTTTAAAAAGGATATCTATCGATCTTCGTCAGACTTGAAAGTGTAGATGAGTTTTCTTTGAACAGAGCGATCTCTGGAAAATGTATTATTTTGTGCTGAGAAATATATAAGAAGTATATTGAGCCTCCATAGAGTACCTACGAATTAAATATAAATTATGTTCTGTATGTAAATTTTGTATTCCAGGCTAAATTCCAATGCTGTTGTCTTGTTCTGACAGGGTACCAGTGCGCCTTATGATGAGAGGCCGCTACCAGCCCTTCAAGAGAAAGAACGGCCTGTGGAGGCCACTCTGAGCCCTGCAGAGCAGCTCTCCCACCAACCCGACGCCCAAAGGACTCCACAAAGCCCTGAGATGAGCAAAGAGCCAGAGCCCCTGACAGAGAAGGCCCAGAGAGAGGCTGGCCTTCCTATAGAAGTCTTTGGAGAAAGCCTGGTAAGAAGAAAAAAAAAGGTGGAAAACTTGGCTTGCTAAGCTAACTAAGGGTTTTACAAATAAGTAACAAGATGCTGGAGTCTATATCAAATACTAATACCAAATATATGTTTGAGTTAACTTAAGAAAAGGTGTAAGCATTACATAGTTTGTCCACCAGAGAGAAGAATGTAAATACAGGCATGCCCACACCAATGAATCTAATATTCACTCTCCTTTTTTGGTTTCCATCAACTATCTATAGAAACATATCTAGTTCTGTAGCTGCAAGATGCTCAGCTCTGTTTTAGCTAGTTTCTAACTTTGTCTTGTCTGCCGTGTGGTGCTGGGCAGGTACAGTACACAGTAGACACATTTGAGTAATTTGATTCATTGATAATATAAGAAATATTGATTAGCGCAGCTTTAAGGGATCCTTTTCAAAAATGTTTGTGTTCATAAATGTATATTGACAGATATATGGGTTTGCAATATATGATCTCTATACACTGTACATATATGCAAATCTCTTTCCACATCTGCTGTAATTAGTATTGTATACTGACTGTATGGTTCTTGGGCTTACAAACTAAGTCTAGTTTGAATGGGTTATTATTCGGTTTGATATAGATAGACGGAAACAAAGAAGATATATATAATATAAAATATAAATATATATATATAATATTTAGAAATAATATAAATTTAGAAATAATATAAATATAAATAATAATATAATATAAAATATAAATAAAATAACCCACTCAACTGATATATGTGATATTGTTTGCGCTAATCTTTGCCTAATCTTTGGCCTCTCTTCTTTTCCAGGTGGCTGGGGTGTATTCTAAAACCTGGTCCTACAGGGAGGATGCTCTCCTGGCTGTGTACAAGAAGCTTTCAGAGTTATCACCCACCCCCCCCAAGGAGGAGCTAAGAAACATGATAAGAGCTGCAGTCTTTCTGGTCAAGAAGGCCCTTCTGGATAAAGTGTCATCTGTGAGTCATGTCCTCAAAAGAAAATTGTCCTGGTGTGGATGGTGTGAATGTCCACGTTAATTGAACTGAAACTGTTGCCAGTGAAGCAGCCCTATTAAGGCGTTATGGATATGTTTACTTTGTCACTGTCAAAGTCTTCTACAGTATAAATCATGTTCTCTGGATTCCTGTTACAAACAGAACTAACGTTCATGTAGTTAAATCATAAGCACACATGCACACTCTTAACAATGTTCCCCCTGTCCCATGTGCAACCTTAGTTCTCTCTCCCAGAGCTGGCTTCCTTTAACAAACAGTTTTGACAAGGATGGCCTTGTAACCCCTCTCTGGAAGTCGTCTACAGCTTATATGTTAATGAAAAGACCAGTGCCGCAATAATTCTAGCGATTTATTTTCATTGCCACATTGATACACAAAATGCTCCATTGAGAAGTCAACCAGTTAATTTGCTGCTCCACAAATCTGCTTCATTTTAGTTCATGCTAAATAGACCTTTCTTAGGTCTAAGCTGCATGTCATGTTATTACATCCTGGGTCTGAATGTAGCCCAGGGTGTTTGTGCCTTGTGCCTTTCCAGTCTAAATCTACCTTGCAGACACACAATTCTCCAAATATTGATAATGTGCTGGTAATTAAATTGAATTGTAAAAAAAACTAAAAACTTTCCACTGTCTGTGTCCATTCACATCTACTGATTGTCACTCTCCATCCGCATACTCTAACCTAATCCAAGCAAACATTACCAAGTTCTGCTAATTGACATCACCCTGGTGCTAGCTTTTCTTGGAAAGTCCACTAAGTTTGGAGCTAAATGTCCACTGACTCTCACCTTAGGTTTTCCACGCCTCCTTGAAGTTGCTGCAGCTACTGCTGAGCCAGCTGATCCCAGGTCTGGGGCTGGGCCGGGCAGAGCTGACTCACTGTATAGATCAGACTTGGCCCAACCTGCTGGCTAGGACTGGAGACTCAGCCAGCCGCCTCCGGGGCATGGCCATTGCCTTCATACAGGTATTGTAACACACTGGACTGACCCCAGTTTCTTTCCATTAACCCTTAGCTTCTTGTCATTCACCCTCTGCCTCCATAGCAGCTTTGCTTTGACTGAAGAGAAGATGGTTTTGCAATCTGCATTTATTCCCTCCCCCATCTTCCCTTGTGTAAAGCTCTGTGAAAACGTGTGGCTGATAATTTTTTAAAGCTCAGCACTCTTTATTTTTTACTCCATAAAACAACATAAAATGTACTAAAAAGGCTGCCGACGTCCCTGGTGACAATCTCATTTGTTTATGTGGAACTCCTGTCATCTTGTAACAAATACAAAATGTTTAAAGTAACCTCCCTATTTCATGAGGCGGGCCTATGCAAAACTCAAGGGTGGAACAGTTAATATGACAGCAAACCTAAAATATATTACAAATCAAAACAACAAATCTGTGCGCAAATAAAATCAAATGAAGACCATAAACACATGGATACATACAATTAAGTATTTACAATATTAAAGGACAATAAAGTATTTACAATATTATGTCAGAGGACTGAGAATATAGTACAAGTGTCCTCTGAGAGTGCCATGAAAGATTTCCTCAAAATAATAATACCACAACACTACACACTACAGTCTGCTCATAGACTAATCACACACACAGATGATGATCCAGTAAAAAAATACATTAAAAAAATTTAAATAAAAATGTAATTTCCCCTTGCGGGATCAAAAACGTATGTCTTAATCTCTTATTGTTCTACTGCACTGATCCATATGCCATAGAAAGCAGTAGCAAAACAAAACAAAAAGTATCATTGTTGTTTACTTAATATTTCAGTTTTTAGCTGAATTCCCACAAGCCCATGGCTGACCTAGGTTGAATGTCACCAGCTTGACAGGATGAAGCTAGTTGAGTAGCAAGCTATGAGAATGGACAGGGAAGATAAAGCAGCATTTATTTTATACATTAGTGATTGAAGCTAAAAAGATGGAGAGAAGATAAAAAAAAGTCTGATGCTGAATCAGTGCTCCTCTTCGGTAAAATATATCAAATAACAAAAATACTATACTGAGAATTTCAGGAGCTGTGAGTACACATATATAAGAGGCATTGCTCTGTATATAAAGAACTCCTCTTTTGTTCATCATGTATGTAGGTAGATAGTTAGATAGATAGATAGATAGATACTTAGTTAGTTACTTACTTACTTACTTACCTTACTTACTTACTTACTTTATTCATCCCGAGGGAAATTTTAGGCATTCAGTTGCTTAGACAACCATAACACAACACACACATACATATATCTCACATACATAAAAATCACTTACAGAAATTTAAAGAGTTAAAGGTGCTAAGGTAGACAGTATGCAATGGTGGTAGTGCAAAAGAGAACAGTATAGGGATTGATCAGTGCAATAGCTTATTATTAAATATTAACTATAGCTATGAAAAGACAAGAATGTAAACCTAATGTAATTAGAATGGCTTGACAGAAAATAAATAATATAAGTTAAGAACAATATATAACAGGGAATACGTTAAGATGTAGATGTAGGAGGGCTAATATAGCCTATAAGACAGTCAGGTGTACAGCAGACAGAGATATAATGGTGGTAGGGGCTGAGAGAGACAGGCTCATGCTGAAAAGTTCATTACTCCCCTCCCCCCTTTGTGTGGTATTGAAGAGTTGGATGGCCCTGGGAACAAAGGACCTCCTCAACCAGTCTGTTGAGCATGACAGTGACAGAAGTCTGCCACTGAACATGCTCCTCTGTTTAAAGAGCGTGCTGTGTAGTTGGTGGCGGTCATTGTCCATGATCGCCAGCATCCTACTCATGGTCCGTTTCTCATGCAGTTGTTGTGAGTGACTCCAGCTCAATGCCAACAACAGAGCCAGCTTTCCTTACCAGCCTGTCCAGTCGCCCAGCGTCTCTCTCTTCTCAATGCTCCCCATGCCTCCCCAGCACACCACAGCATAAAACAGGACACTGGCAATGACTGACTGGTGAAACATTGCCAGTAGACCTTGATCCCAACATTAACTTTAGGCAGATGGTTGAACCAGATACTGTCAGTATCAAAGAAGAGGGAAACATTTCATAAACTGTTTCAAAAGTAAATACATTTTTTTCATAAAAAAAACTAAAGGATGTCATGATTCATATAAGGGTGGATCTGTTATGGGAAGTAATGTTGAGCAGTGTGAGAAAGTCATTAGATCATAGCTTAATGGGAAAATGATGGAATGAATGAATGTCACACCGCTCTTACTTCTAAGCCTTTGGGTAAGGTTAAAGCAGAGAATGATTCCATTACTGAACTGTCTTTTTCAAGAAGTTGGATTTCTTAAAAAAAAACTTTAAATTTACCTCTTCGACCAGTGCTATCTAACAGGCTGTATCAGAGAACCATGTAGATTGCTATATAAAAGAAGAAAGGTTTACTGTCGGCTTTCTTGTATTGGTGAAAATACTGTAGATTAAATGTCAAAATATATCTAATTCCTAGCAAAGCAATAACATAAATAATGCTGATTACACACAAGTTTGTGCAAATCACAGTGAAGCAGTACTGTAATATTTAGAGATGCTATGACTAATATTGACAGATGATATGTACACATAGAACTCACTGAATATATTGGCATCCACTGTATTTACATGCAGGAGAAGAAATCGATTATTTTGACATGGACTTATGCAAATAACTAAATTCAACTTTCCTGCCAAAGACAAATTTTGTAAAAAGCTGACCGTGCGTACTTGGTACTTTCATTGTTTATACTGTATACTACTACTCGGGTTACTAAACAGAAGCCTTCCTGTTAAAGCCATCGGTTCACTTGTTGTTTGAAACCAGAGGTCACTCTCCATGTTGTTTTAATACTGTTCTTGTTGAGTTAAAAAACGCTTTGTAATTACACTATAAGATCATAGGTTATTTGCTGTAAACATTTTGGTATGTCCTCGACGTATAGAAACAATAATCTGTGCTATTATTTAACACTTGAGAAACGATATACTGCAGAACGTTTTCTTAGAAAAGTTTAGTTGTATTGTAGCGTTTTGAATTCTAATCCTGACATTCAGTATGCTGCAACCAGCGAGGGTTTGGCATTTGTGTTGACTGACTCAAACCATTAATCAATTTGTTGTCAATCTGCCGATTGATTAATTGGCTGAGTTCCTCCTGTAAGCACTTTCATAAATGAATAATAAATAAAAGTAATGGTGTCATTGGTATGATTTAATACACACAACACTTCACTGGCAATGACTTGCGTGCACCTGCAGGACAATATTACATTTGTGTGCTTAACTGGAGTTGTATGTGCATTTAAATACAGCTAATGGCTTTGGTTAAATAGAGCACGTTTTGTTCCTTTCAGATGAAACCAGTCCAATGACCGCACCCATAAGTCTGCATTCATTGACAACAATGATTAGAAAAGGTGCCTTATTTACACACGCCACAGTAAGCAAACAGAAGAAACAGCTCCAACATGTGTAAATTAAATCTTTCCTTCAAAAGCAAACTTGGGAAAACATTTTCCATGTGTGTTGAACGGTCTATCTCTGTGGATACGGGCAACAGTTATATCGGAATGTACTAACTGTATTTCTCTGAAACTAGATGACTCTTCCAATAATGATGTAACACCCAACAAAAGGTGTGCATGCTTGTAAATTATAAACAGCCAAAGAAAGGCTTGTGTGTATTCGCCAAAAACATGACGTGATTGACCATGTGCAGGAACAGAACAGTCAGGATTAGGAAAAAATGTTTACCTGACCTAATGTCATTCTTTGATAAGATTATCAAACTAGTACTGTTAATCAGAATGCCATTTCCTTCAGACTTCAAACTAGTTGTTTTTTTTCCCCAGATCAAAGACATCCTTCCAACAGCAAAATGTAAAGTTCTAGCCACGGGTGCCATTTGTTGTTGAGCTATAACGCTCCATGTTGTTTTCATACATTTACAATCCTCATTAGATTTACAATCCAATGAGGATCCTGTACTCACCCTGTAATGTTGGTATGCCCCCACTGTGTAAGTAGAGAGAATAATTATTTTAACACCTACCTTCATACATGTGTTGGATTTTCACCTAACTATATAACTGTCTGTATGTATGATGAATGAGGTTGTTTGTGTTCACGCAACCTGCTGACTAAGCGAGTAGCTGAGCCAGGGGCGTTGCTATTTTGGTGGTATGGGTCTTAGCCCTCAGTTCTCAGATTTAGCCAGTTTTGTTGGTTGTTGTGTTTTTCTTTATTTTTTTTTCTTCAAGAGCTCCACCACTCACCGGGCTGAGAGGCCTTTATAGGTGCTGGAGTTACAGTTATGTACAAATACAAAAACAAACTAATTAATTAATCATAATCAAATAGAGTGTGCAGATCATTTTGTGTGTTTATTTTTTATTTTATAAAGGAGCGTGTAACTTCTTAAGTTAGCTTTACTAAAATTGCATTGACCTCAGAGATTGACTCACTGCTTGCATGCTGCAGTGGTGCTGTACTGTAGCTTGATATACAGGGTGAGTTAAGAGGTGTCTGAGATGTTGTCATGCTCTGCTCCAGCCTTTAAACAAGCCCCAAGTTGTAGTCTCCCTGGCTGGCTAGACTGGCTCCTTGTAGCCTTTAACTGGAACAGGGCAACTAATGCAGGTTACATACAGAAGAGGTGGTGTTTGTTATTTGTGGCCTGTACTGGAGGTTGGTGCTTTCATATGCACTGGTGAGTGAGACCAGAACGTGTTACTGGGCTGGTGGATTGAGTGATGATGGCGTACAGTACGTAAGTGTAGGTAAATGTCTTTTGCTAACTGGAATCTGTTGCAGTGCATGGGTGTGTGTGTGTGTGTGTGTGTGTGTGTGTGTGTGTGTGTGTGTGTGTGCGTGTGTGTGTGTGTGTGTGTGTGTGTGTGTGTGTGTGTGTGTGTGTGTGTGTGTGTGTGTGTGTGTGTGTTAATTAAGACAGGGATGAGGAGGTCTTAATGAGCTACAGTAGCTTCTCTTTCAATGAGATCAACTTAGGTCACAGCTGTGCAGGTCATTACCGTGAGTCTCAGCCCTCTGAAATCATCACCCAGCCCTTCTGAATCTGTTCAGAACTCCGTCAGAGCAATGACTGAATACCTCTTTGTATTGAGAACAAGATTTGTGTTTTTGTGTGTGTGCGTGTGCGTGTGCGTGTCCCACATTTCCGACATACGGTATTACATTACATTACATGTCATTTAGCTGATGCTTTTATCCAAAGCGACTTACAATTGCTATATATATGCCAGAGGTTGCACGCCTCTGGAGCAACAACGGGTTAAGTGTCTTGCTCAGGGACACATTGGTTGATGTATTGCAGTGGGAATCGAACCTGGGTCTTCCACACCAACAGTACAGTACATTCCACTAACCCGATAAGGCTAAAATGGCAAACAACTAAGAGAATGTTTTCCAAGAGCCATTTTCGTTCCTACTTTAATTGTACACTTGTATTCTCTGTCATGACTTGTCTCTTTAACAGATGCTTGTGTTGAATGACAAATCACCATGTGTAGCATCACACATATGTTTTGTTAGTGGCTTACAGCACACATATTATTTAAAGGTGCATACTACAAGTCTAAAATGACATTGTGTGACTTTTACACTGTAAATGTCAAGATCATGCTCTCTTTCTCATGTCCTCCATTTAGGAAATTGCTGTTTTGAAAGACGTACGCGCCCTGCAGGTAATCCCTGGCGAGTTGGTGAAGCCCTTCAAATCCAACTTCCCATCTCGTCTGGCTCAGAGCCGGGCCGAGCTGCTCGAGAAGCTACTCACTGAACTGGGTACAGAGAACTCTGGCTTCACCCTGGACAATGTCATGATGGTAAAATACCTAAACTATGCTACGTGCATCTATGTGTGATGTTAAAGTACTTAATTCATCTGAATTATTTTTGTCTCTGATGCAGACGCCGAGAGTGGCCATGGTTGCAATTATCTGTTCTGTTATTGTTAGCTCAATATCACACATTAATTATCTTGTTATCTTAGAAAATCAACCTTTTGTTTGCCTCAGCAGCCAAATTTAGATAATCAAAAGTCAAAAGTCTCAGTTTGGAAGTCCAGAGCAGCTTTGGTTGCCATTATTATATTATTTTTTTTTTTAAATCTTGCAATAATGAGATAGTTATTCCATTATATTGAGAACAAAATGCCACTGTAGGTATCGACGGTCACATATTTCTATACTAGAGCTGTTAACTACTGCTGCTGTTTTTTTTTGTTTTGTTTTTGTGTCAGTTTTGTCTCTTCCCATCTGGAAATAGCAATTGCGACACATCTTCTAATACATGATAGCACATGTACTGTATAGAAATACACACAGTGTAATGCCTGTATTATTCCGCTTTAAAAGTAGGCATCCATCGAGCTGATTTTCCATTACATTTGGCTCAGTAATTACAGTGTGACTTACTGAAAGGGGAGCAATCCCTCCCGGGCTTTCTGTATCCATTCAGTACACCCAAACAAGCTGCCAGTAAGCTCCAGTCAGCTGAGTCAATGTTGTCACCATTGGCATTCACTTTACGTCCCCTGCACTCCTCTGGTTTCCAGCAGTGACCTAATATCTACGTGCAAACTATCCAACTGTTGACCAGGCCAGGCAGGACAACAAGCCGCCCTGTCCTCCACTCTCTAGTTTACGACTGGCCCTCCACCCATCCCCCTTCACTCAGCCCTCCTCTTGACTCTGCACATCTTTTATCAGCGAGAGCAAATTGTTAGGTTTGTCCTCTGAAGCCAAAGCCACACAGGTGGCATTGGGTGGCCTGTGTTTGCATGTTTGTGCTGCCTCCCATATTTGCCTGGGAAACATTTCCAGTCTGGATTGAGACGTGACAGGATGACTGTGCTTTATTCTGTATGCCTGTCTTTTTCTCCTGATTGAAACATGTAAGAGACACCAGGTTTAGACTGAAACTTAGTTTCAATAATGAATAGCTTGTGAAGTAATTGACTTGCCTTTGATGATTTGTTGAGATACCTGGTAAGCCACAACAAGCAACAATCAATATATATTTTAAATAAAAGAAACTACAGAAGGTTCCGTGTAGCTACGAGGTTCCTGCAGTACACTTTATTGTGCTGACCCATTACACATAGCTGTCCTCGTCCTCAGTACACACAAAGCACCTCGCCCGGGGCAAAACGTCTTAACTGCTTAATTGGATGTGTGTGTGAGTAGAGAAAGATTCCCTATTCCATGGAGATAGACACACTAAGCATCAGCATGGGCCAGTGAAGGTGGTGATGGAGAAGGAGAGCTTACAATCAAATCTTCCCTTCAAAATATAAACAAAAATGTATGCACATCTATACAGATTTAACCTCACCAGTATGTGTAAGAACCTACAATAATTGTGCCTTTGGTTTGGTGGTAGTAAAACCCCTCAAACACAAACAAAGATGTTGCACAGGCACAGCATATATCTTTTATACACTCAAGAAACTTGGTAAATGACCGAATCCTTAAATTCACGGCTAAAACCTCTACTGTTTTCTGCCTCTTTTAGATCTTGTGACTAGCCCTCTTGACAGCTCTACAGTGGTAGCCCAGCTATATTTTGAGCATTTTTTCCTTTTCCCCCTGCTGTTACCTGGGTGATCAGCTCTGAGGCGGGAGCCAGAGTGAAAAAAGCGGGGTGATTGAATTTCCTGTAATTAAAATGAGAAGCAGTCAGCAGAGACAACAGAGAATAATGGCAAGCTGTCCCTGAGCCGGTTGAATGAGGGATGGGTGGCCTTTGTACACAGTTTACTTCTGGATGTTAATGTTCTCCTCTGGCGGGATTGCCATTGTGTTGCGACTCTCTACACACAGATTATGTCGGATAATGGGCTCTTTTTACGTCATGATGTGCACTTCCCTCAACAATGTTGCTGTTTCGCACATGAAACTAGACTATTGCTTCATAAAACTTTGACTTTTATTTGTAAAGAGCAAGCACTGAACATGTTCCGTGGCCTGCCTTGTTTCCTCAGCATACTGGAAGTAAGACTCGGCAAGGCAAGTTCAATTGTATGGCAACCTTCAAACACAGAGGCAACTTCAACTGGCTTACAGAAGAAATGCATTAGAACATCTAAAAGCACAATAAAGATGACACAAATTCACATAAAGTAATAGACAAAAAGTTCTTGAGTGCAATTGAGTGTCCCACCAAGGTGCTCAAAGTTTAATAAAGGATGTAGAGAAATGTCTAATACAGTTGGTTTCCAGCACTAAACATTTGACTATTATTCCCATGCAGGCTATGTATGGGTAAGAAATGATCTGAAATCTGACTACTGACTTACTAGGGCTTACTGTCATCAGGTAAGGTTACTACAGTGCATGTAAACCCTTCACATTTCGTGTATATCCTGATGTATATGAGTAAGCTTGTACTACAGGAAGTGAAAATCCATAATCATTTTCAAAACTTAATCAAACTCAAATCAGGTTATACAGGACATCTGACAAAGGGTTTACTTGCACTGTAGTAACCTAATTACTGTAGTAGTAGTAGGTCAGATCTTCAGTGCTGGGAACTTATTTAGACTTATAGAGGCTATTTGTGTTAGTTTTAGTCAGGCTTTGAGTGAAGTAAATTTTGACTACATGCAATGATCTTTCCTTTTATTCCGCTGCTTTGCAGTGAAATAGTCTAAAGGTCTTTTTTATCCTCGTGTGCATAGGTAAAAAGTAGATGAGAAACCTGGTTATGTTTCCATGGACAAAAGATTTCTGCCAGGGGTTTCCTTAATCCCTTACCCTGATTGTATGGCGTTCATGAAATCAGGTCACTGCAGAAAGCTAAACGCAGTTACTTTAAGTGCATGTACTGTTGGTGATCCGCTCAGGTTTATGATCACCAATTTTAACAACCTAGCCCACAGCTCAATTTCTAGGTATGTTTTTTCGTTCTATTGTATATCATCCGAAATGAAATCTTACTTGCAGTTCCAAAGTAGTTTCATGTCAAAAACCTTTATGTTAGAACAGTAACATCCAGTCAATCAGAATTCTTTCTCAATGTTCACATGTCAATAGAAAGCACTGTTTTCCTCTTGTCAGTTCTTTACAGCAGCTTTGGAGCACAATACACCAGCGGTGCGAGAGCTGGCAGTGCGCGTCATATTATCCATGTACCAGCAGCACAGAGCTGCTGTTCTCCGCTACCTTCCACCCAACAACGCTGCTGCGCGGAAGAACTTTCTCTACAAAACCCTCTTTGATGGCTTTGCCAAGATTGATGGAAAGCTGGTGGACTCTCAGGCAAGAAGTGTTACTTAACATTTTCACTATAACAAAGAAATAACTGTAATCTCCTTTTTCCGTTAGAAAACATTATACGGGTGTCTATGTTCGCTTTGTTGAAACTATTTACATCAAACGGCCAGGCCGAGGGTGTGTTCGCACTGTTAATGTTCTTCTCAAACAGATTGTAGTCAGTGAGGAGCAGCTGGTAGACGGACAGGGAAACTGTCAGACAGATGGGAGCTCTCTTTTAAGAAGGGACTGCATGGCGTCATGTCTTTTTATTTTTTTTCTAAGCTGACAGTAACAGAGTTTCATGTTGCACGGACAGCCAACTGCCTCCGCTGCTTCCTTAACCCTACTCATCTCTGTAATCAAATTAGCCATGACAGATCCATTCATATATCTATTGCTGGTGTAATGTAGATATAGTGTTGCATTACTTTCAAATCCTTCATGTCATCACCAGCTGAACTGTGTGTGTGTAAGATTGCAGTAGCAACAGACTTGACTGACTTTAAATATCAACACAAAATGAGCAAACGGATAGCTGTTAGCTGAAAACACAAACAGCCAGTAAACAAGTCAGCTTGTCTTCCAAAGCTAACAAGGTGTGATATTACTTTACCGTAACGTTTGTGACTCACACACTGACCAAGTTTAATTTCTTACTGGCATGACTAAAGACCTAGCCTTCCTGTTATGTAGTGGCCCTAAGAGTCTGCCAAGCTTTAAGCTGTTCAACTTTTAAAGAAGAAAAGAAAGATGTGTTCCTGACATGGTATTAGCAGGAGGAAAAGAGAAGAAAGGAACACATAGGAAAATGAAACCTAAAACTGACTGATGCTGATGGCATGTCACTTTTCACCCAGACTCTAAAGAAGGGAGGTGGTCAGCCGGATGGGCAAAAAGAGAAGGAGGAGATCCACTCTCTTCAGGAGCAGCTGGCTGCCTTAAAAGAGATCACAGTAGGTGAAGTTGTCATCATACTGCGATTACATCACTTCTTGTAATGGCGGCTAATTTGTATTTATGACTCCGAGCAGACTTGGTAGAATTCCTTAGTTTGTCAGAAACTTTAAATGAGCAGATAACATTGGCATATCTCTTTTAGAGTCTTAAGAAGAGGAGTTCCACCAATTATCCACAACTTACACGTCTTATGTCTGAAGTTACTGTTATAGTTGTGTAGAGCTTTCTTTGTGTGAAAGCATCTCTTTTTGGACCTGTGATTTTTTGACATCTGTTCAAACTTCTCTGTGTGCTTGTGAAGGAGAGAGGAAATGAAAGCACCAAAGGACACATTCCCAAGAAAGAAGCTCCAAAAGTTGAGCTCCAAAAAGCTGGCAAAACAAGTACGTGCACGTGTTTTCCAAGAAAGAAGCAGACACGAGCATCTCAGTTCCTAATCACATTAAAGATATTCTTAAAGAGTTAAACATCATTATATACTGTACACCACCAGGTCTGATTTTGATTGCTTTAAAGCACAAGGAGATTCTGCTTTATGGCAAAAAAAGATGCTGATGTAGTCTTTTGAGTCATGCATGCATTGCTGCTAATGCCTTCAAATGTGACCTGTTGACATGCCATTGGAAATTTGAACACACCTTTGAGGTCACATCTTGTGACATAAATGGGTGAGCCCATGGTAGTTAGACAAATTTGTCCTCATGCTTTTTTTCAAAGGTGATAAGGTGCCTTACAGCGTTGACTTTTGGTTTAGTTGCCAAGCAAAAGTGCCCTCACAAGTATAACCACTTGAAAAGGTGTGGTGCTTGTCTTACCATGTCACTTACAGAAACAAAAGTTCCATATGAATGCAATAGAACAATATCCAAAGCATGACACCGACATTTCTGAAATAGAATGCAGGCACAACACAATTGGTGACCATGTAACAGCAACCATAGCAACAAAGTATAAGTACATTTCCCTGCCTATAACTGTAATTGTAATTGAATCTGACTGAAATATTATGACCTATTACCCAGCTATCAAAGCGTACATATACAGATCTCTATTAACAAAATGATACACCCTACAACTCTGGCATAAGTCGACTGCATCTTTATGTCATGTTGAAGTTTTGTAAAGTCAGTGTGAATTCTTTCCGTTGTAGAGGGCTGGATCTCATTGGAATGATGCTCGAAAGGGTGGCCTCCAATTAGTGCAGTCATGACAAGTAACAGATACTGTCTTCTTAATTTCCAGCTGTCACAAAAGTGCCGCAGAACAAGATAACGGACAGTATTGACGTCCAAAAATCTATCAACTATCTGGACAAGTAAGTGACTATTAACTCAATGGTGACATTTAAAAAATAAAAAATTATGTAAAGATGCAAATTTCACAGGTTTAGTGTTTTCTGTGCAGTTTTCACACATTCTTTTTCCAGCTGCGGTGTTTCATTTACTTTCACTTTCATTTAGTGTATTATTTATTAAAGACCCGTGTACCAGTACACAGGTCAATGCTTCAAAGGGACATGATCTGATCTGCAGCCTCATCTGATCTTTCAGCTTGTGTATATTCTGCGGTAAAAAGGACGAGTCATTCACAGAGGATGGATTGGACCTTCACTACTGGAAACACTGTCCTATGCTGAAACGCTGCGATGAATGTAGACAGGTAGACCTTTACATTTTCATAAGTGTCAGCATTTTTTAAGTCCTCTTGAAAGAAAGACACTTGCCTGACTGTTTAATCACCACCTACAAAATAAAGCTTGAAGACTTTTGCGTACAGCTCTGCATTGTGTTCACAGGTAGTCGAGATAGCCAGCCTCACGGAGCACCTACTGGGTGAATGTGAAAGCAGGTCCAAGTTCAGCCAGTGCCCACGCTGCTCAGAGGCCGTGCCCACTGAAGATCTGACTCGCCACCTCCAGGGTCCCGTCTGCAACTGTGAGTTCTCAGTCTCACTCTATCATGCAATTGAAAGATTTCTGAAAACACCTTGTGTCAGGGGTTTAGGGGACCGTTTTTAGGCTAAGGACCCCTTAACTGAAAGAGAGACGGAGCTGGGACCCCCTACTACATATATTGTATAAAACTGAGCTGGAGGCATATTGGAGGAATATTCATGCATTATTTATAAGTTGTGTTATTGTTAAACATATATGTGGACAGTGTTGGTCAAGTTACTTGGAAATAGTAATTAGTTACTGATTACTTCTCCAAGAAAGTAATCCCGTTACTTTACTGATTACTTATTTTCAAAAGTAATTAGTTACTTTACTAGTTACTTTTATTAAGTTACTTGATGAAAAACATGATGCACGACCTGAATACGCTATAAAGCAATAGACCTTTCAGCCTAATTGGCAGCATGTCCTTGACAATATAGCCAGCGACGAGCTTCTTCAGTTCAGCAGCACTAAGTCCTGTCGCTTTTAAGTCTATTTTCACCTGTTAAGCAGGAGAGCGGCTCTCAGAGTTTCGCCCGCTGGAATTGGATGTAGTAGATCATATCAGTTGGGCATTCAGTTTTCACATTCCTGTGCCAGCTTGCTAGATGCTTGCTCAGATATGAGGTGGAATTTTTTGCTGTAGATAAAAGTTTTAAAGTTTTCTTTCCACGCAGAGTGTACAGCAGACGCTGATGTTTTTGTCACCTTTAACCGAGTCAAACTCATAGTAATGTCGGTACTTCCTTCTTAGGACTGGACAGGTCCTCTGTTGAGCAGTTTAGAGAATTTTAACATTTAACTCTCTGCAAAAGCATAGCACAGATTTACAAGTGAATCCACCGATAACAATGATTCCACTCAAATAAATTGATTTCAGTCTGATAATGTAGCTGTTGAGAAATGCTGGTGTGACCTCTGCCCTATACTTGATCAGCACTGCCTAGTTTTACAGTTTTCATCTGAATTGTTCAGCCTCCGTTTTTGCAATACAGGGAACAGTATGGTGCCCACTTACTCGTATTTCAGCCAAACAGTGCCCTAAAATATTCTTCTGAAAACATTTTTGGTGAGAAATAGGCAATACAGTAACATCATCTTGGTTTAAATTTGATCAGCACTGACTTGTTTTGCAGTTTAATCTGAGTTTAATCTGAGTTTAGTCTGAGGTTGAGAAAGAGAGGGGCAGCTGTCTCTCTTGATCTGCTCCTATAATCTTTGTGTCGGAAGTGTGTAGTTCAAGCAACAGGCCTAGGGCCAGCAGCAAACCTCCAAGTGACACGTTTTGCGTCAAACGCATCACTTGGAGGTTTTTTCTCCTGGCCTGAGTAGGAAATCTGGGCACTGGTAAAATGAAGGATGAAGTTTACCGTAGTTCATTCACACATACTAACATACCAACATTATTATGATGCAAAGTTGGTTGAATATCCGCAACGTATCCCTTTAAAGGTGTCGTGTTTCTGTTTCAGCCTCTATCTCGGGTAAAGGCTCCAACCACTGTCCTTTGTGTCACAACAACTTCATGCCTGGAGAGAAGGTGAGATTATGTACATGCAAGTTACATGAACTGTGCCAGTGTTTTCTTGTGAAGCATAAGCTTGATCATAGAAAAGTATGAATTGATGTAAAGCATGTGGGGTAAGCAACAAGTAGGTGTGAACTGGAACATGTATATCCCTTTCTAGCTTGACCAAAAACAAGAATTTTGCAGCAGAATCCGTTTTTGCATACTAGACGTGCTATGCTATTTAATGCTAATTGTTTCTTTGCTAAATCACAAAAGAAAGAAAAAAAAAAAAAGGTCTGTTGTATAGAGCTGCTTCCTAGATAATAATGGTTTTCACAGAACTTGGGCCTGAACTTCACTCAGTGAGCTTTTTCCATATTCCCTCTATCAATATCAACACAGAAACTCGAAAAGCATGTAATATTAGGCTTGAAGAGCAAACAGGTGTTGAGGTAAAACCCTGCTGTTGTTGGCCTTTAAAGACTTCAAAGGAGGCAAAGACTTTGTTCTTAATGGGCTTTTTCATTTGTTTCAAGATGAAGTGGATACCATCAGATTCTTCACATTCAATTAGTTTGAGGATAAGTTAAGACAAAAATGTCCTGATTAGCTATTGATATATATATATATTGATATATATTTGTGATAGCCGTGCTTTCCCTAAATCTTTTTTGTTTTTGTCAGGGTGGTTTAGGATAATTGAGTTCTTTTGATGCTAATTATAAACCCTGGACAAAGGTTAATTATTGTGTTGTAAAAGTGGACAAATTATCGGCCCAGTGTGTAACGTGTTTAGTTGTTCATTATCAAAAATCTGTGTTGCCCGTTCACAAACTTGTCCTTTTTCATCAATATTTACCACCACCATCAATTCCAAGTATTCCTTTTGGCTTGACATTTTTCATTTGCATTTTGCATGAACTGGGGTAGACGCTCCATATTCATGCGCCATCTTGAAATACTTTAACCGGTAAGGGACATACAGGACATACTGTTCCGTCTTTCGCGTTTTCGCTGTCACATGATAAACTCAAAGGTGCTGCTAATGCTGCGAATGGGTATCGTAGCTTCCCGGCCCCGGCAAGTTCGAAGAAGGAAACACGGAGGACCACGCGTATTCAGAATCCTAATTTCAGGAACAGGAGTCTTCTTCTTTGCCCAGAAAAAGAAAAAGGATATTGAAAAGAGCATGAGACCAGCTTTTTGAAGCGTGAAGGCTACCGTAGCTGTAATACGTACTTTGAACTGCGTGGTGCGAGAGAGTTGATCAGTAGTGGTAGTTTTCCTGCTGAGGTGGCTCCCTGCTATGTATTATGTGGGCAATGTTTGATCTACAAACATATTAAATATTTACTGGTAATCTTATTTCGGCATTAATCAACAGATATCAGGTATCAATGAGGAAATGTTATCAAAATGGATTACTCAAACGATAGTAGCGTACACTGATTGTAACCTCAGTGTTGAATATTACACAAATATAACCACAGGGAAAGAAGTTTGTTCTTATGTTCCATAAGTAAACAGTGCTCATATTTCAGCGCCCTTGGGGCTGCTCATCCATTACTAATTCTTTGTGTCTGTCCACTTACTGTATAATAGAGAAGTTTAACATGGATATGCAGCGTACAAGATTCTCTGCCCCACTAAAAGATGTAACAACAGTGTAGCCTTTCGTTTGTCTTCCGTTACGTATCTGTCATTGTGGAGTCTAATGAATCATGCAAGTCGTCTTTCAAGGAGCCACAAGAGCTATGAGTCTGACCAGCACCTTTCCTGACCCTGCCTGTCCTAGTTTGCAGCAGCACATTCGAAATGAAACTCCCGGACAAAACTCTTACAGTTTTTTTTTTCAATTGCTAAACGACAGTGGGCACAACTGGAGTAACATGTGCAAAGCTCTAACTACAGTCTGCACAGCAGCAGTTCATGTGGACCAAACTCTAGTTCATTTTTCATTGCTTGAACACAGTTTTCAAAACTCTACACACTTATCCCATGACTTTAACCACAATGTGCACAACACTGTGGATTTACAGCACTTTTGTTCAAATGCTAATACACTGCTGTCAAAACTGTTAACCACACATTCAAAACAGAATAGATTTCAGTCTGGTGCCCATCAAACACTGCTGATTGCAATTTTAGCTGAAAGCCTAAGCAGGTGTCTTGTTTTAGACTAGTTAGTGAACATAATACGGTATTTATATAGAGAAAGCTTAGAAAGCCTTTTTTTGTATACAAACACCAAATAAGAATGAAACAATTATACACTGTACCGTTTGAGAGAAACAGGTAAAAGAGCAAAGATATCAATATGTCCAGGTAAGATGGCTGAGGTTATATATACGCAGCTATAAAAAAAAGTGAAAAACACTATATCTTTACTATAGTAAAACTGCGTTCTTACTGTTTTTCAGAAGGTAATGGAGGTGAGAGCAATGGAAACACAACATTCATTTGTATTTAGAGATGATGCAGACATCCAATGTGATGAAGAAAACTTGCTGCATGATGCTGGAGGGAGGCAGGATTAGTCACACTATTCTTTGTTACTGTTATGTACCTTTTTAGTTTGTTTTTTTCCAGTAATTCCATAAATGACTAGAGACAAAGTACTATATTGAAGCAAATTGCTGATTTTCATTCCTTCTTGTTTACCTTATGTAACATTGGTATATTATAAAATATATATCTTTTCTTTAAAGAAACTATTGAGTAGTGTGAAGTCACTCAAACTGTCAAGATGAAAAGTTTGTAATTTCTGTATTGGTGTTTGAAGCTAGTGTTTTTACTCTCAGTGTGTTCTGAGTGACAGTGTGTTATCTCAGTGTGTGTGTGTGTGTGTGTGTGTGTGTGTGTGTGTCTCAGTGTGTTCTGAGTGACAGTGTGTTATCTCAGTGTGTGTGTGTGTGTGTGTGTGTGTGTGTGTGTGTGTGTCTCAGTGTGTTCTGAGTGACAGTGTGTTATCTCAGTGTGTGTGTGTGTGTGTGAGTGTGTGTCTCAGTGTGTTCTGAGTGACAGTGTGTTATCTCAGTGTGTGTGTGTGTGTGTGTGGGTTTGGGTCTCAGTGTGTTCTGAGTGACAGTGTGTGTTATCACAGTGAAGATTGTTCATAGTGTTTGGCTGCACTGAGCCTATTTTGAGACGTGTGTTAAGAGTTGTGTTGCTTGGAATGAGTTTTGCAGTAGATGTGACCGGTTTAGCTCACGGTCACTGTTGATAGTGCAGACTGTAGTTTGAGTTTTGCACATGTGGCTTGAGTTGTGACCAGTGTCGTTTAGCAATCGGAAAAAAAAAAACTGTAATACAAGAATCTTAATTGGTGGTTAAAACATCAGTCTTCAGTTTGACATGTTGGGGGTCTTGTAGGAGAAGATTGTTTCCATCAGTGTTATTACAATCCCTACCAATCACTGATGAGATCACGTCTCATTCAAATTAGGGTACGTCTTGAAAACGTATCCTTTGTTACTGCGCTTAGCATAAATGTGACTCTCTTTGTCAACATGTTTGCATCATTAATGATTAAACATGAAAATGATATGACACTGTTACAGTTTACAGTACTTTACCATTTGTATTCATTGCAAACCACTTAGGATAAGATAGAGATTATGCCCTAAGTTACATTGACACTATTTATTCAACTTTAGTTGTGTACTCATTCAAAATCTGATTCACAACATGAAGTCGCCCACCTCTCACAGCCTTAAAAATGAATGAAGAAAAATAACGTACAGAAAGTCACACTCTCACTGCCAGAGCTGTGAGCATAGACCCAATGAAAGACTGCAGTGTTAGTGGGAGGGAGGGCAGCCATTCGGGCCTTGACTGGGCCTACAGTCACCCGTGGCTGTCCCGATCGAGAGATGAACCTGGGAGAGGAACGAACTCACTGAGCTACTTTGTCTCTGTTACAGGCCTGGAAGGCTCACCTCATGGGCAGGGAGGGCTGTAAACAAAACTCACGCAGGACTGCGGTGTCCCAGAGAACCCAGCCAGCACAAGGTAAAGCATTCATACACTCTGCTTACACCCACCTCTCTAACGCTCAGTGTGAAAGCTATACAAAGTGCCCATGCTTGTTGATAAAATTTCATGTTGCAGCTTTTGCACTATGGTTTCCTCAGAGCACAGAATAAGGCACGTAAAA
The DNA here is from genome assembly GCA_023631565.1 of Gymnocephalus cernua. NCBI lineage: Eukaryota > Metazoa > Chordata > Actinopteri > Perciformes > Percidae > Gymnocephalus > Gymnocephalus cernua. Next base: position 19,296,365 of record CM042433.1, read on the forward strand.
ATAGCGACAGAGTCTAGTGTAGTGTAACCATTTTGAGTGATATTTCGCAATACTGGTCTATTGTAAGTAGATTGTTAATGGCTGAGACATGCACTAAGGGTTAGTCGTTGCTTTTTTGTACAGGTGAGTAGGGTTGTATTAGTCTAGATGCCCATTATTTTGTTGAGGGATGTATCATATTACTGTAATAACCATCTTGATGCCAGAGTGACCACCTTACAATGGAGGATCACTGCTGAGTATATTTAAGTTATGATCCGATTCCTTAAGATTTTCATTATATCACACGTGTAGGAAAAGCCCTTGTGTTGGTACTAACAATACTAATGAGGGCTCCGTTGTACTTAAGTGTGAGAGTGACAGTGAGCCAGCATGCCCGGTACCAGGAGGCTGACATCTAAGCAGCTAAATGGAATTCAGCCATTAATAATTTCATTATTTAAACCTGTGCTTTTCCTACTGTGACAAATGTCTTCCGTTAAAAAGCATCAGTCACTCTTCCTCTGTTGCATTTCTGAAAGAGTAGCAGCTCAATGCGTGTTTGGTGCCCCCAGTGGTCGATATATATATATGTATCATTTTGAACTGAACTCTGCAAGCTGTATTGTTAAAAACAAACCACTCGTTGCCACCACAGTAACCATAGGTGTTACCAAATCAACTGGGACTGCAATCTTAAGGATTATAACAGGTTTGATAACAATGGGTCGGACCCAGACGAGGTCAGAAGAGCAGGAGGGCAGTTCCTGGAGCATGCTGACCTTTCACATCAGGGGTGCCACAAGGCGTCATAATAACCCCGTGGACTTACGGATCCTGAAAACTTTTTAAATAAGCCAATCCCATCATCTCGTGAGTGCTTTGCCTGCATGCTTTGCTACAGCATACGAGTAAACACTCTGGGATAATGGCTCACCAGTAAATATGTTTACTTTTCAGGGTTTCCCTGAGGAAATAGTTTGTTAAAGGTAGTACACCACTCAGATCCTGTCACATCTTGTTAATGTTAATCTACTTAACAGATGATGGCCCAAAACAGGAGCCATACTCATTGAATATATAGCATGTGCTGTGAGAAATAGTGCCTCTGCCCCCCCTCCCCCTAATGATTCATGTTTTATTCCATAAAAGCTTATTCATTTTGTATGATGTCAGTGAGGGTGGTCTTCATGTCCGGCTTTGTTAATTCTTCTGTACATTACAAACATACAGTACATTTTGAATCAAGGACTTTAACTTGTAATGGAGTATTATAGTGGCATTACTTCTTTTAATTAGGTAAAGGATCTGTGAACTGAATTCACAAGTTCAGAGGGGGGTGTATGTTAAAGTTCTATAACTTTAATTGTAACTAAAACATATTACTGTGGGGATGCAATTTTGTTCGTTTGTGTGTGTGTACTTGCGCGTGTGTGCGTGCGTGCGTGCGTGCGTGTGTGTGTGTGTGTGTGTGTGTGTGTGTGTGTGTGTGTGTGTGTGTGTGTGTGTGTGTGTGTGTGTGTGTGTGTGTGTGCGCGCGCGTACGCCTGCATGCGTGCGTGTGCAGGCAGGGCTGTTGGTGGAGCCAAGCTGATGCAGGCCTGGTCGGTCGGGGCCAGAGCCATGGGCCGGGGCAGCCGGATCCCAGCGCTGGCACCCTTGGCCAGAGGACATACACCAGGGAAGCACTGAAAGTGGTTCGAAACACCCAGGGGAGGAGCCCAACAGCAGCAAACAGCGCTGTAGTAACCCCAACACACTCTCATATTTCCTTAACCCACGTTCCTGCATATCAGAACTTTTAGAAAAGACATCTGATAGGCTTTAACACCTTTTTAAGATTACCAACAAGGGAACACCCCTGTCTTATCAGCCTATGTTCAAACATTACAGCATGGTGTTGTATCCACTTATTGAGAGTGTGCTGTTTGATGAAATGTCCTCACAGGATGGCTCGGTTTTTTAGTTTTCACATCGCTCACTGCCGTTTGGAGTCACCGTGGTGGGGGAATTGTACAGCTGTACTTCCATTACGTTTTGGTGACTCGCAAGAGACAGATACAAAAAAATAAAGCCTAATGGCATCTTCTTGTTAGACCCTGAGTTTGCAATGCAGGCTTTCTCTTATGAATGTGCTGCTGTCACCAAACCCAAGCTGAGATGACCCTGATGACATCACTATGACATCATTGGGGTTATTGTATCAACTTGACAAAGCTAGTAAACTAACCGTTCTGCACAAGCTATCCAATGCTGCTATAATTGTGAACATTTTATTAAAATTAAAATTGCAACAACAAAAAAAAGAAACAATACAAATATTTTTAGCATTGCATTTAATATTTAGACCAGAAACTCTTCAGTAAAACCCAGGATATAAATAGAACTACAATTGAAGTGGCCACTCCCCATGGATAACTAGTGTAGTACTAATAAATATTTAATCAATTACTAAATCTTACCAAGTGGACAGTGACAGCAACTGATATTCCGAAACACTCCTCTCCTTGTAGATGCAGCAAGGAGAGGAGTGGAGAAATGAGGTTACCACAATAAGATTTTCCTTCCTTGGCAACACTCCAGCATCCTAAAGCCAAGGACAACCTGAGTGTAGCTTCACTGTCAGCTTCACGCTTTGCCATCTGTTTACATTTAACTTTTCATTTCTTGTCGTATATAAATGATATTGAAGAAATGAAGTAGCACTTTGCCAAATAGATGATGCTGAATTTTCAGTACCGTATGGACCTAATGTATCTTCCTGCTTAATGCCTATTGACAATCTTGAGTAGATATAGCACAGTTTTATATGCTCTATTAGTCCAGTGAGAGAGTCAACGTAGAAAGAATTATTCAAATGAAACAATGGAGATGAATGTACTGTATACAGTAGAACTATTTTTCTGCTGAATATGACTGAGGCTGACCCCAACCGACAGTTTTAAGCACTTCGGTGGCTTTAAACTGATTCAGTCACAAACTAGAGTTTGACAATAATTTGCTAGATTTATAATAAATGCTATCTTTTTTCCTACTTATATTGTACTGCACACAGTGTTATGATGATGCTGATTGTAAATATGCATCCACAGCCGAGAAGAACTAAAATATCTGAGGTGTTTTTGAATATTCTTTTTCAAATTGTAATATTACTAGGGTAAATGTTTTATTGATGTGTGTGATAACACTGTTATATTATTGAATAAACAACTTCAGGACAGTTGATATATAAGAGAGTATATTTAGTTTTAACTTCCCAATCCATCATGTTGGCTTTAATGTGCTTCTGTATTGAGACTGTATTGCAACAGTAGATGTTTTTCATGTTTTTATATGCATAGTAGTCAGTATTTTCTTAATAATAAGTATGGCATCAAATGGCTATTTTTTTCTGCAAAAGTATCTGTATTTGTTTAAATAAAGCCACATTAAGCTGAACATTGCATCTTTCTGATACTATTTAAGTACTATTTTACATCTTATTCCAAATCATTCCCAATAATGTGCTGTTCTCCAACTGTTCACATGTCTATAAATCAAATGCTGCAAGATTCATTCTGTATTTACATAGTTGACGGAGAGCTCCAGTTTTATTTACATTATCATTCATACAGTACAAACAGTATTGACAGCTGTTTAGTTTCTTTGGTTTTTGGCCTCTGCAAATCATACACACATGAATTGACGCTTAAAAAATAACATTTTTAAGTGGAATAAAACAATATATTAATATATCAAATCGTTTAATTGTTTTCAACAATTTCCCCACCCTACAAAGTAATCCCTCAACTATGCAGTTGTTCATTCCATGAAGCCTGCTGTGAGTCCATATAGTTCACTTTGACAATCCCACAAAAATCAGAAATTAACAATTAAATCAACTGTTTCAGAGGAAAAAAAAAACACACACTAAAACCATTACAACCATGTCTCTACATCAACATTAGATCTCGGATTAAGATGATAGAGATGATGAAAGTACAACCTGAAATGGCACCAAGAATCAGAAACCTTCCTGGCATGTGTGCACACTGTGGAGTTGTGTTGTAGTGGTTTTACACAATGGAAAAGGCATTTAGTAGTGGAGAGGAAACCCAACCTGTTCAGAATATGACGTACTGGATCAAATCAATCTACCAGCGAAAAGGAAATAAAAAAATAAAAAAAAAACAGTTTTGATGAATTTCTTTTTGTAATACTTGTTCCCTCCCTGAACTACATGACTCAGTAGATTCACCAAATATGTGTAAAGATCATCATGTATGATAAATTAAAAACGCGTGTATTTAGTTTATCTTTTGTCAGTTAATTTACTTTCCTTGATATAGCCTACATTGACAATCAAATGGAGACCCTTTTAGCGCAAATCAAGTCCTCGTTGTGCACCACGCTCCACATCCTGAGCAGCTCCTGCGCGCTCAGTTTGTGCACCACGATGAGGTTTTTGTAAAAGCAAGGCTCGCTGTTCATGGAGCTCACCCTGCGTCTGGTGATGCCGAAGGTCCTGAAGCCTGGGTGCATCTCTGGGGCCAAGTGAAGCTTCTGCAGGCACATGCCCAAAAACACATCGTCAATGGGGTACAACTCCAGGTCCTCCGAGACCACGAAGAGCCTCCGGGCCAGCTGGGAGGACATCAGAAACCCCCCACCTCCGACATAAGGGGGATATGGCTTATCGTACAGCTCTTTGGGAATGTAGTATTTGCTCTGCCGGTTTCGGATGGGGATCGCCTTGGAGATGGTGTCCCCCACAAATAACTCGGCCTCTTTGCGCTCCTCCACCCTGAAGCCGATGAGCTGCAGCAGGTTGTGCGTGTTCACAAACACATCATCATCTCCTTTGAATATGAACTGGACGCCGGAGCAGTAAATATTGAACCATTTGAGGAAGTTGACCTCTTTCAGAGTCAGGTTAAAGAAAGTGTCCATGAAGTCCCACTGGAGGATGTCCCCATAGATCATGTCCTCGTACTCGATCAGTTTCTGAAGGTTCTTGGTGTCTTTTCCAGTCGCCGGGCTTCCCAAAAGAAATAAAGTTTTGATTTTCTTCCCATCCACCGTGTGCTCCTTGCCCCAGGTTTTACGCACAGCCTCCCGCCTGTCGTGCTGTTCGATGACGGACTTGACCACCATGAGGAGTTGCACCTCTCCGTCCGCGCATTTCTCCGGGTGGTTGATGAGCATGGGGAAGTACCTGCAGTGTCTGTGCAGAACAAACTGGTGAAATCTCTCGTCCAAGCGCCGAAACCAGTCCTGGGTCCTCACCGACGCGTCCTCACTGCAGTTGAGAACCTGCGCGTCCCAGGTAGCCGGAGTCCCGTTGGAGACCCGTTGCGCATCCAGTCCGTTGCTAAGAACGGGAGACTCTGAGCTCCCCAAACTATTTTTCACGACTCTCTTCTTAAATGAAAAACACTCGGAGTCGCACCAACCGGCGTCCTTCATACGTTTAACCACCACTTCGTCCTTCTCTGCCAGTTTCAGCTTGTGGATCATGAGAAAAGAGGCAAAGACTAGAGACAGGCTCAGCAAGGGTTTCAGCAGACCCACCCGCTTCCTCCGGAAACAGTGATCCATGGCTCTCACTGCGGCGCCCAGAGACCCTGAGATGCTGGACCCTTTGCCTTCATAGTGTGGAGTCCATCATTTGGACACCAGAGGTTGCGTCCTCGGCTACGTGAGAGCGCTGACACTGAAGTGGCCCCGGGGCGCCTTTTGCCCATGACGTTCAGTGGAGTCGCACATCTCTTCTTGGTGCAATAAAATGATGCAGGACACCAAACATGTCCACGGGCTGCTTCTCCGGACTGACTGGACCGACCTGTTGCAGGATTCCCTCCCCCCTCAAATATCTCCTCCCCATAGTGACCCAGGACCAGCAGGTTTCAGATTTCTCACATCACACACACCAGGTGTCGTGTCGAGCGTCAAGCTACACTTTTTCTACTGATCTATCTGTCTGTTGCTTTTCATTGAATGATTAGGCTACATTATAATAATCAGAAGTAAAATACACCAGGGATTATTTAGAAATATTTTAAACAATAAACCTAATTGAATTAATTGAGTAGTTTACAAAGGCCTATAGATTGTAGAAGATACAAGGTAGCCTACGACAATAAAATGCAAACAAATATATGGGTCGCCATAACTATAAAACGAACAGTAAAAAGCAAAAGCATAATAAATATTGATGCACATTTACAGAAAAAAAACGTTATACCAAAAGTTTTTAATTTTTAAATAAAAGTTAGGGATGGGTCTGAGCAGGCACGGATTTAGAAAGCAGAGGCCCCTGGGCACAAAATCTTGGAGGCCCCCCTCCCAGAACTCGTGGCCCAAACTCACACAGTATCTTAAATTTTAGGAACAGTAAATGGAAGCTGTGGGTTTTTCTTTAGTTTAAAACAAAACCACTTTCTCCAACTCCATTTCTTGTGATGTTAACTGTAACAGCAATGGAGATCTATAAATATCTATAAAACAAAAGACAAAATGGAAATTATCACAGAACAAAATCAACAGAATTTATTGCAATAAAGCAGATTAAAATCTATGAAGATACAGCCTAATAACATAACTAACAATAACTACAGTCATGGGGATGCAACAGTATGACCTTGCGGTTCTAGTGACCAAAATGATCACAGTTTTTATTTACTATTGAAAACTGGCTACTAGAACACTGGCCGGCTGTAGGGTGTCAAACTCTCGTGCTCACACGAAACCTTTTCATGTGAGTACATGAAAGTTTCACGTGAGCACATGAAAGTTTCAGGTGAGCACATGAAAGTTTCACGTGAGCACATGAAAGTTCCACGTGAGCACATGAAAGTTCCACGTGAGCACATGAAAGTGTGAGCACATGAAACTAAACTTTTTTTTTTTTTGCTCATGTCCCCTTAGGGTTCAATATGTGCAATACGTTTTCAATAAACGTTGAACCAGTCTGGCCCCTGACTTGTAGCAATTTTTTAATCTCGGCCCACTGTGTATTTGAGTTCGACACCCCTCACTTGGACAGGTGGTGTCTGTCACTCCAGCCGGGCTATGGTTTTCTGAATTGTCGTGCGACTCGTGCTGGTGCTGATGCTCAGGTAAGACAGGTTCATCTGAAATATTAGCAAGGCTGTGATGCTGAACTCCTCTTCGCTAGCACCACAGCAGGCGCCGCCAGGCTCTTTATTTGTGTGTCGAGCCGACTTTTAAAAAAGTGGAGATGGTTGGCATATTTCTTCTCATTGCATCCTCTCTGCCATCCTTCTCCCTTTTGGCTTTTCGTTTTGTGGCTCCACTGCTCCACCGTTTTTTATCCATGTTTGTTTTTTTATGTCCTCAACTCTCTTTTTTTCCCACAGTATCTTATACCGTCTGTCTTGCCGCTATCAACAGTTTCCGCGGTAACCTGACTCATTGTCATCATCAGACACAGCCGACAGACAAAAACTGATCATGATACTTTTTGTGTGTAAATAAATTATTGCTAACACACATACACACAACACACACACTAATTAATGCATTTTATTTTAATTTAATAAGCAAAAAAAAAAAAAAAAAAACACAGTTTGTGGGGTCTTGGAGGCCCCCTAGAGGTCGGAGGCCCCTGGGCACCGGCCCAATCGGCCCGGTGGTAAATCCGGCCTTGGGTCTGAGAATAGTAAATGTACACTCTTATGTGTGGATTTGGCAATAAATTAATAAAATAATATTAATAATTAACCCTTGTATGGTGTTCTGGTCTGTGGGACCCGTTTTCAATGTTTGCTAAAAGAAAAGAATATGCTATTTATTATTTATTCTAACTCAAACTCACTGTCTTTGGCTCATTTTCTAACTTATTTTGTGTGTGTGTGTGTGTGTGTGTGTGTGTGTGTGTGTGCATCTGTGCATCTGTATGTGTGCGGGAATGTTGTCTTTCTGCGACTGCTATTCCCACACAAAGTTACAAAATTGTTACATTTCAAGCACTTTTACCTGTTATGATTAAGTTCTAAGAAATAAGCACCAATAATGATTAAAGATCTTGTTTCTATTTTTTTTAACCTTTTTTTTATAATTGAATTTCCTTGTTTTTTCACAAAAACGAAAATGATCATGATCATATATGTGATCTCACAGGGGTAAATGGCAACTATGAACCATACATGATGTATATAGCATTGGTAATTGAGCTAAAGTAAACATCTGTTAAGTATTTTTACATAAATTGTTATGGCTGTATTGATTTAAAAGCCTAATACTGTGGTGGGTCCACCAGACCCGGGGACATTGGCTGTGTAACAAAAATATGAACAACATCCGAGGGTTAAAACAAAATTAATTTCTTTGGGTGTTATTGGAAGGGACAAGCTGCAATATACTTTGTTAGGCCTACTGCTAGTCGTTTAATTAAGTGGCCAACGTAGCTAATTTTTTAAGCTGATTCTCAAATAAGATATAAAACCTACTTGTTTTTGTTTTTTTATGAAGAATATTCCCATTGTTCCTAGAAGGCACAACCTGTAAATACATATCACATGACTGTGAGAGGGTGGCATTAAAAAGACTCTAGCACCCTCTTGTGGACATTTTATGGAATGTTATCACCCTCTCCTCCCAGTCACCTCACACGACCCCACAGATAATACTTCTGTGACACGACCCCACCCAGTTAAACCAAAGTTTATTCTGTTAACAGAATACATGGTGTGTGGCTGATGGTGACATTTAGTAGTCAGAGAGACTAAATACATTCAGATCTGTTGTTTATTAACATCAGCAACACATTGCATTTTAACAGGCTACTCGGTCATAATCAAAACAATTGAAGACTGTTGTGTCCAAGCTGATCTAACAGGATGTGAGTGTTTCTGTGACTTCCTGTACAGACCGAAAGTTGCTTAAAATGGCTGGAAACTGACAGTCCTACCTGACCACAGCTCCCCCTTCTGCTGCTGCTACCATCCACTTTACAGGCAAAGTGCAGCTCATCGCAAAGGAACATATTATAAGGGGAAACTTTCTCCAAATAATGACTTAGTATCTCAAAAATAATGAGATGGTATCTCACAATAATGAGAAACCTTCTCAAAATAAGGAGATAGTATCTCAAAATAATGAAATAGTATCTCAAAATAATGAGATGGTATCTCACAATAATGAGAAACTTTCTCAAAATAATGAGATAGTATCTCAAAATAATGAGATATAGTAGGCTAGCTTAAAATAATCAGATATGTATATTTAACGTTATGTAACAACTTAGTATATTTTGATATATATTTTGATATACTAAGTCGTTATTTTGAGAAGGTATCTCATAATGATAGCAGTATCAATATTAGAAATTCTTTGGCAGTATCTTTTTTTTATCACATTGGCGGAAATGGGCTTCCATACTACTGACTCTGACCTCAGAGTGAACCTCTCTCAGGAAACGGCGGCTCCATCTCCAGTCTAGCACAGCAGCACAGGCGGAGACGCCACATATCATCATAAGCATAGCTAGTTATTTATAACCAAAGCCAGTTTCTTTAAAGAATATCAGGATCGCTGAAAAACAAAAAGCATTACGCCGGCAAATGATGCACAAGGTAGGTGTTTCGCTAAGCTAGTTGAGTAACAGGCAGCTCGCTAGTAAATGAACGCCAGTTACAGCTCAGCTATCACGTTAGCCTTGTTAGCTTGTAGCTGCTATGTCGAGATACATTATCGGACACTTTAGCTGACGTTAGTTTTTAGCTTTTGACCATAACTACAGACAACGGTAAAGTCGTTCTTGCGCCACGCGAATTAAGGTTAATCTTACGTGACCTAACGTTAACGTTAGTTGTCTTCCGCCGTGATGGTTTATTTACTAACAATGCGCATTGCATATTATTGTCGAAAGCTCAGTTGCATTTCTGGAACAATTGTATTATCCGAACATTTAGTTACAATATTAACCGTTTTTTTTTAAACTTCAGTTGGGCACTGATTTGACACGCATAAAGTTAATGGAATAAAATTCAGAGTTTACTCGAGGTCTTCGAGTCATGGCTGGTGACAAACGCGGCGTTATAAATGAATAAAAAATGTGGGAGGAGTTTGGCCAGCGGAGCATACAGAGCAGTGGTGGCTTTCACAAATGTATAAACTTTAAACGTCAAACGGTGCACTGTTGCGTTTTCCCCTTTAACATTATGTAATCTAAGTACAAAATCTGACTCCATTACCCTTAACCACTCAACTCAAAATCTGTCTGTAGTTTGGTGAAAGGCATAAAGAGTGTATGTACTCTTGTCTGCTGAAAAGACCCCACAGATCTTAAGCATTAGAATTCATATTTTCATAATCAGTGCTGGACAGAATATAATCCTAGTGCTTTAAAATCTTAACGCACATAAGTCTTTGTTTCAGAGGTACTCAGGTGAGTGTACATTTCAAAATGTTCAACACATTTTCAGAAAAAAAAAACAACAAACATCTGAAGTTAAAAATAAGATGCAGCAATAAATCACTGATTCATCCTAAACCAGCAGGTCTTTCATGTCTTCTCCTGATTTTGTGTTTCCTGGGAGCATTACTTTACAGCATAGGGCTGACTAAAAACCTTGCATAACATACAAAAAAAAAGCCCAATAAATTGAATTGAACCCACTCTTAAAAGGGCTGTGTTTTGGAACGTTACTTGGCTTGTGATATCACTAAAGCTAGGGAAGCTTGGTGAGCTTAATAGTCTCCCTGCTTAATGAAACCAACTTTTTTCATTAACTGGTTGCTGTAATTGGGTATTACCACATGGGATGAAACAAACCACATTATGCTGCTTTGCAGATGCCTGGTCAACTTGACAGCTTGAAGCCCAGAAAGAGGAAGAGCAGCTCCAGAAAGGTTTGTGTTAACCTGTATACAGGAGAACAGCCTATAAAAAGAGGAAGTACTAACAGCTGCTATGTCTGAAGTCAAATAATGTATATACGTGGACCATGTTTGATGCTTTTTCCCCTTAACTGGACAATTATAACTGGCTAGACTTTCACAACTGTATATGAGAACTGTACTGGACACACACACACACACGTTAGGCTCTCTATACAGTGTGTTGCGTCCTTGCGGGAGTTAGATGAAGTCGCATGGTATCAGACCAAAGGATGTTGATGATCATAGTTAATTCATTGCATAACCCTGGTCTTTAACTTTCAGCCACAGGCTTCTACTACAAGGAGGAGATGTACGAAAAGTCCAGAGACACAGCCAGCCGCGGAGAGCAGCTCAGTAGTCAGTGGTTACATCAGAGCAGACGATCCTCTAGAGACGCTCTCCTGCATCAGCTGTGAATGCCACCAGTCTGCAGGCCGGAGGAGATGCTCAGCATCACCAGAGCTCGAGGCACAGGAGGGCAAAGAAAACGGACTGGGGACGGGGCTGGATTTGGACAGCTGCAGAGTGAACGGCGTGTTGGACAAACAGGAGTCTGAGGACATGGAGTGTGAAGAAACCGGCAAAAACATCTTCCCAGATGACGACAGTAATCAGATTCTTCCTGTGGAGCAGTTCTTTGGAAACTTGGATGTTGTACAGGTGAGCCTTTTTGGTTTACTTCCATAATGGGGGCAATCTGTGACTCAGTTTGGATTATGTTGCTTGCAAAAGGTTCTTGTAGATGAAAGCTTTCCCAACTGATGGCCAGTGTGGGAGGGGCTGTGTTGATAAGACACCGACTAAACCTAGATAAAGCAGCACCCATGTTTTTTTTCTGCGTTCTTTAATGGTGGCCTCATGTTACTGTGGCGCATGTTCTACCAGCAATATGTTTAGGGCTAAATATTAACAGGTAAGTGCACATTTCAGGATGCAACAAAATAGTCAAGATGAACAAAAATCTCTTGTGTAAATAAACTACTAAACATAGATTGTAGGGGGGGGGGGGGGGGGGGGGGGGAATATGTTAATGTCAATTGTATGTTTTGTATGCTGTTTTAAAAAGAATAAATAAAAATGGTTAATCATAAAAAAAATTGTAAAGGGCGGAAGCTAGATTTGCTTGGTGAAGTATGTGTCCAGTCCACGTTGAATGAATCACAAAAAAAAAAAATGTATTCCACAGGACTTCCCTTACAAATCGTCGGAGAGTTCCGCCCATGTTCAGAAGGAGAACAGGAGACGGCATTACTACGCACGAGAGGACAGCGACGAAGAGGAGGCGGGCCTCAGCAGTGCGCAGCGAGACGACAGAGAGGACACTTAGTGAGGAGTAACTGCTGCAGTACTTGCTGCACCGATGACTGCTGTGGACTCAGTCATGCCTGCTGAAGGACGACATACAACGCTCAGCACTTTGGACAAAGCAGCCAAATTAAACCACCTGTTCAGATGCTGCGTTCAATCCGAACGCTCTCTCAAATACAGCATGAGCGGCGATGCTCAGGAGTCCGTGGTGATGAAGTTGCCCACTGCGATGTGAGTAAGGGAGGCGTGAACTTGCTGTAGCTAAATCTGCTGTTAGCCTACTATCATTGTACGAGCGCATTTGCTTCAAACCTGCTTCCAGTACCCCGACATGAGCTGAAGAGATTCGTCACAACTCAAAAAAAAACCTCCAGCACCACAGAACTTGTTTAAGGTTACCAGGGGGATTTATGTTAACAGTTTGAAAGCAAGCTCTTGATGGTACACTTGAACATTTGCACTTGTTGACTTGACGAGGACCGTCCAAACACTTAATCTGATAAACAATTATCTTATTTCATTTGATAATTTTTTTTTTTTTTTTTAGCATAGCTAACAGCACTGGGATTAATATAGCCACCTGTGGCGGACAAAAACAATAGTGCCTATTTTGTTATTTATTGCTGAATTTATGCCCCCAGCACCCATGGTTGAGTTAACGATGGTCTTACCTGGAGGGTGTGTTAGCACTTTATTTAGACAAATCAGTCCACATACGACTTCATAATTTGAGTGCAAATTAGCATTTTGAGATTAGCCTCGATAGATGCGACAGTGCTGGATTAAAACTAATTTAAACATTTCTAGGTTTGTGAGTAAAATAATCTCTCACAAATCTACAAATTACAAGTCTTATAAATGTGATTAGGAGGGCACACGCGCCAAAGAGCATTTCCATAATCAGTGCTTTTCATATCACAAATTCAGTGTTTAACACGAATGTCATTGTTCACCAAGTGTCTAATATTCCTCCTCAACAGATCTTTTTTTGGTAGCTGCTTAACATGCAACATACATCTATAAGATAAATATATACATACATAGGGCTGGGTATTGTTCAAAAATTACCGGTTCCTTAACGATACTTTTTTCAATACCAATTTTATAAAACAAAAATAAATTACAAACATTACACGTTACAGCACAAATCTTTATTTATTTTTCAGCTCCTACTACGTCTCTGTGCGTAACGTAGAGTTTTTTTCCTGCCTGCCTCTACGACGTGTAATGTTAGACAGCCAATCAGCAGCATTATTAGATCTCGGTAGAAGCATGATGAGATTTACTCCTCAGGTGTTGAAATTGGATATTGAACGACGAGGCATTTTTCGATACTCAATACTTTAGAGGCAATTCGGTCGGTGCCTAAAAAGTAATGAATTCGGTACCCAGCCCTATACATAATGCAGCTAATCATTTTATGTTAAGTTCACTTTTGGAAAAATGAAAATTTTATAGTCATTAAAGAAAACGGACTAAAAACGTTGAGGTTTCTGATGAGTCTGTACGGTGTGTACGTGAACTGAGGATAACTTAAACCCGACTTTAAAAATGTAGTCTAACTTTGAGGTTACCAGTAATTGCACTAATGTGTGACTCACTCCTATGCAACTGTCTGAGTGGAATCCGCAATGTGATCAATTCATGCATTTTTACAGCTCCGTGCCAACACAAGGTAAAAAAAAGAAAAATCTTTTTCATGATTTCAAGGTTTGTGTTAGTTTAATTACGTCTATATTAAAGCTCTGCAGGTGACACTGGTTCAGAAAGCAGAATATGGTATACAAAAATTAAAAAAAAGGTTACCTTGCTGCCCATCTGATCTTGCTACAGTAACCTTTGAGGTAATTCTTCACAGAATGTATCAGTGTAATTATGTCGTCACAGTTCATACAAATGAATACAATTTGTTTTTCATAAAAGTAGAGTAAAAAATATTCACACCAAGCGCCTCTTCTTCCCTGCGGCCTTCTGTTTTGCTTTGTCTGTGTTAGCGGCTTGTCTAAAAATCTTCTTGGTGTCGCACAGCAGGTTGTGAGCTCCTTTCTTGTGGCACACGATGTGAACCAGTTTCAGGTTTTCCCTGGTGAACAGCAAGAGGTAGAAGTAGTTCAGGTTGACGTCGGTGCTCTTGCGATTCTGTAGAGCTTCCAGCAGAGCGGGAATGATCGTCCTCTTCTTTTCAATCCTGGACGTGGGACGAAAAAAACAAACAAATGTTTCAAGTTTATTCTTCAACCAGCAGGTATCTCGTTCCAATTAGCACATCAGCCACTGTTAGCCGTTACATCAGAATCACTGTGTACTAGTGCTGGGCGGTATACCGGTTCATACCGAAAACCGGTGTATATTTTCGTCACGATGTTCATTTTTAATATACCGCCATACTGGTGTGTTTAATAACACAACGTCCGGAACGAACGTTCGCGCTGCGCGACACTGTTTTAGACGGACCCTTTAAAATGCTGCACTTCTAAGCAGCGACGGTAATCAGCAGTGCACCAGAGGGACGTCACACTGAAGATGGATGCTGCAGAAGTAGTAGAAACGAACTTGTGCCAAAAGAAGGAGCCGCCAGGTCTGTTGTTTGGAGGTTTTTTGGTTTCCAAAAATCCGACGTTGACCAAACAACCGTTTTATGCAAGTGCTGTCGGGCTAAAATAGTTGCGAAAGGCGGCAACACGAGCAATTTGCTCCAACATCTCAGCTGCAAACACGTCTTGGAATATCAAGAATGTATGAAATTAAAGTCAGCAGGCTCAGCGCCCTCCACATCAGCAGGTAACAAAAAGTAAAGAAAAGTCGAGCCAAATGTCACTTAAAGACGCGTTTGCTAGAGGGACTTGCTATGACAGAAAAAGCAAACGGTGGATCGAGATTACAAACTCCATCACCAACCACCTAGCTAAAGACATGGTCCCGCTTAATACAGTGGTGAGTAATGAGTCAATTAAGTCAATTTACTGCAGTAATTCCTCTCTCAACGAGTAGAAAATGCAATGAACATCTGAATAAGCATGAAAAAAAAAAACGTCAAAAACCGGAAAACCGGCATAATTTTGAAAAAAAAAAACGTGATATGAATTTTTGGTCATACCGCCCAGCACTACTGTGTACCAAACCTCACGTAAAAAGGATTTGACTCTTGAGTATAACTATTTCAATATTAATCTGAATAAGGCCTTCGATCCTCTTAAGTAAAATGTTTTTTTCTGGCACTTCTTGATATGTTTGGTTTCCCTCTGTCTTTGCATGAACCTACTGTACTCACTGCAGTGGTTACACCATAGAAATAGAATGAGAGTAGAACGGACTGCTTGCTGTGGTCATTTGACTAGTTCGAAAGAAAACGGCACTTAGCGCAGAAATGAGTTAGCCCGCTACAATGGGCACAGTTTGCAATGGCAACGGTACGCATAAAAATAGGAATGTCCGTTCTACTGTCATTCTATTTGTACGGGTGATGCCCATGACTCGATTCTAATACACGGAGGACAGAGGTTACATCCGTGCTGTCAGATAATTCAAATACTTATTCTAATATGCCAAAACATTTTTTTATGAATGAATGTTTTTGAATCTGGCAGAATATAGCTAGGCTTGGTTTGCCCTTTGTGACGGTGAAATGCTTCTCGAGTCCAACCTGTGGTCCAGATTCCATGTGCTGAAGACAATCCTGCTCTCTCGGCTGCCGTACGGGTTGATGGAGTGGAGAGACTGGCACACTTGCTGCTCAAATGATCCCTGAGGAGGCAACAGAGGAGAAGAAGAGGTGAACACACGAGGTCCAGTTCTTTCTAATTTTTTTTGTGTGTAAGTTGTGAGGAAAATGTCACCGGAATTTATGGAAATGTAGCAAATGGGGAGGTGACTCTCAAGCTTGGTGTGCGGTTTTATTCCCGTAATACCTGGCAGGTAAACCATCCTTCCGGAGTACAGAGGCGGTTTGGTTCCTTTTCACTCCTGTCAAAGTAGCAGCCGTTGTGCTTTGCTGCCTTCAGCGTTTCCGCCAGGGATTTGGATGCTTTCAGAAACTCTTCCCTGACTTTAGCCTTCTGTATGGATTTGGTGGCACCATCCACCTGAGAACCGAGACATAGAACCAAACTTTTAGATATTATGCCAGACGCCTTAAGATTCATTAACAGAATAAGGAGTTGTACCTCCTTCATGTAGCCTCGTATCCTGCTCTCACAGTTGAACTTCATGTAGGCCGACTTTGTCTTGAATCGAGCATCAACACCTGAAATGAAGCAACATTTATTACACCTCACATCATGAAAAGTGCCTGGTGGAACAAACTTTTTTTTTTAATTTCTTATAGCCTTGCTGCAGTAGGGCAAAAAAATGGAACGTTTGTCCTTTTGGGTGGCTCATCTAATGCCACTCTGCCTATTAGATTATGAGGTACAGTATGCTATCTTCTAAATTAATCTAAATTCACATATTGCACAACGTAAGCATTGCCATTGTTTTTGCCATTAGTTCAGTCTGTTGTCAAAACTGAATAATTTGGCATGCATAAATAAAAGAGAGGAATATGTCATAACAAGATCTTGTTTTCACATAAACAAAGGTCTTTTTTTCCTTCATTGTAGCAGCAATATGTTGCTGTACCAACCCGTAAACCAAGCAGCTCAAGCGTGGGTGGGCTAAGTCTCTATTAAACTTTGTACAGTCTATGTCGACGATTATTCCTTTTGGGGATTGCTCCGGTGCCGCCGGAAGATGTCACTCACCTTCCGCTTTCTTTGTGTTGGCATTCTAAACTGCGGTCAATTTATGAGTACTATGGTTAACTGCTCCTCAGTAGCTAGACTATCTGTCGAATCTGAGTTTTCTGTTACACGACTAAAAAAAAACTTTTGAACAAGCACGTTCCGCCAAAAAGTTCCTTCCTGAGGCTATTTTGTAGCGGCACCGTGGCTCCGTCCGCCCCAAGACGATTGTGATTGGTTTAAAGAAATGCCAATAAACCAGAGCACGTTTTTCTCCTATCCCGGAATGCTCTGTGGACAAGCCAGACCCTCCTCCGCAGCACCGTGGAGGAAGGTCTGGCAACGCGAGACTAGACTCCGTACCTTTGAACCAGTCTTCGTCCTCCTCTCTGCTCTCCAGCTCAGATCTGTCGTCCAGGTTGAGCAGCAGGTCAGTCAGGATTTTACGCCTTTTAGGAGACTGCTCGTCAGACAGGAGCCCCTTCGCCGCTTCAACGAGGCCAGCGGCGTGCCTGTCTGTGCACAGTAACTGGCCAATGTCACACACAACTGGAATAGGAACCACAGGGGTTACAGGTTATAAATCAGCATTCGTCTTGATTTTCTAATGGTGTCTGAGAATGATTCACCCACCCCCACTCCATGTCTGATCTCTGCAGAGAAGAACAAGTTCTGTGTTGTCCGGCAGAGTGGGGAAGAATTCCTCTGTCACCTTTGTCCCATCCGCATACAAACAAACATGTGCACCAGAAGATGGCAACTGGAAATGACATACATTTATACAATAATGATAAAAGATGTTTAAATTCAAGTGAAAACTAGGAGCAAATTACGACATTTTCTTTCTTTTTCACCCAAAAGGGTTTATTTTATTCTAATTTGTGGGACAAAGCCTCACAAATTCTGAGCCATTTCAAAAAATGTATTTATTTAAATGTATTTCTTTGAGTTTCACATTATTCAAAGGAATGCCCACTCTCGCTCATTGTCTTACATTGTGTGAATACTGTGATAGCCATCTTTCTTTTTTTTTGTCAGTCTGCCCAGAATTTGGGAAATGCTTGGGCAATTGTTATCATGAAATTCTTTTTTTTTTTTTTTTTTTTTTTTACAGAACGTGCAGACGAGCTATGATGACAGAATACGGTGATCTGCATTTCTTTATATGACCCACTCTGTTCAGATTAATATTTATCTCGTGCACACACACGCCTGACCTCCTTTGAATGAAGATGAAGGGCCGACTATCTCTGAAACACACTTGGTCATATCATGTAACATGTCATTTGAAGGGAATCTTTTTTGTATCTTTACTGTAACACATCCGCTGTGTTGCTTGCATTACATTTATGCACACTGGTTTAGAAGAATAGTTATTTTAGCCTGTTGCTACCATGGATGTATTATGTTGCTACACACCTCTCTGGCCTGTTTTGTGGTGCTACATTTCCCTCATGTAAAAATAAAGTTGTATCTTATCTATTACATGTTAGCATATCTCTTGTGGATCCAAGTTGTCTGAACGTAATGTAAAAAAAACAACTCCATTTTCTCCCACAGTTATCTCGAACAGCTGTGGTCCTGTGGAGGTAGGTCTGGCAATGCGAGACTACTGTTAACCAAACGGATAAAGTTACGTGCAGCGCCAACACTGAAAATATGTTCACAGCACCCTCAACCACTCACTTGCGTATCTGCTAAAGTCACCAGCGGCTCCTGCTATCTAACCACCAACACAACATATCCTCGCCGTCAGTCGCTGAAGAGAAAGCGGAACTAGCGGTGCAGTTGAAACAAACCATAATAAAACACGAGCTCACCTGTAATAACTTGCAGCCTTTTTTAAGCAACTCCTTCACATCTTTTGCTGCAACTCCGTACTTTCTGCTTTCATTACAACTCCTAATTTTCACAGGTTTATTTTTCCCGAAGAGGCCAAACATTGCACTGTTTTAAGTCTGTTTATGGTTTGTACCTACCGCTTCCTTCTTCTTCCTCTTGAGGCTGACTACTTAGCGGTGCATGGTGTGCTGCTGCCCTCTAGAGTTTCTCTTCTTGTCTTTGCTCTGTAGGACCAGAGACAGTGGAAGTGTTACTCATTTCAGTGTTCTTTTTTTTAATGGTATTTACGTTAGTAAAAATAGCGATACCATAAAAAACAAAAACACTGAAATTAATTCATGGCTATTGAAGTTCAAAGACTTATGTCTTTTATTTGCTTCCGTACAAATGAGCTTAAAGGCTACACTACTTGACTTAATGCAGACTGGTAAAATGTTGTCGCATGTAGAACAGAACAACTGGGAGTCAAAGTGCTTGTTTACAAGTTGTTTACAACACATTTTTTTTATTTTTTAATGTAGGCCTATTTATTCTTATGACTGTACAGCCAGAATAAATAGGCCTACATCAACTTTAATTTTTAATGTTCATGGGCCCTCTCCAGATGGGGGACAACTGGGATTGTTTGACAGTAATGGCACAGACTAGCCTATACCCACAATGCAGAGGGGGAGCCTGTGGCTATACAAATAAAAAAGAAACTAATCTAGATATAGCTATAAGGCTTTGTACTTTTGCAGTCCCACTGTTGCCCTCCAATTCTGGCACCCAGAGGAACCCATCATAACAACATAACATTGCTAACCTAAAGCAATACAAAAGTCGTGCCCTTCTTATTAATGCCCTCAACTTTATTAATACTTACTCCAGACTCCCTGAAGGGCTTTTCCGGAATCATCTGTAATGTCTATTTGACATATCTATCTGTCTACAGCCTTGGCTGTATTTTTTGGGAGATTGTCTCTAACAGGGATAAACTTAGTTGCAGGCAGACCAGCATTTCACACCGCAATTAATTTAATTCCCTCCTTGTCCCTGACACACTGAAGTCAGATAGACCAGATCCTCAGGTAAAATGGGAAAATAAAATCTAACATTAATTGGTCCTAAACTGTAAGCCACAGGGTCATTTATCTCACACTTCGCCATAAAAAAGGCCAGCTCATTTACTGTAATGGGCCACCTTAAGTTTAAATGTTTTTGCTTAAATTAGCTGTTTGGTGAATTCAGTTGTATATGGTGTATAATGCTAATACTAGGCCTACTACTACTACTACTAGCTAGCTACTATGCTACTCGACTACTACTTGGCCTACTAATAATAAATAAACAGTTTTACTATCATTAAAATAATTATCAAAACAATTTTATGTATGTTATTGTAATATGCGTTATTGTAAGTAGTGGTACTGAAATAATTGGATGTTTTGTTTTCTCGCATTTATGGAAAACCGTAAACTGTAGCCATAGACAGTATATAAAAGACTGTAGCTAGCTATGTATCCATGCTGGTGATCTGTATGGCAAAGTGAGCATTACCATAGCAACTGATACAGCGCGATGGGAAATACCAAATGAGAGGTATATAGGTTTTACTGCGAATAGTGCGAAAATTCTATATAGATCGTTAGTTACGAGGTTAAACGACTCGTTGCATAAGCACTTACATTGTATGTTATATCTATATGGTTTGTATTAGTTATTCACTCGTAAATACTTCTGAACAAATCATTGATTTACTCGTCAAACCCCTCTACACCGAGTTGTAGAATCCAGTTACAATATGGCGGCCGTGGGTTTGAAAATCTAGCTAAACGGGTAGAAATACATCCATGGGTAGCAAAGGTAACATTCAACAACTCTGTTGTACGCTACTTTTCCGAATTTTTGCAATGTAATTCTCATCTTTACAGAATATGGTCAAAACAGAAGACATATCCACCATGGCGGACGGCTGGAGAGAAGTGTTTGAAAGAAGCCGGGTGGTTCCCCCGCCCTGTCAGACAGTCCGCCTGGCTGTGGAAAGCCACTTCACCCAGTCTCACGGCTTCCAGCTCAGCCTCAGCCGGCTCACTGCAGCTCACCTCCCGCAGGTGATTGCTCACAGCTAACGAGAAAGGCTTGGTAGACATTTAGAAAATACTTCTGCTCATGTCAAATATGCAGTAGTGATTGAACGCACTTAAATTATGTGTAGTTTGCTGTTGTGTATTAGAGTCCACTGACTTTCGTCATTGTTTAGCAAATAGCTACATGATGAAGGCACATAGTGAATCTCGTCCCTATACTTTATGAGACGTTACATTGCGTCTCAGGAAAACTAGCAAAACTCCGTCCAAAAAGTGTATGATTAAAGGTGACTTTGCATTTTGTCAACTTGTCAATTGGGTTGACCACTACAGAATATCAGTGTAAGCATGCTATGGGTCCACTTGTAAATTCGGTTTAGATATAATTTACCAAACACCACTGCAGAGTTAAAATGAACCCATAATTGTCTCATGGAAATATGAAACACTTTGAAGACAATTTTAACATTTTGTGGGATGTGTGTCAATTGGTGTATTAGGCTGCATGTGAAGCTGCAGGATTTAGGACTTGGATGGTGTATCAAGATCTTGAGTGAAACTCACTCATGGATGTTTGCAGAGAAGTTGAGCAATGTTAAACTGGAAGATTTTAAGGTTTATGTTATCATACATCTAAATATTTTAGGATGAGGATTACGTTTGACTTTTCTAATGTGGGTGTTTTCCCTCTTTACTCCCAGGAGATATCAGAGGGGGAACATGATGTGACCTTCCAGTTGCGAGTGACCCTGTTTGATAGAAACCACCAGCACTTCTTTGGGAAAACATGGAAGAGCCCACCTCAGAGGATGAAAAACAACAAGATCTCCTTCAATGAGGTAGCTTATAAAACTGAAATAAGACTAGATAACTTCCGATGACACGCAGCTGGGATTTACTGTCTGTTAACTTTGTAGGATCTATTTTAAATTCCTCATGCTGTTTTGATAAGCAGTGGATTGATGATTATATAGTGAAATCAATGCCAATTCAAGCCTAAATTACATTCATTTAGCACAGCCATTATTTAATTAAAACCAACTCAAAAACTCCACCACTCAAGGCTTTTAATTAGCACTGATGATTGGACTGTGTTCTTCTGAGCTCTTGAGAACGCTTTCAGCCTAAACTCAGCGAGTTACCAACTGCCCTGATTGCCAATACGTTTTTCCAGTTGCATCCAACAATAACCATCTTATAAGTGTTCCAGTCATTGACATGTTTTCACCCAGCAAGTTGAAGAGCACAAATTATGAGGGTTATTACAGATGATTTTTCAGAAGTCGATACAATACAAATTATATTAGGTACCTTTTAAATTGCTTTATTATTTAAGATTTTTAAGTATTCCTCTATAAATAGTCATGACTAAATAAGCAACAATAACAAAGTTTAATAGAAAGCTGAAGTTCAGAAATATAACATCCATAGGTACTATTATTTCTTATTTGTCTTATCTCCCTCAGGAGTGTGTGTGTGTGTGTGTGTGTGTGTGTGTGTGTGTGTGTGTGTGTGTGTGTGTGTGTGTGTGTGTGTGTGTGTGTGTGTGTGTGTGTGTGTGTGTTCAGATGTAGTTGACACTAATCTGTCAACATTAGCAAACAACCCCACTAGGAATGGGTGATATGGATAAAATATTCTTTTATGATATATCATTTTTGTTTTTCATTATTAATTAATGAAATTATTTACCATATTTTCTGGAAAATTGCTATAGAAACCGTTGATGGATAAAATAAACAGACAGATGTTTGTTTTTGCATAATTAAATACCTAAAAAAAATAGGTAATTTATCATATTGATGCAAAAATCATACATAAGCGTTCCTGCTCACTGAGTTGGCTTAACTGCATCCATCACTGACCTTAAACATCACAGCTAAGTTGTGTGAAGCCTTTTGTTACACTGCAGCGCACTAGGCAAATAGCCAGGCATTCAGACTTTTTGAAGTTTGCTACTCAGAGTTTGCTAATTCCTTCCTAGACAAAGCAGCTAAACAAAGCTTAGAGTTTGACATATATTTGTCACACACAAGTTTTGATGACATGTTTTGTCTACTGAGGTTTTTTTTTTTGTAGTCATTCCATGCTTAAGCCTTAAACATGCTTGTGAAAGTCACCTTCTCTCACAGTAATCTTCCATGTTTTTTCCCCCGATTATTAACTTATCAGAATCGAACATTGAATCGTTCTAGAGAGAATCGCGGAGCGTCTAAGAATCAATGATTTTTCCCACCCCTATTGTAAGTTAATACCCTCTTTTGGGTGTGGTTATATTTCTGCTATGGTTGAGCTCCTCTTAACACACGACACTAAAGACTTACTGGTGTATTGTCTTGTATTTGTA
Source organism: Gymnocephalus cernua (assembly GCA_023631565.1). Taxonomy (NCBI): domain Eukaryota; kingdom Metazoa; phylum Chordata; class Actinopteri; order Perciformes; family Percidae; genus Gymnocephalus; species Gymnocephalus cernua. The sequence continues at coordinate 19,319,512 of CM042433.1, forward strand.
ATACACTTTTTTTTTTTTGTGAGTCAATGTGAATGAAGTTGGCCTGAAGTTTCAGTCAAATGTGGGGTTCGAGTTGCGCAGAAGTCTGCTGTCTCACTTTGTTGCACTTCATTTCTTTACTTTTCCCAATCATTGTTCTCCTTTGTAATCATCATTACGCAAAGGGAACAAAGAAACAGTTTTTTTGATGTCAAACTGTGGGATGTACTCTTTGAAAGATGTGCTTTGATGATGAAACTTCAGATGACTTCTTGAAAATGCTAAATGTAATGCCGAGGCTACGGAAGACAAAATATATGACACCGATAGTGAAATATGCCACAAATCAGATTATCTTCATGGTATTCATTCAACTTGAAAGGATCTCTTTTGTTTAGCCAGGCACCCTCCGGTCTGTTATGTCCGTGCTGCTTTGGCCGCTTGTTTCCTGTAGGTAAAGTTAAAGTTGATGGCTTCAGACAACCCTTAACGAATCACTGTGCAAGCCAGAGTTTTTGTAGTCCGATGTACGGAGATGAGGTATTAACTTGAAAAAACGAGGGTACCACGGTTCTTATGTTAAAAGATTGTGTTCTTGCAGTGGTTTAAGTCAAAGAAGAGCGAAACACTGTTGGTCAAGAACACCATGGAATTTTGGGAACTACTTTTACTTGTAGTTTAGTCTTGTTTTAGCAGGTCCATTCCTAAAATCAAATTAGTCTAGGCCATCCTGTTAATACCTGTGGTAAAGCAGAAGTATTTAAAAGCAAAGCAAGACCAGTGTTGAACCTGCAATAGCAAAAACATCTCGCCATGCGTTGTTGTCAAGAAATATTTGATTCTAAATGTTAATGCATTGACAAAGTCAAGGCTTTTTTGCATTCATATAGTGGCTCTATGAAAATCTATATTATCTATATACATCTATATATCTAGTAATATATAGTAATATCATTAGGGCTGGGCAATGTATCAATATTATATCGATATTGTGATATGAGACTAGATATCGTCTTAGATTTTGGATATCGTAATATCGTGATATGACATAAGTGTTGTCTTTTACTGGTTTTAAAGGCTGCATTACAGTAAAGTGATGTACTTTTCTGAACTTACCAGACTCTTCTAGCTGTTCTATTATTTGCCTTTTCCCCACTTGGACATTATGGCCACATTACTGATGATTATTTATCTAAAATCTAAGTGTGAAGATATTTTGTTTTAGCACCAATTGTCAACCCTAGAATATCGCCGCAATATCGATATCAAGGTATTTGGTCAAGAATATCGTGATATCCATCGCCCAGCCCTAAATATCATTGTTTTTTATTTATTCATGATGTACATTCAGTGCCAGCTTTTGATGCAGCTTTTGAACGGACACATTTTGGTTAGTGCCAAAAAAAAAGCTAAAAAAAACAACTAGTAAGCCCTTCTGGTTCTGGTAGTAGTAAGCCCATTTGGTCCTCAGGAAACAGGCAGGAAGTTAACAGTAGTTGCAACCAAACAGCCCTCACGACCAACAAAAGCACGTGTTACTATGTCACACTTTCCTTAGATTTAGCGAATGGAAGCAGTGTGTTTCTGAAAGAGTCTAAAATGACTGTCTATGTAGAGTCATTCAATGTCAGTGTCAGTAAAACATAAGAAATAGACTTTATGAGCTGGTTCGTTTTCGTGGGGGAAGGGAGGAAGAATGAGGGAACAAGCAAGACTTGAACTGCCTCTTCTTCATACATAAATTCACTTCATTTTGCAGCCATCTTTCATCCAGACATTTGGGGGATCTGCCCTTTTAGTTCAAGAGAAGAAATCATCACTTGTGAACTACAAAATGTACCCCCTATGTGGTCTCATCCCTTGAATATGTGTCTCCCAGTCCCACCATCGTGTTTACCATCTCTTCCAAGTTGTTAATGTTTATTTTCAGCAGTTCTCTGGGGAACAGCTGGGTGTCTGTGTTCTCTTTCAATCTAACATCTGAAGGCCTCTGTACATCCTGGTTGGAGGCTAGTCACCCACTGTTTTATGATCGCCTTTGGAGCACTGCTGAGCCCCTCTGTCGCCTCCAATGTTGAAGATGCCTGATCTGCTTACAGTGTGAGCTGTTGTACAAGATGTTTAGAGAAACTCTTTTATTTTAATGGAAAGAATAGGGTGAGCTGTAGCTGGCTGATAAATGCAGAGTGTTGCATAAGTCTCTTTACAGAGACACCAATGAGTCACAGCTATGGCACATTCTGATTTCCAGATTTGTCACCATCTGTTTTCTCTCCTTTCCTCTGCTTGATGTTCTTTTGATCGAGCAATCTCTCACAGTGTATAGCTTTACTTTGATCCACCATAATAGTCATAGCCTGTATTATGCATACCAACCCACTTGCTATCCCAATAAGCGTCCAAATCCCATTATCCATCCAGGGTAATAATATAAACCACATCATATCCTATCAGGATGATAAAGTGGGGCTGGCCCTCTCTGTATCGTGCCGCAAGAGCTGCACTAGCTTTTTTATTGGATTTGGCCCGATGCACTCGCATTCATGCTGGTGTTTATGAGTGGCAAATTGCTGTTTGATATCCAAATAATGTCAGAGGGGGGATCCTCTCCTAAGTTATAGGAGCGCTGTGGACATTACAAGGTCCCCACCTCCCCACAGTCAGCCATGATGGATTGGTTTTAATACTGAGTGAAAAGCAAAGATCCACAGTAGTTAAAGAGAGAAAGAGGGAGCTCTTACTCAATCTGTTTTCTTGCTTTGTCTTTGCATTTCTCTTTTCCCCAGCAGAGGCAAGACGTCTTGACAATGATGATGTCTGTTGGTTTTTGTGCCACTTTTTGAGTTGTTATTGAGTTGTCAAGTCTGACCTATAAAGCTTTTACTTTGAAAGTAAAGAGACAGTTACATTTTTTTTTGTCAATGCTGTAATGGTTTTCAAAGCTTGTTTGCAGCCAGCATATAAGCCCAAAAAATTCACATAAAAAATGTACGCTTTTGCTTTAGTACAGGTCTGTTTGCGCGGATGCACAAAGGGAAATTTAGCCTACTGAACACTTCCTGAACATTTCTCCTTGATTCTGATACTAAGGAAGGCCATTTTGTCATGTAACAATAAAAATATCTTTTATAAAGCAAATCAAATCAATCTACAGCCTGTGGACTAATTGTCCCGTTTTTGTCTTTTTGATTATGATGTCTTTTTTTTTATCCTGGTACAAAGTCCAGTATCAACCAGACTACTTGCTCTTTCTCACCAGTTGCTGGATTGTTTGACAACTGTTAGGATATTTTCTACAAGGTAGCTCTCCTCACTATACTCAGTGTAAGGTAGTGAAAGCTGTGGGCAGTAGAGGGCAATGTTGTGCTGCAGACAGCACAGGCGCAGGAGTTGAGAGACTGGAGGAGGCAGAGAGAAATATGCATCTTTCTGCATTGTCTCTTACTGTGATCACTCCATTTGAACTCCCTGCCTTCACAGGGAGCCAGTGGTTTCTTCTCACATGTGCAACATTATCAGGCCGACAGCTGGGCTTTGGAGAAAAGGCCAAGTTTTGTTTCTGTCCGTGCAACCTCTGTTTTTCCAGCTCTCCAAATGCTGTTTGACATGACGTAAGTAGCCCTGCACAGAATAAACTGGAAGCAACACACACACACACACACACACACACACACACACACACACACACACACACACACACACACACACACACACACACACACACACACACACACACACACACACACACACACACACACACACACACACACACACACACATATTTCTCTACCGTTTACTATTTTTTCCCTTCTCCTAACCTAATCCACACACCTAAGCCTTATGCTAACCTCTTAACCCTACCCTAAACTAAAGGGGACCCACAGCAGAATGGACTGACTATCCCCAGAATGTGATGAAAAAAACAATACCCCTCACCACCATATGCACCAACATGCACACACACAGCCTTATTACAATACTTCAAAGCACTGAAAAGCAGAAGAAGACAGTGCTTCACCAATGGGAAAACATTTGAACATCAGTCATGCACTTCCTCTGCTTTTGTTTCTTGAGTAGTTGTTCTCTAAAGAGCAAACTGGTTTCAAAGTGAAGAGGCCCATATGGTTCAAACATGGGCTCCTGGCAGTAGTCACGTTCGTCTTGTAAAGCACAAGTTTCTCTTTAAAGCGTACTATGTCGCCAAAATTTAAGCTGTCAGTGCTGTAACGAAGCTACAGTTAAAGCCTCCACCCCTCCCATTTTTGGCTTGCTTTCTAAAAGGAGACGCATACTCCAGAAAGGCTGGCTCAGCTGAAGAAAAACTTCTCGTTTGACTCTGGTATATTTGTTGTTGTGTTTGCAGTCTATCACATATCAGTCTATCACATATGATTGCACACGTTATTTACGTGATTATCTATTCAAGCGTGTCCATTCAGCTGTCACGTAGGAAGAAGCTCTGCCCTTTTCTCCAGTATTTTAGAGAAAAGGTAGGATTATCTCTCATGTCAACTCTTTAAGAATAAACAAATAGAGAATAATTGATGGGCAGGATACAAGCAAATATCTGTGATGGAAGGGGCACATTGATTCAACTTGTAACATGTAGTTTAGCTGGTATAGGAATGATGCTTGTGTGGCCTCTACATTATGGACAGCAGAGCGTGATGTTTCTGCTGGTATTCATATCAGGGTTTCTACATTTTTTACATCTAGGGACAGGTATCGGTTTTGTACGTTATTGATCCTTTTATCGATACTGGTTGTGCTTATCGTTTTTTATTGATACTCATTCATAATTCTGTAAATAAAAGAGGGACTTAATCTGAAAGCAGTTAACAGTATAATAGGCTACCTTTGCCAGACCTTCCTCTCCCACAGCGCTGCAGAGGAGCGTCTGGCTAGTCTACACAGCATTCCGGAATGGGAGAAAAACATGCTCTGGTTTATTGGCATTTCTTTAAATTAATCGCAATAGACTTGGGCGGAGCCACGGTGCCGCTGCAAAATAACCTCGGGAAGGAACTTGTTTTGGTGGAACATGTGTAGGTCCGGCTGAAAACCGCGACATCCGGCGGAATTACCGGCGGCACCGGAGCAAATCCCAGAAGTGGAACGTCGTGGATATAGACTAACAGTACAACAACTAATATGCATGCTTAGCTTATGCTGCGTTTTACTTTCACTTTGTTACTTTGTTAAACTTAGGCTACTCTTCAGTACCCATCCCTATTGCCACCAGAAATAACGAATTGTTTAACAGTTACCACCCATGTGGTGGTTTCACTTTGCCTGATCAGCACTTGATTGATATGTCTCTCTAGCTGCACCTAGTATGACAGGTCAACTTACACTTTATTCTTCTTAACGTCAACCTGAGCAAAGGTGCAGTAAGTCAAGTTAACTAAAAACAACTGGGTGGTTGTGCAGAGCCTTTAATCATCAATGTTCATTCTTGACCTCGGAAATAATAGTTTGACAAAACAATGCAAACTTAAGGTCCACTTAATAGTTGTTGTTCAGAAGCAAGTCTTATGGTATATGAGGCAGAAAAACCACAGCTTTACACTTTGTGGCCGATGTGTTCTTCAATCTGTTGCTATAGATCTGCCTTAACTGGGCAGTTTTAATAAAAAGACTGATTAGGCCTGTTCTTTGCATGTGGAAGGCTTAAGAGACTGTCAAGATGGTGACATGGCATAAACATGCACCACACCACAGAGACTGACAGCAATCTGCGCTGCCTCACTGTGTATGTGCTCAGTTTAATTTAGAGTTTTATGCATCACATCTGGTTTGAAATAGTTGGCTGTTTGAAAGTGCATAGCTGCAGTTTATTTCTGTCATCGCCATCACATTTAAAGCAGAATGTTTATGAGCTGTGTGTTAAACAGCATGTGATGCAAATATTAATCAGGATACACATTTTTGCTCTGTGATGCAGTGTGCGTCATACATGACTATTTGCTGTGGTGTCGTGTTTTTCATACTTGTATGATTGGCTTTGCAGTCTATCTTTCAGCTTCTCAGGCTCTTTTTTGGGAAGCTGTCTATGCTGTGTATATATATATTTATAATTTATTCTTTATTTTCAATGAACATGAGTACATGTTATCAGGAAATTGTAAACATTACCACCACTGTGGCAAATATGTTGCTAGATTTAGACCTTTCATTTGAAGAACAAATAGGAAAACTAAACTGTGTTATCAATGTTAGTCTTAGATTGATGAGGCTGAAAATATACCATATTTTTCTTACCACTGACAATGAATTTTCTCCTACTAACAAGTAGGCATGGTTAATATCCAAATCCTGATATAGCTTATTAGTCTGTGCCATAGAGCTCCATTGTTGTTCAAAACTATTTAAAACACATTAATGAGCCATACCGTTGCAGTGGGTAATGTGTTCCTTCATTACAATGAACATGAGCACTGAGGTAATTTTTGGCAGTCAAAATATTCCTGGTCTTTTCATGAGGTTTGTTGACAATAAGGACAATTTATAATAACAATAACCCCTTTTTTTGTAACTTAAATTGAATTGTGCTCCTGTTTGAATGCTCACTAGCCCAAAATGGCCCAAAGGAGCACTCCTTTGAACTGTTTAGAGCTCAGATAAATGGCCAGCAGTAAAACAAGAACTTATATTGAGTCTTGTTATGTTTTGTCTTCCATTCTCTTTTTACAAGGCATGGCACTTCCTACAGTAAATGTAGTTAACTCATGAAACATGCCTTTGTGAAAAGCCATATGATTGATGGACAAATGAGCTGCTACAGCAGCAAAGACAGGCCTTCAGCTTACCTTGGGGCTTAATTCCTTCTCCCAACTGGCATGCCACACTAAGAGATATACACTTCAATTATACATGGGGATGGTGGGGGCGAAGATGCCGCTGCCTTTGCCCGAGAGCTGATCAATATTTCAGCTCCAAGGGGACCAAACATGTAGTGGAGCAGCTGCTGCTTAACAGCTTTACACACTGGAGTGGCACACCCCGTAATACACAGCTATATCTTGTAGGTGTGTGTGTGTGTGTGTGTGCGCGTGTGTGTGATCGAGGGAATTCAAGGGCCACAAGAACTACTGCCTAGGTGACAGTAGGGAGAGATGAGAGCCTTGAGGAGCTGTTATGTTTGTGTATGTGTGTGACTTATTTTTTACTGTGTATTGACTTGACTGTTCTTGTGCCATCACTAGCTAATTTCTCCTACCGTCACTCCCTCTTTTCCTTCCACACACGCAAATACGCACGCACGCACGCACGCACGAGCTCAACACACAGTTATAGAGCTTCTCTCTATAGTTCTGCTATCAGGGGGCCTGCACCGCTGTGTGTGTAGGGTAGAGAGACATTGAGACAGAGATAAAGAAAGAGATTCTGTATGTCTTGTACTTTGTTGTTCCAGGCTTTGACATATCAACTTTTGTTGATGTATACCTTTTTTAGAATATCTTTTTGAATCTGAAGTCTGGCAGTGTTCCTCCAACCCTTTCCATCGTTGTATATCTCCTGCATTCCTCCCTTATTGTGATGCATCTCCAGCATTCACAGTCAGTGCCCTCAGTTTGACTGTGAGGCATTTCAGACAGGATTTACAAAATGTCAGGAGACCAAAACCTGGGTGACAAACTAAGACTTTACCCAGCGAGAGCTGAGATCTGTCATTGGCAAAGCCGGGGATGTTGTAGAATGCAGAATGTTTGGGTTTTGTTGGAGTCAGGAACAAGGCAGCAGATATCAGACCTACTGAAGCTAAAAACGAAGAACGGGGACATGGTGAAAAGGTTATGGGAGTTGTCCTGATTAGGTTTTTTTTTTATTATGTGCACGCATGTATAATGGTAACGGGAGTCAGTGTTGATGCTGACAATAGTTTTGGACTGTCATTGATAGATATAAGGAAAATTGTCAGAATGACTACACTACTGTATTACTGTTCTTTCATCTTGTTAATTTCTCATCTGTCTCAGACCAGCCTTGGCTATGATCCAGGGCATATAACCTGTCAGGACACATATAACTCAGAGTAGACATTCCCTCTGCTTTCAGGACCTTAGTCCGTTTTTCAACTTCGTCTGTGATACCCGAGTCAGTTTGGAGCCATTATCCATCTTTGTCAGTGTCTCTTTTCCCCACATTGTATCTAGAGAGAAAGGGTTTGCCTGTTTCTTTCAGGTAATAACAGTGTGTTTTCAGTGGCATTTTGATTCAAATACACAATGGAATTGTGAACATTTGCCTCGCTTTCTGTGGGGTCCGAGGTTGATCAGTTTGGTACTACTACTTCTGGTACTACTAGTAGCATGACCTATATTATGTCTTTAGAGGATGTTACCTAAAGATTCTAGTGACCCCCTCCCTAACATTGTTTTAGCACTATTATCAGGTCAAAATCCCCCTGGACCAACCCTTTGACCTATGGTTATATTGCAAACATAAATGGCAAGATTGCCATGAAATGAACTGAACATTTGTGCACCTCAGACGATGAACCATTTCCATTTTGGACACCCATTTTCTTTTTTCCAACAACACAAACGACAAAGGTTTCCTGCTTGACATTAACTTGTTTTTAATGTTGCTGCTTTGCTTGACATTGAGAGGACCCAAATCATAAGCAACAAAACCACAGAGTGGCTCATGATTTAGTGCGAGTTATGTGAAAGTAAATGGAAGCAAAAGACTCAAAAGGTATAATAAACACAAAGGAGTGTGTGGCATTAATGTGTAATTGTTGCTGCAGTGTAGCAAGATGGTCAGCCATGATACTAGTCAGAGATCTAGTGCTGCGAGACAGCTGACATAGAGCCAGTGTAGCAAGAGAATAGACTTTATTCAGTCAGAATCTGTGGTGATTAGAGGTAGGGGATTTATACTCTGCTGAACATTTTTGGCTTTGCATCTGTGAGCGTTTTTGCATTACAGATGGCAAATATAAAAAGAAAAGAAAACCAAGACCATGAGATGTGATTGGAAGCTCCGGGAAAAACTAGTAAGCAGACCTGGAGTTGTCATGCACTTTTCTGCTAAATAAATCCTGTGTTGGTGGATGCAGTACTGAAAAGGTTTTGAAATGTGTATCAGTCAAACTTTTCTACAAACAAACTTTTAATTCATAGCATAGCATTGATTGTGGCCTGGTTATCTAACTAAAATGGAAGAAGTCTCTGTTTGTCTTTCTGTCCTTCGATTTTCTCGAAAACCGTTCATCTGATCGACTTCACGCTTTGTATTGCTGTAGGATGCCAGGAAGTGTTGAGTGTGAGCTCTTGAGATCTACGGGACGTATTGATTAGTATTGCGTTATGTACACACTGTGTAGTATATTGAGAGGGGATCCTTATTAACTCTAAAGGCTGATGTATGCTTCTGCGTTGAATCGACGGCGTACCCCCGCAGACCCCTCTGCGTCGCCGCAAACCCCCCTCCGAGCCCTCCGCCGTAGCTCGACACCTCCAAATATTTATATATCGAGGCGACGCAGACCGCAAGGACTGTGATTGGTCAACTCGTCCTGTGTGTTGAGAGTCGGTGTTTCAAGCAGCCTACTGTGGGGAGTAGCAACATGCTAGTTCACTGACATAAGCTTTGCAAATAAACTCAGACGTATTTTGGTTACAATGACGGGGTTCTCCGTTTGTAAAGTGTCTACAGTCAGTAACTTTTTGAAATTAGCACTTTGCCAGCAAGCAGTACTTTTGTGGGCAATTGTGCTAAAGTTTGCTTGCTAACATAACATAAACTGGCTGGCAGACACCTCAAATAACCTCAGACTTATCACCCCCTAGCGTTATGGCGGTGAAATGCACCGCGATGCAAAGCAACCCCAACGCAGAACTCCGACACGGTCACGACGCAGTAGGAGCGACGGCGTGGACTTGATGCAGAAGCATAAAACAGCCTCTACACTGCCGAACGGCATGCTGGGTACAGCTTGCTCTTCTTTCAACAGATGAAGAAAGAGAGACCGGAGATGTTACATAGTAGCAAACTCACAACTATGACAGGACACAACTATGTAATGTCAATGTTTTGCTCGTTACCCAAGGAAGCACAGTGTCGAATGGAAAGTTATCCGGATGAGCGGTTCTGGAGAAAGCTGCAAGCAGCAATACCGGAGGCCAAGCAATCGGCCCGTTCAATGGGCACGTTTTGAATGAGCTACTGTACTAGTCAAAAGAAATTAAGATTTTATCAGGAACTATCAGATCAAACCATACATAAACAAAATTATGAATCAGATGTAAACATGCTGGCTGGGCATCGTTATCTACAATGACAATGAAAGGTTGGCCACTTCTATATAGCTTCACTAGCTGTTAAAATTCTCTGTAGTCTAAAAATGAGCCTTGCTGGTCGATGAAAGTCTGCTGATAGTCTCTGATTGAAATCACATCACTGTCACCCTCATTCCTTAGAGGGATTCCACATAATTGGGCTGTTTCTCCAATAATTGCTGCAGTCCTCTCATTTGTGGCTGATAAATCCGCATTTCCCTGTCCTCTACCTGTTTTTTTTTCTTTTTGCTTTGTCCTTACGACATAAACTTTTATATCAAACTTTTTGTTTTTTACTAAAGCCACATTGCACACCTCAGTGGACACATGCAGTGCCTCCATTAATGCAGTCCATGCTTCTTTTTTTCTTGCACCAGTCACAGTCAGGTGATAGAAAGAACACCTTTTGAGTCTTCAACTTCTCAATCAGCTACATTACGCTGCTTGTTTTTTTTTTTTTTTACCTGTCATGCTTCAGGGTTTTACTAGCTGCCTCCTCAGCTTCTACATCTCTTGTCCTGCAGAATGGCCCTCCTTATATATACAGTACAAGTTCAGGAGTGTTTTATGCTAATGGAAAGATGTAGGCATAATTTCTTACAAGGATCCAAATTTAGTTATTTTAACTATTCAGCAAGAAATAAAACTGCTGCCTGGTTTGCACCGTTCTTTCAGCATTTCCCCAAGGTTGACTGCTTTGGCCCAGTGGATGGGATTTACACACAACTCTTTAAAGTTTCTTTATATATGCATCAGTTATCTTTCCAAATATTTAACAGTTACTTTTCAAAATACTCTTAAACCACGTTTCACATCGGCATGAATTAGATCCCACCGCATTACACTTATTTAAAAAGAAAATATGTCAAGTAAGGACAACGCCCTTGGCTGTCCTGCTGTTATAACAGACATGTGAAGTAACTACAGACAGTTTCAGTTCCTGGCGTTACACCGCTGAGGAATGAATTAAGAGGAACAACTTAAATGGATATTTAGCGTTATTTTTGGCATTAAAAGTTTAAAAGTAACACTGAATATGGTATTTTTCTTAGCACAAATTAAGATAATGTCTGCGGACATATTACTGAACCCCTATGTGCCCTAGATACAAAATGGTAATAATGATGACATTCTGACTATGTGGGTGTATTAGAGGAATTCAAAGCATAGGTCTAACTTTGTTCCAAGTCATTGAGACCCAACTGGGCACCAGAGTAGCCTGATAATCAATGGGTGTGGCCTTCACCAAGTGCCACTTTGCTCGTTTGAAAGCCATGATGTCTCTTTCTCATGGGTTGGCCAAATTCTCTGGGCGGGCAAAGCAGAGAAAGGGGAGGTAACCTTGCTCCTTATGACCTCATAACAAGCAAGATTCCAGATTGGCCCATCTGAGCTTACTTTTTCTCAAAGGCAGAGCAGGATACCCAGGGCTCGGTTTACACCGATCGCCATTTCTAGCCACTGGGGGACTATAGGCAGGCTGGGGGGACTCATATTAATGTTAAAAAACCTCATGAAGTGAAATGTTCCTGCCATGGGACCTTTTTAAATAAACTGAATGCAATGCAAAACGGCGATTGCCCAGCTTGTTAATAGCCAGTGTATGTTCATTGTAGCTGCCCAGTTTGTAGATGTTAGTTAGATGGCACCAACATTTGGCCTAATCATAACTGGCCTGGCTACCCAAAGGCCAAGGTTTTGTTTCCAGATTTGTGTGATGACTTATGATGCGGGGAAAATTTTGAGCATTTAACACTTCATTTCCTGCATTATGGTGAATTTATTTGCACTTACTGTATTTCTATAGCCTGACGTGATCATACTCAAATTCTTGTCAGAATGTGAACTTCCCGACCTCTCGAATGTTGTGGGCAGGGCAGGCAAGTTCGGCTGGCATCCAGGCTGGTATTTCTACCTTTTTCTGCATCAATTTAATTATCCTCCAGACTAATTCAGACCGAAGTCTGGAGCATCCGTTCCTGTCATTTTCTCTGCCTCTCTATCATCCACACCCCCATCTCTCATCTCTCCTATGCTGGTGACAGTCACAGAATTTCACACAGAGAGGATTTGTGATGCTGATACCCGCTGGTTCTGTGCCTGTCAAATGACTTACTGTATCTCTCTCTCTTTTTCTCCCTCTCTTTCTCTCTCTCTCCCCTCCACTTCAGTGCATTGGCTATGCTGCCAAAACTAGTATCAAAGTGTTCCACAGGGAACAGGGCTTTTTACGTTGGTGGCACTGGTGTGCCTTACTTTTCATTTAGCCTAGGTGAACCAGCACTTAATTTAGGAGCACCCTGTCATGGCACAGGACTTGTTTCTTGGAGACATTGTGCTTTTTTAACGTTTCAATTCAGAACGTCGATGCTTCTTCAGCAAAAGCACTGTTCCCAGTCATGCTTTTGGCCACACGTTTTGCAATAAGCGCAATGCATAATGTTGGCCGTTTTATCATATCTAAGCCACAGAGATTGGACAAGGCATTCTTTGGGAAAGGCATATATTTGAGCCTTTTTGCATGTGGTAGGATCTGGCTCAGAGTCATGATGAGGCCATATCACCTGACGATGTATGATCAGGATTAGGCATCTTACCGGGGACAGGGGAGACAGGTGGTGGAGCCTCATTGGACCTCTGCCAATGATGTCAGGTCTGGGCTGGACCATCACTCCTTAAACAACTTGGTATTATATATCACAACAAAAAAAATCATCTCTGTTTGAAGTTACAATGAGGTGTGAGGTCTCCTGTAGGTGTAAATATTAGGTTAATAACAAAAACAACTTTTTAGGTTACGGTTTAGCTATCTTAAACAAAAAGTGACCAGATGACCCAATGCGAGCCGACGAGAACGCGCATCAGTAACACAACACTTCAGACGTCAGGCATCTTTTAGGTCCTGGGCCTTTCATGGCTGGGGACAGGTGTAACGGCACTGCAGCATTTTTCTTTACGAAACATTTCTGGTATGTTTTAAGGTTGTGATGTCACTCGCGGAGCAGTACAGGGTGTGGTTTCACACATGCAGGGGGGAAAAAAACAAAACACCCTCGCACGCACGCACGCACGCACACACACACACGCACGCACCCACACACACACACACACAGACCTGCCAAATGTCAGGCGCACCGGTGTAACAAATGAAAACGTTTAGTTGCATTTTTGGTCGCACTCTGGAGCCATGGCTACAGTCAAGAGTCTTCCTGTGTTTTTTATTCCTTGGGGAGCTGGTAATGAGGTCGCCATGGGTTGGGGGAGGGTGGGGATGTTTGTTCTGTTTCTGTGATATATATAAGGTTTTGTGAGGTATTAAAGCCTGTACTATCATTGAATTTCTACCTGTATATTATCGATAAAATAAAAAAAAATTATCTTCCTGAGTGCATGTGCCTGCTTAGCTTCATAGTTACCTTATGAGCTGAGCTATATTCAAATGCCCGGTTTGCTTTTCTTTTGGTAATCATCTAGGGGTCAAACAACAGGGCCCTGTCAATTACACTCCAGTTGCTCTGGACCTCTATGCAAAACCAATGCTTATTTGCAGCCTCTCTCATTCCCCCTTCAGTGCTTGCCCAGTTGCCCGCAAGTCATGCATTTGAATGACCACGTCGAGGGGGGCAGGGAGAATTTGCCTCAGTTTTTACAGTCTGATAGCACTGTGAGAGGTTCAAAATTGCTTGTTTAGCACCAACAGCCATTAATAGGACTCTGTGAAGCTATTACATAAGCTTATGTTCACATTTTCCAAAAGAAAGCTATACACATTACAAATCATTGTATACCCGGGGTCTGCAACAAGTATATCAGTAGGAGACCTGCTCGTGAGCTACCAGTAAGGTTGGAGACCCCTGCTACTGATTAATTCTGTAATACAGTTTTTGTTATCACCTTTTAGTTGCCAGACCTTCCTTCACAGGGCTTTGGAGGAGGGTCTGGCTAGTCCACACAACATTCCGGGATGGGAGAAAAACGTGCTCTGGTTTATTGCCATTTTTTTAAACCAATCACAATCGTCTGGGGCGGCGCAATGCGCCGGACACACGTACGGTGCCTCTGCAAAAAAGCCTCGGGAAGGAACTTGTTTTGATGGAACATGTGCACGTAGGGAGGCGAGCTCTGGACGTAAAATGGCTGTTGAGTGTGTGATGAGAATTTTCCTCGTAAAATAAATAAACATAATTTGATTGTCGGTTCTAGCGGCGAGGATGTTTCACGAATCGACCGGAGTATAGAATGCCAACACAAAAAAAACGGGAGGTGAGGAACATCCGGCCAAAAATGAGGGACATGCGACGGACACTCCGGCGGTCAAACCAGTTACATATTTTTTTACTTTTTCTCTGTTTATTCATTGTATGCAATAAATTAGACTTTGTACCGATCTGTCCCCCTTAACACCACATTAAATGGTTTTTGTCTGAGTACAATGAAAGTTCAATCAACCATTTTACCAGGATACATTTCTTCCAGTTGACTATGAGACCACCATCACAATATATTCCCTTTATGTCTCTCGCTCTCTGTTTTCTACTGTAGCTTTACATCACACAACAGCTCCCTCACACTTCCATTTCCCTTGTTCTTGTCATAGTTAAGTTCTCTGTCACCCACAAAGGGGTCTCAACAAAAACCCCAGAAACTGCAGACAGACTGGTTGTTCGTAGTGACAGTGACTTCAAGCTACATGCCTCTGTGCTGATGATGTTTTAATGTCATCCCCTTGCCGTTCGCCCCTCTTTACTCAAGTTGTGTGTGTGTGTCTGTGTGTGTGTGTGTTGGGGGGGGTGGCTATTTTACCCCTGTGAGAATCGATTACTGCTTTTTTGACAGTCGCTGCGCAGTATAACCTCTCATTAGGTCCGACATATGCTGCGCCTGGCATTGCTGCCGATGCAAGCTGTTTTCTCAATGACATCTCCCAGTGCTCCCGTGGAGTCGGGAAGGAGCAAGATCTCGTAGCATTGCCTTAACGTGAAGTTCTGGGGGAAAAGTGTAGTCAATTATCTTGGTCTTGAAATGGTACAAATTTGGAGCTTTGCTCAGGCAAACTGAAGTGAGTATCATGTGAAGTCCATGAAATCTAAGAAATCTTCCATCTGAGAATTTGTATTGGAAAAAGATATGAAAAAGGCCCTCTGAGGGGGACCAGGGGCAGCTAAAGCATGTTGTACCATTGCGGGAAAAACTGTACAAATCGGCTCATGTATAGTGAATCTAGGTACAAAATATGTATTCCAAACATTTGACACTATTTTATCCCTAGTTGAGCTTGTCTGTCTCAAAATATTCATAACAAGTCATGGCTGTTTTTCTTGAGCATTGACTACATCCATCGGAATTATTGCAAGTTGAGTAAGGGAGATATTTGCTCCGTGGGGACATAGTGTTTATTTTTTATATTCTTTCCTGAGATCGGCACAGAATCAATTTGGAGGTATATCAAAGCAGTGAGGCAGATGAAAAAGAAATTCTACCTCTGAATTGAAACATGAACACTGTCCACGTTTGGATTGCTCTGAGACTGGGGACTACGTCTTTGACCACAATGCAAATCCCACTTTATCACAGAGAGAGGAAACTTGGGTGAACATCATAGAAAAAATATGGAATATTATATATGAAACAATGTCTTGTTTATACGGCTTGGGATAAGTTCAAGAGAAGTTCAGTCACAGATGAGACTTTGATTTAGGAGATAAGGTTGGAGGGAAATAAATGAATAAATAAATAAATAAACTGAGTGAAAGTAAAGTTTTCAGTCCATGAATACTAAATGACATGCATCTTGGGATAGGGGATATTTTTACTTTCTCAGCTCAGCCAGGGTTTGCAGCTGCTCGAATATCTGTCTGAATTCTAGCTCAACAAGCACACAGAATAAACGCTCAGTACCTGAAAATATGCATTACCATTATTTAACAATTTGTCAGTTGTCAGATTAGAAAAAAAAGATGTTTCTGTTGAAAGTGATTCCTCACAAATTTAGAGCCTCTATGTTGAGTTACCATTGTTACTTATCCCATTCTGTCTCATCACCTGTATTGATAAAGCCTTCACAAACACATGTTTAAGTTAAATCACCTCCTGCAGGAGACTTTCATTTTAGCAGACACAGCAGATTATGAGCTATTTTGTGAATCTCAACATCCTTGTTGGCAAGGCAAAGTCCAGTAAATATATGAAAACAAGCAAACAGAAAACCAAATTATGGATAGAAGAGTATCTTTGCCTCCCATGTTTTCCATTTGTATTCAGCAGTGTTTGTATTTGGGAAACTAGTAATTTAAACTCCCCATGCACATGGATAAAAGACTGATGTGGGGGAAAAGGAATGCCTCCGAAGTTTAGAATTTGAATATACTGCTCTGTGGTGGCTGATAGCTGGGGTTGAATATGAACAGGCTCTGCCACTGTGGGCTGGGAGAAATTGGCTGTGTATTTCAAGGTAGCTGATGTCAACTTATCACATTGTTTTTTCTGTTGACACTGTCATGTTCTTCTTTATGGCTTTAGAAAATAACAGGCTTTATTGTGCTCAGGGACCAATAGATCACAGAGAATATGTGGGTCTCTTTATCATATTCAGGCCTTTGTGCATGTAAATCAGTGTGGCTCTGCTGTAGGTTGACTATTATTTCCAATTTGAATGGCAGATCAGAGTCTGTAAACAATTGCACCTACCTGGCACGTACTACACACAGGCTCCCAAAAGGCTTGACTGTCTTCCCTCTGAAATTGTGTAAAAATAGTGAGGTCAGCCCCCCCACATAATCCTAAAGAGTCCCCTCATACACAACCTCACACACTCTTCAGGCAGGTATGCTGGATGTTAGGCTCCTTCCTTTAGGAGATCTGCAATATGGAGATTGACGCCAACGTGCTTGGCATTACCGCAGAGAACCAAAAGCAGCACAACAATTGGATGAAAGAAAGGGTTTTCTTAATCTTTCTAAGTCAGGAAAACAATCCAACAAGGTGTTCGTTTTATGATTAACGGAGGCAAACAGTCTTTTTGCTTGATAATCACGCTGAACTTTCATTTTGTTTCACTTCACTCATTCATTAATAGATAAATAGATTCATCATTATCATTTTAGCCCATGTGTTGTTGGGAGGAGGTATTTTTTTTTTTTTGCTGTTGCTAGGAGCAGCTTTTTCACAGTGATCAAAGAAATATGATTGAAATAATGAAATAAATACTATAAGATTTGTTACTAAATGATGTGGCCATCTGGAGCCAAATTCAGTTAATTCAGGATACCAGTCATCTGAAATACATGAATATCATGATATAGGTCTGTGGTACTATGGTAGCAGTTCTTCTTTTGTTCTTTTACATTTTTTTTTGTAAAACAATCAGCCAAACCTGGGGCCTCATGTATAAACGTTGCGTACGCACGAAAAGCTTGCGTACGCTGGTTGTCACGGACACTTTGTGATGTATAAAAAAAAACTTGACGTGAGAATGTGCGGGCCGTCACGCAAACTGTTGAGCAGTCGTGAGAATGTGCAGACCGTCCGCAAAGTCTTGTCTGGCTCTGTAACGTGGCGAATTGTAAGTGCTGAAAATCACCAAACATCATAAAATAAAGTTTCCACTTCACTTACTGGCATATGTCTGTGACGTTGTCTATGAAAAAACATATTTATACCCGCTGATACTCCATAAAAGATTGATCATTTATATGGATAATGTTTCACATCTTTCACACTATTAACTGTTTAATCTGCAGGCTACTTAACCTCTGTTAAACATGAGGACGGGAAATATATTCAGTCATCCTCTGTATTTAGATGAAATACATACTCACTGTGCAACAAAAATATCGGCATTGAAAAATGTAATAGCCTATATTACATCTGTCCGTGGCGATCTTTTTGTTAGTGTCTGTAAGTCAGTAGTTACTGAGGCTCAGACATCCATGGCGCACGGGATGCGGGACGCACGGCTCCATCTCCCCAGGACCAAACGCTGTTTTCGGGTGGGCAAACTCATGTGATGCGTAATTGATCCCGTGGATGATTTGTAGGCTATTAAGTGAACAAGGTGTACCCGGTGCACCAAACACTGGCCCGTCTTGACTGTCTTAATTCTGCACATATTTCTGTTACTGTAGTCCTATTTACTATTTCATTTATTTCATCCATGCGTGGCGCAGCGGATCCGTGCGCACTGTCACCTGCCGTGGAGACGCTGGCCTCGCTAACCTCTCCTCTGAGTCGGATCTCTCTCGCGCTCTAGCCTACTAACACTTAAAATAAATGGCATTACATCAGTGAGTTCAAACTGCTTATTGTGCGTCACTTGGACTGACACTGAGATGTTGTTCTGTAACTGGTGTGGCGCTGCCTCTATTCTCTTGATTTCCACTTCGACATTGGACATTGTTTTTTTTAATTTCTGCCATTCACTGCCTGGTCAACATTTACCACTCTGGGCATTTTCTTTTATTGCTTATCCAAGATGACAAACCTCCAGACAGAAAAACATTTCTCGCCTCCACTTCCGCGATCAGCACCTAAACCTCGGCGAAGTTTTTTTCCGTCTGCAGCGGGATAACCCGTTGTGATTGGACGAAGAATGACGTCGGGGGCGCATTTATAGTAATTTCCATATTCATTTATGGGAGGAGGCAAGGCGGGGTCATTGGCTCATTCATGTGCGCTCAATTTCACGTTGATTGTGATGTATAAAGGAAAGGTGCGCAGGACCTGGCGTAAGCCCGGTTTTATACATCTGAATATTTCTGTGCGTAGGTACTTTTCAAGTTTTTGGTCGTACGCCATCTTCTGGTATGAAAGCTGCGCAATCTTTTATACATGAGGCCCCTGGTGATTAGTGCTATCTTTGTGTTACTTTCAGCCCTTTTGTTCTCAGTGTCCCTGGATCAAGGTCCCAATACTATGTGTATATGATGTTATTATTTTGACTATTCCTGGACTGCACCATCTGTACACTACATTTTACGAAATGCTTTAGAACAAGGCATAACATGATTGAATAGCTAAATATTTTTTTTTTCCCAAAGAAAATTTCCAATTTATTTTAGGGTGCTTTTATGTACTTTCACACATAACCGGTTTGATGGTGTGACAGCTGTCAATCAAACTTTTAACAGAACACATTTTGACAGTGTGTCAACAGAGTTAAATATCAGTGTTATATGGTACAATGATATCATTTTAAGATGTACTGTCTAACTTGCTAACTTGGTTCAAAAAGCTGCTATGACCCACAGATGCCACACTACGGTTTAGATCGGGGGTCTTCAACATTTTTAAAGCCAAGGACCCCCTAACTGAAAGAGAGATGGATTAGGGACCCCCTACTACATATATTGTATACAATGAAGTTGCATATTAAACTGAAGGATTAACTGTATCTGTGGATGGCTACCTTAGTGACTACCTTACATAGGCCAGTAAGCCAATCATGTGGGGATTAGTATTTGCTAATAATATGTTGGATTCATTGAAAAAAACTAAAATGAACAATCATTTGGACTGGAGGCCCCCTAGGGGTCCCAGACCCCCTGTTGAAGGTCCCTGGTTTAGATCACACACATATTGATTACATACAATCCAAGCTGTAATTTGATCAAATCAGAAATGTAGGATAGATAACGTCTGTTAGGTCACATCATAACAATGTCTTTCTTCACTCCATGTGTTGCATGGTCCTGTAGGTCCTGTACTTCCATACGTCTCTGCGGTTGCCCAGTGCAGTGGTGGTTCTGGAGCTGGTGTCGTTGTCACCAAGGCCAGACGGCTCCCAGCAGGCCCTGGGGCGAGGCTTCACTGTCCTGGAGCTCTTTACCAACAGGCCAGAGGCTCAGGCTGCTGATGGGGACAGAAGGTGATTAGCCCAATGTTGATTACACTAGCCAGGTATTAATTAGGTTTGTCATGATGAGATGGTTGAAGGACAGGTATGATTGTGGTGTGGGGGTTGCTGCTTTAATATCATCCCCTTGGCTGCCAGATTGTTATATATACCTGCTAAACCATTGCAATAACATGTAGCACAGCCATAGTAATTTAACTTTTTTCTGCATGCTTGCACAACTCATACTTTGCGTAAGCAGTTTTGGGTTTGCTCTGTTGTCAGCATTCAGGATTTAGAGGGAGGTAGTTCGGTTAAGAGACACCAGTTGTTCACACAGTTGTAGAATTAAATGCAGCAAGTACAACATTAGACACATGCTTTTGTTAAATTGGCAGCTATAGCAGCTTCATTCATTCATTCATTCATTTATTCATTCACTCAGTCATTTAGGTTGGTTTCAATTTATTTCCTAGGCTGAATCTACACCATGGATCACCAAGAAGCCTCCTCCATCCCCACTTGAAGGACAGTGTTGACTGTAAGGGCTTTTTTTTATATACTATATACTATGTTTTGTAAGTATGTATTAGGCCTATTCACTTTAGGTATTTGTCCCTGGAGCAATGCAGCAGGAAAGCTGAGAGGGCCACATTACATGTGGGCAGTATTCATTTTAATACCACGCCATCTTTAGCTACACACAATGATACGACACTGTCGACAATAAAGGGTGCAGTGCCACCCCTTAGTTCTATTGTTTGCCATGTTATAACACGCTGAGCTGTTCTACTATGTAATATCAAATCAATGATTCAGTTGCACTTCATATAGCCTGAAGGGTTTATGTCAGGTGTAACCTTTGGAGACTGTAATCCAAAAAGGGGCGGGGCTCTGCTGTGTCAATTTAGCTTGGCAGACAATGAATCTGCATAGATGTAACAACTACTCGTCAAGTAAAATGTTCAGAGGGCTGGCTTATGCTATAGGAAAATAAAATAGATTGAATAGCAAAACGTTTAATTTATCTAACACAGCTCAACTGGCACCAACATCCTAAAACCTTGCTGACTTGAAAAAAAAACTCCCAGTACCAGTGTACCCAGTGTTTGAAAAACAAAATAAATATTCAGTGTGAAAACTCAAACAGGGATACTAGTGCAGTAGGTGCTGCAAGAAAATAATCGGATAGGCATTATGATGGGCAATGAAGACTTAAGTGTGAAATGACACAAAGATGGGTTCTCTGCCCAGTATCTGAATTCTCTGCCAGGTACCATCACAGAAGGATGGGTCAACTGCATATACGTGACGCTAACAGAAGTCTAAAAGGGAAAAAAAGACAGACAGCCACATATTTGAAGCAAACAAAACCTTGCCCCTTGTATTTTGCTTGAAATAAAAGTATTCCCAGGCAGCCAGGGTCAATGTGTTATTGGCCATCATATTTTCTTCTTGGGGCAGTTTATTTTTATGTAGTTTACTTTTTAGCTATATTTTTCTTTTTTCTTTGTGCAAGTTGTGTCCAAAGCTCTCAGAGGGATTTAAAAGATCCTAACTGTATGAGCCATATTCATTTTGTATTATTTCATGTAATTTTGCCCTGTGCCACTAGGGGGCTGTATGTGCTTTGTGGCTCAGCTGACCTCGGGTCAGCCCAGGTAGGCCATTTAACCTAGAGGAAACCCAGACACAGGTGTTGCTGATTTGGGAAGCAAACAGTTTTCGACTGTGCCTTGGTGCCTTGCCTTTGTGGTGAGCAATTTGGTTTGTTGTTTTGGTTACATGTATTATGAGTCAAAGTTATTGCCGCTGTGTGATATATGGAGGTAAATAAACCGTGCGAGATAATTGTAACATTGAACTCTCCGTTTGCTATGTTCGGGCGCACTGGCTGCACGTCTAAACCTAATCCGCTGTATTAGCAACCAGTACTAGACTTCGTTTAGGACTAGTACACTAACACTCTGCGTGATAACTAACAATTACATACACAGTGAATAGGTAATAATAAAGGAAGTTATTGAATGAATGAATATATTTGTGGATCTCGCTGCTGAAGGTTGATAGTTTGGTTTTTCTTCTTGCGTTGGGTGTGAGTTGTTTTGGGAGAAATCAGAACTATTATTGAATTATCTTTGAATATTAGACGCGTATCAGTTTAGCATTTTGAGAATTCCTTTTGAATTATTGAGTTTGCTACTGAAGCTCAGTGTTGGTCTAGATATGTCCTCGCTTGGCATAAAAACCAAGGCTATGAATTACAAAACACTGTAGTGCCTCACAGTATGAATAACACTGTGCCCAGTGACTTCCTGTCTTGGCTATCATGTCCCATGAATATTAGAAAACCTTCTCTCAAACAGACTCTTATGCTCGCTGAATTATTAACCACATGCCTGTTGTCTAGTGGAACAAATTCTTTTTTTAAGGGACATATTGCTGTTGCTCTTATGGTCAGAAGCCTTTGTTTTATTTCTTCACATATATCTATTTTGAGTGTGAATTTGTAAGTATTCATAACTGCTCTGTGCTCGAGTCAAATAAGTACATTTCCTTATGGTGGTCGTTCATATCTGATTGTGTGAAATAATTATAATGAGAAAACATGCCCTGGAGGCTGACATTGTTTTTATCCTTCATTCATTACAAATTCAACTTCATTCAGTTTCCCCGACTTTGTTTTTGAAAATACTGTTGCTCCGGATAGGAATAATATGCATTACTTCTTGATGTGATGCAAGTGAAGTTGGGAAAAAAGTAATTGCATTTGAACTATAAACGGCTGTATTTCTACCATATTAAAGGCATAGCAAGCATCACCCACCATCATCATAACAATGGAGTGTGCTTCCTTATAGCCCTAAAACAAGCTGATGGCAGAGATATAGTCCAAAAACAGACTGTCGCTCACCCGACTGTGTGGCTGGGCCGGCTTACTCCGGTTTTCTTCTCATGCCTACAACGGTGCACAGAGCTCGGTTGGTTTCAGTTCATTTAGGTTAACAAATTGATGAAGACAGAAACTAAACCAAAATACGTCAGGGATTAGGGTTTTAATTCCCAATTCAGATTGGCCAATATTATGCAAGACCTCCCCCCTTGAATGTTGGCAACCAATCAGAAATAACAAATGGCACCCTGTGAACACAACAAGACTGAAAATATCCTGGTGCGAAACACAGGTGGCTGCATTGGGAGTGGGAATGTTGTTCCACGTATTGGATTGAACACAAAATGCGAACCAGAAAGTTCCCTCTGCGTTGCCATCCCCGCTGAGTCCACTGTTTGGAGGCTGTTTTTTTTTTTTTATGCAGCGTAAATATTGGTGTAAACATGATCTAAACGAGTGACAGTCTGTCTGAGATCGCCTCTTACATACAGCTTGAGGCCAGGCAGAGCACTCTTCAGTAAGGCTCTGTTTTGTGATTTTGTAGTGTGAGAAACAGTAGATCTGGATTTTTCCTCTTTTTTCATCTGAATGTCACGTCCAAGGCCAAAACAACTTTGACGCATTTTGTTGCTTTTGTATCGTTGTGAAAAACTTGTTGAGAGAAGTTAATATTGACTGCAAGGCTATTGACTAACATGAGCTTGTGTTTGTCCCCCTGTGCCTTTAGTGCTTTAAAAGGGCTTCCAGTTACATATTTAGCACTGTGTATGTTGTGCCAATACTGTATGAACTTTCCTGTTCTGGTAGTTTCATTTTATTGTTTATTTTTACAGGGACAATGCACATTTAAAAGTAATTGCACCAGAGTTAGCTAATAGCTAGTTTACATCTGCTGTCCCTGGGCAGGTAAACAAATAAAATAACATACATTACATATACACCACATAAAACATCATAATACATACATATCCAGGAATATAAAATTTAAATCCAGAAAATAAAGCAGATCATTTACAACACAATCATTAGTGGTTGCAAGTCTGTTCTGATAGTAGCCAGTTCTTGAGGTTTTTTTTAAAAAATTGAGAAGCTATTGAGGCTCCGGATGTTTGTAGGTAAGGAATTCCACAACCCCACTACTCTAACCGAAAAAGCTCTTATAAGTAGTATAAGAATAGTAAACAAACCTCGGTCCTATCATTTACACTATGGAGCTTATTTTCCGTTCCAAGGCCAGTAATTGTACTCTGTCCTCTGGAGTACACGTGTAGGTCAGCATTCGGTCTGCTTGTCTTCACACTCCACTGAGAATTGTTTGCTGCATGGCAACCTCGCAGTGAAAGATATATAGGATATTTTCTTTTTTGAAAATGTGTCACTGGGTTCCTCTCACAGTAGGAATAAAGACAGATGAATGGAAAGAGAGAGTGTACCGTGTGGCCTTGTGGTAACTCACATTCTAAGAAATCAATCAATGTTGACCTGCATATTGCCATCACAAAGTTTCTTGAAAACTTTGACCTGCAATGGGCATTAGATAAAAAGTCAAGGGATTGCTCGAGTTATTATGATTCATTCTCCGGTGACCATAAATGTCTGTAGAAAATCTAAACGGGTATAATAATTTAGCTCTGAAATCTTATGTCAGCCTATCAACCTGTCAACCGTTTCGTTGACAGTGCTGTTAGTTTTTATAGCCAATGACAAAGAAGGGCAAAGAGGACAAAGGTTTTTCTTCCCACCAAAAAAATCAATTAGTTTACACAGTTGTTTGCTCAAACATGTGTGGGACACACCCCCGACCCCCTCCTCTGGGGTGGGCTAATGAATGGATAAGACTGGATAGAGAAACATGAATACATGAAGGAGAGAAAGAAGTAAGGAGGAAAGTAGAAAGGGTTTGTCAAGTAGAAATTCTCATAACTGGATAATGTTATGATTGTCGTGTTTTTAAATGAATGTCACTAGATTACATAATTAGATGGAAAGATTAGATTAAAAAAAGTACAACCACTGGGCTGATTAAACGATAAAAAGTGGTGAAGCTAAAAGCAGGAAAAAACAAGCTTTTTTTAATGGCTCTGAAAAGGTCGTACACACTTTTCACTTTGTAAGTTTGCTCCTTACGTTAAACACAGTTTTAACCTATGAAATAGAAATTGGACCAAAAGGGTTTTCTCTGTTTTCTCAACAGAGAAAACCCAAATGCTAAAATGTAAATTAGAGACAAGTCAGTCTGAATTGAAACCGAAAAAGGAGCAGTGAAACTAGAGAAGAAATAAATAGAGTGGTAGTGGCAAAGAAGTCAAAGCTTCTTATTTTCCAGAGCCGGAGTCAGGGTCAAGAGGCAGGAAATGGGAAAAGGAGAGAAGATAGAGGAAAGGAAGTTGCCTTGGGGCTTTTGAAAGTATTAGAGGATGGGAGGCAAAAGGGAAGGAGGAAACGAGCACGAAGGCAGGCAGTAAGCTCATTGGCTTCTCCTCTCGACCAACTAAGAGGAATGGAAGGAGTACAGCAAAGGAAAAAAAGGAATAAGAAGGAAGGAGCGCTGCTCTGGGGCCCTCTTAGTGTGATGAGAGGACAAACAGATGGTACATTGTGTTCACATTAGCACATCTTAATTTGAAGCAACACCACGATGCATCAATTTATTGTGTGCACGTCTGTGTGGGGGACAGAAAGGTAGTGCCATGACAAATTTTCTTACTGATATAACAAAAAGCCTCTCTGTGGCTAAAATAAAGAGGTTTGCTGGTGCCTTTCTAAAAGGGTTTGTCCTGCATATCTGACTCGAAGGCAACCCACATAAGTGTTTGTTTTCTCCACCTACGCCAAGCTTTATTGCTGTTTGGGTGAACTTCAAACTCTCAAAAAACAAAAGGAAGTTAAACAACGCCTTAGCCCTGTCGTGGCTCCGCCACCTGGAATATGCTCCACTTTAGGCTCATATTGAGCAGGGGAAAACTCTGCTTTGCAACATTTAAACAGTTCTTTTATGTGTGTGTGTTCATGTATACGGTGCATCTCTATTACTGATTGATATAGAACCGTAGTGATTCAAACTATGCCCAGTTCTTGAAAACCTTTTTTGGTGAATTATTTCCCAAAGAACCTTTGGCCAACATTTCCACCAGCTAACAGACACAGACTCTTTGATATAGTCCACGATCTGTGTACTACTGTGTAGGTATCTTGAGCAGCAAATTTAAGGAATCCTTACCATGCCTGTTTAAATGACAGTTTAAGAAAATAAAGTTGCATTAAATATTGCCAGATACTTTTCATATTGGATATTTTCATTCCCAAATGTCTGTCAGTATCAGCATAAAAATACATGCCTCAAAATGCACATCAACATTTTCCAGAGCCCAAGTTTTCAAATTGTTTGATATGTCTGACCACCAGTCCAAAACCCAACAATTGACAATGATGCATAAAAAAGTAAAGCAACAGTTCTCGTGTTCAAGAGGCTGAAGGCCGGAAATGTTTTTTCTTAATCATAAACGACTAATCATTTCAGCCCAAATCACCAAGTAATAGTTTGTTTAAAGGTGCTCTGCCACACATATTTCATTACTTTGTGGTAATGTCTGAAGTTCTACCATGGACTCTGTAACATTTTTTTGTGGAAAAAATGCCTTAGTTACCTGGTTGTTTCAAGCCATTCTAGCGTGGTATAGAAAGCCTGCGGGAAGACTTAGCTCGATTTGTGCCAGTTTTCATTAATATTCAATGAGCTAAGCTGCTTGACTCTGATTGGCTAACAGCTAGCCAATGAGAGCCTGGCTATCAGCATCCTTTACCCAGCACAACTGGGCGAGCTCATGAATAGTAATGAGCTCAGGCAACATGATGTCAGACTGACCAGCTTTTGTAATTGGCCTGATTCCTCCGCTTATTTCTTTTCAGTAGCTACAGCTGGCAGAGGAGGTAGCAGTTCAGTTTCACATTCACCACATAACACAAACACATATGGACCTAACATATTTCAAAAAACACAAGTAAAAATGTTTTTGTGTGGCAGGGCACCTTTTAAGAAACTGAGATGTGGCAAAGCCTGAGGTTTACATCCTTTGTGCTAGCTTCACTGTTTGACAAGTGATCTCTGGGAAGTGACATGCAGAAGCACCAAAGTAGCAATTGCCTAGTACGGAACATAGAAATCACCCCTTCAAATCCCTCACCCTTACATAGGTTGGCAGTAAAACCTCTCCAAAATCACTCCATTTGTTTTCATCTTCATTACTTTCTTCTTTCCCACTCAACCATCTCCCAAAACCACTGCCTCTGTTTGTCTGATGCTGAGCCATTTCTTTTCTTCCCCCCCCACCCCCCTCCACTTCCATGGGTTCACATCTCGTGCCAAGTTGCTGCTCAACTGACTCAGAGGTAACACACCACTGCTGTAAGAAAGATTTGGGGTAGTTTTCTAATCTAGGCACAGCATCTGACTGAAACCCAAGCTTGATGTATAATGAATAACACAAAATAAATGATGAAAAAAGTTGCTGACACCTGGGCACCATCTGTGTCAAGAAAGTTCTAGGCTTGATTTCACCCCTCCCTTTTTCTCCTTTCATACCCACCTTACGTTTTTTTTTTCTGTTTCATGGTGAGAAACACTTTTTCAACGAAAGCTGCTGTCACCAGTGAAAACGTTTGTAGAACAGAGTTAAAGCTGTGCTGCAACGGCAGAGATTTCCCAAAACCATTTTTCCTTCTTTTCTTTTTTTATCTTTAGACATAAGCACAGTTAACTGTTAGAGAGAGTTAAAGTGTTTGGCTGGGATGAATCATGGACAGGGAGGGGAGGACAACACAGCGATATACAGTACTCCATCATCTTCTTTCATTCTCAATCCCCTTTTATTGACTTTAAAGATAAAGGCACTGGCTCGGCCCCGGGAATTGATGAAAAGCTGTCGACCGCAGAAAAGGACATTCAACCCATCCTTCCTGTGAACTCATCAGTCCTGCCATTCAGCTGATCCCAATGTTTGCTGCTTTTATTTTCTTGGTAAAAAGATTACAAATGTTGTATTTCTGTGGTTCTGAAGAATGCATAGTAACATAAAAATGTTAGGGATCGTGGATTTACCAGTTTGTTTCAAAGTGTAACTTCATTTCTTAAATCATTTTAAAAATGGAATTGTTGTTGTGAAGCTACCATTGGGCAATATCTGAACAAATTGCATTCTTCCTGGAAGTCTTGACTTTATTTCTATACTCCAGGTATTAAACTTGTTTTTCTTGCGGGCCAAGTTTGTCAGGCAGTCAGGCAGTAAACTGATGTTTAAAAGCTGATGCATTGAGTTTATTGAGAGAATTGCTCTTGTGTGGACTACATTTTCCCCAAACTGTGGGATGTCGGGTAGTTTTTATTAGAACTGTGATGCTGTAGCTACATATTTTGATGGCTGTACTTTGGTACTTTGGTTTTCTGCTGTACATTAACGGCCATACAGTTTATACTTAAATGGACATGGACAGTGATGGGCACACAAGTATAATTCATTTGGGCTTTATTGACTAGTCGTTTGTAACAATCCAGCGTCTTTTATCAGGCATTGTTCTTTAAAGTAAAATGTTTAGCTGGTTATAATGAGGATAAAGTGACACTTCGAAACCCCAAACAAATCTATAGTATTTTTTTTTCTTAGATTGTTTAATTTGACAGTGCATTTATGTTCACTGAACATCATTAACTCTTAATATTTGGTCTGTCCATCAGTTTGTGATGATCACAGCTTGAACCTGAACCCCTAGATTTTCAAAAAATCACATTATTCTTCTATTCTAGCTTACAGTGTCTCTCATCTTTTCTGGTTTCCTATTTTCATATTTGAGAGTTTAGGTATGCTGACTGTGGAGGGAAAGCTTTGCAGTCAGCAGTCCCTGCTCTTCCTTGGACTTCAAACACACCTGGCATCGCATTGATGCACATTTAGGGTGATTGTCCTGCTGGAAATTAATATTTTTTCCGCACAGCTTGAAGCCAGAAGGATGGCAGCCTTCTGTGTAAACTCTCTTTGGTTTCCATTAAAATGTTAGAAGCTTAGAAACAGTATTTTGTTCCTGCATAGTGGATACCTAAATATATTTATATTTATTTGCTCCGCATACACCTATGAATTTACAGAAATTGGCAACAATCTTAATGTTTTTAGACAAACACTGTTCACCCAGGGCTCCACACTAACTTTTTGCCTTGGTTGCACTGGTGCGCCTAACTTTTTTATTTAGGTGCACCAGCACACAATTTAGGTGCACCCAAATTTTTCCTCGCGGCGCCGTTAACGCCACAATTTCAAGGTTACCTTTTTATCACGCTCCATATACATTCATTTATATTATGTAAATGATTTTAAACAAGAATAAGGTGTAGGTAAATACTTTTTAGTTGAAACACAATCATACTGCATATAAAAATAAAAATATTAACAAAAAAAGTTTGTGCTTCACTGAGCTGCCAAACTAAAACATTTCAAAAGGTATAATGGAGGATTTTCCTGAATTTTAGAAAAGAACCGCCCTCTCCACTTTTTGAAGAAATGCACATGCACAACACCCTACCTGCTCCCGAGAGGGAACGCCTGTTAAACGTGTGCACGAGAGAGCATGCACGAGCCTAGTTCTCCTCGTGCACGCTCTGTTTACAAGTTGCTGTCGGCATGGCTCTACAAGCCAACTTTCCAAAAGAAGATTTGCACTTTTTCCACTATGTCAGACTCACCACCGGTAAGTGGAAATCTATTTAGGACAAGCATCTCTATAGCTAACGTTAGCACGCTACAGGCCAACAAGCTATCGCTATCGCCGAGAGCGGGGAGGCAGCGGTCGGAGGCTTTTATATACTGTCTATGGCCGTCTGCTCGCTGACCTGTCAGCGACCACTATACCTTTAAGTCAAATATTTCAAAATAGATCAAAGTGCTTCCCTGAACTGAGATCTAACATTTCATGGCTCAAAGTCTTATAGCCCACCCCCCCCCCCCTGCTGTCCTCTGCCCCTCAGATGGACAACACCTGTAATTTGGCCTTCTTCCCCTTTAGCCTTGCCTAAACCAATGACAGTACCAGCTTGCCACACTCCCTAGCATCAAAATTCAAAAAAAAAAATTCTCCAAACTGCCCCCCCCCCCCCCCCCCCCCCACACACACACACTGATTCTTATCAGATCTTCCACTAGTCCAGGACTCAAAATCATATCTCTGTGGACTAAGTGGGCTAAATGTTCCGTTTTAAGTCAAAGCCACTTTCTCTCTTTTAAAGCTCTTTTATGAAAACAGGTTGTGATTAAAATAAAATACAAAGACAGCTGGTTTACTTCTCAGTTTGAAAATATACAGCTGCAACACATGTAAATGAAAATTATCAGAATTAAATAGCCTAGGATATATTTAAAATATATATATATATATATATATATATATATATATATATATATATATATATATCTATCTCTGAGAAAGCTCCTTCACTTGTTATCAACAACAATAACAGATTAAAAGAGAAAGAGGGCGCCCGGATAGCTCAGGTGGTATATATAGAGGTTTACTCCTCGACGCAGCGGGCCAGGCTCGACTCCGACCTGCGGCCCTTTACTGCATGTCATACCCCCCCCCTCTCTCCCCTTTCATGTCTTCAGCTTTCCTATCAAAATAAGAGAGAGAGAGAGAGAGAGAGAGAGAGAGAGAGAGAGAGAGAGAGAGAGAGAGAGAGAGAGAGAGAGAGAGAGAGAGAGAGAGAGAGAGAGAGGCGTTACACACGTCTGAAATGTCTGTATCGTCACTGCGCTGCATTTTGCAGGCTCCGTCTGAAGTTAGTTGCATTCAATAACTTCGTCTGTGTTTTAGTAACACAGTTACGCAGTAACACAGTTAGCAGTGGAAACACTGCTACAAATACAGGTTTCCCTCTCATGCTTAACGATATACAGCTGTGTTAACAATTAAAAACTGTAGACAAATGTCGCAGTGTGGACCGATGCCGCGTCTCTCCGTGTTGCACGGTGGCCGTGTGTGTGAATGGGGGCGGGGCTGCGCGGAGGTGCGGCGGAGGTGCGGCGGAGGTGCACCGGTGCGACCTAGGAAAAATGTTAGTCGCACCCTTACAAAATTTGGGCGCATGTGCGACCAAAATGGTCGCACTCTCGAGCCCTGTCACCATGATAATTATGAACTAAAACACGTCTCAGCACTTAAATGCTCTCAGATAACAACCACCATTTCACTTTCTATAACTACTCACCTTCAGATTGCTCACTGTCACCTTGTTGAAACAGCCTATGGGAGTGAATAGAGCTCCCTGTGTTGATTGCCACTGATACTTTGAAGGTGCAATCACTAACACTGTCAAGAGTGAAAGATTGTGATGCCGTTCAGGCTTGAAGAAAGCTAACATACGGGGCACATCAAACGCCACTTTGCTCCCCTTCCAAATGGTCTGTGCTTTGTGTCGATGGCAGGAATTGTGGGTCGTCACTTGTCATTGGATGACCTGCTTGAAAGATGACAATGTCTGCCTCGTTGCTCGTACCGCGTGCCTCGTCTACGCTGCAGTGCTCTTCTGGAGGTGCGCCTTTTCCAAGTTGAATGGCTGTCATTTCAGTTTAGCCCTGGAACACGATGCTCCCGGTGTAATGGAACATTGCACCTAGGTCACCAACACCAAAATGGAATATTGAAAAATGGTCTGCGTGTTGGGTGTCATGTTGTCTGTGACTCACTGCTTTTGGGGAAATATTACACTCTGAGGCATCAAGGAGATTGATTCTGTGGGTGGGTTGGGGATGATGGTGAGCTGGAATATCATATCTAACTCATTTGTATTCAAAGTGGCAGTTTGCTTGTTTGTCATGAAATGCATGTGAAATAGTAAAACAGTTCTACATACATTTATGTCTTTTTCTGCAGACAGCAGCCTCCTGAAGACTATTGATGGAGCACATTTGGAATGTGTGATAAAAAACCACCCCGCGCTGGTTTCCGTGATGCACCTCCTTCCAGAGAATGTCCTTATGTCTGGAAATGAGAACATTCCCGGCCTTGCAGCTTCTCCAACAGGTAAACTTCACATAACTGGGAAGGTGTAAGGCCAAAGATTAAGTAATACACTCCCCTACAGTAACAAATGTTCTTTTAAGATGTTTTAAGATCTTTGACTCCCAGTTACTTCTACTAGACAGCCTCAGTTGATACGATTAGAAGACTGTAATGATGCTGTGTTACTCCTAGATGTGAATATGTGCAACTGTAGTAGTGTGATGCAGCATGTGGTTATTAAAGAGCATGCATACATCAATCTTCTCTGGGCTAATGTAAAAAGGGATACATGATCAGGATAAGATAAAAAAACTCACAAAGCAAGAACGTGTAAGAATTCTGGGTCAGTTGGTGTTGACGGTCGGCCGATAAAATCATACTGAGTTTACAAATTCAAATTGTTTGCCTTAGATTAGATTTACTTTATCAGTGGGAATTTGTCTTTGGCTTCTCCCAAGTACAGCAAGGTCCATACAATACACATACAAAAACATATATATATATATATATATATATATATATATATATATATATATATATATATATATATATATATATATATATATATATATATATATATATATATACAAAAGTGCAAATGGGCAGGTAGCATCAAATAAGTATATAATAAAAGAGAGCACATCTTAAAAAATGGCAAGTGTTCCTTGATGCAGTCATTTTGTGTTCATATCGCATAGGGAATAAAAGAATCTTGTATATGTTCCGGCTGGCCCTTGGGATCCTAAATCGACTATGGGACAAGAGCATCTTAAACTGTGAGTGTAGTGGGTGTGAGGTATCTACAGTTTTATGCTTAGCCTTTTTGTGTGCAGCACTGTCAAATGACTTGCTAAGTTGTTTCTGTGACTTGCCAATTGCCTTCCCTGCAATGTCATCAACTTCTTAGAGCTTGTTTTTGCTCTTTGCACTCAAGTTGCCGTACCATGCTGTTATGTTAAATGATAAAATGCTTCCAACCCAGGAAAAACTGGTGTGTTGTGCCATAAGTGAGAATTATTTTAGATCCCCCCCTGATCTGAATTAACCATAAGTGCCTGTGTCTTCAAAAAATTTCCTTCATTACACCGATTTAGGGTTTTTCAGGTTTTGAGGCTGTTTTTTATTGACACAACTCTAGTCAGACTACCTGTTATCCTTTGATATCACTCATTCGTTCAATATGTGCTCCCTTCAGACCAGAACACATGCAGCTCTGTAAAGAATTGTATGAGATTCAGTAATCAATAGTAGAGCTGCTTTGATTCTTACACTACCAATGCTGTACATATAATCTTCGTGCACAACCCAACACCTTCAGCAAATATCAGTGGTAATCTTCCATGATATACTTCAGCAACTACTCACTCGTCTCTTTCCAACTGTTAAAGGTCCCATGGCATGAACATTTCAATTTATGAGGTTTTTTAACATTAATATGAGTTCCCCCAGCCTGCTTATGGTCCCCAATTGGCTTGAAATGGTGATAGGTGTAAACCGAGCCCTGGGTATCCTGCTCCCCCTCCTCTCCTCCTCAATAGCTACAGACACAGAAATGGCACGTCCTAAGTAAAGCTCATTGTGGGACTGGCTCTAGTGGCTGTAATTCTGCACCAAGGCTGAATTTCAGGAAAGAGACATCAGATACAGTATTAGGGGACCACTAAGGCCTATATAAAAGCATCAAAAGAGCACCATGTCATGGGACCTTTAAAAAAACAAACATCACATTCATGATGGTACTTAATAGTGGCCTTATTTGGAAACTTAGTTCCATCAGAAGTTGAAATGTCTGCAGTACTTAGAAAGTAAGTTTGTAAGGGGGAATGTAATGAAGTCTGACAGTGCCAAGCTATAATCATTGGGAGTCAGTGGGAGGTATGGTTAGCTGGCTAATCCTCTTCATGTTCTGGGGCTGTGAGCAGCACAGACCTAAGCTTCCTTTTAAGACCACAGCCACCGGTTTGATATTCATGGCGCATTCAGAACGGTCCAACTCTGCGCTCCAGAGACAAAGGCTGCAATGAGACACTTGATGGCTGCGTTACTCTTGAAGAGATTACAATCACAGTGGCTATTTTCTCTTTGTTGTGTGTCGTGAAAGGGGTGATTGTGGACTTCACAGGCTTTCCTGCTTCATTCATTGGCTGAGATGCTTTCTTCAATCGATTCTGAGTCAATTTAAGCCAAGTATCCA
This sequence comes from Gymnocephalus cernua, assembly GCA_023631565.1. Classification (NCBI taxonomy): domain Eukaryota; kingdom Metazoa; phylum Chordata; class Actinopteri; order Perciformes; family Percidae; genus Gymnocephalus; species Gymnocephalus cernua. Next base: position 19,353,738 of record CM042433.1, read on the forward strand.
AATGGAATCTGTTTTTGTTGGATTGTTTGACACCAGTGATGGTATCTCTCTCTCTGTGGTGTTAATATTCCAGTAAATTGACATTAGGCAGCTTACCACAAATCAATGGAGCGGTCATTTATGGGGCTGCTGTCTCCCAGCAAAATTTCTAATCAAATAAATAAAAAATGAAAGAGTTGACCAGTTGGCCCTGCAAACATTTGCTGCCAAAAAAAGGGGGTGTGTTTCCTCATCCAGCTCATGGATATCTCCATGGGGGAGTATTAAATATGACAATAAGTCGAATGAGGTTAAACAAATAAACAACAAGATGTCAACCACAACCTAGGAGTATATAATATTTGATGTGGAGTGTGTCTGGAGTCCAGGATGAGGCAGACATATTAAAAAGTAAACCTGCCAAACAGCAAGTGTTTCTGGACGCGGACCCTTTGACACTGATGTTGACAGTACTTATAAAGTATCAAGGAGAAGTTCAGCTCACTTCATAAGAACACACACACACACACACACACACACACACACACACACACACACACACACACACACACACACACACACACACACACACACACACACACACACACACACACACACACACACACACACACACACACACACACACACACACAAAGAATCAGCTTGGCTATAACAGTGTATCAATCCATGTATTTTCCACTTGACCCTCTCTCTTTTAGGTTTCTATAAGAACTTCTTGGGTTCCAGTATACATGTTCATGTATAAATGTCAGGGATCTTTGCAAATGGGTCACAAAGTTGTTTCACACATGTATTACACTAGATGGTGGTTTTCCTCTACAGCAACCCCGAAAGAACAGACCTTTTCTGAGCTAAAAACAAAATGAACAAACCACAGGAAGAGGAATCTCGTTTTAGACCCAGAAGTGCTCTTAATATCATGTAAATCATGTAAATGTCAGGCATATTGATATGTTGTGCTATGTTTGTACTGTCATCAGGAGATGCTCTGCTGAAGCCTCATCTGCTCAAAATGCTGCCCTTCACCCTGAACAGAGTGACCGTCTCCCTCCAGCCATCCCTGGAGAAGTTTGAGAGCCAGCTGCTGCAGCTGATCAATGCTGACTGCCATAACACAGTAAGGCCAGGCTTCCATAACACACACAGCCTTGATAGTCCATGCACACGACACATTAGGGACGGTCACAGTGTCGGGAGATGTGTGCAACCACGTTCAATCACCTTTGGTCCATATTGTCATATAATGAGTTTACACCTCAGAATGGATGTTCTATTGAGAAAAATCAACTACAGATCCAGTGTGAAGGGAAATATTGAGGTAATCACACTTGTAAAGCAAATATGTCTCTTCATCAACCTACTTCCTTTAAGTGTATATGGTGTACTTACAAGCGAAAAACCAATCACCTCATAATTTTGTGATATAAATGCATACGCACAATCTCGATAGCATTTCTGGGGTGATTGTTTACTACACTCCTTCAAATTAAAGATGGCCACGATGGCCTTGACACAACTCTGCCAAGATTATTCTCTCCAGCTTGATGCCTTTCTTTATCTCACTTTCCTTTCCTTTAGCACGTCAGCAAGCCCTTTTACAGCTGCCACTGCAATTTAAGGCACATTGCCTCCCAAACTAAATGGAGCTTATCTATTCTCTTCTCTTTTTCTTGTCTACAGAAACCCAGGTGGTTAACCGTATTTGACAGGTGCAACTATGGACTAGCAATTATTTGTACAGTGGCTTTGCACAGGCCCTATCTGTTCACTTCAGCCTAAATGAGATGTGTTTTTTGTAGGGAGGAGAATTGATATGACAATGCTGTCATGGAAGTGTTCAGAGTATATTAAGTGGAGCAAATGGGAGGCACTAGTGCCTCTGCCTTGTACATGTATAAGTGTAGCAAGATGGAATAACTCCAGAAATATTTGTTTTAGGGAACCGCAGGTGGCTTTGGGCTTACATGCTTATTTTGATGGATAAGTGAAGAATGGAAACACCTTTGCCATGAAAGTGGTTGAAAGTTTCTACTGTAGAGGTAACGGTGAAAAATAATGATTTCAATGTTATGCAGTTATATTCCAGTCATGTTTGAGAATTGTATCCTCATAAAACAGGTATTTTAAATCCAGCATTGTTTACAAGCTTGCAGTCTTCTTCCCATGGCACATTGTAGCATATCTCTGAGTGTTACCACCACCTGTTGATCAGTGGACTACTGTGACACCATTGGCAGGACTGTATTAATCTAACCGCGTGTGCCTGTACTGTCGTTGTGATGAATAACAAAATCTGGACTTTTCATAGAAAAACGGCTCCATAGCGCTACTAGAGGTCTATACACCACAGGGAATTCCCTTTAGTATATTATTGAGCGTGCCCGCCTCGGGCCACCATCAGACCCGTATTAGAGGGCGCTGTCCTTTCATGGCTCCAACTTTGCTTTCCTTCTAGAACTGCCCACAGACCCCTGGGGATGGAGCCAGTTCTTCAGGGACTAGCAAGCCTATTTAAATGTAGTTATATTCAAAGGGAGGCTTTATGGAGAATCAGCCCTCCTTAACGTTCCATGCTGCCGTGCACCAGTGCAGTGAGTCCCAAACTGCCGTCATGGCAGAGAAGCAGCAATTTTCTCTGGAAGGGCCCAGTGCAGATTATGTGACCAAAAAAAGAAAAACGGGAGAGAGAGGAATGAATGCCTTAATTATTAAATGGACACACACAAAAAAATCTAATTTAATAGGCCTTACATTTTCTGAGGCACATTTTGTACTCCCAAAGGTACAAACCCCGCTGCCACCCTCAGGACAATGACCATTTAAGCCTCTAGGGGCTGCTAGTGGGGCTTAGCACTTTTTTAACTAATCAGGCTTTTGCATTTTTTTTTAACAGCTGAAGCCCTTGTCATATATTATAAATAGTAATACTAGTATATAGTGTACACAATATATTGTCAAAATACAGAGTCAGAGTATATATAGGCATCAATAAAAAAACAACACTGGCTAGCACCGGTATACGCAGTATACCCACTAAGAAACCTCCACGATTTCCATGTACCCACTTAAAAATGCCCAATGACACCCAACAACATACTTTCCATTATATTTTTTGATATATTTTGTTTTTCTTCTTCACATAGGCTAAATAAAGGTATTTCCACCATAAATTGGTGCATAAAAGTGTATCCGAATACAGGAAATGAAGTCGTTGATGCTCAAAACTTCCCTGGGGGAGGACACCCTGACCCCCCACTATGATATGGCCCCCCGTCCCCCAAATGCAGATTCTGGCCAATAGTTATATACAGTACACATTAGACTACACCACTGGCTTGAAGGAAGCCTCCTGTATGGCTGATTTAAAAAAAAATTAAAAATACCATTCAGCCATCCATATCCACTGCTTTTGTGGGTCTGGATCACAGTTGCAGGCTAAACAAAGTAGACCAGACATCAGTTTTTTGTCTACTCTTCCTGGGGGAACCAAAGACGTTTCCAGTTGGGATGTATAATCTTTCCAGTGTGTTTTGGGTCTGCCTCCAGTTTTTCTCCCAGTGGGATGTTCCCAAAATAAATTCGATAGATAGATAGATAGATAGATAGATAGATAGATAGCCTTCATTGTCATTGTACATGGTAACGTACAATGACATTTGGAGAGCTCTTCAATTCAGTAAAATACTTTTTAAAAATAAAAACAAAACAATTTAATTTAAATAGATAAATGACAATTGCACATAATAAGAATTGGACTCACCCAATTGTGACAAGGCTAAGCTGCTGTGTTAAACTGACTCACCCAGCTGCTGTTTCAGTTCGAGTCTGAAGATGCTTGCTGGCATCGGTCACTCTTTGCTGTCCGGAAGCCGCCGTTCAGCGTTTGCTCTGGAGGCATCAGGAGACGTCCTCATAAAAGTGAGCAGTATATATTCAAATGTCTCTTTTCACTATGAATGAGCAGTGGTTCTACTCTGAGCTCCATTTGGATTGCTGAGCTCTAAGCCTTTGGTCTAAGGATGCTGTTTGCATTCGCGATTTCATTATTTTGGTCCCTACACAGTGATCATGATGATATGTGAGCATGTGAATGAGGATCGACTGGTACATTGAAAGCTAAGGGTGTAGGGGAAATTTTCACCATTTTCATGTTATTTTTATCGACATCCACATCAACATTTGGATTGTCTGGACATTCACTTGTGCAAATATGTATAGTAGTGGGTTGTGGCAGCACCTTTGCTGATAATATATCATACATGAGCCAGTATCTAATTAAATACAAATAAATGGAAAGGAGGCTACAACTTTGTCTTCTTTTTCTAAGGTAGGTGACATGTTAGCATGAATAATTATCTCATCTTGCCATTCACAGTTTTTTTTTTTTTTTTTTCTGTGACTTGTGCGATATTCTTTGAAGGTCTTCACAACCAGCCCAAGTTGTGTAGATTAGTTAAATGTTCCAGGCTTTTATAACTTCAGTGGTGTGACGACATTCTCATGTCTGTGAGAGGTGTTAATACATGCAGAAGTCAGCTTGATTGCAGCTTTTAATTAAACGTGTGCGCGTGTGTGTGTGTGTGTGTGTGTGTGTGAGAGAGAAACAGACTGAGAAAGAAAGTTTGTATTATCTGTGTGTGTGACCTTTAAAAGTGTGACTCCAGCTGGATTGTCATCAAGCTGTCTCTGAAGTGATGCTGACACCTTACCTGCCAACTTAGTTTTACCGTTGTGTGAGGGAATATGTGTATTTCTGCGTGTGTGTTTGTGACTCCATGACGGCGTGTCTGTGCTTAAAGTGGTATCAAGGCAGAAATGGAGTGAAAAATATGAAGAGGAATGGGGTGGCGGATTAATGTACAGTGCAGCATGAGACGAATCCTTTATGCTGGCTGCTAGTCTGACATACAGTCTTCACATAATCTCCCCATAAGTATTGCTATTTTTAGCTCAACAAACTATCACAGTGTGGCTCCTTCGTTTTACAGTCCACTTTCCCATAAATCATACAGCCAGTGCCCTAGTTGATGTGCTTTTCATGTGAACTACTGTAGCTACTTTCCATAGCTTTAATGAGCACTAGGCTAATTTGAACTGTGGTTTTAAACCTTTCCAAACACAATCTCAACCTCCCAGTTTAAAACTACCACTATTCATCGTTAGGGTTGCTTTAACAAGTCTGTCTTCCCCAAGTGAAGCTAGAGGCTACATCACCTCAAATGACCTGTATCAACCGTTCACCTAAACCTTCAATACAATATATCACTCTTGATCAAAAGGCCTGAGATCTCGTCAAAAATTACGTAACATCTTGGTTTGTGATCAAACGACTTGGGAGCACAGAAGACGATGAATAGGAGGAGAGAAGCAGGCGAGGACCGATGCCATGCCACAGGCAGAACAAAACGCCTTAGGCTGATTTAATGAATGGAGAAAGACTCTGGCAACAAAGCTCCAGGAAGTTTTCATTTGTCCTGAAAGAATAAAAACTCACTCAAAGTAGGACTGCCCCTGTGGACGTGGTACTATAAAAAAAAAAAAAGACAAAGGAGGTTGTACATTTCTGAAATAGCAGACGTCTCGCACATTGTTCTCTAAGGACACCAAGTTAGGCTGCACCTCCGGATGTGCCAGCTGAGTGCCTTCTCCTTATCATTATTAGACCTGTAACCACTGTAACTGATGCAGTGCAAAGGAATGTGGTTTAATGCACTTGGCTCACACCAAATATTCATGAAATGCAGGTCTTTGTAATGATTGACGATGCAATGATTAGACGAAATAGACTGCGACTGGTTATAGACCCTATAAGTCAGAAGAGACAGAGTGCACAGTGGTTGAAGGAGAAGAGATACGGTAGATTCATAAACTTTAAAAGTCTGAGTCACTGCTTTTTTCCTCTGTTGAAGTAATCTGACCAAAATGAACAAAGAGACCTCCAGGCGACACTTACGAACACTGTGGGATGCACAGAGCTGATACCGTATCAGTAGGATCCATCAGTCACTAGTGGGATCTCAACTATTGCAAGTTTTGCATTATTGTGAGTCTTTTGGAAGTCACTGCGCCTTTTACAAGGGCAAATGCCATGTATGGAGTTTCTGATTAAGATTTAAGCAATATTTCAATTAGTGTGATCTGTAAAAGGAAGGCTGGTATTTCTTATATACCCTCGTGTGACAAGGGTTTTTAAAAGTCTAGTGCAAGAGAAATCCCACATCCCGGTGACTTGGTATTGTTTAACAAAAGGGAGCTTATTCTCATTTCATCCTAAATATAACTATCACTTGCTTGGGAATTCAGCTCTTCCCTGAGGCTTTTATTATCAACAGAATAAAATAAGATCAACTATAGTGATTCTACACAGGGAAATTAAACTGCCAGGATCAAACATCATTGATTGCATGCCATCAGGGCCAGCATCATGGGCTCTCAATGTGGGTGCTCAGAAGAAATCGGGGGGGGCATTACAACTACAATTACATTACAAGTGCTCTTCTATCACACTACTATGCACTGCTATTGTTTCTGTTATAGAAAATGACAATAACTATAATGTATTAATAGAAATTTACACAGGCAAATAGACAAAGTGTAGTAAAAGAAACACCTAAATGTGTAGTTTGGATGTTTTCTTTCCACTAGTCTGAAAGACATGCAAAATAGCCCGCAGTCTCAAAATTCACCAGTGCATGGCTGTAGTGTCTTGCCTTAAGGTTATGATAATGCATGTTTGTGTCCTGTTGGTGTTCATAGTTGCACTGTACCAGCATGAGGGGATTCTTTCCAAGTGGAACCAATCAATAATGTGCTCATGGTGGTGCAATATGAAAGTGGTCTAAGTTATATTGTGCTTAGGGACATGTGGTATGAGGATGGAAATAGGAAGGCAGCAGAATGAGTGTGTTTGACTTAATATTTTTGGTTGTGAATTATGGGAGTGTTTCAGCAGTATAGGGCAACAGTGATTTATCAGTGGAAGCGCTGTGCCAGTTAAAATCTGTTAAGGAGTAGGGGAGTGGGAGGATGAGAGCGGCATGCTAATGATGCTGCCACTGTTTCTTGCCATGGATGACTCACCCTCAATATGGGGGAGCTAACATCCACTGTGTGGGTAGCAACACACACACACACACACACACACACACACACACACACATACACACACACACACACACACACACACACACACACACACACACACACACACACACACACACACACACACACACACACACACACACACACACACACACACACACACACACACACATGCATGTTTTGACATAGATGCAGATGTGTAGGTTGGTGTCCTAACTGCTGTGTTGTCAATTGGTTAAAACATGAACAATGATACGTTAACATCCATCTAGTATGACTATGTGAAAGATGTGTGATAGTCACAAAAAGTCAGAGAAGATTTATTCTTTTATTTGCTCGTTTTCAAAGAGAAACATTCTGAGTTGTGTAACTCACTTGGTAATTGGCTTATACAAAACTCATGTGGGACATAATTTCATCTGGTTTCTCTCTCTATCTCTGTCTCTCTTTCACACACACCTCTTGAGATGACAGTTGCCATCTGTAGAGATATTATTACCTTTTACAACAGCCTACACATTGATTTCACAAAGTACTGACACAAAAACTTACTGACGAATAGCTGACGGCTTTTATGGTGCCATACAAAAAAGAAAATCTACTTTGCAAGAGGTATGAAGCACCATACCTAGATGTTTTTAGTAGGCCGGTAAAAATTAACCCGATAATATTGAGTTAACGCACATTCCTTTTAAGGCCACACTTGTTTTTGACGTGCTGTTAACGCTTGCCGTTTTTGTGCGTTCCATTGTTGGGATTTTTGAGCATATGCATAAATGTCACAGTGAGACACCCAAATAAAATGGTGGCAAATACATAGTGTACTATGTAGTGAATAGGGAGTGATTTTGTACACAGCCTTAGGTTGACACTAGTGAACTCCAACCGAAGTGCTTGTCAGATTATCTTGCCTTCAAGTATGGCCATCCTAAACAGCTACTCATGGTACAAACTAGTTCTTCGCAAGAGTACCTACATGTTTAATGTCTTCTGGCAGTCTAAATGCTGATTTGGAGGTTGGCATGAAAATGGTCAACAGTTAGGCTGCAGTTGAAAATTATTTACAATATGGACAAATCTTTTTAATAATGGTTTTATTAATCAATTCAAATTTAGACTAGACAATGTTTGAAAATACTGAAAAATACTCATTGCAATTACCCCATAGTCCAAGGTGACGTCTGCAAATGTTCTTCAAATTGTTTTGTCCGACACCCGAATGTATTGTAGCCCCTGTCTCTGTTGGATGAGGCACTTCAGCGTCACATGTGAATGGAATCGGATATTACTATATTGGTAGGAGGTCACAGGTTTCAGATGTGCATATTGAGACTTCTGACCCTGCTATTGATCAGTGCCACTAAGCCCTGTCACGGCCATTTATGAAGTCCCTACTCGGTGATTACAGGCTCAAGACTCATTTTCTGCCTTCAGCTTTTTGTGTCCCAGTTGGAGCTATTAAAGAGAGCTTGGTCGCCCGTTTCATCTCCTGCCCTTTGAGCACAAAAGAAATAACCTTCAGAAACTAATTTATCCTCTAAAAATCTACACTCATTTTCCTCACACTTGCACAATGAGGCAGCTGCCGCTTGCTCTTCATTTCTCTTCCAACTGCTATTATTTCTAAATTCACTCTAAATGACTTTCTTTCATTTTCAGCAGTTCCATTTTATTCAACTGACAGTGTCCCCAACCAAATCAATTTAGCTTACTAATATGTCATCTTCACCCATCTGTCACCCACTGCCTCCCCCAGCAGTTGGACTGGTAAATTGAATCCAACAGAATCTTTGTTGTTTAATATTTGACGACGATTGTGCTTTCCAGGTGTGTGTCATCTGTACTTCAGAGGTTTCTGTGTCGTTTTATTTTTGATTAAAATTCAAGATGAGTGAAGAAAAAAACAACAACCACACCCTCCAAAATAAAAAAAAAGGCAAAAATGTGGAGTTAATACCATTCATGTGGACTGGAATCAAATACTCGTCAGCAAACATTATGCACTACAATACTCCACCAAACTGTATTTCCTGTAGTTTTTCTTTCCAAGATAAGATATGATTTTCTACCAGAGTTATCTTTGACTTTGTGGCGAGCACTTTATCCCAACACAGATTTCCAAAACATATTGTCATTTTTCCTCGAGGTTGCAGACACATTAGAAATGTGTGCCTTGGTTTTTAAGAAAGATTTCTGTTGAGCCCTCAAGGCCGAATTGGTATAAAATCGGCTTTGGCTTGCTCTTGATGCACTGCAGACGAACAGCCATGAAAGAAACCATCACGGATCAAAGTGATGCACTGGCTTTAATACATTTTCTCTGTTTGTTTTCCAAAAGGAAATGGATGGTTAAGCAGAATGTTTAGTTTCTCTTTTACAACGCCCACACTAGGGTGACTCGTCTAATTGTGAGACAAAAAAACCCACCACCATCTCTTCCCTTAAAACACTGCTTTTGTTTACTTTGTTAACAAAGCTGTAAAACAAAGCTCTGAAACAAACTGCCTCCAAAAGCATGCAAATGAGTTCTGCTCATTCTGCCCCCCCCTCCCCCCCTTTCCCTTTTATGATACAAACAGCATCTAGACATGTTAGCTCTGAGGGACTGCCACTTTTTGTAACCCAGGTGTCAAGTGTACATTATGATCACTAAAGGGACCATGTTGATCGGTTACAGTGCCTGGTTTAGCAATTCCAGAAGCAGGATCTGGGGGAATATCACAAATATGACATAAGCAGGAGACAACAAGCTAATGTGTGCGTGGAAATGTAGAAAGACACACCCACGTGGCACCAGTGCGCTCATCACTCAGAAAATTCCCTCTTCTGTGACTCAGGAAATGGAGTATAATTTAACTTGGGGGCCATTTCATTGTTCCCTTTAAGCTTCTTAGCTCTAAAATATTCATATTTCAGGCGAGAAAGGAAGAAATCTGTGACGGCAGCAGACAGAAGCGAGCGGTAGAAGAAAGAGGATATCGAGCAAGGGTGGTTGAGAGAGAGAGAAACTGACGGAGTGAGAAAAAAGAGCAATGAAATAAATGAAAGAGAAACTCGGAGGAGGGGAGTGAGGAGAGGGATGCAGAGAACAGAAAGCAGCACTTTAACTGATGTTCTCTTATAAACAACCTTCTCTCTGTCTTTCTTTTATTTTCACTGTGAAACACTTCATGGCAGACAAAGCCATTTCTCTGTCATCTTCCCCAGCACTGGCTGCAGTGGAGGAAGCAGGCGAGAGACAGACAGTGTAGGAAACCACACACTCATAATTATAATCTGGGTGTCACTGAAAGCAATTATTTACAGATATCTTGTCATAGTTACGCTGCTTGCTGCCACTCGTCAAAAGAGCAATTTTTGTTGGATATGACAATTCAAATATAACGTAATGTTTTGCTTTGGAAACTACACATAGCTAATTCACACCAGCTGTATGAAAGCTAATAAAGTAAGATTGGGATTTATTCAGCCCAGAGACATTTTGTGTCCAGGATGCTTGGTATTTATAGTAAAAGGGCACTCGTAGAGTGCAGACCTCCTGACAAGGCCAAACGCCCTGTCTTGCATTGTTAATGAAAGTGAAAAATAATTTATGTATTCGCCCCACTGATTCGGATTTGTTCCAAAATGTTAAAGATTCTTCCTCGGCCCATCCTTCACCCTTCCATCAAGTTTCTTGAAAATTGGGACAGCAGTGTTTCTGTAATCATGCTGACAAACCAACCGAACAGAAAACATATAATACGACATAAATTGTGTATAATAAATACTATAGAATAGAATAAGGATAAAAGTAGGAAAAAATAAAGAGAGGGGCACAGTAAAAAAAAAGTGCATCTGTATTCCTATACAACTATGTAAACACTGTACAGACACGTGCATTTATGTTGCTATGTGTTACAATGCTAAGCTCACCTGGGCCTGTAGAACAAAGAAACACAGCTACTAAGGCTAACCTAGCTCGTAACATGAATCATATTGTCTCCTCTCCCTGCGTGTTGCGTTTAACGTGAGAATGCGACTAAGCTAGCCTAGATGACATTTCTTTCCTACATCTACTTCTAGAGGAGTTTGTGCTTTGTGCTTTCTCACCAGCCGCTGTTTCAATTCACGTCTGAAGATTGTTGCTGGCATCGGCCTCTCCTGCCATCTGGAGGCTGCTGCTTTACGTCCCGTCCCCTACGCCACGTCCACTACGCCACGTAGTGGCGTCCGCTACGTCACGTCCGCTACACCATGTCCACTACGCCACGTCTGCTCTCTGGCGTTCTCCCCTTTGTCGTCGTCGTCACCGGGCCAGCCCCAGCTTTCTTTGTTGTAGTTCAGGTTTTAAAAGGTGTAGCCTGGTTCAAGACCCACATCTTTGATTTTTTTTCATTAACTCAAATAGTTCTGGTGCTGTGCTTATAGACGATGTTTCCTTGGTTGAAGAAACAACTGAGCCAAATCGGAATCGAATTCATAGGCGGAATTAAGGACGGGGACATGGAGCCAGAATCTATTCCGAACAAAAAATGGCATGAAGCGTAGATGAGATGGAAGCATCTGGACAGGTTGTTGCAAGTGGAATTACAGAAATAAATGGGGTACCCATACCTCTAGGGGTACATTGGAGTCAATTCCTAAAATAGTTATACACTATAATAATGAATGAATTTAGTGATGAATTCTAAACATCTGTAATGTAGCATTTAAATGTTTTTTTCAGTTATAAGTGTGTTGTGTGTAGTAAATCAGACACTGCCGTGCAGCGCTGTATGGTACCTCTTTATTTAGGCTTAAAATGTTTTGTGCTGGTTAGGGGGTACTTGGCTGATCCTTGGGGGTTGCATTATTGAAAAAGGTTTGAGAGCCACTGTTCTAAAACATAATGTAACCATATAGTGCACACACAGGGATTTGATGTATTATTTTCTCTGGTAATTACTAAACATCCCGCTTGTTACGGTGCACACGCTGTGCGTGGTGCATGTGGTTGAGTGTGGGATTGAAACGTGTGATGTACGGTCCTCTGTGAGGATACATCTTCATCTTGGCACTTAAGCGTTAATTGAATGGAGCCCGACAGTTATGGAACACTCCCAAAGCAAAATAAGAGCTGACACGATTCAAAATAAACTACACAGAGCATTGCATTAGTGAGTCACCACTTCCTCTTATAGTCAAGTAAAAAAGTTAACTTCAACAAAACTCACCGTGGTCGACCTATTGACCAGGCATTGTGAGTATCCATTATAAAAGATGTATTCTACCTGTCTCACTTCTGTTCTCGAGTTGCCAGAATCACACAAATGCGTAACCAACATGGATCGTTTTTCATGCTACAAAATACAGCACCTGAGACGAGAGGAGCTTAAAAATATTGTTAAGGAGGAAACGGAGAAGGGAAGGAATTGCTCGAGGTTACAATGAGAACCCTAATCTTTCATCCCTATCACCAAAAGAAAAAATATAGTACACCGCTGAGCACATATCAGCCGTTGCTTGTAAGTGAAAGTGTGAGCAACGATAACAAGAGGAGAGTAGATAGCAAACAGTCAGACGGAGAGAGGGATGGAGTCAGTGCAGAGATGTAATATGAGCAGTGCTGTATGTGGGCTGTACGGTAGTCAGGCAGGCTCGGCTGCTGCTCCTGCTGTTGCTGCTTTTAAAAGAAAAACCCAAAGCTGAATTGATATGCTAATTTGATTGAGAAGGTGTGGGTGGATATGGAGAAGGTTTTGAGCTGCGAGAGGGACCTAAAGGAGAGAATGACAAGAAAAGAGAGCGAAAGAAAGGGAGAGTGGGAGTGAGACGTGATGGAGAGAGGGAAAAGATTGAAATGAAACACATAAGAAGGAGTGGGACGAGATGCGAGCTCAGCGTGGCTCTGCACTTTGGGGTTAGAGAGTTTACAGTCAATCACCGAGCAGTTGTCAGTCAGCTGTACGTTATTAGTGGCAGCAGCTACATGGTAGCAGCACAGTCTCCACAGGCGACTGGTGATACATTGACTTGTTTTTTGTTTTTGTTTTATTTTTAGACATTTGTTAATTAGCACATACAGTATAGTTTAAAAACAAACAAAATAACCATAGTGTCCATAAAATATGACATACAATTATTTAATTAAAGTATAATTCCAGTTTATTACCACTTGGCTCTTATTTTCATAGTTTTATCCACCATTTCTATCACTTATAGGACATTGTACTAACTAACCAAAGTAATTGCCTAAATCTTGTTTTGTTCTGTTTTGCATTGTTTTATCTACCTGCCCTGTCAAGCGACTTTGAGTCTGTGAAAAGCGCTATACAAATTCAATTATTATTATTATTATTATTATTATTATTATTATTATTATTATTATTATTATTATTATTATTATTATTATTATTATTAATTGCTAAGAGCAGGGAACACAGAAACACTTCAGCCAGATTATCTAAACTGCAAAAATATGGTAAAAAAATCCAACAACAAGGCAACATTTTGTATTTAAAACGGGTGGTGATGGCGCAGTGGATATGACACATGCCTTTGGTGTGGGAGACCAGGGTTCGATTCCCACTGTGATACATCAACCAATGTGAGCAAGACACTTAACCCGTTGTTGCTCCAGAGGCGTGCGACCTCTGACATATATGTAGCAATTGTAAGTCGGTTTGGATAAAAGCGTCAGCTAAATGACATGTAATGTAATGTAAAACAAGACTACAATTCTGACCAGACATTTGATGCCAACTTTCAGTACTTGACAGTTTAAAATGTTTACTCTGTGCCAAGGAGTTCCATACCCAGCTCTCGTACAGTGTTCACTTGACTGATAGGAACAGAGATCACAACTATAGATATAAGGCCCAACTTAGAATAATAATAGTTTTATCCTTTAGACCATAAAAACATGCACTTCAACAGTGATAGTACACACAACAAGGTCACAACTAAACGGGAAGTGTTTGGACTTGTATGTTGACCTTTGTGACACACAAGTTGTTTGTATTTTGTACGATGGAATGAGTGAACAACCACATATTTATTCCTAGTGGGGTTCAAACAATATCGGTTTTGATCTTTTTGCAGTGAGCTGACCATATTCATTTTTAAATATTCATATTTGTAACATTGTCAACTTTCTTTTTCTTGTCCAGACAGCAATGTGCCTGAAGGAATATTTAGTTGATGGGATGCTAAACATCTCCAAAATCTCACTCATCAATTGTGTGGCATGGAGTGCAAAAGTAGTGCAAAGCAGAGTACCTGAGCACTGCCAGTCAGTCCATGAGGGTGCAGAGTGTATAATATAGAGATAATATGCAAAGATAACAGGGACATGCTGTCGTTGAGTCCTTTTAATTGCCCAAGGAGAGATCCAGATAAATACCATCATCCGTATTGTTCGTAACATAATACATATTTTGAGATTTCAATTTTTTTATACAATTGATTATGTTTTCTGAGATATCTCTTGCTTACTAGCAGACAAATATATGTGATAGAATTCATTAAATATAGTTATTCTTCATATTTGGTCCACGTGATCTAATGTCAAATTGACATTCCTTTGTCATTCTTGCATGATTTCATGAGCTTTTAAAATATGATCTAATACGTGCGCCCATGTACAGAGAGAGGCTCAGTACGCAGGTTTGGTTCCCTTTGCTGCATGTCATTCCCTCTCTCTCCCCTTTCATGTCTAAGCTGTCCTATCGAATAAAGGCCTAAAATGCCACAAAAAAATATATATCAAAAGTTCTTCCACGCCAATTATCATGTTAAAACTGGTAGTATATGATGTATACTGTCTGTGACTGTTTTGTGTGGTAACTCCAATCTTCTTCTCACCGATTCTCAGAAACAGCCAGGACCAGAGAGTGCACTGAGGACGGTTGTCATCCAGGAAAGGAGACTCCATGTCGGGGTTCACAATGGCTGGTGTTTTCTCGACAAGCCCCAAGTGGTGGTGCTGGAGCCCCTAGCATCAGGGGCCAGAGGCCGATCAGACAGCACCTCCAAACAGAGCACCCTGGTCAGGGACAGGTGAGCAGAAACGCATGTCTACAGTCAGACAAAATCCACAGATGTGCAAAATTAATTTCAGGAGTGCCTATTTGTTATAGTATTTTATCAGCTTGTCCCGGCGCGGTCCTTGTGCTGATAGGCAAGTCCTTGAAAGTTTCTCCTGTAAAGTCAGCAAAAATTGTATTTTTGAAAAAGCTAGGTTGATATGAATTTCATTTGTGTTTAATATTGGTTAGGAAATGTCTGGGACATTGCAGACTGCTTTCCAACGTCTACAGTATATATGTGGTGTGTTTCACATTCAGCCTTCCCTATCACATGTGGTAGGTCAACATCAGGTATTTTACATACTGGTGTCATTTATTTGTCATATGAGTAGACAGAAAATGCACTCCAGTTTTGCTGGACGTGCTGGTGGCTTTGATATGGACTAAAGCAAACTGGACTTAGTTTGAAAATACCTCAACTCAAGCTGATACCCGACCTGCTTAATAAGGTCAGGTCTGTTACAGTTGTCTATCAAAAAACGCCAAAACATTACATAAACAATGTTTTTACACACATTATTAGTTGCTGCATGGATAAAAGGTTATCTGTCCAACAAATCCCATCCAATTCAACTGAAATTTGGTAAGTAGCAGAAAGTCGAATAGACAGAATATTTAAAATAAACATGCCCTTACCACATTTAATGATGCTGGTAACGCACACAATTACATTTTAAATTTAATCTAGTAGGGTCAAATTTGTAAGTAGTCCATTGACCTTGCTCAAACAACAAGTACTGTATGCTTGATAAGGCCTTACATGTCCTAACCCAACCCCAGCCTCATCATTTACACACCATTCCATGCCACACAGGCTTCCACGCTCATAAAACTGCCTTCCGATACAGTCCAATACCTGCTAGTACTTCATAACCAATCAAGGGGATATGGCTCCTGCTGCCTCTTCCCCCGGGTTTTATTGAGACACCATGACATGCAATGCTCACCTTGTCAAAGCCCATGTGCTGATGTAAGGTCACCAGCATCTGTCTTAGATCAGCAGTAAAACACTTAGATTGATTGGTTTTAGCATGTCAGACACAGAACAAAGCTGGAGAGGTACGGTACTAAAGCCAGAAACTGAACCCTAAAATGTGCACCTCCTGCACTACATATCACATATAGATCCTAAATCTAATTTTGAATTCCAGGGACGAGAAACACTCAATGAAATGAGTATACTTTCAGAAAGTTACACGTAGAGTCACAGTGTTAAGGCACACCCCTTTATTTTTGTTAAACTTCATGTATCCACAAATTCAGAGCGGGTCACTGCACTTTGCTAATTGGGGAAATCAGTATTTCCTAACATTAGGGTTGGGTACCGAACACGGTTCCTTTACTGTTACTGATCAGTTCACATCAAATCAATCTGTGCGCAATTTCTGTACCTGGGAGTGCATCTGAATATGGGTGAGAGAATAACTTAGAGTATAGAGAGAGCAAACGTGACTACCTCACCCCCGCAGCTTGTTCAAGTCACAGTGAGTCAGGCCATGGTGAGCCAAAAGCGGTCGCAAGTGTGGTTATACTTTTCAAAACTCAATGCAGACAACGTTAAATTAACATGTGCTTCCTCCGAGTCACACACGACAGCGTTCTCCCGCTATGCCCTGGTGACAGACCATTGGCGGTGTGTGCGTGCGTGCGTGAGTGAGTGCGTGCGTGTGTGAGGCAAGGGTTCTCACGGTCAGCGCTGAGTGACGCAAGTTACAGCAGTAAGAGTAGAGGAGAAATGACAGAGCATACAGGTCCAGGTGAAAAATAAAATCTTTTCGGATTTTTCTAAAAAAAAAAACAAAGACATCCTGCCTGAAAGCCTGTGACTGGTTGGAGGTTGTAGTGACGGGTTTGGAAGGGGAGAGGGAGGTAGGGAGAACTTTTTTACAACTGAAATTACATTTTTGTTATTACAGAGAGAGTAAAGTACCAAAATAAGCTAGCGTTGGGTACCAGTACCGAATTCCAGGTACTGGTATCTGTTCAAATGTGAACACTACCCAACCCTGCCTAACATTATTGTCGAAAGCGAGTGAACCTTTGAAAGGCACAAGTAAACAACAGCGAGCCGTTTTCAGTGAATGAGCGCATCAGTGAGCCATTTGAGCAGAACTGATTTGGGTTGTGCAGGCGTGTCATGTTGGTATCCTGAGCATTTCGCTCCTGCATGTTAGAAACAAAGGACGTGCAAATGCTGCCACACTATCACCTTTCTCTCCACGGACAATATGCAAAATACTACATCACTACAAGACTATTAAAGAATAGCTGTGATGCAAGCTTTATTTTCTCATTCAGTGGAGTTTCAGAATGATATAGTGATGGAAGTTTTGAGATTTTGGGGTGCTCCTGGCTGCTGTAGCAAAAAAATTGTTAAAATGTTAAACTGCTAGTATTTCCTATTTTCATATTGAAAAGTCAATTTTTTTTTATACTTTTCACTGCAATAAATTTGTCATGCCTTAATGATGTCCAGGGGAAAAGGGTCCAAGAAAAGAAAATGTGCTTGTGCTGACAGTAGTGTCTGCAAAATACCAAGTTGATCAAAAGCATAATGGTGTGCACACACATGCTGTCAGTGGCCATCAATAGCAGAAGCCACTGCGTACACTGAATGTCTTCTATTATATTCTTCCACACCTTTTTAAAGGTCATTTATTTAAGAGTGGCCCTCAGTATGAGTAAGTGAGATATGTTATACAGTTTCATGAAATAATAATGAAAAAATGCCAAAGAATATACTGTAAAACTCAACTGATAACACACAGACAGTGAGAGATGATTGGCTTTTTTTTTTACTATGCATCTGAATCAAAATGCATTGTTTGCTACTTAAAATCAGACACTAGCTGATTATGTTGATGCTTATATGGATGTCTTACTAGCATGAGAATGTGTGCACGTACATGGGAAAAGCATAATCAACACAACCACGTGCTAACCAACAATCTGCGCTCAATTACTGTATTATATGAATAACAGTAAGCGGCATGATCAAACTAACGACAAACATTATGTTCTACACTTCAATTTTTTTGAACAAGAAAGTGTTTGTGTAAAAGTGGCTTAGTGTGATAACAACAGTGTAGGCAATAATTATGATTATGTTTGCCTTTGTTTTGGGTGCTGCCTTTGAAAACTGACAATCTGACAATCTCAATCTTCCAGACAGCAGAGAGAGAGAAAAAAAAGTAAGTGTTCACTTGTTCCATTCTCCAGAGAGTCCATGAAGCGAGAAAAAAAAAGACACTTGGCCCCACCTCGTGACACGCCGGCGCTCCACAGTATGCTCCCGCCTATGGTGTATGCAAACTGTGAATGACGAATACCAAGAGTGCTGTTCCACTGCTCACACAGGAGGCCAGTGCTTGCCAGGGAACATTCAGCAAGCGAGTGGAAATCCTCCAACACATTGATTTCTTTTCTTTTTAATAGAAAATAAAACTGTATTAAACCAAATAAGGGGACTCTACATTTTAGCGAGGCATTATCATTTTTGTCAATAATGGCTTTAAAGCACAAATAGTCTTTATTTGTGTCCAATAATAGCATCTTTCCTTGCATCTCTCTCTCTCTCTCAACACAACCTTTACACCTTCACTGTGTGTGTGTGTGTGTGTGTCTCTCTCTCTCTCTCTTTGCTCTCTCCTCAGCTCTGCAACATCATCCCTCCCTCAGACGCTGGGCCTTCGCAGCAGCTTGGAGCTCAGGCTGACCAATCATCAAGCTTTGGCAGTCGTCTTCCAGCTTGAGTATGTCTTCTCTGCTGCAGTTGGCCGAGAGACGATGGTAAGAGGGATGCACAAACATACATACACAAACTCAGTCCTAAGCCATACTTAATGTTAATCCTAAACCCAGGTCCTAGCCTGAAATGAACCTATTGATGAAAGGAGTAGAAACCAGAATGACCTCTTCACTTCACTCAACTCAAACAGGTCACAATAACAACACACACACACACACACACACACACACACACACACACACACACACACACACACACACACACACACACACACACACACACACACACACACACACACTCTACTGTCCTCTCTTCATCCTGCCTTTGTTCTCTCACCTCCTCTTTCTTGTTCTTGGAGTATCACTCCATCCATCTCTGGCCTGTGTCTCCCAGAGGAAATTACTGAAGGCCTCCTTGGCCACAACACCTCTGTAAACAAACAAGAATGAAAGAAGTATGGAAAGAATAATGTAAGTGTGAGGCAGCAGTAAGGAATCAGAGGAGAGAGAGAGAGAGAGAGAGAGAGAGAGAGAGAGAGAGATTTGACCAGAGCTTTGCACACACTTTGATTAAAAAGTGAAAACCTTGTCTTACTCACCAAAGCGCATTGTGCATGTGTATCCTTGAGCTCTAAGCACCTTTGTCATAAAAAATTTGCAAAGCCAAGTTTTTAATGCATTGACTACATCCATGTTTAATATTGACATGTTATCGCCACCTGTAGATTAGTGAAAGCATTGGCAGTAGTGTGTGTTGCGTCAACTTCGTGTGTGTGCATGCATCCTTATGCAAGTGAGGGTAAAAACTTGTAGATGTTTGCAATAGTTGACGGTGAACAGCACGTTATCATTGTCTTGGTCAGTTAAAGTTGACCGACCCACTATGTTGGTTTGTTGATGTAACGGGCAGCTATTAGGCTTCAAAATCAAAAATGGAATAATGGCCAGTCACAGTGCTAATTTGGTCATTATTGGTAAGATGAAGATTGAGTTTAAGTTATCATTTTTGGTAGAGCATGTCAAGATAAATTTGTTTACGGGAAGCCCATGATGAGTTTTGTTGCTTTTGCAACCATACTGCTGTGATTGTTTAAGCATAAAAAAACACAAAAATATCAAATTTCAACACAAAAAAACCTTGTGTCCATAAAATACCGTAATTTAGTTGAATCGTAATCTAAAGTTGTGTCATGTCTCTCCTCTGTCCTTTTTAAATTACAAAGACCAGTAGCTGGTACGTGGTACAGACCGACACAGTCAACACACCCCCAGGGAAGTGATTTTAAGCCGCACCACTTAACAACCGCTCATGGCATGGATAACCTCAGAAAGACTGTGGTAATTATGTGCGTGGGCGAGCCATCAACACTTAACGCATGCCAAGGCTGGGCTCTCACTGTGTTACAGCGTGTTATACTTTTTACAATCAGGGGTCACCAGATCACCAATTAAAAGCAGCAGAAAAACAACCATACACTCAGTCATCGGAGCACCATGGTACATTTGCATTTATGTACTAATTCCCTCATTCTTACCTTCGCAACCACTTGACAGTCAATCAGTCTGTTGTAAATGGACAGTGTTCCCCCCCCCCTTTTTATTTTATTTTTTTTTACCATGGATGAGAACGATTATTACATGGACTTGTTGACATTATGGATATTGTTTAGGGGGAAAAACAAGAGCTTTTTCCACAGCATTAAACATATCACAGTGTAAGTAAGTTGTAGCTCACCATCTTGTTTGCATGCAGTTTGTCCATGTAACTGATTTACTATTCAATCCTTTATGAAAGAAAAATAAAATCTGGATGTTACTATACCATGATCTGAATTATCAAGACTATCATTTTCCAAACTAAGAAACAATATCCCTGTTATCTGAAAGTTGCAGTAAACACTGCTTATGGGGAACCACACAAATGTAGAGAATTATTGAAATTATTCAGATTGCTTCATGTGTTTTTGCCAACAAACTCCCACACAGCCAGATTCTTGACAGAAGCCCTCTTTGGAGGTGTGTGTGTTGTACATCTTGCTCAAATATTTAACATTTCTATGTTATTATGATAGTTTGTGACTTTGAAAATAAAACAAGGATTTAGAAAAACAAAGATTAAGAGTCTACAGGTATGCTAGCGACTCTGTAAGCAGCTGGGGTTGATCGGAATATCAATAGTTTTGCATCAATTTGGTCACAAACTATGGTAATTTATAATTTGACCTGATGACGATGCTAGATGAAAAGTCAGGGGATCATTAATTCATCCTAAAGAAGGACACTGATGTATGTACCAAATGTAATGGCAATCCACCAAGCAGTTGTCAAAACATTTAATTAACTTAAAATAAAAAGCAAAAGTCAGCCTTCTATTGGCACAACTTTAAATGTCAGGGGATCACCAAAGTCTGACTGACCAACTGACATCACCATCCCCAGAGCTACAATGCCAGTGTGGCTAAAAATCATATGACTGTGTTGCATTGAAAAGCTTTTATGTCAGTTGTTGGTTTGGCAATTAACTATGAGCATACATAGTCTAATGGTGAGTTCACACCAAACGCGAAGCAAACATTTCATGCAACATGATTACATACAAAGTCAATGCAAAGACGTGAATGGACACTAATTTTAGCCTAAACTGGTAAATATTATTACATATTATTATTCTTTTTTCTTTGAAATCATACATTTTTGACCCTCGATCACAGTTTTTAACGATATTCTGAGATTTCTTAGGGCATTTTAGCCCTTTGACCCCTTTATTTTCTGCTGTGTCGCAAAACCAGCTTTGAGATTCCCTTGCATACCAGAGCCCTGATCGGTCCAAACTACATTCAGAAAAACAAGCATTTTAAAAGTCGTTTGCTTGTCGTCTTGTGGACAGACCTGGCAAAGCATGAATTCAGACTTTACAAATCGACATTGTGATGTAGTTATTTTGGCATCCTTTTGATCCGTTTATTGAAATTAAATTACAGCAAAATCTGTTTATTTTGGGTATATAGCGCTGTAGTAAACCAGATTAATTCAGCTGACATGTGACTTGCTAGATATTTATTGATTTTGACACCAATTATGAAACTGCCACATACCAGAGAGCCGCAGCTGAGATGGAACGCCTGTAGTTGGAAATCCTGACACCGGTCCTAGCTAACAGGTTATCAAACTGGGCACTGGTCATCCTAAAGTAGTGCTGGAAGCGGTAGTAATCCAGATGTAGTTCCTGGAGAAGATGTTGAAATGAACAGAGCTGTGTGCGCCCGTGTGCCAAAACTAAGCATGTTTTCCCCCGACGTATCTGGGATTTCCACAACAGGTACAAAGCAGCAAAAGTGGTTATTTCCAATATGGTTAATGATGGGAACAAACATTGTTGGTATCTACACCGGCGTAACGTAATGTATAGGAATCCTATACATACTTAATTGTACTTAATTGTAAGTCGCTTTGGATAAAAGCGTCAGCTAAATAACATGTAATGTAATGTAACGCAAGGCGAAATTCGCTTCGCATTTTGTGTGAACACAGCATTGAACCCTTTCCATTTTGGCCGCTTAATGAGCTCTCCTATTGCCCCTGCCAGCTGTAGTCCAAAAAAAATCTACTTTGTACACAAGCTATATCTCAATCTAATAGACAGATTGAGATGGAATTTATTGTGAACATTAATGCTCCCAATGGGAAACATTTTATTTGCTTTAAATGAAAAAAAGTTGACTCAAGTTGAGAAAATCTAACAATCCTGGAAAAACCATCAAACTGATGATCTGTCTAAATCATCCCAGAATAGCTAGGCACAAAAACGGTTGTGTGGGTGACAAAAAAAAAATCTCCTACCACACTCTTCACCACCTTCGCCTTCTCTGGCATGAATGTTTGATGAGGTGAGAGATATTTAGCAGGAGGAGAGTAATTTCTGTCTGTGTGTGGGAGTTGAGCTTGTGTGTTTGTGTGCATATGTTATTTGTGAGTGTTAATCCAGAGCCTGGTCTGTTTTGGGTGTTGACTGACAAGGGTTTGATACATAATGCCTCCCGAAGAGCAGCAACAACACCCTAAGTCTCACCAAACCACTCACTGCATCTTGCAAAAGGCTCCCATATTATCAGCAGATCTCTAAAACATCAGTCTCTGCATCTTCCACTACCAAGACTTGTGTGATGGGACAGTGTGCACTTCCCTGTACTGTGTCACAGCTGTCAGAGATGTGATGTTTTGAGGTGTTATAGCTATGTTGAGCTGAGGTGTGCCTTCAGGGGCAGGCAGCTGCACACTGCCAACACAGCACTTGACACCACTTGTGAACCACAAATGTGAGGGTTCATGTCTGACTACCACCACAACCTCTTCTGAGCCCTTGTGGAACTGTACCGTTATTTAAACCTGCAAAAATCAATCAAGTTGCTTTGGCCTTTGACCTTTTTAGGCCATTCACTCAAAAACAAAACATGTCAATACTTTGAACGTGGCTATCGACAGCAGTGTCTGCAATACCTTGTTTTGTCCGGCTGGATTCCTATGTGGAATCATGGTTTTTAAGATAAGATAGGGTAGCAGTGTATTGACTATATAAAAACAGACCAGATAAAGATACAGAATAGGTTCAGCAGAGAGGACAAAATAAGTAGAATTACACCATAAATGATGTATACAGAGTATATACAAGTATGTATACTGTACACGTAGGGAGTGAACTATACTGTATTTGGGAAATGGAACTTTGAGAGCTATATACATTACAATATCCTGGGCCGGTGTACATAAATATGGTTTATTAATGTAATATAGGTATAAAAAGTAGACTTTAACCAATAGTGCATTTTCCTTAGAAAGATGACATATTGCATACACATCAGTGTCTGTATTTACAGTTTAATAGTATATAATACAATAAAATGTGTAGTAATATAATGGAGTAGAATACACTTCATTATAAAATGAATTACTGTACATACTGAAAATTTGCATTTGAAATTGTTTAAATGCCGTAACATGTTGAGTGTTTTGCATTTTTGAATGGCTGTGTATGTCGTTAAAAACTGCAGTTGAAGATATTGGAAGAATATGAAGTTGTACATGAGGTTGAAGCATTGAAAGAAGTTGAAGTTCCAGCTGAAACTCAATTACTAAAAAAAAAGAAGTAAAAATGTGTTGAAAAGGTTTTGAGGTGTACACTCTGAGTGAAGTTTAAGCTCTGAAAGGATTTGAAGTGCAAGCAATGAACGGTAATGAAATATATAAAACGTGACAAAGATCTATGTAAATAGTATAGTAGTATATATTATAGAATTATAGGATAACCGAATAGTATACAGTAGTATAGGAATGATATTATAAAATGGCAAAACATAGGAAATTGAATTTAGAATAATGTATTTGTATCGTCAGAATTATCTTTGAAGATTTTTTAATAATATAAATGGCTTTGTTGTGCAGTCTGTTGGCAGTGGGTACAAACAAATGCCTGAAACACTATGGATTTACCCATGAGTTACCTATACAATGGAATACTAAACCTGTTTTCTATTCCATTTCCCATGTTGCTCTGCCTCTGACTGTATACATTGCCACTAGATGGTGCTGTGTAGTGCAACTTGAGGTAGCAGCCTCTGCTACAGACCTGTGTTTGGATGGGAGGAGGGCAGGAATATGCAGTCTGCCTTATTGTTGTTCTTTCCTCTGATTAAATAGAATGATGGCATTTGATGTATTTTGAGGGGGCTAAGGTGGAGGAAAAGAATAAAACAATTTTGTTAAAATCACTTTTCTCCTAAAACATAACCGCTGGAATCCACTGGCAATCACTCGGTGCTCTGAGACTGCCTACAGGTCTAGTCCTCGTTGTCCAGTCTGCTTCTCATAAGACAAAGAGAGTGTATGGCCTCCTTTTACAAAATTGCCCTCATTGCTTTTGGTTATGAAAAAAGAAAAACCATGCTGTGTCGTCATTTGTCCTCTGGTATTTTTGATTTGAGTTATTATCGGGTTGCTCTTTCTGTCTTGTCTCTCCTTGTCGCATACTGTCTCTTTGCAGAGCCTTTGAGCGCACTTCTTTCATGCTTCTTAGCAGCAGTCAGAGGGATGGAGATAACAATTTAAATTAAGGAGGCTAGGGAGAGGACTGGAACTTGGAATTTGACTGATAGACTGTTCTCAGAGCCTGTCTGGGGTCAACAAACTTCAAATAATCAGCTTTTCTTTCAGTCAAATGTCCAATACCTGTCTTCTTTTTTTTCTGCTGTTTTGCTATTTCCATCTATACTCTCCCTCATCAAGGGCTCCATTGTGTTACCCAGCATCTCTCTTGGTGCTTTACTTGATGGGCTGAACACCCGGAAACTCTGTCCTCCCATGTCCACTCCAGCCACACTTTTATAAATCATTCTGTCGCCTTTTTTAAGAAGAAACCTGGAGAAGAAAAAGGAAGGCAGGGTTAAAGTATGTTTCAGAGTTGTAATTAGTTGCTCAGTATGCTCAGTGTTTATGATGCCCCAAAGTATTAAGATGATGGTAGCCTTAATTCCTTGCATCTCCTACCATATTATTACTTTAATTGCTCCTTTTATTGGTGAAGAGAAACATGACATTAACTGGATATGATGATATAATATTATAGTTTGACTCATACACATAGTGGTAGTCCAGTCTATCCATATCTAGAATTTAACGAACGCTACAAGGTAAAGTATAGTGCACTTGACAGAACTTTGACCCTTTTAATCACGTTTTTCTCAGTTCCTTGACAGAACTTTGACCCTTTTAATCACATTTTTCTCAGTTCCTTGACATACCCATCTATTTGAGAAGTACAAAAATGGTTTCCATCATAGTAAATCATGCATGCAGTTATCCACTCAAAAGTGTAAGTGGACGCCTTCAACAGAACATGATTTACTGTGAGAATACTTGGGACACTGACGACTGACGCGAGGCGACGACAGCTCGCTTAATTGTGGTCTGTCAGCACCAATTTAGCCAGCCGTAACTTCGTCTGAGACATCTCTGGCCTGCTCCTGCCTGCCGATCGCAGCCTCTCCTCAACCACCTGCTCATCAATTGAGCAATATAATACAGTTGCATACAGCTTAATGCAAGACGATGGGGCTTATTGTTGTCTGTCTACTTTCGCTGACAAGCACTAGCTCATCGCTAATGGAGGGGCCGTTCCAGGGAAAGTGGCACGAGGCGCTGCTGGCCCGCACGGCTTTGTCCTTTTGCCAGGAAACAATTTGTCGGGAGGCGTGACAGCTGCAGTCATCCAAAACTCTGACACAGAGAATGAGTGAGTGTTCGTAGGTCACAGCCTCAGAAGGATGAAAGCAAAGTAGATGTATGGAGAGACTGAGGGAAAGGGAGGGACATGTAGAGAGGAGAAACTTGGTTTCATCCTCTTACTAACCACCGTTACGCCTCTTAGAGACTGTGAGACGTGAATCACATTCCCGGAACCGTAATTGTTGACTCTCCCGAGCTGTTGCACCACAGCAAACTTGTGTTGCTGAGAAAGCATGTTGATGCGTGGCATGTACTAGAATGGGTTCTCCGTTTAAGTAACTGGGCCAGTGCCACGACCAGTAATGAATGTGTCACAAGCATCATGTTTTCATCTTGTGTCACCTTTGACCCTGGCTGGGCCTGGTGAGTGGCACAGTCGATTACCGAGCGTCTGAGGAAGTGGAACCATCATTGCATGACCTTTAAACATACTCACTGTTTTGCCCTTTACTGAGCTCTCATCTGGATATATGCAGACGCAGGCCTGAATTTGGCAGCATGCCCATTTATCATATGCTATATAAAGCAACATTCCAGCTAAAAGCAATCACGGTCCTCAGTAAGGCAGAGGTGCTTGTTGTGGTGGATGCTGTAAGAAAAGATGCGACCGATTCTGCGCCGGCTCAAAAAGGCCAGAGTCTTTTTGACTCCACCGGTCACTTCTCAAGCTTTCCCCTTTAATTTTGTGTTCGTTGAATGGCAGACCAGGAAATGAATCAGGATTCGTTCAGTTAAACTATAACAATCTTTAGTAAAATGATATTGCTAGCAGTACAATCATATGCATATGGATCAGTAGCTCCTTCAAGACTTCTCTCACCCTAGCCACCAACAAAGTCTCTCCGGGTGTGACACCGGACCTTCCTTTTCACTATTCTTTTATTTATCTTCAGGTTCCTCCTACCGCCATTGTGTCTGGGCCGCCAGTCGGTTGGATATCACTCAGACTTTCTGTCTGATAGGAAGATAGCGAAGTTGCGCGCTAGTCTTGGGATCGCTCTCATTCTCTTCTTCTCTCATGGCCTGAAGATTGTCTGTTACTTCAAGATATTTCATTAGGTGCATTCTGTTCCAAATGTTTATCAAGTGTTTATGAGGAGTACTTTTGCTCCACTAAATTTGAACACGTCTTATCTTACACATGCCAGACAGGAGGAGACAGCGAGGCCATCCCAGGCTACAGGACATTCTTATTCTTAATATATTTCTACAATGCCTACAGAACACATTGGGCAGCATTCATGAATGTTGTCTTATTTTGTCTGTGGTTTGATGTAAAACTACAAACCAAAAACATCTGTCGGCTGTCAAAGGAGCGCCAGAGAATCATTTCCAAATAACTGAGACTGATGAATGCAGTGGATACAGAACTCATGGAGACATTTTCACATATTCTGAAGTGTGACTGAACAGAGAGATATATATCATGCATCAAGGTCAGGCATGTGGCAATATACTGTATCAGTGCTGGAAAGCATTTTTGCCAGCAGTGATCTAGAATTAAGAAAATCACTGGGCTCAGACCACACTGTTTTGGACCTATGGAAATTATATAAAGGCAATCTCTAATGTAATATTTTTGTAATGGCAATTGTGTTTTATTTAATTCATAGACTAGACCTAAAAGAGGATTTACCACTCATAGATTTTGTTCTTAGCTGTGGATATTTTGGAATTGAAGGATTTCTGGATCCTACCAATGTCACTAATTTGTATGTGCACGCAACATAACATTTCATGGATGAAGCGTGTGTCATATTATGTACTTTTTTTTTTTAAATAATGGCTCTGACTTTTATTTAACTCAACTTCAAAGTGGTATTTAAACAGTTTCTGATTGGAATAAATTAGTCAGTGAGAACATCATAGTCAAAACTCAAAGAAGCAAAGTGGTTAGTAATATGCAACTTTGTTGTTGTGTTGATAGTTTAGTGCTGTGGAAATGCACATTATGGTGAGTTCATCATATGAGCCATATCGATAATTCCAATTCCTCTCAATGTTTTTTGACTGGCCCTTATTTGTTCAAGCTAGGAACATGCAGTTCCGTTTTTAATCAATCCCACAACAAGTTCATTGAGCGCTGCCCCCTTAGCAACTGTTTCCAACAGTGGTTGACAGAGTTGCAGTTCTTTACCTTCATGACAGGTGAAGTCACTCTGTTAATTGTTTAAATTACAACATTTGGAAAGGATTTTGTACATCACTTCCAAATGAGCAGTAAGCAGATAAAACAAGATCAGAATTAGAGAACAAATACTGAGCTACTGTTTCAGTTACTGAACATTCTACTGTAAATTGAATCTACTACATATTGTTGAGTCTTGACCAATGGCTTTGTGTGGTTAAGAATCTTATGGGAGCACAAGTTATGTTTGGTGTCAGACAATCTTTCCATTAGTTGAGATGTACAACATATATCACTCTCTTAATGATCTATTTATTTCTTGCTGGGTCTCAGATGTCACTGCCATGGGATGAAAGATGAACAGCATATGGAGAAGAAAGCAGTGACATGGCTAGAGGCTGATTTTATTAAAGGTGTTGGTGTACGGCTTCTCCTCTTTGCCACAGAGACTCTTGTTTGGATTTTAATTGGCTCACCGGCAGGTACATGCTCTATAGATCGTCGTGTGTTTTCCTGTGACTTCCCTTAAGTGTCTGTTTGTGTGTAGCTGTGTGCAGGTTTGGGCTTTAATGATGTTTGCTGAATGAAAAGCATCTTGTGAAGCTTTCCCCCAATCATGCTCATTAAAATACCCTTTTTACAATGACGGTATCCCCTGACCTCATGAACCTTTCCCTTGGTCTTGGTTTCCTGATTACTTATATTGCAGGACATGTGAGCATCGAGTCCTCCCACTGGAGGGGACAGCATCCTTATATTGTTTTGCTTGTTTCTGATCTGAAATTAAATGTCATACAAATGTTAATGAAATGTTAATCAAACATCTTAAGCACAGTAATCTCATCAGGATTTGGAAGGGGTATATTTAGCTGATTTGTGGCCTATTCTTGAGGCCGTTCCTCCCTGGAGGCCCCTTTTTCTTTTTCACAATGAGAAGAGAAGTTGAGGATAGGGCATAGAAGGCTACATGCCGCAGAGACAATATTTCGCCCGCCTAATTAAAATGAATGTCAGCTCTCCCCCCACTGAGAAGTTCATCAATCTCCCCCTGCGATAGGCCCAGAGTGAATCTTACCCTGTCAGTGCTTGCCAGCAGTGCTATCCTTCTCCAGACGGATGCATTGCCCTGGCTGTCAGAGAGGCAGTGACGATGATGTTTGCACATCTAATGGTTGCCATGTCGATGGCCACCTCAGATTGAGGCCCTGCATTAAATACAGGGGAGTTTCAACCCAGACTTGAATGATTTTCATTTAAAACAGCAGTGGTCATTTTGGGACCATTTGAGGCCCGAGCAGCAGTTTTAGCTGTCCACTGTTCCACAGGTTCTAGGTATTGGATTGTAAACATTGACAAAAATGTTGAAATCCAGTTAGCATCTCGTAGGCCTGGTGGTAATGCTTTTCTCATGCTGTACTGTTAGAGAATCAACAAAAGCACTTGACTAAAACGTGTTTATTTGCTCTCCTGCCTGTGCTTGGAGTCATTAGTGTTGTGTCATTTGCCTGTTTGTAACGTAGCAGTCCTTTCTGCCCTCCAGCATCTACTTTATCCCTGGAAAATTGTGAGATTTACAGTAACAGGTTTTTTTTTTATATATATCTGAAGGCAATATACCTGAATATTAAGTTTAGGCCTCTGATATCACATTTATGTATTGCTTTATATATTTATGTACAGTAGAGGAATGTATATTACTTCCCACAGTAACTCTTCT
Source organism: Gymnocephalus cernua (assembly GCA_023631565.1). Taxonomy (NCBI): domain Eukaryota; kingdom Metazoa; phylum Chordata; class Actinopteri; order Perciformes; family Percidae; genus Gymnocephalus; species Gymnocephalus cernua. The sequence goes on from CM042433.1 coordinate 19,383,757, forward strand.
TTATATAAATACTGTATATATATATATATATATATATATATATATATATACTGTATATGTATGTATATATATATACTGTATATGTATGTATGTATGTGTATGTGTATATATATATATATATATATATATATATATATATATATATATATATATATATATATATAGTATATATATACTGTTTATATAATATGTTTTATAATTGGTTGAGCCAAACATGTTAGGGTACATATGTGCTTCTTACTATATTTGCAAATTGTCAAGTCTGATTGCATGTGATCAGATAAACGCTGCATACTTCAAGTCTGACAGAAATGTGATATTTTATCAAAATGTACTCATGCAGTGGAGATGAAAATATCACAAGATTAATTTGAGACTGTATGGATACGATATTATGTTGACAGACCTTTATGGAAAAGGCAGTTTATCGCTGTACAATGCACACCCAATATCATTTACTTTCAGCAAGTGATTTGTCATCTTTCGCATTATCATTATCTTCAAGTGATTTAAATTTTCATCTGAGCGGCCATGCATAATCTGCTGATGAGGGATTGATAATCATCTCAGGTACTTTATATTACTGCTCCCAGTTAAATGCATCCCTGTTATTTTAAATGAGGAAGCTACTGATGCTGATTCCCGAACCAGGCTTTAATAATGTGTAGGTCTGAAGGTGAATGTGTCTATTCATTAAACTGTAAAAAAACAAAGAAGTCTTCAATAGTCTGGCCATGCTAATGACTCTGTGAGGCTGTAAAGTTTATTGAAATGAATGCAAATTATTAGGTGGATAAATGTTGAGGTGCAATTTTGGGTCCTTTGCGATTGCTGGTGAAGTAAATGTAACAATGCCAGCAGTTGTGTTAGCATGCTAAGTACAGATTGCAGGTTTTGGGCAAATAAAAATGTATTGATTGATTGATTGAAAGTCATGAGGTTCATCTGAGATCCATGAACCTTTGTAAAAGATATCATGGCAATCGATCTCAAATTTGTCAAGATGTTGAGCACCATTAACATCCATAAAACCATGCTGCTGGGGTGGCTAAAAACCTATATTCTCAACTATTTAGTCCTTGTCTAAACTGTTATTTTCTTAAGAAAAGCACATACAAAATATTTGTTTCAAAAAAGTTCCAGGAAAAAAATCTAATTAGTCCTAAATCTTGAATTAGAAATGAAATTACTTGTTAATAACATGTGTAGTTTAACCATCATAGCTATGTAAAACATCAGGTGTTATAACAGACAAGCATCCAGCTGCAGATATAAAGTGTTCTTATTCACAGTAAATTAGCCCGAGCAGTTAACATGCCTTTCATGAACATCTCCTTGAAGTTTTGCCATCAATGAGGGCTAGATCTGAGACTGAACGCAATTCTTCCCAAGCCCTATTTGGCCTTTGTGAGCCGAATAGAGCACAGTAACCTGCTGGGTTCATTTGGACTACTTGTGCAGATGAATTAAAATGTGAGTGGTTTAGTGCTCTTAAGTTAATGATCTCGGTGCATGTTCCCTCACTTTCTCCAGGGCATCTCATTGCGAAAAATAAGTAGTGGGAGCTGTGGGCCGGTGCCTGTCACAGGGTCTTGGCTGAAATAATGACTTGAACAGCCCAACAGACTGAAGTAATAGTAATAACTGTCAGACTTCGTCCCCCATCAATGCTCACATCCCCCTAATTTAGGATTAATTCCCGCTGTACTCTAGAAAGCCCTGAGTCGCTGAATGTCCAGCCTCTCCAAAAGTATATTCCTGCAAACTGCTTTATCTCAGCTTATCACAAACTCGGTGTCTTTTGTTTTTGTTTTTTTATATATTTGAATATAACAGCAATAGCAGCTCTGAATTGGAAGCTGTTTCCAAAATTAGTGGTGTCTTTTATGTAGAAGAAGAGGCGTTTTTACACCGTTTTCTGTCAGTAAGTGGTGCTGAATTGGACTGGTTGGGTCTCTGCTTCCGTCTTCTCGTCTGCCAGGAAATGGGGTTTTTAGCTGTGTTTGATGTACAAAACTCTCCGTCTGTCACCTTTTGATAATTTCCCCTTTTTACCCTCCTCCATGGTGTCCCCCCAAAAGTGTGATGATTACTTTTCCTGCTCCAGGTTACAGACATGAGATCTTTCCTTCCAGCCCGTAGCATGTTTGAAACAGAGACACTTTTTTCATTTGTCTTGAGATGCTGCAGCATTATATATTTTACACTTCTAAACAAGGTTGATGGATTCTTCCATTAGAAAACATTTTGCCAGTTGGAGCAATTATGTGTGCAGTGACATTGGCTGTTATTGTTTTCAGCACAACTTTATGAAAAACTTTGCTGCTCGCTTGTTTTTGCCTCAGGCTACTGTTTCTATTTTTTTCTCCCAAGTGCACTATTGAAACAAGTGCTTGGTTGCTCTCCGAGTAAAAGTTAATGACTCTTATTTTAAATATAGCCTTTAACACTCAAATTAACAGTGTAATCACACTTCAGGGAAATTGCCTATTGATCATTCTGCCTTGTCCAACATAATGACCAGTGCCACAGCAAGCAGTTCCAAAAAACAACTTTTAATTCAAATGGAAAATTTCGTGTTTAATTGAAATGTTTTCTGCATAAAACAGCGCAAGTGCAAAAAGTCATACTTTATTTCCACTGAAATATAATGTCATTGATTTGATGTCTCTTTGCTGTCACCAGCAGGCTTTGCAATTGATTAAGACTCACTGAGTTACTGTGGTGCTCAGAATGAGTCCATGTGTCTGACTCTCTAGGCAACTTTCTTCTTACCGGAGGCCTTCAACACATGCATACATCAGCGACGTACCTCCTGCAGCACTGTGTCCCCCTTACCACGATTCCATTACACCACCTACGCTCACACGTGGCTGTAACACTGATCTCCGCTGCCATATAATCAAGAAACTGCATATTGTTGTTCTTAAGCTCCCGTATGCCTCAGAACGTTGGGGTTTGTGTTTGAGGATTACATGCATAAGGTGAATATCCTGCCAGGTTTTGAATGAAACTATTATCCCCGTTTGTTTACTCAAACCACAACTAAAGATTCTCTTTGAGACTCCTTCAATCCTATTGTTTGCCAGCCCAAGCTGTCAGCGCTTTATGCAGTTCAAATGTAGATCACACCGTACTTTAAAACCACTGCACTGAAATCATGATAGTGATTCATGTCGCTTGCTTTGTGTCGAAAAAGGGAATTCTTATTCTGTGCTGTGCATGTTTTATTGCCATTGTTGCCAGTGTGATTATACACTTCCAGAATATTCCAGATCCTCCATTTGGACCATTAATAAGTGATTACTTCTTTGATCCCAGTCATGGATGTTCACTTCACACGGGAAGATATGTAGTTGTGGTGTTACATGTTAAGTTTCGATGGGTGTTCGACTCATAGTTTTTTTTCTCTTCCTTTTTATAGTTATCGCAGTTACTTAGTGCAATTTTGAACCTTCTCAGTTTCCTAGGATTGGAAGACTGAAAGTGTGTGATAAGTATTGAGCATATCGGACAGATACAAGCTCTTTCCTAGGCTGTAGGCGTCCCTGTAGAAAAGGCCCTTGATTGATCTTATTCTCTCAGAGCTCAGCTGGCATTTCTGCTCCCAAATTATTCCTTGAACCAAATACTGTATATTCATTGAATAATACAAGACATGAGGGTTGGGTCATGTGCGCCACACTCATTTTGCTCTTTTCCTCATGTTCTCTGAGAGCACAGACATGTTCGAGACAGAGATTGCTTCAAAACAGAAGAAGAGACACATTAGATAAATTGCCTCACAATTTTTACTGGCTACTCCCTGTGCCATAAAATGATCTTTCTCTATTTGGATCATTTTTACAAAATCATCACTTTGGAAATGGACTTGTTTGATTGAATGTTTCATAAAAAGCATCTTCTTAATTCAACCCCATGAGATGGAAAAACAAGGCAATGCCTCAAGGGGCAATATGCTATCTGTTTTATGACTGCCATATATTTCTGGAGTTACAATTCAAATAAATAGCTGTTAATGTCTGTGGTACTTGGGGTTAAAATGATAGTCTGAAACCAACTCTCTGAGAGGAATGGAGTATTGATCTGCATCCCGGTCTGCTTGAAATGTGTGTTAGGATTTGAAGGGTTCTCCTTGTACATAACAGACATTTAATGATAGGACCCTGCACCAACAATACTCTGTATATGAATAACTAATATGTATGTATATTGTCTTTATAGCTGTGGCACAAATAAAGCAGACAGTGCAGACGCCATGCTAACAACTGAAGAAATTGTTCATTCCATCTGTTCATTTGTATTAGGAAAAAAAAGGGGCGAATATTCTGACTGTAAAACAGGGCTGACATGTCTTTAACCTTTACACCTTGAGCACTCTTAGCCCCGCTGAAGTGCATTATTAGTTGTGGTGCGTTAAATGTTAGCTCCATTAACCTATCTAGAAACTTGACTTTGGGCTTTGTTAGCAAGTTAACTGGACAGCAAGATTACTTTGCATAATATTCTGACATTTTGATACTGCCCTCACCAGAAAATAAACAAAGACAGCATTTCTTGTTTGCTTCGAAAGCCTAAAATGATTCACGTTTTTGTTAACTTGACAAGGACTTCTTGTGGCCATGTGAATGATGACTGCCATCTGTCAGAAGTAAAGTCAGAAGTAGCCTGACGTTGTCTGAAGGCTGCAGAACCTCTTGGGGAGGAGGGCGGGGTGGATGAGAGGATCAACAAAAGATGTGACTTTCACACCGGAAACCGGAATTATTTCAGGCTTTGTACTAACAGTCAACATTGGTTTCCTTTTATCGATGACCACTATCTTTTCCCGAACCTTAACCAATGACTTATGTTTATTCCTATTTCCTACCTCTAACTAAGTATTTTGTGCCTAAACCTCACCAAACCTTAAAGGTATAGTGGAGGATTTTCTTTTTCCGGGTGGATCATCAAGACTATTGGTCCTCCTAGTTGTCAATCATTCTGGGATATGTTTACATAAGGCCGTTGTACGTGCCGTGACAGGTCAGCGAGCAGACGGCCACGGACTTCAACCATAGACAGTATATAAAAGCCTCCGACCGCGGCGCTGCCTCCCCGCTCTCGGCGATAGCTTGTTTGTTGCCCTGTAGCATGCTAGAGTTAGCTATAGAGATGCTTGTCGTAAATAGATTTCCACTTACCGGTGGTGAGTCTGACATAGTGGAAAAAGTGCAAATCTTCTTTTGGAAAGTAGGCTTGTAGAGCCATGCCGACAGCAACTTGTAAACAGAGCGTGCACGAGGAGAACTAGGCTCATGCATGTTCTCTCGTGCACACGTTTAATAGGCGTTCCCTGTCAGGAGCAGGTAGGGTGTTGCGCATGTGTATTTTTTCAAAAAGTGGAGAGGGCAGTTCTATTCTAAAATTCGGGAAAATCCTCCATTATACCTTTAACCATAGATCAGAAAACAATCAAATGAAGGCTGGTTTGTGGATCATTTTGAAAGGCAATAACAAGAAACCTGTTTTATCATTTAGTTTGGAGGACTTGTGGGGCATATTTTTCCACCAAAAGTTGTTTGGTTTCACCAAATTGCTTTAGATGACAGATATTCAGTTAGATTTGGCAGAAAAAAAGGCTCTGCTGTTTAAGGGAGCTCTCAATTGAATCAGAGCAGCGACTAGGATTCTGATGAGAGAACAACATTAAATCTTTAAAAAGTCAACAGCCCCAAAATACTACATCCTCTAACCAGAAACAGTGATATGTGTAAGGTTACATTGTCCCGCACTGTATGAATCTGCATGAATATGACTGGATTTTACCAGACTCACAGTTGTGAATGAGCACAGAAGCATATTGCAACGAGCTGACACGTGGTTGAAGACTTTGACCTCTTCCCAGTGGATGCTGTTTTGATCTTGTGTTCACAGACAGCTGATGTTGTCTGTTTGTGATGTTATTTCAGTCTCTTGTCCAAGGTTCTTGCTGTTTCACCAATGCAGTCTTCCCTACAGTTGCATGTGATATCAAACACCACTCCAGTTGTAAAATAGAGAATACGATTGTTTGTGTGATATTTGGAAATTTTACAAATAAAGTGTTTAAAAAAACAAACAAAAAAAACACCACTCCAGTTTTCCTCTCTGGGGAACTACTACTACAGCCAGGGAACTACTGTACATCACTATGAACTGTCCGGTTAATGTGGTCATATAGAGCTGTGGTGGCAGGGAGAAATAGAATGAATTAATAAATGAAGAAAAGCATTACTTTTTCATCTTGTGTAATCCTTGTGGAACTTCCTGGAAATCTGTTTTTGTCCATTAAATGTTTTATATTATTCAGCTTTTTTTTTGTTGTTGTTGGCCACTGTCCTAGCTGTTCAGCTGTGCTGAACGGTAGCGCCCATCTCCCAATGCATTGAAAGGAAAGGTGGTTCTGGGGACAATGAAAGCTGTGAAACAGTTTGAAGTTTCAAGTGTGTCAAATTTTGGGGGAAACAGGCTCTTCTCCTCTTGGTTGTTAGTATTGCCGCTGCTGCCATCCTACCTGAATACAAGAAGTTAAATTATTAACACCAGGCTTTAGCTGCACTTAAAGAACATCTGTGTTGGCACAGTCTCTTTCAAGACTACTGCAGGCACTTCCTGTTTTTCATAATAACACCCTATGGAGGACACTGGATGACATTTAGAATAAAGACGGTCCTCTAAAGAATGATGACCTATAGTATTGGATTATGGTATATTAAATGCAACAAATGTGCTCAGGGGAAATGCAAGCATTGAGTGAACCATTATATGCTCTACTTTGTCTTGCAACAATGTGGAGTCGCGGGCTCATTGTGTATTCTATACTGTCCCACATATGATTGATTACAATTGTCTGAAGCAGACCAGCTTATTAATCGATTCAGCAAAACCTCAGAGTCCCCTGTGAATGATTTAAAATAAAAATGCTTTTTTACTTTTCCAGGGCTGGCTGCAGTAGAGGTGCAATGGTACTGCTTGTAAATCATGTTTATACACAACCAACTGCTCTGAGACTGGATGTATGACCTAGTATTTAGCCCCCTAATGCATTGACCATAAATAATTATCAGCGGTGGTGATATGCCAACCCACTGCAGTACATTACTTTCAAAGCTTCATATTAAATTTGACCTATTTTCATAAATTATTCACAGGATTAGTTGAGTATTTATTGATTTAGTTAATATGGCAAATATATAATTGATTATTAAAGTTTTTATGAAAACGTTAACAAAAATAAATAAAGAGTTGGTTTTTTTTTGCACTGGAACCTTGACTGTAAAATGTTTGACTAAATCCTAGAAATGCATTAACTACTAATCTACTGTCTAATGGAAGTTTTTCATTAGGCTGCAAACTGCTGCTGTGCCATGCTGCGAGCAACTGTCATCGGAATCCCTGATGCTGCATGGCACCAACCGTGTTTCCATATGAAGGGGATGGTATGGAAGAATTAAAGGAAAACTAAAAATGGCTGTATCTTTAGAATATCAAAAACTCACTCTTCGTAGGCGTGAAAGGTGGCACTGAAAACTTACAATAAATTCCACTAAAGACGCTGAGTCACTGAAAAAAAAGACGTCAAAACTTCCATAGTAACTCACTCTGCAGCATAATTCACTTTTCCATTGGTGATCTATATTATTCTTAATGTTTCAAACTGAATTCACTGACCCAACACCCAACAGTGTGCCACAATGACCCCCTCGAAAAGTGGTTCAACTTAATAAACAAATTTTGAAAAAAACAACAAAAACACGCCAGCTGTACAATCAGAGCTACTGTATTGCTGCTGCTCTGTGGGTTGAACTTGTATTTTAATGTGGCACACTGCATGCAAGTATGAAAATATTTTAATTTCTTCAGTTCTTAAAGGGGAACTATGCAGCTTTTTTAGCTTAATTTCCCTTAACTGAACAGCTTAAGTCATTGGAAGGGTTATGACTTTTTTTTTCTCGAGTTGAATGGTGGTCATATTGCTTCCCCCCCTAGCGCCTGTGAGCGGAAAAACCACCCTTGCAACTTGAGGCTGGCGAGCCGTCGGCCTCAGCATCAGGAAGTATCGCGTGATATCAGGTCTCGCGATGTAATGAATTGCTTCACGGCACTGCACGCATACGCCCATTCAGGAACCGGCTAACAAGGTAGCGATGGAGTTTTTTACACTATCGTCATGGCTGAGCCGGCAAAAAAAGAAGCAGAAAGCTAAGAAAGCATCGTCGGAGGAACAGAGAAAGAGGAAACGGCAGACTGACCGAGCGAGGAGTCAGACAGAAGTAAACATAGGAGCTCCCAAATATCTATTCCAAAGCTGTAGGGGGAGCGCTATAGAGAAACCTGCGAGCAAAATGCATAGCGCACCTTTAACATACACCTCTGGTGCAACTCAGACACATCATCAGTGATGTATCCTGGGTTCATTGGGTTTCACAACATCATACACCCTCGCCCAGGCGACCCAGCCAGGGTTGATCAGGCCCTGGCTTGTGTCTGAGTAGCTTGTATGATCCACGGATTGCCCCGCTTGATCCACAGCCATCTTGATGCCTTTTCGGCGCCGTTCGTGATGTTCTTGACGGCTTTCCTGATGTGCAGTCCCTTCACTCCAAGCATCTTGAGGGCCCTGATGAGTGACTGGCCGACGAATCCTCTGCACCCGACCTCGATGAGATTGCACCGGGTCCTCCACCCCCTGCTTCGACATTCGCCTGCCAGCTCTTCGTACTTGGTCCTCTTCCTCTCGAAAGCCTCCTCCATCCGGTCTTCCCAGGGAACAGTCAACTCCAGCAGGACCACTTGCCTTAATGTTTCTGACACCAGGACAATGTCTAGCCTGAGCGTGGTCACTGCGATGTTTTCTGGGAATTTGTGCTGTTGCGAGCAGCCCCCTGATTGATTCAGGCGCTGGTGTGGCTGTGGATGTTCTGTCTTGCTGGTTGCTGGTGTCTACTGCAAGCGATCCCAGTGCTGATGACCTCTGCAATGACCCTCAGCACTTGGTCGTGGCGCCAACGGTAGCGCCCATCTCCCAGTGCTCTTGGGCAACAGCTCAAGATGTGCTCTAATGAACCTCCTCTCTGGCAGAGTGGGTACAGTGGTGTGTCTGCCAGGCCCCAGCGGAAGAGGTTGGATGGACTGGGGAGGATGTCATAGACAGACTGAACCAGGAATTTGATCTGGTGTGGCTCAGACTTCCACAATTCTGACCACAATATCGATGGGAAGCAGGTCTGCCCCCTGCTGCCGCATCCCCACTGTCATACTGCAGCGGGCTTCTTCCACCCCAGCTCGGACCTCATCTTGGATCAGCTGCCGCCTTTCCTTTCCCTGGGCCTTGTTGTTGTTGTTGTTGTTGTTGTTACCAATACATAACTGTGTAACAATGTGTGTATACACAGTGGTAGACAGACAAACAGACAGAGCCGTTAAGATCCCTCTAAACTCTGGTATAGTGGTTAGCAGCAGGGATTTTTTAAACAATGAAGTTACAGTAGCTAGCGACGTGCTAAAGCTTGGACTTTGGAAGTAAAGCTGGGTTAACACTGTAGGTTACTAGTTAACCATGCTAACATTTGTGGATTATGTCACACTGCTTTCATCCATTCCTTGCTCTTGTATTTATAGTTTTGGAAAGACAATAAATAAATATGGAGGAATCCAAAGCTTGACAGACCTGCGGTGCCTAGTAACAGTTGCTGTGATTGAACAATCACTGTCTGTGGGGGAAATCCAGTTCTTTTTTTCTGTGCAGTTATGAAAAGGTTAATCAAGCTTGTTTCCATTATGAAAACAATAATACTGATGTCAGTGTCTTAATGTCCTCTAATCTTGTGTCTTTTTCCATCACGCAGCTGTCTACCACCTCCATATCCCGAGCGGCCTTCTTGCAGTCCCTTCGTTGGGGGATTTGGTGCCCATTCCAGGAGCCGGCTGACTGGAAGGGGGAAGAGATACAGCTTGTTCTGCAAGGAGGTGCAAAGCCAAACCCTCACGGAGTCATGGTCTACAGCACAGAGATGTCTGCCAAAACGCAGAGCCCTGCGCCACTCTCAGCTCCAGGCACAGCTCAGGTAACACAATAGCACAGAGGCATGTCTTTGTCGAAGGAACAAAATGTAAAGAATGCTTAGTGTTAAGACATGGTGCTGTTTTCAGCACTCGCACAAATATGTGTAAAAATGTTTCCCTGACGACAAAAAATGTTTACATGATCTAAATTGTTTTTAGGGCATCATGTGGAAGGTCAGATTACATCGTCCTTTAATGCTCGGCACTGTAAAACATCACAGTTTACAACACACTTGGAGACAAATAATTGTCTGCAAGTCACATCTTTTTAGTGACGGTATTAAACTTTTCAAAGGGTGCAAAAGTCATCATCTTGTGATGACTTAACTTTTCGCACCTAAGCTGTGAATTTTCACACAGCTCAGACATTTGAAAATAAGTACACGTCACCGCCACATATTTCCTTCTTCTGTCGGCTATATCTCATTCATTTGTCCTTCCCTACATAATCTAAACTGTTAAATCTCCAACAGTTTATTGTGTTACTGAAATGTGTGAAACGTTTTCCTCTCAAGGAGGCGAGGGATACCATAACATTTCGGCTGTCATCCAGTCTGGAAAGGAAGGCATCTAGCCCAAAGGCAACTCTGAGGACAAAGCAGGAGGATGTGCCACGTCAGAGAAGATCACCTTCATCACCTTCCCAGGGTAAATATCATCATGTTATCCATAATGGCTTTTTAAGCATATAAATGAATTACTTGGAAAGGAATAGGAGTAAGCTTATATGAAGAGTTCACCTCCAAGAGGGAGGTGACAGGGTCTTTACTGCTTAAAAAGGAATTTGGGTTTCACTTTCTTGTTTATTGGACCAGAAAGTGTGGTCTGTTTCTGCAAATTGTTTTGTGAGCACACCTCAAGTGTGCAGCAACACCCAGGTGTAATCAGCCAAAGTTCTAAGCAATCATCACCAAACTAGCCTGTCCTCTGTATATGATGCAGCCCCCACCTCTGCAGTGTTATCTCAATTGCACCACCTGCTCTCTGCATGATTAGCACGCTTCATGATTGGGGTCTGAGGGGAATAAAGGGATAAACTCAAAGTGCGAGGAGAAGACTCTGGCAGTCCATTAGGGCCTATTGATCTTGAACAAGACTTACTGTTTCGTCTTTCTGCTAATGTCTGTTCTCAGATGGGAACTTTGGCCGGAACATAGACAACAACACACATATCCAGTATTTTCACTCTTATACCATTATAAATACTGACTGAATTGTGCTTTTAAATGTGAATACTGATACTGATAATGGTGGTATTTTCAGTGATAGCTAGTATTTGTGCCAACATTTTTTAGTTACCCCTTCCATTTTCTATCCATGCTAGTGCCATGGCTCGGTCCACCACTTTGGTCCAGACTGAAAATTCTCCACAACTACTGGGTGGATTGACACATTTTGTACAAATAGTCATGGTGTCCAGAGGATGAATCCCAATTACTTTGGTTACCTCCTAGCTTTTTCTCTGGTGCTACCAGCAGGTCAAAGTTTTAATTTATAGTATGAAATATCTCAACATCAGACAAATGGGCACAAAATGTTGTACAGATATTCATGGTTCCCAGTGGATGAATCCTATTTACTTTGATGATCAAAAACAAAAGAATCAACGAACAGGTACAGAATAAGATACAAGGTACAAACATATAAAGCAACAATGACAAGCATGTAGTGCAATATTAGAAGAATATAAATCATGTAGTGTAAATATAAATAGGTCCACGGGCCTGTGCTTTTCTCCCATCTAGCAGTAAAATTGTATATGACAACCAACTGAATATTACTTTCTAGTCCCTTCCTTTACGAGCGCATTTTAACTCCTACGGTGGCCGTATTATTCCAAGAAGTACGACTTCCAGTGTAATAATAGTTTTACGTTATTTTGGTACCATTTCATTGTTAACATCAGCTATCAGGTTCCCAAACATATGCAAGCTAATGTTTGTAAAGTATCAGTGCTATCGTTATTCTGTATATATATATATATATATATATATATATATATATATATATATATATGAGATTGATAGTTCTCTTTTTAACTTCCTTGGCAACTCCGTTATCTCCCCCCCCCCCCCCCCCCCCCCGCCCCCCCCAGACAGCGCAGGCAGTGGAGGTGCTGTTGTCCCTTCTATTTCAGCATCAGCGATGTGCACACCAACAAACTTGGTGCTCCTGACTTACTTCACAAGGAGAGAAGAGGGAGGTAGGGAGCCTGGGTCTTCCTGAAGTCGATTGTCATCTCTTTTGTTTTTTTGACGTTGAGAGACGGGTTGCTATTTTGACACTAGAGTGCCAGCTGCTCGACCTCACCTATGTATGCTTTCTCATCGTTGTTGCTGATGAGGCCCACCAGTGTTGTGTCATCTGCAAAGATGATACTATGATTGGAGTCGTATTTGGCGGAGCAGTCGTTGGTCATTAGTGTGAATAGCAGCGGTCCGAGCCCACATACCTGGTGGGCGCTGGCGCTGAGTGTAGTGGCTGTGGAGGTTATGCGCACTGTCTGGGGGTCTCTCTTTGAGAAAATCCAGGACCCAGTTACTGTATAAAGGGTGGTGTGATATGACATGGAGTAAGCCCTCAGCCCATAGCTCATTAGTTTCTTTTTTGCGTATTTTAAAGCTTCAGTGCATAACTTTTTGACATTAATAAACGTCCGTTACATTCAAGCCATTGCCAAACGAGTTGATACAAAGCTAATTAAGACTACCAGCTCCACACAACTCTCTTTGTGTTTCTCAGTATGGCTATGGTCAGAAGATTGTGTCGTCTGGTGACTTTCCCGCGCAGAAACTCAAGTGAAGATAATTACCTCTTCTGAAGAGTCCACCATGTTTTTTTTAATCCTCCTTGTCCTCCTTGGCTGCTAGCAACTGCGTGGAGGAGGGATGGGGGTGCGTGTGTGATCACGTAAGGCTTGTATCATGTGGACGCGCCGACAGTTTTGATGTCATTACGTAAAATTCCTCGTGGGGGCGACAGAAACATTAGCACTATAGCTTTAAGTCCTTTGTCTAGCAAATTCTGTTTCTGCCTCTTAGTGAAAAGCACATAATTAAGCATGTTTAACACACTTTACACATATTCTCAGTTTAAGCATGGAGATTCATTCTTAACCTTGGGAATCACCTCCCATATACAACCCCAAATCAGAAAAAGTTGGGACAGTATGAAAAACACAAATAAAAAAAGAAAGTAGTGATTTCTAAATGTACTTTGACTTGTATTTCATTGCAGACAATGTGAACACAAAATATTTCATGTTTTGTCTGGTCAACTTAATTTCATTTGTAAATATACATCCTTTCCTGTCATTCAGACCTGCAACACATTCCAAAAAAAGTTGGGACAGGAGCAATTTAGGGCTAGTAATCAGGTAAATTGGTTAAATAATGATGTGATTTGAAACAGGTGATGTCAACAGGTGATTGTAATTATGATTTGGTAAAAAAGCAGCATCCAAGAAAGGTCTAGTCCTTTAGGAGCAAAGATGGGCCGAGGATCGCCAGTTTGCCAATAAATACGTGAGCAGATTATTGAAATGTTTAAAAACAATGTTCCTCAAAGAAAGATAGGAAGACATTTGCTTATTTCACCTTCAACAGTGCATAATATAATTAAATGATTCAAGGAATGTGGAGGAATTTCAGTGCGTAAAGGACAAGGGCGCAAGCCTAAGCTGAACAACCGTGATCTCCGAGCCCTCAGGCGGCACTGCATCAAGAATCGTCATTCATCTATAAGCGATATCACCACATGGGCTCAGGACTACTTTGGCAAACCTTTGTCAAGTACCACAATACGTAGTTACATCCACAAATGCCAGTTAAAACTGTACTGTGCCAAAAGGAAGCCCTATGTTAACAGTGTCCAGAAGCGCCGTCGACTTCACTGGGCTCGGAGGCATCTGGGATGGACCATCACACAGTGGAAACGTGTACTGTGGTCAGATGAATCAGTATTTCAGGTATTTTTTGGGAGAAATGGACGCCGTGTGCTCCGGACCAAAGAAGAAAAGGATCATCCAGACTGTTACCAGCAACAAGTCCAAAAGCCAGGGTCTGTCATGGTGTGGGGTTGTGTCAGTGCCCTTGGCAAAGGTAACTTGCACTTCTGTGATGGCACCATTAATGCTGAAAAGTACATAGAGATTTTGGAGCACAATATGCTGCCTTCAAGAAGACATCTTTTCCAGGGACGTCCATGCATATTTCAACAAGATAATGCAAAACCACATTCTGCACACATTACAAAGTCCTGGCTGAGGAGGAAGTGGATACGGGTACTTGACTGGCCTGCCTGCATTCCCGACCTGTCTCCAATAGAGAATGTGTGGCGCATTTTGAAGCGCAAAATGCGACAACGAAGACCCCATACTTTTGCCCACCTTAAGACTTGTTTGCAGCAAGAATGGGACAAAATTACACCTGAAACACTTCATCACTTGGAATGGCAACATTACAAAGTGGTAAATGCTTTACTGTTCCAACTTTTTTTGAAATGTGTTGCAAGAACCAACATAGGAATTTTGTTTTTTTTAAACAAAAACAATAAAAATCATGAGGAACACATTCAATTATGCGCTGTTGTATTGTCTGCAATGAAATACAAGTCAAAGTGCATTTAGAAATCACTACTTTCTTTTTTTATTTGTGTTTTCCATACTGTCCCAACTTTTTCTGATTTGGGGTTGTACAACCTGCACTATTTTCAGTTATTGACCAAACAGCTCTTTAATCCAGCGGTGAACTGCAGTGGGATTTTGTCCATTTATCATTTTGTATAATTACTCTATCCATCTTTTGACATAAAAGCCACTGCTTACTGGTGTGAAATCTCACAGGCCAACCTCCCTCAAGCTTATAGAGGTCTGGACAGAATCTTAAGTATTTGGGATAAAAAGAAACCTTGGAAATTCAGATTCAAGAGGTTTCTGTCTTTTACTCATCTAGAACACCATAGTCCTGCTTTGTGAGACAAACCACAGTTCTTCTGAGTGTAAATTTATGTAATTAGTTTGGTTTGAAGTATAGACGGTATAGTAAAGTATGACTGCCCACAGTTTATCTGGCCTTTTTTTAATCAACTTTGAGACTCAAAATTCTCCAAACCTCCATGAACTTTGTTGTTGTTGTGCTTTAAAATCAGCAAAAAAAAAAGGCTTCTTAGACTCAATTACATGACACCCAGTGACAATGACATACTGTTTATCAATATGAGTGGGATCATTGTAGCAGAACAGCTTCAGTGTGCATTTGAACAAACCAGCCACTTGTGCCGCCAGTGCCACCCATATTCTTTGCTTTCTATAAGTGCAGTGATTAATTAATAACATTAATTAATGTGTTTTTTTTCATTCTTCTTCAGATTTGAAGGGGTGTGCTGAATTTCCCTAACCATCTCTCCTAATTAAGCATGACTGTTCCATGATATCCTTTTAAAAATAGCTCCTGAACCCCAAGCTTTAAAGAGGCCTCCCACTGAAACAAAGTTTTGATAAATATTCCATCCTGCTCACAGCCAAAGATAAATGATGTGCCACTGTCTGGATCTCTTACTGAAACCCAAACCTCTGGTTTGCTCTGTGCCTATCAGCGAATTAATTAAAAGTGTAGTAAACACTACACACAGCCACTCAATCCCAGTGACAGCAGAAAGAACTTGAGTGGACCCCAGTTGTATACTCGATGATTGTCCCACTAATGATGCTGTTAACTTATCTTGGGAGAGAAGAATAGCGTTGATCAGGGCCTACTTAATGGGCGTGTGGAGAAGGCTTTTGGCAAAGTCTATTAATGACAATTTAATCAGTGTTCGAGTGTCCTTTGAGGATCGCCCAAGAATCCGGAATGATTTGGGCTAGTGTTCGGAGGAGAATGATATCATGAATCTCTGTCATTCTTTGATTTCAGCACCTTAATCATCTATCCATCCTACTTTCTTTGTTTGTTTGTGTGTGTGTGTGTGTGTGTGTGTGTGTGTGTGTGTGTGTGTGTGTGTGTGTGTGTGTGTGTGTGTGTGTGTGTGTGTGTGTGTGTGTGTGTGAGTGTGTGTGTGTGTGTGTGTGTGTGTGTGTGTGTGTGTGTCATTAGGGGGGGGAGTGACACAACTTTTTGTAAAGTCTCAACAGATTTGAACCCAAAAGCAGGTCTCCAAGACCAGGCCGGTAAGATAAAAAGTGAAATCCAGGCAGGCAGGGGAGATGGGGCAAACATATCTAATGTCGGATCAGTCTATAGAGCAGGAGTTCAAAATTCATTACAGGTAAAACTCTGGAATCATGTGGAGGATCTGAAAGGACAGAAGAGATAGTACATGGTTACGGAAAAAGCAGACAAGGAAAGGTTGAGGTTAGGGGAAGTTATTCATCATAGACAATGACATGAGGGTGGAAATGTGGGATTTATCTATAATTTACCCTGTTTTTTTAAATGACCATCACACATCACTCGCTGCTCCTAATGATAAGCTGAGAGGGGTAACATATGGAGGCAGTCTTGCTGTTTAAACACAGATGCATTAA
Source organism: Gymnocephalus cernua (assembly GCA_023631565.1). Lineage (NCBI taxonomy): Eukaryota > Metazoa > Chordata > Actinopteri > Perciformes > Percidae > Gymnocephalus > Gymnocephalus cernua. The sequence continues at coordinate 19,400,366 of CM042433.1, forward strand.
AGTTGATTTGAATTTTAATTATGCAATCTTTACATATTTAAATCTTCCTCAATCCTCTGTGGGTTGTGCATGTAAAGGTGCTTGTGGTCCGACTCGTACATCTGCTGGTTTGCTCAGCTGTCAAGAAGGCCTCTTATTGATCATGAATAAACGGCCAACTGCATGTTAGTCCAGCTAATGAGGTGAAACACATTCTTCCGCCGGCTCGAGATGTAAAACAGTGAGGAAATGGAAAGCCCTCAAAATAAAATGGTTGCCATGGGGGATGCCAGAGCACATTTGTGACGGAGAGCCAGCCAGTTCTGCTCCGTGTCCACTCTGTGTGCATGTAGTCTGAACAGATGGGAGCTACAGTAAGACACCCCGGGCAACTGAAGCAATTTCCAAAAGGCCAGTCAAGCCCAGCACAGAGAGCGAGAAAGAGTGGGAGAGGAGGACAAAGAGATGTTGGAAAGCCTTTCATTTCAGTATTACCATGGCTACCAACTAAAAACCTCAGGAAGCATTGTTGGACTTTAAACTCAGTGTGACATCTAAATCTAACTCCACCTCCTGATCTGTATGAAATGGAGAGATGTGTTACTGATTTTAAGTAGTTTTGGTATCCCAATGTTCAGTGGAGAATTATTTACTTTGCTGAAGTGATGCGGTACACATTGTCACAGCACTGTATGTTCTTCATACCTCAGGATGCCACCTGAGTGCAAACCCAATCAGCAACTTCCATTCCCTCTCACAAGCTGATATTCCACTAAATGTCTAACCACACTATACAATTAACAGTGCTGCCAGGGACGCAGAGCATGGGGAAGACATTGCAATGTTGTTAATGAAGCTTGTTAAACATTGAACTGGAGGTGCACATAACGTTAGCCAAGTGATATGCAGATGAAGACATTAACAAGAAACGGGATACATGTTACACTAAGTTAATACTTAGGCCCCTATTTTAACGATCTAAGCGCACGGCGTGAAGCGCCTGGCGCAGGTGCGTTTAGGGCGTGTACGAATCCACTTTTGCTAGTTTAACGGCGGAAAAAAGGGGTCTGTGCGCCAGGCGCATGGTTCAAAAGGGTTGTACTAATTGTGTCCTAATTAATCATAGCCAGGCGCGTTTGTACCTTGTCGCATTGCTATTATGATGGCGGCTTTGCACCGTAATATTTTATAATATTATTAATAACATTAATACATTTTTTTTAAAACATCAATCTTTTGCATGTTTGTGTGCTGCTGCGCGTCCCTGTGTGTGTAACAAGCATAGAGTGTGCGCGCTGTGCACGAGCCCAGGCGCATTTCACTAATGCACTGTTAAAATAACAATGAAATGCTGCGTTATTGACTTTAGACCAGGTTTTTGTTGGTCAATGGGGCGATCACTTTCCGTTGAATACCTGAACACACCTCCCTGCAAGACCAGCACACAGATGGGCGCAGGTGCATTTGCTATTTAAACGACGTGGGCGCTGGACAGGAAATTGACACCTGCGTCAGTCTTAAACTAGCAAAGGGACTTGCATCGGGCTTTGTGCGGGTGCAAGATAGGGCCCTTAATGTTAGTTTACACTTTACAAGGTGGATAGACAGGTTTTTTTGTTTTTTGTTTTTTTATCTTATTTTGTTTTGCTCCTGTTTTTCAGGTCAAAAATCCATTCCTCCAGCTTCTCCTCCAGAATCTCCCCAAGGCCCCGGGGTAAGACAGCTTATCACCTACTCAACTTAAACTAGTGACTAAAGCCTAAGTGCTAAAACAACTAGTGTTATGACAAGAAGGCTTTGTCTGAAGTTCCTTTTTTCACTAAAATCAACTGTACACCGCAAATATTTTACTTTGTAGCTTCTTTTGTTCTAATTTCTCTCTTTCTTTATATAAAAGAAGACTCTCAGAAACTCTCCCTTTAAATTGCACATTTCAAATATCTTCATCTTTAGTTTTCTGTTTTCAATTGCTCTGTATGTCTGGCACATATTGCAGAATTGACAATAAAGTTGATCCTGCTATCAGTGGGCACACGCAGGATTACCTTTGCTAATCACCTGTCATTTAAAGCTGCATTAAGGGATTCTTCTCTTTCTTACTAAGAGCAGCGGAACAAGTTTAACATGCAAGATCTGACATATTGGTATCATAAAAAGTTGTCTATTTACACATTCAGCAGACACAATATTATTAACATTCATTTGGAGTTGTGTTTCTGTCCATTTAATAAATCTAGTATGCCCTCTGCTTTGCAGTGTTTTGGTCGGACTAGCTGCTAACTGCTAATTTATTGATAATAAATAATTTTCTTTTTTAGTTGCAGCCTAATTTACAAATGTAAAACACTTTAAAAACAGTGTAAAGTATCTCTGCTGTGTGCTTTTGAAAGCTCAGTCAACTGTTCTATAGATCTGCAAGAAAAGACATGCATGCTGCATAGACAAAGTAGGACTGCTGTTGCTGACCCTGATCATCATGACCTAGTGTCTTTTCTTCTGCTTTACCTACCCTCTGTGTGAAAAACATTGCTACCTTTTTTTTAAGCACGCAAATGGTATCTGGCTCTTGTCTATACTTAGTGATACAAATGGATTCCAGTTAACAGCTGACCTGGAGTGATTCCTGGCTGGATGACATGATCAGGTAGCCCTCTAGCAGTTCCCTCTACTTGGATACAGCTCCCCATTTGTGCTCTTTAGACAAAGATCATAAATCTTGACTAACCCACAGTCATGCTGTGTCTGGTTTGTAGACAGAAATTGCAGTTCAAGCCTATAGACATTTTTTTTTTTAAATGTCAGAGAAAATGCATTATCTGTCCCAGATCTCTCGGCGACAATGTGATTAGAAAGTATAATTGGCATCTTTTAATCTTTTGACTCAACCTGTGTGAGATTCCAGAAAGATTTGGTCTATCAAAATATCCTGCAGCCAGAGTTTAACTGAATATGTATGCAGCTGGCTTGGCAAAGGAAAAATAGTGTGAGGGCGTGTTTCTGTTGAAAATGTTATTCTTGGAAAACAAAATATTCGTGCGTGTCAATCATGGAACGGTTAAATCACCACAGAAACCTGGGAAATAGGAGTAATGCTGATGATAATAATCATGCCTAGTTGCATTCAATCTGATTAAATGTCAAATTAGCATCAGTATATGTTAGAGGCTTCCTGCAGGCAACTGATATAGCACTGATCAATTGTACATTAACAATGTCATAAATTTAACTGCACCGTAATTATCCACCCATTGTATCTGCGGTGGGTGACAATGACTGACTCATATCCCATTGTTAGTAAAGTGCCGACATTGACCATATGTAACATATACCAACAGTGTGTGTTGCTGTGTGTGTATTGTTTTGTTTCTGTTCAACCTGAATGAGCTAAGCTACTGTTTCCATCATCCGTCAGCCTGAGTGGAGGTGCCAGTGGAGACTGGGAGTTGTGATGGATGCTGCACGCACGCACGCACGCACGCACACACACACACACACACACACACAGAGCTGAGGAGGAGAGAGGTCAGTTTCGGTGTTAGCTCTCGGGGCCAAAATGAGCTGCAGCCCGTATTGTAGACTAATTTCAATTGAACCAACGGGGGCTGGGAGCTGTGGGAGCGCTGTACCCATGAACTCAACAAATCGACCCTCATTTTGATTAAGCAGCGAGGGCGGTGGAAGCCTGTAAGTGGGCAGCTCCCAGTGGCTAGCAAAAGACAACTATGGTCATACTGGGCAGCTCTTAGGGGATGACATTAGAAGATGGTGGTGCTTAGCTGGATATACAGTATACCACTGTGCATATGCAGTCTTTTTTTTTATATCTCCTAATTCCCAAAACATCCAGTCTACCAAACAGGCAGAATTAATTTGAAATGGAAATATGTTATTTTCAGTGTGTGATTTTGTTTGAATGATCCTACAAGTATTTCCACTGCAAATTAGTAGATGCTTATATCATATTTCCAAGGTTGAAGGATTAAAGTTCAACCACATTTTACCAAAGGAGCAATTAACCTTGCACCAAAGGTGAAGCACACATTGTAAGGCAGAAAAAAACATTTATTAAAGCAAGGGTATGTCTACACACATCACCATTAGATTACATGACCTTACTGAGAGCAATTTTAATAGAGGGGCTCCTAATGACAATGTGTGAAAATTATAAAACAACTCTGCAGTTCCCCGCAGCTCTACAAAGGCTTTTAGCCTCTTTTAGCTCATTGTTTTGATCCTCTAGTCTGCAAAACACCGCTCCCATCAACCTTGTTTCCAGATGTAGCACACAGCTGTTTTCAGCAGAAACGCTGTGATAAACCCATTGTACACTACCTGCCCAGCAGCGAAGGACAGACAGTTGAAGTTAGTGACAAGCTGGTGAAGTGTGTCAAATATCCAGCAGAGAGAGAGACAGGAGTTGGTGGAGTCCTTAAGCAAAGCGAAAACGAACACGAATAGGGTAAGTAACTTACATTCGTTGGTTATCTAGAAACACAACTACAAATGAATGCTAATGTTGCTCCGTGTCTGCTGAATGTGTCAAGAGACAAAGGTTTTCTAAAATGTATAGTAGGATGTTACTATTTCATATGTTTTCAGCTTGTTCCACCGCTCCCAAGTGGCCAAAAAAAAAATCATTGAAAGCAGCATTACATTTACAGTGAATGTATCTAATGATATACCAATCTATAATACATTCATATTGAGTAAATGAGGGTGTAAAGCAGCAGCCATTAGTGCCCTGGCTGCTCAGTTTGCACACCATAGATATTTATCTGATGGCTATCCAGGATTCTGCATAAAGAAATGAAGCAGAAAACACTCTGTGAAGCCATGCCACTGCTGTTGGCAGTCACTCTACAATTCATCACGACTCTAGTGTTGCTGCAAAATTCACAAATACAGTCTCTGTATCTCCCTAGCTCTGTGTCTCCTACCCTTTCAAAGATACTGTTATAAAAATACACTTATTTCAATCCTAATATGATTTTACCTGTTCAACAAAAAAAATTCCTTTCTCTTCAACATGGCTGTCAAGGGCTGATTAAGCATCCTCCTCTGAAAGGGCTCTGTAAACAAGCCGTACGCTCCGGCTCTGTCTGTCTACATTGTTGGATCTGACAACTTTCTCTAGCTTGCATAAATTATTGATCCTTGACACTCGGTTTTCCGTGGTGCAGAATGCTAAGGGTGTTGTGGTATTTATAGCCAACATTTGGGAGAGCAGCTTAGTTTGTTTGCCTGTGTTGATGATGATTTCTCGCATCGGGCTGCGATCATGTTTCAGGGTCACGCTCGTGTTCTGTCGACCCAGGTGGTCTTGTAGTCTGTGGGCCGAAGGTGAGGCCATGTTTCAGTTTGTTGCTGGCAGAGGGCTATTTGGCAGCTGGCACTGGCTCAGACACAACTCATCGCTGCATCTCTCTTTTACGCAGAGGTACTTGCTTTAAAATGTCTGTTCAAAAGAATAGGATTCAAGATTTCTGACCATTGTTTATTGTATGACTCTGTTTTAGCACTCTAGCCTTTATTGCTGTGAGTGAATCCTTCTGTCTCAACACTAGAAAGTGAAGGGGTAAATATTATAACCATGTCAAAAAACTCATTTTCAGATTGATTTTTATGTTAAACAAAACATAAATGGTTTTCTCTGAAATTACAATGGATTTCTGTGAATGCTGGTATATGTCTTATGATAATCACACCTTAGAGGTTACAGCTCAACCCCTTCGTTGGCTGACCTCACATCAGTTTGCTGCTTAACATTCATTTGAGATGTTTTTTTTGTAATTGATCATCTTGAACTTTGTTTTCTCGGATATTAGCAGTGTTTAGTAACATAAGCTGCAAATGAGATCAAACTACATGTTATCCATGATTATACGGGGGCTTTGTATTCTAGTTTGGAAAATCAGAATGGGAACTACAGTATTGCATTTAAAGGCTGCCAGATCATTTGGAACACTGAAATAACGGCTTTACAAGATGAAGAGGTGTAATTGCACCTCTGTTTGTGTAATATGAAAGGGCAAAATATCCAGTTAACTTTAATAACTGGGCTCAAATGTAAACATAAAGAGGGACATGATGACTTTCCTGCCCAATAGCTTTTCATTGGGGGAATTGTAAACAGCAGTGGCTTATATGTCAACCAGGGGTCACATTAGTACCTGTTACCAATCATACATCCTACCTTTTGTGTATATTATACTTTTAACAGTAAAGTACAGTTTTTTTGTTTGTTTTTTTACAAATAAAACTTATGGTGTCAGAATATCAGAAATAAATACCTAGCGTATGCATAGTGTCATTTTTGTAACTCACATAATTAACAGTGTCTTAACAAGCTGCAGCAAGTGACAGTTGATGGTGACTGTCAAAGCTGTAGTTAATATTAAATGTGTGAGCTGGCAGGACAAAACACACTGGTTTCATCTGGTAAAAATGCATGCCAGTGAGCAAAAAACTTTGATACGTAAAGAAAAATTAGGTTTGGGCTGTGTCTTTCTGTTCAATATATTCAATTTTTTTCTCTGCTATTACATATTGTCCTTTAAAGATCAATCTCACTGGGCTCCTGGGTGGCTCACCTAGTGGGGCGTGCGCCCATGAGCAGGGGATCAGTCCTTGACGCGGTGGCCGCGGATTCAATTCTAACCTGCGGCCCTTTGCTGCGTTCCCCTCTCTCCCCCCTTTCAACTCTAGGCTGTCCTATCGAATAAAGGCCTAGAATGCCAAAACAAATCTTTAAAAAAGAAGAAGAAAAAAGTTCTTCTTCTCACTGTTCTTCTTGTAGCATTTAACTTTGTCCTGCGCGTCCTCACCTTTCATTTTCTCTCGTCACACACACAATTATCGCTCAGCCTCACTTGCGTCCCACCCCTACGGTGTCCATTTTAGGACATCCTCAGATCTCAGACTCAGGTGTCATCCTCAGAAAAACCTCCGTCATCCTCAGGAAAACCTCCGTCATCCTCAGAAAAACCTCCGTCATCCTCAGAAAAACCTCCGTCATCCTCAGAAAAACCTCCGTCATCCTCAGAAAAACCTCCGTCATCCTCAGGAAAACCTCCGTCATCCTCAGGAAAACCTCCGTCATCCTCAGGAAAACCTCCGTCATCCTCAGGAAAACCTCCGTCATCCTCAGAAAAACATCCGTCATCCTCAGGAAAACCTCTGTCATCCTCAGGAAAACCTCTGTCATCCTCAGGAAAACCTCTGTCATCCTCAGGAAAACCTCCGTCATCCTCAGGAAAACCTCCGTCATCCTCAGGAAAACCTCCGTCATCCTCAGGAAAACCTCCGTCATCCTCAGGAAAACATCCGTCATCCTCAGGAAAACCTCCGTCATCCTCAGGAAAACCTCCGTCATCCTCAGGAAAACCTCTGTCATCCTCAGAAAAAACGGCCTCATCCTCAGATGGTCAGTACCGATCCGTTCCGCCTGCCCGATCCGTTCTGCGCATGTGCATAAGATCTGCGCATGCGCAGAAACGTACTCTTACGACCCTACCCGATCGGTTCTACGCATGTGCATAATTGCGTAGCAAAAAAACACTTGACGGCATTTTTTCTTTTTTATAAAGATATTTAAATTAAGACTTGTTGTCACCGATACAAAACCGCTAGCGACGTCATTGTTGTGTTCATGTTGATAGTTTTACTGGTAATACTTCGTCTTGACCATAGACCATTAATTAATTATTAATATACCTGTCTATGGTCTTGACTAATAAAGTAAGTGTCCTTTCAAAGACGAGACGACAGCTCTTCCAGGCACCACTGCTGTATACCACTATAGTAGCTACATGCTAACGGCAGTAAACGTGTCATCTTGTCGGCCATTGTTGTTAAATTCACCCCAATTCTGGGTCTCATTCCTACTGAAACATGTCCGATTGGGTCGTGTTTGGTTCAGAAGCCTTTATCTGAGATTTCTGACGTTAGAAAGTGCTGCTTCGTTCCACTACAATCTAACGTTAGCATACTCCTAGCGGCTAACTATTATGTAGCATGCTAACGCGACATAGCTAGCTGTTATCTTGGCCAATGATGGTAATTTCTCCCAAAATTCCGGTCACTTTGCTGGGACATGGGACATTGTGTAGTATTTGGTTTAGAAGCCTTTATTGGTGATTGTGATCCGTGAAAGATCACCACCGTTAGCCAAGATTACAGCTGTGTTGCGTTAGCATGCAGCTACATAATAGTTAGTTAGGAGCAAGCTGGGCTCTCACAGAGATCTCATTTGTAGCCCTGTTTTACCTTATATTCTTATAAAAGTACAAACACATGAAGTGAGGTGTATACACATGATTACGCTTTATTTAAAGCATGATTAACCTGAAGCATGACGGAGCAAGGCTCCTAGCTCAGGCTAGCTAGCGTTAGCAAATTACCTTCAAAGTTGCAAAGAAATTAAGCAACGTAGCTAAGTCTTTGTTTAATTTGCTACGTGTCGTACTGGATGCCCGGACAACCCTCCGTATATCATTAACAGATACTTTAGGCAACTCCAGCAAACAACTTGTACTGCCAATGTCTAATGTTTTCTTCCAGCAACCGGCGGAATGTTTCGTAAAGATTTAATAAAGTTTAAAGGTAGTGTCGTAAAAGCATGGGCTTCTAAGCATGCGCAGATTTGTGCACATGCGCAGAACGGATCGGGTACTGACCTGACACCTGAGGCCGTTTTTTCTGAGGATGACGGAGGTTTTTCTGAGGATGACATAGGTTTTCCTGAGGATGACGGAGGTTTTCCTGAGGATGAGGCCGTGACGGCCTAATCCTCAGAAAAAACGGCCTCATCCTCAGAAAAACCGCTGTCATCCTCAGAAAAAACGGCCTCATGTTCTCAGGTGTCAGGTCAGTACCCGATCCGTTCTGCGCATGTGCATAAAATATGCGCATGCGCAGAAACTCATACTGTTACGACCCTACCCGATCGGTTCTACGCATGAGCGATTGCCGGTCCGTTCTGCGCATGTGCATAAATCTGCGCATGCTTAGAAGCCCATGCTTTTACGACACTACCTTTAAACTTTATTAAATCTTTACGAAACATTCCGCCGGTTGCTGGAAGAAAACATTAGACATTGACAGTACAAGTTGTTTGCTGGAGTTGCCTAAAGTATCTGTTAATGATATACGGAGGGTTGTCCGGGCATCCAGTACGACACGTAGCAAATTAAACAAAGACTTAGCTACGTTGCTTAATTTCTTTGCAACTTTGAAGGTAATTTGCTAACGCTAGCTAGCCTGATCGAGGAGCCTTGCTCCGTCATGCTTTAGGTTAATCATGCTTTAATAAAGTGTAATCATGTGTATACACCTCTCACTTCATGTGTTTTTACTTTTATAAGAATATAAGGTAAAACAGGGCTACAAATGAGATCTCTGTGAGAGTCCAGCATGCTCCTAACTATTATGTAGCTGCATGCTAACGCAACACAGCTGTAATCTTGGCTAACGGTGGTGATTTTTCACGGATCACAATCACCAATAAAGGCTTCTAAACCAAATACTACACAATGTCCCATGTCCCAGCAAAGTGACCGGAATTTTGGGAGAAATTACCAGCATTGGCCAAGATTACAGCTATGTCGCGTTAGCATGCTACATAATAGTTAGCCGCTAGGAGTATGCTAACGTTAAATTGTAGTGGAACGAAGCAGCACTTTCTAACGTCAGAAATCTCAGATAAAGGCTTCTGAACCAAACACGACCCAATCGGACATGTTTCAGTAGGAATGAGACCCAGAATTGGGGTGAATTTAACAACAATGGCCGACAAGATGACACGTTTACTGCCGTTAGCATGTAGCTACTATAGTGGTATACAGCAGTGGTGTCTGGAAGAGCTGTCGTCTCGTCTTTGAAAGGACACTTACTTTATTAGTCAAGACCATAGACAGGTATATTAATAATTAATTAATGGTCTATGGTCAAGACGAAGTATTACCAGTAAAACTATCAACATGAACACAACAATGACGTCGCTAGCGGTTTTGTATCGGTGACAACAAGTCTTAATTTAAATATCTTTATAAAAAAGAAAAAATGCCGTCAAGTGTTTTTTTGCTACGCAATTATGCACATGCGCAGAACGGACCGGCAATCGCGCATGCGTAGAACCGATCGGGTAGGGTCGTAAGAGTACGAGTTTCTGCGCATGCGCAGATCTTATGCACATGCGCAGAACGGATCGGGCAGGCGGAACGGATCGGTACTGACCATCTGAGGATGAGGCCGTTTTTTCTGAGGATGACAGAGGTTTTCCTGAGGATGACAGAGGTTTTCCTGAGGATGACGGAGGTTTTCCTGAGGATGACTGAGGTTTTCCTGAGGATGACGGAGGTTTTCCTGAGGATGACGGAGGTTTTTCTGAGGATGACGGAGGTTTTCCTGAGGATGACAGAGGTTTTCCTGAGGATGACGGAGGTTTTTCTGAGGATGACAGAGGTTTTCCTGAGGATGACGGATGTTTTCCTGAGGATGACAGAGGTTTTCCTGAGGATGACGGAGGTTTTCCTGAGGATGACGGATGTTTTCCTGAGGATGACAGAGGTTTTCCTGAGGATGACGGAGGTTTTTCTGAGGATGACGGAGGTTTTCCTGAGGATGACGGATGTTTTCCTGAGGATGACAGAGGTTTTCCTGAGGATGACAGAGGTTTTCCTGAGGATGACAGATGTTTTCCTGAGGATGACTGAGGTTTTCCTGAGGATGACGGAGGTTTTCCTGAGGATGACGGAGGTTTTTCTGAGGATGACGGAGGTTTTCCTGAGGATGACGGAGGTTTTCCTGAGGATGACACCTGAGTCTGAGATCTGAGGATGTCCTAAAATGGACACCGTACACCCCCCTTTGTTCACACTTTGACTTGGTACTCCCTTTTTCTCATGCATCTCCAATATTGTCCTCTTTTTTTGCTTTACTTTGTCACCTTTTGTTTTTAGTATTTTACTCTTTTTCACTTGTTCTGCTTCTTGATCATCTTCCCTTTCAAACCACACCTGCCTCTCCCTTTCTTTCTTTGAGACATGATGAGCTTGACTCCATATCATGGTCACTCCCCCTCTCATACACACATACTGACCATCAGGAAACAGCCAAATGAGCATTACTGTAGGTCTTTGTTGAAAACACACACACACACACACACACACACACACACACACACACACACACACACACACACACACACACACACACACACACACACACACACACACCCAGGTCCTTTGAAGCCAGAATGTGAACAGATGATCTGTTTGGCTGTCAGGGCAAACAGGCTGAGTTCAGAACATTGGCGGCCACAGCATTGCCACTACTAATTGCCTCTGCGTATTCTCTTGGTGTGTGGGTGTGGGCTGTTGGGGTGTGTGTGTGTGATCCCCACATGAAGAGTGTGGTGTCTTTCACACCCTCTGTGTGCAGGATGTAGTGACTCAATGTGAGGTGTGTGTGTGTGTGTGTGTGTGTGTGTGTGTGTGTGTGTGTGTGTGTGTGTGTGTGTGTGTGTGTGTGTGTGTGTGTGTGTGTGTGTGTGTGTGTGTGTGTGTGTGTGTGTGTGTGTGTGTGTGAAATGATGTGGTATGGGTTAGCAGTACTTGTGATGACTGATTTGTGACAGCCCAGTGGTCTTGACATTTTAGGACATTTTGAATTGTGAGGACATTTCGACCAATCCTCACAGCCAAAACAGCTCATTTTATGGGTTACGCCTACACCATAGGCCAACATAGTATTTGTGAGTGAGCAAACTCACAAAGTGGCAGGCAGTGGCAGGCAGTTTCGAATGAAGATATCCACTCTGAAAGCATGTCAGTCAAATCACTTTAACATCTATATATCAGTGATATTTTGTGTGTACAATTTAAAATGAACCTCAAAACTATCTTGTCAGTGTTTAAACACTCAACAGAGAGAATGAAACGGCGGCTGTAAAACGTTGTTGAAGGTGAACACTAAACAGCAGCTGCTTTCAACTTGAATTCAGTTAAGATAGATTCAATGACAGCTTGATAATACTAGATATTATATGGCTTGTAATCCCATGGGAGATGGCCCAGATGTTTGGCATCACACAGAAATAAAAACTAAATGATTTAAGGCAGATATTGATATTTGAGAGTTTAAATATTCAACAAAAATATTTAACATAAATGCATAGCATAAACAAAGGTGATGATGACCTGCTGAAGGATTAGCCATTACAAGCTTGTGCTGTGCAGCCAGACGTTGCTCAAACCCACATGAACAGGAGTTTTATTATTTATTTATTTTTTTCTAGTGAAATGCAGACTATATTTTCAGGGTGATTTTGGGGGAAGCGTGCATAAAACAACTCACAAGATAATCTAGAATATTTCCATTTGTTGGAATGATGCAGTCATCAACAACATGCAGTCTGCTGTTTAAATATTTCACTCAGTATAAATATCATATGTCTTCAATGGAGATTTGGAACACGCTGATGCAGACAGTGTGGAATTAGACGATTTTTCAAAAGCTACGTAAGGAAAAATTCAAGGGGAAACGTAGATATAAAATAGTATAATATAGATTGGTGATAAGATGCCTGGGTCCGTTTTCACAGCTACCTACGTTGCTAGGTTTACACTTGTTTCTATGGAAACCACTGTAACCAATGCATCCTTTGCCATTAAAACATCATATTCAAGTACCTCAGCTTGAAGCAGGTCATATATCTTTCTGGTGCTTCTTCAGCTCACAGTTACAGTGTAAACTAAATGTTTCTTGTTTTCCATACATTTAGTGTTATCATCATTACATGTCACAGTAGCAAATCGAGTCTGAACAGTGTGATTACTTCCTTTTTTGTGTTAGATATGGAAGACGAGGTTTGGAGTGAATGGGAATGTCTGTTTGATCTATTTCAATGCAAAGGGGAATTAATGTGAATCAATGTAATGTCCACACAATCATAGCAGAGTCAGTGAGTGTATGTATGTCCAACAGATTATTGGGTGAATCATCATCTCCTCTTTTACTGTTCAAATACCTTTATTGTCTCCATTTGTTTTGATCATAGCAGATTCAAAGTGTTGAGCAAACACCATCAACAGCTAATTAAAATGGAGAAATAAAAAATATGCTTATAAAACAGTGAATCATTCTGAATAAATACTGTCTCTATTTTAAAATATCTCCAAATTAAACGAGAAAATACATTGTTTGCCCATGCCTCCTAAAACAACAGAAACCAAATGACGCCCCTATCGTCAGGACAACTTCATTTTGTCTGTGCCTTTTTAGTCATTACAAATCACTGTTGGTGATTTAAGTGGCCTTTGGTTTTCATGTACAATAATAATACATATAACAATAATAACAATGCAATAATAAATGTTTTAGCAATCCTAGTCATGCTTTAAAAATACAAGAACGTTGAACGGCGGTTTGAAAGGAGAAACGAAAAGTTTCCCGTGTTTACGTCTGGTGTATTGTTGATCCAACCATCCAAGATGAAAACAACATTAACCTTGTTCTCTGTAGAATGCAGGTGGAGTGGCCATGCTATTGGGCTGTTTCTGGATCATATTTTGCTACTAATAAAAGTCCACTATTGGTAGGAATTGATATATGTTTGCCACCCATGTATAACTATGTAGTAAGACAACTGTAAGGACCAACAGCAACTCTCAAACTATTAGCTGCTTTCGTTTCCAGTCAAAGGTCTGCATAAGCAAGAAGAGAGCAGACAAACCGTTTAGAATTTGATCGCTGTGCTGTGACAGTGTTGAGGGATTGTGGGTGGAGAAGCAGGTGGAGTGAGAAGGGCTTATAAGTGCCAACACAGTGTAATGGTCTGTTTTTGTCATCTGAGATGGCACATGTGTCTCCCTGGCGTAAAGTATATTCCTCAGCCCTGTTGTTAATAATCATAATAATAACAGTGAATCATTTGCATTGTTTCTCTGCAGCTCTCACTGTCTCAGCTGGCAGCTACTTCACGTTACCCAACCATCAGCCACTCCAGCTCGGCGTTGCCTTGGCAACAGTCGTTTCCTTCTTTGCTCCATCCTTCCCCGTTGGCATCGGCTCACCAGCTGTCACATGTCGTAAGATTTGCACCCCCGTACGCTCACGCTCAAACACACACACACACACACACACACACACACACACACACACACACACACACACACACACACACACACACACACACACACACACACACACACACACATTTTGTTTGTCTCAAGAAAACTCCCCAGGGTACCTTAAATATGGTATTTGTGTATTCCTGTGTGTAAGGGTTGATGCCCGACAAGGTCTGGTGGACCACTTCGCGGTAGACGCATCTGGCCTCCCAGTTGTCCATTAATTCCTGATTATTGACACCTAGTTGGGCATTAACTCTTACATATGGAACATTCATTGTGTATACATTAAGTCATTGTCTCATTTCTTCATTCATTTCTTCTGTATTAAGTTTTCTTCCTTCCCATTTATTATCACAGTCCATTGCGAGGCTTTTTCAGAGCTGTCCTGGTCCGTCCACCTGCTTTCACGGCTCCGCACAGCTAAGAAAGACTTTGCTTATATTCTATCTAGACAGCAGTAGCTTTAATGTTTTTTTTCTACCATATTTTATGCTCGAAATCCATATAGCTTAAGCTATGAATCATATTGCAGGAATAATCCAGGAATTGTGGATCAGGCTTATTGGAGATAACCATATAATCACACTCACAAATAGCTCAATAAAAGACACAATTCAATTTGGTTTTGAAAGACTGACTAGGTTGTGCTGTGGAAAAACTGTTAGAACAACGCATCTGTTTCATATATATGTATAAATACACTGGTAGTAAACAGTTTAGAACATCCTGTAGTTTAGCATTTTTGGTTACATTTCAAGCAGTGTTCTTTTATTATACCATGAAATATGAAACACTGAATCAACATTAATGAATGTCCTTACCCTTCACATTTGTTGATCCTTATCTTAATTTGGGAACATTAGGGATGTTGACATTAGGTCATCTGCTTGCCCTTTTCACTGTATAAAACTAATCTTTTTATCCCTAACGTTTGGTGAGAGGGTGTAATACTGTGGACTGTTTTGCGTAACCAATAATGTATTTGTCTGTTAGCCATGAACAGCTAGTTCACTAGAAGATGACATCTTTTGCGATAATTTATTTACCTTGAGGTGAATTACTGAAATACATTACTGTAATTTTGATTAGCCTTTAGGGATATCTAGATAATATACAGGTATACTGGGAGCTCAGGGGATTAATCTGGAGACTATTAGTATTAAAGTGAGCCTATATAACATTTTCTGAACAGCTGCCACTTTTAGCACACAAATAGCATAATGGTAAAGGCTAAAACATAGTGTAACAGTAGCACAAGTAGAGACGAGTCTGACTCAGTAATATCAGTTATAAAGTCATATGTATCTTAAGTTTGCTAACATTAGTTACCAAAAGCTACTGGTCATACCAGACCAGCTAAGGCTGTAGCTGCACATTGTATTGAATGGAGGATGGGTGTGTTTCATTGCTTATGAATTCAAGTTTTCATCAGAAAAAAAAATGAATTCGGTATTTTTTTCTTTCTATAGTTACATAAACTTGCTTTAAGGGTCACATCCTGATCACACATCCTGATCACATCCACATCCTGATTAAACATTTAGTCTTATTTTATTTCTTTTAAATTCAGTTGACAGTTGCTTGATTGTGGTTAGTTGTTGTCTCATACTCTGCAGTGGATACTGTACAATGCTTTGTTTAAACACTGTCAACATAAAAGCCGTGGATAAAAGCATTATATCCCTCGTCCCCTGGCTGCCATCACTTTTCAGGTACGATACATTCTTTGTGCATATATTGAGTCATTAAATCAGCTTGCAGAATTTATTGTTTAAACCTCTATTTGTCCTTGTCCATAACCTCAACATACCTGCCTATAAAAAGCAGTTGCTCATATGTCAACCATAACGTAGGCTTGATGGCAGCATGTTCAGATACAGTATGAAGTCATTACTTTGAGCCTTTTAAACATGCTAACGGTTATAGACCATGCCTTTTTATCCACTAAGGTTTTTTTTACTGCAGGCTGTTTGATCAGAGGGGGGACATGGATGTGCATGTTGCAGCATGACTTTGGTCGAGGTTATTACCAGCATGTTTGATGAAAAGCCCAATAATGAACAGCCATGCATGTCCTCTGATAGGCCAATCAGAACCATGCACATGTATCAAAGAGCAGAAAAAAACACTTGACTGGAAAATGACACATTAGCACTCCTTAGCCAATTATCTGTGCTAATACCCCTCCAGCTGCATGTCTGTCAATGACAAGAAGAGGGGATTAATGTTTATCACAAAACATTTAGAAATGTTGAATTGATCCGCAGGCATTCATAGTTATTTTTCTTTTCCTACATAGATGATATTGTGAAGGAGAAAGAAGCAAAAGTGGATAACGAGCAAAACAAAAGAATGTCTGTAACTGAATTGCAGATTAAATGTAAGGCTGGCTCAAAGTCTAAACATAAACAATATGTTGCATTTAACTCATCACAATGGTGTTGCCGATTCAGACCTGTTTGCTTTTACCTTAAATTCAAATGGGGAAATTGACTATCAATGGCACTTTAATTCAATTAAAAGTTACCACAGTTGAGTACATTCTCAGGGACACAAACATTGCACAGAAAATACGTCATCTTCGCACAATGAAAAAGTAAGTTAACACTTCACATTATGGATCCTTGTAAGTATCCAAAGCCTGATCTTATTCCTTTGTGCTATAATGCCCTGTGGTTGTCCAAAAACTATTAAAACACATCAATGAGCCACAGTGTTGCACTGGATGACATTTTCCTATTTTTAGTCAATCCAACCTGCTGGCAATGAGGAAAGTCAACATGGACTCAAATGTTTGCACTTTTTCAATTTCTTTCCACATTTGATCACTATCTCTACCACCCTGTAATGGATCAAACATTTGGAATGCAGACCCCAGTCTGAATCTCTCTTTTTTGTTCTCTGTGTGCGAGTCCTCCCCTGCTGCACCACACAGTCCTGCTGCCATAAATACTAACTAGTGCAGGAAATGTGTGTTAATCCATGAGTGTAAATAGTTCCCAACAAATATGCTGTTTGAGTAACGTCCTCTATAGTCTCGCATTGTCAGACCTCTCCAAAGCGCTGTGTCAGTGCTGAAGTATGGTCTGGCTACACCGCTTACCTATTCTGGGATTTGGGACAAAAAAACTTCTGTCTTTTTTTGTATTTTCTTAAACAAATCACAACTGTTCTGAATGGTGCTAAGCCCCGGATGCAGCAACAGTGTCCTTGCAAAATAAATAGCGTAGATAGGAAAAGGACATTTGACATCTGAATCATCTCTTTACAATCTATCCCTGATATTCTGCCCTCCGATAGCTTGAGGAGTTGCATTGGCACATCTTACCACTTTCTCTCGGTGATGCATTGTCTTCATGTCAAGTTTATTTATAGAGCATTTTTAACAAGCGGGTACGTTATGGAGGTCTTTGCAGAAAACAAGGGACACAAAAGCAAATCAAATCTGTTGTTATAAAACAGAAGAAAGAGAGTTACATCCAGGAGCAAATCTCAAAATTTAAAAACCAACATACTGTAATTAATGAATTTCTAATTGGCACAGCAGCATGTAGGGAGTGATTGATAAGACAAAGTCACACCTTCTGCCTCAGACGTCTCCTTGTTTTCCACACTTCGAGTCACTTCGAAATAAGAATAGCAGAGCACAGTTTCTGAGATGTGCACGTCATCTTTTTCATCTTTGGCTGCAGAACATGTCGATTTAGGTTTGTACAGTACATTGATGGTCAGGGCTATTTAATGCCTTGTAACTTACAGATGGGCACTCAGAATCCATGCAGGCTTTTACAAGGACTGAGTAAATGTAGAACAGACGTAGGAGTACTACTGTGTATTGAAGAAGTGTTATGCTACTGTAAGCGTAGGGTTGACTATATTAGCTTAGAATATTAGGCAATTTCCGGAATCAATTCTGAAAACCACTAGCTTTCTCTCTTACTGCCGTGTTGCTTTGTTCTAAGCCCCCATGACACAATTTTACTGTCCATGTAATTTCCATGCATCCAGCTGCCAATTAGTGAAGTCCTTTTTTTTGGATTCCAGTTTTTTCTGCCCGCAACTGTACTACAGTACAGTCGTTTCATGTTGTTGCACTTGCCCTTCCCCTTACTTTTTGGTGTACTGTGTGTGTCTCATTGGTGGAAATATTAGCCTGAACTGCAGACACTCTTGAGCTTTCCTGGCCTCTTATAGATTTTTGCTATGGACCGTACAACACGTATTGTTCAAATTAATTTTCTTAATCATTTTCCTGTATCTGTATCATCCCACTTTGGTACAGGCCTGCTCAGGTGTCAGCAACATTGCCCACCTGGAGATGGACCTTCAGCGGAAAAGGGATGTGTCAGCTTCAGCTCAGGATGAAGGAGACCAGCTTCAGGAGCTGCCCTTCACCCCTGTCCATGCCCCTGTCATCACCCTGGGAATGAATGTGCCTAGGTGAGCCCCCTCTATTGTTTACGTCAGACATAGTCAATGATTTATAGAAAGTCAAAGGGGTTTTGTTGAAGCTGTCATGTACAAATACAATTAGGTTAAAAAGCCAGTTGAAAATCCCAAAGTATCTTAAAGTGTTATAGATGCGTGGTAAGAGTTGACAAGTAAAACAAATAGAATGGCCGAAGGAATAAGCCATAGCTTTTGTTTTATCATATTATGCTGTGATACATCATTTGTAAATGGCTTTTACTCCAAGAGTAAAACAGGATATCCTTTATACTGTAGAACATGCTGACCATTATTTCCTTAAACATGTTATTTAATGGCATCCTTTTTCATGCTCTCCTCTTTGCCTCTGAATAATCATTACCCATGTGAAGGTTAGTTATTATTGTGCTCTCTGAAACTCAAAGCTAATCCTAATCCTGTCTGAGAGGTGAGTGAAATACCACTGTATGTATGTTGGTGTTGGCATCAGCTGTGTAATATGAATTACAATAAAGAGGCCAGCTGTTATTTGTGAAACGGTAAGCTGGCCAGTGTAATGATAGATGCTTATGATGTGTAGCCTTGAAAATCCATTGGCTTGGAATTGAGTTGAATTGAAATGGTGGTCAGCACTTTAGTGTAAAAAGGAGGTTCTAGTTTCTTCCAGATATATGAACTAGTATGATATGGCCACCTGGCTTTCCAAGATTAATGCAGCTCAAGCTTGCAACACATTTTTTTCCCCCTTTCCCCTATTTTGTGTGATTAGCACCTCACTACATCGCTGGGTGTGGACGATTCTATTGTTTCTTTTAAAAAACAGCTAAAGACACTCCTATTCAGACAAGCTTTCACTTGACTGAGCTATCATTGTTTTTATGTTTGTATGTTGTTTTTTCTTTTTTTTTTTTAATTGTAAAACTTGCTGCATGTAAAGCACTTTGTGACTCTGTCTGTTTTGGGTGCTATATAAATTAAGTTTACTTACTTATTTACTTACTATAGTTTGTGGCTAAACTCTCCATTGCAGCCCAGGGACGTGGACTGAGTGATACTCATGTTTGATAGGAGACATTATTGAATGAAGCCACTTTAAACATCCTTTTACCATGCTCCTGTTTTATCTGGCCCGGTATCTGAGTGAACACTAGTACAGTCCTTCATTACCACAATCGTTCACCGTCTTGCTATCTACAGAGGTATATCGATCGGCTCACTAATTGGCAGCATGTGTTCACTGGGAAGTATAGCGGTGTTGTCAGTAAGCAGGATAATTTATCTCACAGCCAATTTAAAGAAATCGTTTTGTCAACCTTTACATCCCACTTTGGGTAACGGTCTCAGCACTGTTTGTTTGTTTTGAAAATGCATTATTAAATCTAGCGGTAATGAAGAGGTTTTGACTTGATTTTGTGTTACAGAATGCAATGAGCTCACAGTGTACATTGCAACACGTATATACTGTAATAAAGTTTGGAGAGGATATCTTAATGGCAGCGGCGAAGCAGCCAGGTTTGTTGTGGGGGAACAACAAATGAGAAAGTACACCCTGCAAATAATGGGCACAGAAACAAGGCATTGCATTAGCACAGAGAGTCTGTAAATAAGCAGCTGGCATAGAAACAGTTTTCCCCATCCCAGAGTTTGGTTCAGTGAGCTGAAACATCTCTGCCTCTTCACTCGGAGCCAAAACATCTTTTTTTTCGACTGTTTTGGGTGTAGAATGACCCACTTCTTTGAGAAGAACAAGGAAGTTTAAAGGAAGTTTAATTGAAGTTGCCATGCGTATCTGACTGAACCCCCTTTGAAATAAAAACGATGGCTTTAATATTAATCCACTTGGGCTAAATTAAAATGTAACTTTGAAAGCATGAAATTGACACAGCTACAGAGGGAAACCCAATCGACTGCCTTTATCACTGTTGTTACCCTAATTAGTTTGATCAAGACGTCATTCTTTTATAAAGGTGAAGCTCTGGGCTTGCCCGTTTACCAACTGGACACATTACTGTTATGATAACATTATCATTCATTTTCCTTTGGTTGCACTTTAGCCAGCCATCTGTGTACTGTGTTTATCACCCAGAGTGTTTGGTGTCAGCGTTGAAAGTGTAAGTTATGAATGTTACCATAGTTGCAGAAAAACAGGTGGCCACTATGATTAGAGATAACTGCCAATTATGTTTGAAAATCCTGAGGGAGCACTTTTCAACCCGTTCTCCTTTCCCTGTAAGCGTTCGTGTGGTGCCGCTGTTTGACGGATATTGCTGACATCCTCATGCTGCCTGATCATTGTTTCACTGCATTTTTGTTAAGTCAGATATTGAAATTTATTTAAAAAAGGTAAACGTCGTGAGTCACAATGGAACTGATCTAAGATAAACTGGGTTTGAAATGATGAAAGGGCACAGAAAAAAAAAATATGTCTGCCTCATTTACACCCACAAATCACCCAAGTGAGGCATCACAGGCTAAATTACTTCCTGCTGCTCGTAATGCATCGCAGGAACGGCATTTGCTGAAATCTTTTCAGCTTGGCGAATGATCGATGGGCGCTCATGATTCTGGAACTGTCCTCTAATTGAACCTTTCTCCTCTAGTTCCTGCTCAGTCAGCTCCAGGAGCTCACTGGCTCACCTTTACTCCGCTGGCTTCCCCGACATCATGGATTGTAGTGGGCAGGTGGCAGAAGTCCTGGACCCCACAGAGCCCGTGCCCTTTGACCCTCAGCGTGAGGAGACTGACCCACTACAAGGCAACCTGCTTGTGTTCCAGTTTCTGGCGTTTACCAGGTGAGACTTGCGGTGCTGCTGGGTCACCTGAGCCTGCAGTGTCACCATTAACTGATAGCAGCAGCTTATGTACTGCACTATGTATTTGCTGTTGTATAGATTTGGCCTGTATGCTATGATAGATTACGTGTGATTAATCCTTAAATATTACTGTAAATATAATGATTTAGTTTTCCAGAAATGTCAGAATTATTGTTGTTATTACATTACATTACATGTCATTTAGCTGACGCTTTTATCCAAAGCGACTTACAATTGCTTTATATCAGAGGTCGCACACCTCTGGAGCAACTAAGGGTTAAGTGTCTTGCTCAGGGACACATTGGTTGATGGATCATGGTGGGAATCGAACCTGGGTTCCAACCACTGCGCCATCACCACCCCCTTGTTGCATCTTACTGTACACTGAGCCACCAGAATAGATACATACTTTGTGCATGACAACGCCCCTCCTGCCTTGAGATTTCTCCTTTTTTTTTTGGTTTTGAACTACAGGCAAAACTTCAATGCACTTAAACCACACAGGAATACAAGTCAGACGGAGGAAAGACGATCAGACAGGTTGTAAACAAACCCCGAGGTTAGCCAAACTTATTTAGAGGAGAAATTGGAGATGAACAGTGAAATGATTACCTAAACAGTCTGATGTAAAGTTCCATCACAGTTTACAGACTGACCTCCTCGTTTCACTTTAACCTACCATACATACAGTAGTTGTTTGTGCACACATCATACACAAAACATACATTTTTTCCCCATCGAATTGAGCAGAGAGGTCAGTAATGACGTGTTTCCTACCTCCAGCTTTCCCTCAGCACAGCATCCCTGTCCTGTCTACTCCATACAGGCTGGCAATTAAATCACTTCCTTTCTGCCGGCGAGTTGGAAGGAAGTCGGGTAGAAAAAACCTAGTTATAGTGTAAGATTACAACAGCAGATATTTAAAGCCCCTGGGTAAGTTGAAACACTATCATATTGCCAGTTGTAGACAGTGAAACAAAACAGATATTTTAATATCTGAAAGTATGGATTTGTTTTACTTTTAATGTCTGTGTTGTGAAGGTGTGAAAGTTTATTTGATTCTTCAGGTTTCTTTTCAAGGTCACCTGAAGGCAATCTGAAGTTCAACCTGAAACCACATACGTTTCACATACATTGCGTATCTCTGTGGCTCGCTGTAGAGTGGGTTGAGGGTTACCTCATAATTATGACAAACAGGAAAAGCAGGCGGGAATTAAGGCAGCGGCAGCAGTAGCACTTAGGCTAGCGGGGTGCCTGTGGATAGTCAGTGTAATTTCTAGCTTTTACCCGGGCGCCATAATTATCAATATTGTCTGTTTACAGAATGAATATTAATACCGGCCCTTTTGTGAAGATGGAGCACGGCGGCATCTTAAACAGTGGAATATCCGAGCAAGTGATTGACTGGGAGGACACGCACCGCTCTTATTAGATTCCACTTTGAAATCTCCGGCTCTGAAGGCCTGTCCATGGTTGTGGGGGGCCTCCCAGCACTCCGTGCTTGTTTTCAAATGCATTTTCTTTTATCCTCATTATTGAATACCCGATGACTCGTTGCTAATCTGTTCATCAGACGGAAACAGAAAAAAGCTCATCCTGAAACTCGCTCATTATTTAATATGCTGGTGCTAAATCAAGTGCTTGCAGGCTCACCGGGACTTTTTGTAGGCCATCAGCCGTTTAAAGTGTGTGTGTGTGTCTGTGTGTGTGTGTGTGTGTGTGTGTGTGTGTGTGTGTGTGTGTGTGTGTGTGTGTGTGTGTGTGTGTGTGTGTGTGTATAATCACACTCAGAGGGTGGTGTTTGTGTGAAAAGGAATACACAACACCAGGAGGTTCTCTTAGCCACAAATACTTTTTTCTCTCCATAGGAGTGATACCAAACAAACATGATTTCCTTTGTGTTGACAGAATCCAACCACATTTTTTGACACAAACAGACAAGACATCCTGTCCTTCACAGATCTACTAACTAAACTAGTTTCCATGCTGCCTTTAGTTTTAAGAAGGAGCCAAGCTATCCACTTACTGTGTAATGAATCAAAGGTGTAGAGCTGAGTTTGTACCTTCTCAATCAGCAGTCCAATTTATAGCCACTTTTAAGGTGTGATTTACCGCCTAAGTTCTGATCCTCATTTTTATTATTGGGTTTTAAGTAGTAGTGCTTTTAAGTAGTTGTAAAGCTGAATTACTGACTATGGTAGGACGGTGTGCATATTAGATTTTTTTTCTTTCCTGGAATTGTCTGAAGTAAATCATTAGCTGAAATGTGATTTACTCTTCCGGGGTTTTAATGACCTTTTCAACCATTCATTTTCAAATATGCACACCACTCTACTCCCCACATAGATGTTGTAATAAAAACATCACAGTTGGTGTTAAATTGATAATATTCAAGGAAATAAGTCAATCACTTGGACTTTAATTTACATGCAGCATTGCCGTGTTACTTTTAAATATTGCACAATGAGCGATTATTATTTTCTGAGTAATCATCAACCTCTGTCTTTTGCCAGAATACCAACGGCGGGTGTTGGTCCTGATTGGCCTGACAACATCTACTTCACCTTCCAGTTCTATCGCTTTCCACCAGTCACATCGCAGCAGCTCAAACTACTGACCAGTGACAAGGTTCAACTGAAAGCTAGCGTTCCCTGTGTCCTGGCCTCGATCAACAAAGACGGCACTGTCAACTCTGGTAAGGATCCACCGCTGCAAAAAAAAATAGCACTGCTCATTTCCTCACTGAAATGGAGACAGCCCTGTTCATCTCCCCATGACACATTTACTGTATGGTGAATAAAACTGTCCTGGTACTCCCAACTTTTTCTTACCCTGCCGACAGCCCTTGGCTTCCATTCATATTAGCTATATATATATATATATATATATATATATATATATATATATATATATATATATATATTAACTTGCTTGAGATAACTAATCTATCACAGTGAAAAACATGTCGAGTTATTTTATCAGTGCATGGTAATACGTTAGAGAACGAGAACTGACAACTTCATGCTGTCTGGTGCGTTCATGGCCATGAAGGAATGTGGGAAAATGCATTCATCTACATACAAATGCAGTGTATGCTTTGGAAAACACTTGTAAAACTGCCATTATTACAGATCGTGCATATAAGCAGGGATGTGGGTTATTTTCCTGCTCTCCGGATTAACACTGCACAATCAGTGCCTACAAATTGCAAGCTCGTTCCATGATGCTCCGTGATGTTCTCTGACGTCGAGGCACTTCTCTTTCAATCAGCCGAGCGGGCGCTGATTGATGTCAAGTCTATTCATGTAGCAACTAATGAAATGGAAGAGATATTACAGCTTTTGACGGAGCGTGATATTGAGCACACAAACAATCCCGAACCCCCCCCCCCCCCCCCCCCTCCCACCTCCTCTTTCCTACGCCTACCTATATTTTCCTTTTCCCCAGACACACACTCCAGTCTAACTCAGTCAATATTTCTCTGTCTGTCTCTGCGTCTCTCTCGGTCTATGTCATCCAGTGTGCACCACAAATCCCTCCTACATTCAGACATATCCTTCTATATATTCTAACGCTGCAGGCCTTTCCATTTATTTACTCATAACCACTGAACTACCGAAGCTTCCTTTAAGCACTATGGTTATCATTTAACAGTTTGTTCGTACACAGCCTTCTGTTAGTGTTGAACCAGGTAATTGTTTCCATTGGTATCAAAATCTGACTCATCTGTCTTATGCAACTTTACCTGCTGAACCACAACAAAAGTTGAATAAAAAAGAGCTACTTTTTGTGAAAAGATTTTATTATAGTTTGTCATGAAATTGCAAATCAAAAAGATTAGCGAAACTGAGTGGATTCAGTGGAAATGCAGCTGTGATACTAAATATGCTTTTTTTTGTAATGTCATTACAAGCAGATATGAGAAACATTTTGTGAACATTTGGAAACGATCTACAATTTTGTTCTGGTTGCTTCAAAAATTAAGTTTCTTCAATTAAACATATCAAATTCCAAACAATTACACACAAACAAGTGGAGATTCTCTGTATCAGATTTTATTGCAGAGATGGTAATTTTGTTTATTGTTATCCAAGTTTAAACAAAAACCATGTAACCAGAGTAATAAAAGATAGAGATCAAGAAGAAGAAAGTTAATAAAAATTGAAAGTAAACTTTATTTTGCTTCTCATGTCTATGCAGTTACTTGCTAAAGCAGAAAAGACAACAGACACAATTGCAGGGACAAACACAACACTTGTGTTTAAACCATAGACTGTATCAAATATGGACATAGTCTTTGTGACGTCGTCCATAGGTTTCTAAAGAGCCAAAATTAAACTCAAAGTGGGCGTCTCTCGGTGGCTCTGGCCGTCGCCATCTAGGCAGTCTCTAGCATTACGCCCTTAAGGCAGAACCCCCAAGTGGCCAAGAAAATGTACACTGCTTTACGCTTTTGCAGTGTAGGCAAGACCGTTTAAAGCTTAAGATTTTGTAACTGATGTAATCTCCCTTTATAGTAATAATCAATAGTTGTAGCTACAATGTAGACCTTCACAAAAGTAAAGTTACCGTTCCTCCTTCAAGAGCAGTGATAGTTCATTAACATTTTGGAATTGTGTGTATGAATGGCTCAACTCCAGTCATTGTACTTCAATAGATTTAAGGTCATGATTTTGACTTTGCAATGTCAAACTGCAAATTGTCAATACTTTTAAGCTCCTCTGTATTAAGCCTTTCTGTTGCTTTGCTCTAGGTCATTGCGAAGGTGTGTGACCCAAAAACAGGCAAAATGATACTCTTTTGTAAAATGTTTTGTATTGAGTCGATTCATTTTTGTATTTTTTCCAGTGGTTTGTGAGTCTTCATACCCTGAGGCTGCACTATCTGCTACTTCGTCCATGCTTCATTGTTGAGATGAGCTCTTAGTATTCAGTGTGGCCTTGAGAAAGTTTGTTCTTTCCTTTTGTTAGTTTTTAAACTGTAGTCTCCTGTGTAAAATTATTGTAGAACGCTGTCCAACTAGTCATTATGCACACACATGTTTAATTGAATTCTTAAACAGCCCTTGAAGTTTGAGCTGGCTTTAGAATGCTGGTTAGTTGTCCTCTTCCTGCTGTTATGTATGTATGTGTGTGTGTGTGTGTGTATATATATATATATATATATATATATATATATATATATATATATATATATAAAAACGTGGCTACCAAATGTTTTATCAAATGTTTTATTTTTCAATGCTCTCTTTTTGTTACTAAAGAGCAATTTCCAAAACATTCAGTTAACATTAGCAGGCTTGTCATTTATAGATGGCAATGACAGACAGGCTGATTATATCAGCTATAGCTAATTAATGTTAGCACCACGTAACTCACTCCAAGGCCAAATCCTTGGCTATTGTCTAGTAACAAGACAATGTTTGTACATGGCAAAATATTTTGTATAATATACTTGTGACATGCCTCTAGGGATGTCAGTAACAATCTGTCAGTGGGTCAGTCACTCCACCACTTTGGTTCAGACTGAAATAACTCAACAACTATTGGACATTCATAGTGCCCAGAGGACGAATCCTAATAACTTTGGAAACCCTGGGACTTTTCCTCTAGCACCAGCATGAGGTTGACATTTTGTTGTCATTAATAAAATGTCTCAGCAATTTGGTACATACACTCAATTTCCCCTCAGGGTCAGTAATAACTTTCTGGATCCTCTGACTTTTCATCGAGCACCCTCATCAGTTCAAATTTTCTCCAGTACTTTGGTTTATGACCAAAAAACTAATTGCATTTCCATCAGCCTCAGCTGTTCTTTGTGTTTAGTGCTGAATTTGCAAAAGGTAGCATGCTGAGATGCAGAACAAAGATGGTGAACATTGTAAACGTTATACCTGGTGAACATTGTAAACATTATACCTGCTGAACATCAACATGTTAGCATTGTCACTGTGAGCATGGTGGGATGCTCGCATTAGCTGAAAGTGTAGCTTTGCCAAAGTACATGCTCACAGAGCCGCTAGCATTGCTGTAGGCTCTTTGTCGAAAGGAGCATTCCGTGACACCGCTCCACGATCACTGTATGTTTTTGCCATTCATTAAAACCAACCACTTTTACTTCATTTATAGCACCATTGTAAAAGAAAAAAAATACTATTTCAGGTATGATATAATGACAAACTACTACATTTTACAGCTTTTTATAGTCTTTTGTAATATTTTACTCCCTAATTGGACAAATGAATGTTAATGCATTGAGCCCACTCTGTATTAGCTGCAGTTTAAGTGATCTATAAAGATATGAATGATCCAATTATTGTACAAGATCAATGGTCCACTGACTGCTCATCATTCAGTATGAGTATTTGAATGTGTGTGTGTGTGTGTGTGTGTGTGTGTGTGTGTGTGTGTGTGTGTGTGTGTGTGTGTGTGTGTGTGTGTGTGTGTGTGTGTGTGTGTGCGCACGTGCGTGGGTGTGAGGGTAAGAGAATGTGGAATATGTCTGAGCTTCAAAGTTGCAGTTATTCAGCGTTGTGATTCTTTGTCCTGCTGGGTGGAAGTTCCCTAAAAACCCATTGAATTCCTCAACCCTGTTGAGGCAGTGGGTGGACAACCCTTTTATGTAATGTTTCAATCACGCATTAGGTCTCAGAAAATGTCTTTCAATCCATCTATAAAGTGAATTCTACAGCTGCATTTGATCAAGTTGAATGTAAAAATACAGCCATTTATTAGCCTGAATCACACTGGGGCTGCAAAAAAAAAGGAATATCCCAGGCTCAAAATCATCTTTCTCTACACAGGACGTGATATATGGAAATGTGAGAGAAATTTGTTTGTGCACTGACATAGTAAATGGTTTAAACTGGAATTCATACATTTTCAAGTTGGGGTTCCAAACGTGAATATGCCAAATGCAGCTTTGTTGCATATTTCTTTCCCACCACATACAAGAGGAAAGCATGTCGCTCCCAGTCATTTTATGATACATAGATCAGCCGACAATCAGCTCCTTCACTCCTTAACTTCCTCTTTCCCACTGTGGCACTAAACAGACTGAGAAAGGAAGTGAGACATGGCATCCTGCTGTTTACTTCATATAAGTTAGCTCACACAGCGATTGAAGTGTTCTGTCGCCACGATTTATTGCGTCAAGACAATAGGTGTACAATTTTTACAATTATTTGCAAGCAATTACAATGGTTAAACTGTAGGAAGTAACAGCTAAAATAATTCACCAGGGAGCAAAGGAATACGCAATTTGCCGCAACAAGAGAGAATTGCTGAAAATGCAGCAGTGGGACACACCGGAAGTTCTGATCAGCTAATGATAACAGCAGGTCAATATGTGACCTGTGTTATTTTTAGCAACTATTTGCCAGGGATGGGAATAAGTCTGCATATGCTCTACACAGCCAGGGTCCACCCACACAGCTGTTGTCATTTGCCTCCTGATTAGAATTCTTCTCAGGTCTGTGTGGGCGTGTTCACTCTGTGTTTGACTGGCATGTCTGTGACTCTCCACTTGGTTTTGTTGCATCTGTTAAGGTGAAATCAGATTGAACACAAGGTTTGCAGGGCCTTTGGAAAGAGATGAAATGTTTGCCAGCGGTACAGTTCACAGGGTTTCTGCGGGGTCTTAAAAAGTCTTACATTCGCTGAAGGATTGTGTCTTCATTTTCCTTCGTCGGCAGCACTTTAGAATGTTGTTTTTTGTCCGTGATTCCAGGTGTTGTAGTTCTTTCTTTCTCTAGTCCAAATATAATTCGCTGTATTACAACTACAAATGCGACCAACATGCAACTTAACTTCCTTGACATGGTGACTAGACACCAGTCTTATAATGCGAATAAGGAAATTGGGGAATGTTTCTGGACTGTTTTTTTTATTATTATTTTTTATGTTGTGATATAGGTCTTAAATTTCAGTCATAATGGTCTTGAAAAGGTGTTAAAAAGTCTTACGTGTCACTTAGTGAAACCTGCAGAAACCCTGAGTTCAGTGTCCTCAGAGTAATTTAAAATTGGAGAAACTTTACATAGTGAAGTGTGTCCCCGTTTTGTTTGTCGCCAATGGTGTCACACTATTCCACTGATCTACATGTGGTTGTAATGTGCCAAGATATGATGCAGTGTACCAACAAAGGCAGGGAGGAGTCGGCCGCTAGCAAGCAAACATGGATGCAAACAATGTTGGATTTAATATAGTGTATATCCACAACGTTCCACTTCCAATGGCAATGCAAGACTAGATTTTATATAATATTCCAGCCACTATGAGCTTCCTTGTGGCTCTTGTAAATCCCTGTGCCCAACAGAATACATAATCACCCTCTGTTAACAACCTCCCTTAAATGCATATGCAATTGACCAATCTTAGTTTAGCAACCGTAACTTTACAGGGTTCTTGTTTTGTAAAACGTTAATTAGCTGATATAATCCACCACTATTCATCATCCCAGCGGTAATGGCAATTGCCAGCTATAAATGTCTTAGACTAAAGCTAAAACTATCTAAATGATTTTTACATTGCTCTTTTCTTATAACAAGGCGAGAGACTTATACAACTTTGCAAACATTTTGCAAACATTTCTAGATATCCTCCAAATGAAACGGAAAACTATAATGTCAATCCAAATGTGTGGGCAGCTTGCTATAATAAAAATGTGAATGTATCTAAAACACTGTTGCAGATAATTACATTTTTGCAGTGAGTGGCCAACATGCATTTTTCCCACCACAGATTTGTTGGTAAATGTAGCCTTAGTCTACTGTGATGCCCTGGTTTGCGTCAGTCTCTTCATCTAGCTGTACACTCTGTGCATCCTCACTGTTTTCTCTGCCTGCAGCCTTCACAGCGTTGTTGAGAGTTGTTGATCCCTGGCAGGATTTTCAGTCTGCCTGGCCTGCTGTGTACACACCAGGCAGGCCATCCAGGTTAAGGGGGGGGGAGACTAGCTACGCACACACACACACACACACACACACACACACACACACACACACACACACACACACACACACACACACACACACACACACACACAACCCTAAGGCCAGATCTGTCAGCTCCTCCCCGCTTGCGAGCACAAATACACATTCTTTTTATCCCGCTCTCCTTCTGTGCTCTCATCGCCACCAGTCCACTGCACACAAGCCCAGAGCATGCTGGGTGAACTAATGGTCCAAGTGGAGAGAGTTGGCGAATGGTTGGGGAGAGGGAGAGGTGAAGGAGTCTGTGTAGGTTAGGTTAGGGGAAAAGACTTCGTAAGCAGCACAGATATATCAAGACTACTTTGGTCTTTGTCTCTTTATTGTTTTCTTGAATACTGCCGAACAGTTCTTCCGGGTAGAAAACTCCTGCATCCCGTACATACATTTTAACCGCTCTGATCAAACAGGGACGAGAAACAACGTTGTATACTCTCATCTCATCATCTAAAATGAATGTTTGATTCCTTTATATGTCAACACTTTCACTAACATTAGGTTGGAAACCTAATTTACCGGTTGGGCCACAGACTAAAGAAAATGACACCACCCAAACTAGCAGTCAGCCCGACCTTCGGTGAGATGTCGCTGTACAGTACGTAACACAATATTTGGTTTATCAACGACACTAGCAAAGCAACACAGTACAGAAAATAAGCACAGCAGAAACGTCAGATTGGTCAGACCTCCATGTTTAACTGTATATCTTTAAACGTTACACTTAGGGCTGAAAATGACAACAGAGATAAACAAGTGTGCCGATTTCACATATCTTCGCAATTCATATCACCAGCCATTTGTCTACTAGAAGTGATTTTTGTGTTAACGCGACGCCATGGTGATTCGGTCTATTACTGTATGTAACAAAATAATCTAAGCTCAAAGACGGGCAGACATCACCTGTCTGTGAACACCAGAAAGTAAGGGACCTTTGAGTTTTGATTATTTTCTCACATAAGATAAAGTTATATTGATGAGATGTGCAGTCCTAAAATGCTCAGAAAAATATATATAAATTTGAAAATCAGCAACGTGAGGCATAGTGGGCAAACACAAATACACATTCTTTTTATCCCGCTCTCCTTCTGTGCTCTCATCGCCACCAGTCCACTGCACACAAGCCCAGAGCATGCTGGGTGAACTAATGGTCCAAGTGGAGAGAGTTGGCGAATGGTTGGGGAGAGGGAGAGGTGAAGGAGTCTGTGTAGGTTAGGTTAGGGGAAAAGACTTCGTAAGCAGCACAGATATATCAAGACTACTTTGGTCTTTGTCTCTTTATTGTTTTCTTGAATACTGCCGAACAGTTCTTCCGGGTAGAAAACTCCTGCATCCCGTACATACATTTTAACCGCTCTGATCAAACAGGGACGAGAAACAACGTTGTATACTCTCATCTCATCATCTAAAATGAATGTTTGATTCCTTTATATGTCAACACTTTCACTAACATTAGGTTGGAAACCTAATTTACCGGTTGGGCCACAGACTAAAGAAAATGACACCACCCAAACTAGCAGTCAGCCCGACCTTCGGTGAGATGTCGCTGTACAGTACGTAACACAATATTTGGTTTATCAACGACACTAGCAAAGCAACACAGTACAGAAAATAAGCACAGCAGAAACGTCAGATTGGTCAGACCTCCATGTTTAACTGTATATCTTTAAACGTTACACTTAGGGCTGAAAATGACAACAGAGATAAACAAGTGTGCCGATTTCACATATCTTCGCAATTCATATCACCAGCCATTTGTCTACTAGAAGTGATTTTTGTGTTAACGCGACGCCATGGTGATTCGGTCTATTACTGTATGTAACAAAATAATCTAAGCTCAAAGACGGGCAGACATCACCTGTCTGTGAACACCAGAAAGTAAGGGACCTTTGAGTTTTGATTATTTTCTCACATAAGATAAAGTTATATTGATGAGATGTGCAGTCCTAAAATGCTCAGAAAAATATATATAAATTTGAAAATCAGCAACGTGAGGCATAGTGGGCAAACTTCATCTGCTGAGGAAGTTAATTTGATATAATCGAAAGCTCCATAACAGCTACTTAATGGACCTTGTGGGGAGAGTGTTTTCTCAAAATCAGGCACAGGTATGTTATAGCAAATTCATTATTCTATCTGTCACTTGAAAGTGTCAAAAGCTAAACCTAAAAAGATCTGACAAGTGATTTGAAAGGATTCAGGTATTAAAAGTTTATTGAAGACTGGAAGTCAGATTCAATAAAATCCTTTAGAGCCCCATCCCTAACTATAGACATTTGCATTTAACAAAAATATGTTGTAGTAATTGAACCCTGAGCAACAGCTGCTGATCTCAGGACATGCATGCAGGGAATGCGTGCGTGCGTGCCAAACGTCCTCATTACTCCACTTCTATCCAGCCAGCTGCTTCTCCGCACGTTGAACTTATGGGGATGAAGACAGCGTGGGGGCTTTGATAGGGAGTTGCAGGAATGCTTTGGGGGAGAACTGTGGGAGTTGAGTTGGCTTATAGACCCACACTCACACCTTTGATACACATGCGGCGGAACATTAACACAGTGCTGCGGGTTGGGTTTGGTTTGATTATACCCACTCACCAGCTGAGTTGGATCACTGATGGGGTCGGTTTCATTTGAGTTATTTGAAGTTAGAGTCAGATTTTATGTCGGTGAATCGCAGATCTGTCATCTTGTTTTTCATTCTCAAAAGCAGCCTGGGCTTTAACTCTGATCAGCTTTAATCAAAATGAAATGGCTGGTGGTGTGCATGTCCCTGCATGTGACCTTTTAGGAATGGGCAAAATAACGAATGGCTAACGATATCACTGCTAAATATGTAAAGAGATTTACGGCTGCCCATTGTCCTCAGAACAGCTTCAGTCCTCAAACTGTGTGTATAATATTTTCTTCAAAAAGGAAAAAAAAAACTTTCTTCTGAATGATGAAGAGGGGAATTAACTCTTCTTAAGGACTTTATACCCCTGTTCATAAAATCACTCTTGAGGTTTTCTGGCCATGTTAGGCGCCATTATCATCTTGAGTTATGGCAACCCTAGGGTGTTTCTGATTTGCTGAAATGGCCTCATACTCCCTGGTTATTGTACTCCCATGCAGCACAATCACCAGAACTAATGACTCCCAGTAGATGGCTACTGCACCCGTTCAGATCTGTCCACAAGGTTGACAGCTGGTTACAGACATTATGGCTCTTCATCCAAATTCAAAGCCATCTGGATCAAGGCAAAAGGCAAAAATAATGATCAGATCGGTGACTTTTTCTCCACGTTGTGTATCTTTATGAACTTGAAATTGCATTAATGCAGCGTATCATACAAATGGCTGACAAGTGAAAGGGTGATTTAGTGTTGCACTTCCATAAAGACTGTTTTATAAATATGAGATACGGACAATACACAGGGGTCCTACACTTCCCACGTCTTCGAAATTTAGTTTGCAACACTATTTTCATCAACAATGAATCTGCTGAATACTGCCTTGATTAATATTTTGGTCTGTAAAATGTCAGTAAAGCGACATAACGCTTTTCTTTAGCCGGATTCAAATGTCTTGTTTTCCTCGACTATCGCTCCAATACTTCAATATTATTCAGCTCGATATGGAATAAGAGGAATATTTGGATAAAAAATGATTTAAACGATTAACCGTTTACTAAAATACTTGCCAGTTACTTTTCTGCTGAATAATCAGCTAACCATTAGAGCTCTACATCCAAGCTCGGGCTTTACGATTGTTGCTGTAACCAATCCTTATCAGTAGATCCACATGATTATATATAGGCTATATGTGTCAACCTATGAGTCAGTTGAAACAGAAGCTATAGTGGTTGCTAGGAGCAGATAACTAAACACTTTTATTTTTAGTTTTATGACAGTATAACACATATATAACTTGTATATGTAAAAGTTGTTATTCATGTAGTTTGACTTGAACAACCAATACAGCTGCATCTGTGTAGGAAGATGATGTCCTAATTCGTAACGATGATGATTTGTTTGTTTTTATTTATATTGTTTCCTCCCGTTTTAACTGTCTATTTTTACTCAATGTTGCACTACAGCACCTTTCAAAAGCATGGTAACAAGGTGCTGTAGTGCAACATTGAGTAAAAATAGACACTTACAAAATAGACAAAAAAAGTGTACTTACTTACTTGCTTACTTACTTGCGTACTTACTAATTCTGCGTACGAAGCTCTGAGTGGCTGATTGTTTTTCCAGCTGGAGGAAACAGCCATCAACTACCATATCATCACATATTTTAATCACATTATTCATTTTTGAACAGTGTATGTGTTTATCCCTCCATGCTGAAGTCTCCTCTCTCCTTGTCCAGGCTCTCCGGGTCTGCAGGTGCAGTTCCGAGTAGATGAGGGTTTCTTGAGGCCGGGAGAGAAGCGCTGGTTCCTGCGCTACCTGGCCCTCCACACCATGCACATCGACATCTGGGACAGCGACTCATTGCTCCTCATAGGTTCCACCGCCATCGAGCTCAAGGTAAAAGACTGATGCTGACTTATGATTCAGATGTATGGAGATGAAAGTGATCATTTGTCATTATTAGTTGTAGTATTAACTCACAAACTCTTAATTTCCTTTGACATGGTGTTCTCACAAGAACCTCCCAGAGTTAAGCGTCAACAAAAGAAAAAACACATCCATCATTGTAACGCATTGCATCTGTCATGGATTCATGCAGCGTTTCCACATTGTTTAAACACATTTAATAGAGTGAACCAGGTGTTGCAGAGAAAACTGCTTTTGATAGAAAGAAAAAGATAGAATGTCAAATACAAAAACTACTCCTACCTACCCAGTTTTCCGCAAATATACAAAACAGACACTTCCTAATAAGTGTTATAAATGGTTTTACTCTATGTCTACTGGGACAAGAACATATACAAATGATTATATTTTACGAGATTTGCAAACGTATTGGCGGCTTAACAAACCAAGTATTATTTAATTTAGCTCCCTGTGTGCTCTGTGTTGAAGGATTTGACGAAGCAAGTTTCCCTCCTATTTTAATCCCAAAAGTAAAAACGAACCACACATGTTAGGGTTTTTTAATTGAGGTCTTTTCAACTCTGCTATTTATTTATTGGATAGACACTTTCTTGCCAACCTTGATGTAGAATTGATTTGTTTAACAATTTGGTGAAATTTGTAAAGCATTTAATAAGGAAAGAAATAAAGGAGTAGTTTACAGTGCTGTTTTGACCTTATTCACTCATTTAGCAATAACTCCCATTCCTAGTGTATATGTGCTTTCATTTACTTGCTAGTCTGTCTTCATTTAATCATCACTGATGAGCACATTTGTGTTTAATGCATACTTGTGTATAAACGCATCTCATTTTCTTTTGTCCTAATGTATTTTGCATCCCCAGTACATGTTGCGGCAGGGTAAATCGGCAGTGCAGGCCCTTCACGAGGTGGAGGTGCTGACCACTGATTACGTGGGAGAGGACACCCCGCTGACGAGCGCAGATGTGAGCCGACCGTCAATCCTCAGCCCCATGACGGTCCACACCATTATCAGGGGCCGGCTGCACATACGCACAGGCAACATAGGCAAGTACTGTAAGGCTGTTTTTGACACTTAATTGTTGAAGTTCTTATTTGCCAGATACTGACATGCCCATGGCTAACATCAACATAGAATATCAACAGATGGACGGACCAACCAAACAAACTTCCTTAGGCGTGACAAAATGATCTCAACTCAAGGTCCACCTACTAGCCTTTTTAGAGCTTTCAACTGCATTGAACTGGACCAAAGTATGGAATTTTGGTTGATATGAATAAACGTCCATGCTCAACCTCCTTAGGCTCTTCTACATGAATAATCAATGATTCTTATTCCCTGATTGTGTTCATTGTACAAGTCATGATTGTTATTGGATATATGTGAGAACCTTTTGTTGTTGTGTTCCCAGATACAGTACTAGGTACTGATGAATGGGCACAACATGCTGTATGGTTAATGCACTTGCATGGAGTATTGAATGAGGTATTTTGTGCAAATTTGTCTGACCAGCCAGGTAGTTGTCTCACTTTGTGTTGCTGTTAGCCCATACTCCTGTGGAGAAACTTGTAAATCAGAAAGACTTAATCTAGTACGGCTCCCATTGGGACACAGAGGAGGGTTGAGAGTGAATGCATGGACTGAGGGATGTCGTGAAAATCTTGTTCCCAAAACATGAACGTAATTGTATGGAAAGCCGTTAAATTGTATTTGTTCTAGCTTTCAAAAGAAAATCCAGTTTCAGTATCACCCAAATCTTCTTCTGCCTCTGAAATATTTACAAGTGTTTTATAATCCGATCATATTCCATTTGGAGCCTCAGATTATGAAGTAATGTTGTCTGTTTATTTTGATTGATGTGTAGAGTTGGAAAATGACTGTCTCCCCAGGGCTGCTGCTGCTGTTGAAAGTTCCCATTTTCTGAAGGTGTGCAGGCTTGCAAAGCAAACACTGTGCCAAAGTGAAATATCTTGATGTGATAGTTCCACTCCGCCTAGCAACTGAGCACCTTTTTCACTTCCCTCGCACTCATCCAATTTGGGCCTGGCATGCCCCTGCGGTGCGATGGCAGCTGACGATAGCTTCCTCGCCATTAATCAACTGTTGAAACGATACTCCCTCTCATAAACAATGCATCATTCTCTGGGCCTCAGACACTCTGCAGAGTGCCATTGTTGGGGCTAAATATGCCAGCACTTATCACTCAAAGTAGGTTGAGAGCACAGTGGGTTATTGGGTGTGCTGGGGATGGGAGGGCTGTGCCTGGCATGTTAATTCCAATCAAGGCACAGATATCCATCAGGTGCTTTGGCCGACAGTCAGAATCAATTTGCGGAGGGAGGACTCGCAAGCACTTTTCTTTGTTTCTGCTTCCATCTGTCGCTGCCTTTCTTACACTTCACACTTATCTCTCTGCTCTTTATCACTGTCTTCCTGTTTTCTCCTTTTCATCAATTTACCTCTTACCCGTCTATCCCACACTCTCTCTTCCACCCTCAATTTTATTTAGAGATTTGTTTTCTTCTCTCACCTTTTCTCTGTCTTTCTTTGCACATGTCATCAAGCTGTAATAAATAAGCGCTCTTATTCGGTGGGTGGTAAAGTTATGTGAAACTCAGTTATTAAAGCTCACTGTGTGATTCAGAAGTTACTCACGACAGATGGATTTGCTGTATGAAGACTTTGACAGAGATTTCATAGGAAGGACACGCACGCACACACACACACACACACACACACACACACACACACACACACACACACACACACACACACACACAAAAAAGCATGTGTTCATATACAATCACTCACACGTGGCAAGAAGGCATGCACTCATGCATGCATGCAGGCAGACATATAGACAGACAGGTGTAGCAGAGCATGGACAGGATGTGTGATGAGGCAGGGTGGCAGAAATGAGAGGCGGACAGGTAGAGTGACATCATGTGAGAACCCTGCAACTCCAATTTGTGTGATTCTCAAGTTCAATAGAAGGGTTACATGGCTTTTCTATGGATTGGAAAAATGCTACTACACCTAAATCTCGACTGGATGGACTCAAAAATGCACACTCAATGGCAGGCTATATTTCTGTGTTGACAGTGTGCAGATACAGCTTTTGGATTTCAGCTCAAGAGGTTAAGGAAGGTTGCTTGAAAAAGGTTGATAACACAGTGTGAGAGAAGAGAAGAAATGTGTGGCACTGTGACAGGAAGTGTAGCTAAAGCAGTGCTAGCTTTTTTTTTCAGTGAGCCTGAAATTTCTTTTTGTTGTGAGGATCTTGTTGATAGGGCTGGGCGATATGGAGAACATCAAATATCACACAATATGTTTGACCAAATACCTCGATATCGATACCGCAATGATGTTGTAGTGTTGACTATTAGTGCTTTCACAAAATATTTACACA
The DNA here is from genome assembly GCA_023631565.1 of Gymnocephalus cernua. NCBI lineage: Eukaryota > Metazoa > Chordata > Actinopteri > Perciformes > Percidae > Gymnocephalus > Gymnocephalus cernua. The sequence continues at coordinate 19,438,657 of CM042433.1, forward strand.
ATGAGATTTTTGATAAATAATCATCAGTAATGTGGATATAATGACTAAGTGGGTAAAGGCAAAAAAGACATCACTTTACTGTAATGCAGCCTTTAAAACCAGGAAAAGACAACACTTATGCCATCTTACGATATTACAATATCCAAAATCTAAGACGATATCTAGTCTCATATCACTTTATTGATATAATATCGATATATTGCCCAGCTCTTCTTGTTGATTTAGAATAATGTGCTGATTTAATTTTATTCATGCATTGTTATATGTTGACTAGTGAAATGTGTACCAAATCAATCTTGAATATGGGCCAAGGGCCTTTTATTAGCTCAATTGCTGGCTTTATTTGAAACAGGCTTATGTAGCACAGAGGCCTTTTTTCTAATTTCCCTTATTACTATTATATTTTAGTCCTCTCTGTTTTCTGATCTGCTCCTGTTATCATTTGATGCTGCTCGCTGTAAATGCAAACTCAAATTCCCTGTTTACCTGTTTTGATAAATTTAGTACAACACCGTCATTTGTACTGTTGTGCTGCAAGTTTTCTCTTTCCCGATTGTTTTCAACTTCTATTTCCAGTTGCTTTGAATTTGCCTTTTTTGTTTTTGCTGCTAAGCAACTGTCAATGAAACTTAACACTTTGTGTACAGATTTATCATAAAACACGCCTTCCATTGACTCACAGGTCATAATCCCTCCCATTCCTGATAAGCTTTTGATTTGAAACAATTACAGCAAGTGTTACATTTCAGTGACAGCAACTTAAATAGCACTATAGAAGAATGGCATAATGGAAGTGACTTAAATTTACTAGGACTGAATTTTTGCTGTAGAAATTCGTCATTTACCAAATGGACCATGGTGTTACATAGTCGATAGATTTTTATTTTTATTTTAAATGACAATACGTTTTCATTTTAAATAATCATGTGGATCTCTCTCCCCTCCCTCTGTGCCATATTTACAAGCAATGCAGTCCTGACCACAAACTGCTCTCTCCATTTTCTAATTTTACATGTTTCAGTCATGCATGCCATTAATCAGGTCTTTGCTTCGCCCCGTTGGGAATTCATCCAAATTAGACTTCATTGGCAAAAGTGAGTGGCATTTCCAAATGAAAAAGAGTGAAACACCAAATGATATCCTTTTTAATCATCACAAAGGTGGGATTGACAAGTAATTAATTAAATGCTAATGATATATGCTGTCAGGCCTATTCAATCATTCTGTAAAGCAGCGTTTATTAATAGCGTCATAAGGCCCAAAGAAATTGGCTTAATCTCAATAATAGAGAGTTGTGAAAACGTGGCTCGAACATGGGGGGTTTGGTTTTGCTGTGGTATGAGGTCTTGATGAAGAAAAGAAAGCACTCCTCACAGAGAGCAGATGAGGAGTGTATAAACCATGACGACCGCCTGCTTGTCCCATGAAACTGATCGACTGGTGAATCCAGAGGAAAGCTGCTATGCTTTATTGATTTCATCTGCTAAATCCACATGAACTCTGAGTTGAAAATGAAGATAGAGGCAGGGGAAGAGATACATTAAAGAGAGATGTTTAACCTGAACACAGTTGAAAACTGCGCAAGAGCTCAACGTTTGAAAGCTGGTACTTTTTAGCACCTGTCGACATTATTACGTAGGCAAAAGCCTGCTGAGTCAAAGCACAATCATCAGTATGTGTGAGCAACTCTGTCCCAAAGATGATGAATAAAAAAACAAACATTGAATAATATGTGTAATTCATGATGTCATTGTGTCATCATGATGTAAAGCGCAGACAGATATTGTGGATTAATTGATGACCTTTCGTAATATATTATCTCTTAAAACAAACAGCAAATACAAAATATATAGATGGCAGATGGATGCAAGTAAAGAAAGGGTGACATATAAAGTAAAGAATGAAAAAAAACAAGGAAAGGCATACATTTGAGGCTGTAGAGCAAGTTAACAAACCATATGACAAAGGGGTGTATACTGATCTCAAAAGAAATGGTGCCTTCATTGGTATTCGGTATGCTCTCACTGTGTTTATTAAGGTGTTTCTGCATGTCTACATTACCATTTACCTGCCAGCAGTGGGACCTGAGAAGGGCAATGTTGTTCAGTCTCTATGTCCATTCCTTTTATCCAAAGTGAGCTTTGAATTTAATGCAGATATTCATGTTCCCTGGAGGATAGTTCCTAATGATTTTGGTGACATCTCTTAACCATTCGTCTAGTTGGATATGTACAAAAACAAAATGCAGTACTCTTACAGTATGTAAGAGCTTGTTGACAGTGAGAATGACAGTGTAAGAGATTGATTTCACTCATCAGTCCACAGCATTTCGCTAGGACGGTTCCTGCCATTTCAGCTCTTCACACTGCGCTCTGCTGCTCTGTCTCCTCAGATAAGGGCCTTTCAGACCAAAGGCGGCAATGGCACCGCTTCGCTCTGAAACCCACTGTGTCCAATGGCTTGCACTGCGCCACGACAGTTTCGCTGCATCGAGCGAAGTGCAGCAGCAGCCCGCTTCCGATTGAACTTTGAGCGCAGGGCGCTGTAGATGTGCGCTGAACCCAGTGGCAAGCACAAACCACGTTTGGTCTGAAAGGGGTGCCCAGTCCCGGTCAAGCTTGTGTCAGAGTGTGCTCTGCTGCTCGTAGTGACTATTTACAAAAGCATCCAACGTCCATGATCAGCATCACAGGTGAACTGACTCGTCACCCTGCTCCTCCATCCTTCTTTTTTTCTTTTTTCTTTTAATAAATGTATTTAGTAGGGACCATGTACAAAAACATAAATGTTACCATTGGATGCATTGTACCAGAGTTAGCCGCAGGCTAATTTACATCTGCAGTCCCTTGGCAGGGCACAATACAAACAAAACAAAAAGAAAACATTCAAATGAAGACAGTGAGCGCTTTTAATATTAACTTGGAAAGATTTTGGTAATATTTGCCAGCAGTAAAAAGGCCCATATCTGACAGAAGGGAAAGCCTATTGATATGAACTCGTTTTGCTGACTGAGCTGTGTCTGTATAGTTTCTCTCTAACTCTCACAGTCTCTTGCTGTCCCTTTTGCTGTTCACACGCACGCACACACACACACACACACACACACACACACACACACACACACACACACACACACACACACACACACACACACACACACACACATAAACATAAAGCATGTATCTGCTTCAGCACAGTAGAGAAGACGGATTAGAACCTTCTCCAGACCTCACACTGCTCCTCATCTGCAGCTTCCTGATAAGCCCTGGAAAGACTGACTGTTGAAGCAGGAAAGAGTAGAGAGAATTCTGCTTAAAGCTGCCACCAGTGGAACAAAATATCAGTGAAATTTACCTAACAATTAGTTTAGCTAGGAGCCTTCCCTAAGGGGTACACATACAGTATGTCTCACTCATTAAAAGCTCTTGCTGTTTGCGCTTCAAGGCCCAACTTTTGTAACCTTGCTTTTAGCCCTGAGGTGAGAGGAAATCTGCTTATTCTGAAAGGTCAGTGGCCTAGAACGGGGAGGCAGAATAAATCGAATATTGCAGACTACTTTGAAACCCCCTTGGTGCTTGCTCCCATTTGTTCTGGGGCCCACTAAATCAGTGGTTTGTTGTGGCCTTAACCTCAAGAACTGCCAGCAGAGCAAAGAAGGAAGGCAGGTGGGGTAGTGCCAAGTAGGGTTATTGTCATGCACCAGAGAGAGGTAGTCAATAAATTTGATAGAGTTCAGCCCCCTGGCACTTTGTTCACAATTACTCTCCTCCCCACAGACAGCTCAGAGCAGTAAACGCTGTGCTGAGCTTTCTCTCTGCGACACAAACCAGGAGTATTAGCTTACATTTCAGTGATCAGGATCATCAGCTCTGTCTTAACCATCTGCAAGTGGGATTCAGCAGTTAGGGACGGATATTGTGACTGAGGGCAAGACATCCACGTCAGCCTGGATTAGCGCTAAAGTAGGTATGATCTGATGAGCCTAATGATGGTTCTAGTGATAGCCGATTAATTAAAATGATTGACTGATTAAATCAGATGGTCATAATTGGGTTCATCTTCAGGCCATTTGTTTTATTGTGGCCAAGTAGCACCGGGTATTTATCTTATCACAACCTTGCAGGCTTATTGTATAATTCTGTCCATCGTCAAAGCATTTCTCGACACAGAAGAATAAAAGGATAAAAGGCCCATAATGAGGCATTGGGAACGAGATCTCTATGACTTTGTTATTGATTGGAGATGTTTAAGCGACAGCAGAAGTAACGTCTTCACAGTAATGTTTGGGAAGAAATTACTTAAAAAAATACATTTGGAGTTGTGTGGCCAGGGAAGGGTGATGGATGATGAGGGGAATGCATTGGGACAGCAGGCACCTCACCCATTAATCTGCAGAACTGCCCTGTCTGTGTCTGTTTGCATGGCAACACCAGCTCCCCATTACTCATTTAGCTGCCGCCTATTTTCAGTTTGTTGATGAAGGAGTTTGCCTCTAAAAGATTTGGAGGGGTACTTTTGGCTCCCCTTCTGAAACTCCTACAGGCTCACTGAGGTGTGAGTTCTGGGCGGTAAAGCCACTTAATTGCTGCACTCGCCATATTTCATATGAAAGCATCCTGGATGAGGAATTGCAGAGCCTCTCAGAAAATGCTAAAACTTCTTACACCGCAATTAAGTACCTCAATCGGGTATGTTGTGATGTTACAAAGCCTAGAATTGGATGGGAGTAATGGGAGCATTGTGTCAAAGTGCACTGTAATTTAAAGAGCCGCAAAAGTTTGAATTACTAATTCAGTCAGCCGTTGTAAATTGCATCTAACGGATTGCATGTGTTGGCCTCAGTATACCTGTAAATTGGACAAAACAAGTCTTTTGACCTGTGGTATTTGAAAATGCTCTTGTGAAGATGGCACATGGCTGCAGGCTGGTGTTATGGTTGTGGCTCTGTGAGAAATGATCTGTCACACTTCCATTACTGGGCATTTTGCGCATAAGGCACTGTTCAAAAACATAAGCAAGCCTTTCCCACAGCTACTGTACTGTAGGGGCTCTGCGCAGAATGAATTAATTTAATAAGAAAACCTTATTATTGACCATTATTTACTGTCTTTGGAGAAGTGCACCCTGGAGTGCTTACTTATCCACTTGCCTTTTAAGAAGAGGGGGAAATGATGATTTTGCCATTTAGGAGCAGAAAGGGAGACACACAAGGTTTAAAGCTAAAGGCAGTCTGGTTATCAGGATAATTCCAAACTGTCAGCAAGGCCATTCAAACAATGGAAAATAATGCTTCTGTAATGACATGGCAGGACAATTCAAAAGAAAGATCTGTAATGATGTGGTCAGCCCCCGCCTCCAGAAATATGAATAGCTGGTTGCAGGATATATTTAACATCTTTATGTTGAATTGTCTTACTGCATCTCCGACACGTCCAGCTCTCAGCTAAACCGGACAGAGGCTAAAACTCACCATCAATCAGCATGACACTTGTCGCGTTGCAAGCTTTCGGTGTCCAGACCTCCCTGACATTTTCAGGCCACTAATTAATCGCTGTAGGCTTGTCTTCATTTATTGATCCTGCCTTGAGCTTTCTAAGCCAGGGTTTCACCTGGACTGTGTTCACTTTGGCACGGTCTACAATGAAAATGCAATTTTTCACATGTGACTTCAAAGAGAGCTTTGGCCTAAAACTGATTTTTTTTTAACTAACTAGCCAGATCTGGCTTCAGATCCCAGTTTGGCTCATTACTTCAAAAAGTGGCAAAGACTCGAGTCTCAAGCCACTGCTGGATTTACACAGATCTGGAATTAAATTTAATTAATCAAATCAAGTGTTACAGAAATAACTTTTGCTCCTATCAGTTATTATCCTGATACTGATTGTATATCAGTATAACCCCAGGCATAATATATGATCAAACAACAGGCAAGGCTCATATTCCTTATTGAAACCTCTGTAGGGGAGCTTTCTCACTGGTTAAGTTATTTTGCTCATTAGCAACCACTGTGATTCAAACTCTTAATTGGAAAAAAGGGACAAGAAGTGTCATCAAACCAAACACCTGTAATGATACCTAGGTTCAGAGTCTTAAAGGAGAATTACCGCCAATTTTTACGTTAATCTTGATCGCTATAAATATGCGTGTACTTTTGATTGAAAAAAACAACAACCCGAATCGGTGCAGGCAACACTGAATAGCTGCAGCTATGTATACAAGCTTCCACTGAGCTAAAACGGCAGTTGTCAGGGCAAGTTTTAGAGTGCCTTTGTGCCTCTTAACAGACACAAAATGCAATTAAAATGTCTGTGCAACATGAACAAGGCCCTTACGTGACAACAAGATGCGTTTTCAACTCGGACATTGTTTAAATTCACCTACCCTGTCTCGATCCTGCCGGTAGCTAGTTCGCCCTGTTAGCTGTTAGCTGCTAGCTGCCGTCCGTGATAAGTGTGTTCAGCCAGGCTTCTGTAATAATCATCACGCAGGAGTTCCGTGTGTATTTGTAGCTCATCCATTTTGTGTGTGATCGATCTGGTGTTGTTGAGTAGGAGGCTTGGCGGTGTCGATTTGTGTGGTAGTTCCCTTAGCCGCGCTAGCAGGCCCGACCGGTCGTGCCTCTAACTGTGTGAATGTGACAGGTCGGTGTTGCAAATGAAAATATGTTCTCAATCGGCTTACCTGGATAAATAGATATAATCAGATACAAGATTCCAACTGTAACAAAAACTGTATTTCTCTTCTACAGGGTGCCAAGTAGATCCTAGCAGGAGGAGAGCAGCAGACTTGATGTCGTCTCATTCTCACATCATCACACCTCGCAAAGTCACTGGGGGCTTCAGAGGAGGAAGCCTTTCCTCCAGAAACATCCTCCAACTCAATGGCAAGCACTTTAATCCACAGCCCACTGAATCCTGTCAGTGTTAATGTACTAACATATCAATTAACTTAACTTTCATTTTCCTGTGTGTGCAGCTCATGTTTTTCTCTACTTAGTGTATGTCTAAGCATGTGTGTGTGTGTGTGTGTGTGTGTGTGTGTGTGTGTGTGTGTGTGTGTGTGTGTGTGTGTGTGTGTGTGTGTGTGTGTGTTCTACGTCACGGAGCAATTACTGTCTTTCATTTGGGTGGTGACCATGCTTCTGCTTTTATCAACTTGACCAGATCCATTTCACATTCTGTCTCTTGGCTGCACCACTGAACCACTCAATTTTCAGCTTAATTGAGCTTGCAGAAGCATCTCTGGTGGCTAGCCACAGTCAGTGTTTGTACTTGTGTGTGTGTGTGTGTGTGTGCTACTCTGCTTGGACTGTGCATACTGGGGGAAACCAATTTGTTCCTCAATTAGGCAAGTCATCACCAGTCAACTGGTGTGTATTCCTAAATTTGTCCTTAACATGTGGACTATGACTCAAACACACACACACACACACACACACACACACACACACACACACACACACACACACACACACACACACACACACACACACACACACACACACATATTAATTGCTTCTAGTGAGATTAAATAAGTCTGGCAGATCTAGAGAGAGCAGGCCTTAGAAATGCTATGTATTGAATTATATTTCACAAATATTTGCTCATAGCACAATACATATTCATACACTAATTAAAAAAAATACTACCAAAAAACAAACTGTAATGACACACGTTTACAAATGAATGCATGCTCACTCCAAATATATTTCCTAAACTGTTGCAATAATTTATCAACAGCTCTTGTTACTGTGCAAACACGGCCTGTTCCCTGTTTGCTTTCTTTCTTACCTATCTCACCTTCCTCCCCACCAACACCTCCTCCCCACCAACACCTCCTCTCCACTGCTCATGTCTCTCTTACACACTCAACTCTTTCTTCTCTCCACTTCACCTTACCCTGGCATTTAAACATACAATGCGCCTAATTGCTTTCACTGTCCAGTCGCAACATTTAGCAACAGAAGCTGTGTGTGTGTGTGTGTGTGTGTGTGTGTGTGTGTGTGTGTGTGTGTGTGTGTGTGTGTGTGTGTGTGTGTGTGTGTGTGTGTGTGTGTGTGTGTGTGTGTGTGTGTGTGTGTATGCTCAGATACACTCTTGCCTTCCTGTGACTCTAAAGGAAGCAGTGTTGCCAGACACTATCTAGTTAGGTGACTGGCAATCAACCCAGTGCCTGCTTGCTGATTGGTTGGTTAAAAGCTGGTTGTCGTTACTTTTATCAGTTCTGAGAGAGCTCAACTCAGTGCAAGACGACTCATGCTAATTTACAAAACACAAGCAAATGAAGAAAACACCTTCACCACTGTGACCACATATACATCTGCAAAAACACTGCAAAAAAGAAAAACACAAGTAAATTAGAAATGAATTAATTAAACATGAACAAATGCACTGCAAACCCCAAAACAGAAACACTGCAAGTAGCTCACAACAAAGCAGAACTGAGTTACAACACACAATCCGTTTCCAGAGGAACCCCAAAAACACTGATAGACACAAAAGCATATAGCACATATCTCCAGTATTATTGGCATCACGCAATCAGCCCAATTACCTGCTCGGCATGTTTATCAGTTTTTGCTGAATGTGTTTCTTAATTTGCTTGTATTTTATATATTTGCAACATTTTATGTCTCTAAATGCAATGTCTTTGCTGTCAAAATGGTGAAGATCTTTTCTTAATTTGCTTGTGTTTTCCATTGCGTGTGTTTTTTTTTTCCCTAAGTTCCAGTGCATTGAGCTCTCACAGCCAATGACGTTTATTAAAGGTTGCGATATGAGTAGTGCTTAGTATTGTTTGAAAGTTTACTAGTTCACTAGTGGCAATAAGATACCTCAGTTACTGTGCAGATACCAAAAACAATACTTTTCAATACCTTACTTTACAAATGTAAGGTAAATATAAATGTTTCTCCACAAAACCTTCCATTTATCGAAAGCAATTCTCAAATGTTAAACTTGTTAAACTAAATTAACAATTTAACTATCCAATATCAGCATTTGGGACAGACAGATTTCGGTCAGTTTATCTTCCTACATGCTACATATGGTATTCCATCACAAGGCTATGGATAAATGTGTTTTGAGATGACAAAATGGGCAGCTTTGAGTTTCAAGTTTGTAAATGTTTGAGTGTTATTCCGAGTGCAGGATTAGGAACATTATCTTGTCAAAGCTTGGGTAATTAGTACATGGGTAATTAGCATGATCCAGTTAAAATTAGGAAGGATTATTTGGTGACTAGTACTGTGGATGAATCAGGTGTTTTAATTAAATATTTGTTGGTGCTTGCAAAGGATACATATCCATGGAGGTGAAAGCTAATTTGGGTGGAGAGAGGCGGTCTGTTTACCCAGCAGTAGGGCTTTGGTCCAGTTGTAGTGGTGCCAGTTGTTTGACTGGACTGTTGTCTGTGTTCAAGCTGTTGTTTCTTGTGCTCCAACAATACTTTAATCTGTCTGCGCCTGCCTCCCTTGGACATTTGGAGGGTTTTTTAGAACATATGGTGAAAATGGCAAAGAGATTATGTTCCACTCTGTTCAGTAAATATATTCATGATTGCCGCCTGTTTCTCCTTCACAGCGAGGAACGCTGCACAAGCACACAGACTGGAGAGAGATGGGGACAGTGTGCCATTGTTCAGACGCGGGGTCAGAGCTGACACTACCCTGGCCGGAGAGCTCAACCTAAACGAGCCCGACGGTGGGCGCCGCAAGCTCAGCTGCATGGCTGCCGTGCATCAGCGGGAGGGCAGGGAAGATGCTAAAGAGGCTGAGGTCACGGTGAGGTCCAACTTCACCCCTGAGCCAATGGGGAGACAAAAATAGCAGCTTATCTGTAAAGCAGAGCCACAGTAGTCTGTCCCTGTGTCTCTTCTTCACTTAAATCTCAAACGTACAACAATGGCAGAGCAACAGCCTTCATTCTGGCTCTGAAACATATCATGAGGGAGCTTTCGTAGAGGTGTGGAGAGTCTCCCAGACAGCCTGCCTGTGTTACATTTCTCATGGCGATGTGCCCTTCAACCCTCTGTGTTTTAGTGACTGTACATGACGGTGTTAATTGTTCTTCTACCCGAAGGCACACCCTGTACTTTCACCCATGGGTGCACATGCTAAATGTGATTTTGGCTGTGGTGCATTTCTGTCTCAGACATTTTACACATTACATTTCCTGTGGTAAGACCTGTGTTTTAGTTGTTTCACACCCCCATAACAGCCAATACTGTGTGAAACATGCTCGCACAGGAAAAAGAGATGCTTTGCAATTCAATTAGGATTTGACTTTTTTGGGCAGATAGCCACAACCTAAGTTGGTCCAGGTTTATTCCCTGCATAATTTTAGTGCACTAGACCTGAGGAAAACCTCAGTATTATTTTTTCTCACACACTTAGCTTTACCACCCTGATTTTGAGGTGTTTCATTTATTTTTAAGACAAGTGTACTGGGCAGAATCCCTGCCATAATGCAGTTTATTGCACCCTTTAAAATATTTTAAAGGGTTTGAGTGCAACAAATGATACCACAGTATGCTCTTAGATTCAACTTTAGTTGGAGTGCATAAGTACATTTATGAAATAATCTGTTCTAAAAGGCAACCAAGTAAAACAATAAAAGTGGCTCTGTTTTGGAACAAGGCTGCACAAACAGAATGAACCCAAATTTGAGAAAACACTGTGTAATGTTGATTATTTTCCAAATACTTGAACTAAGTGGGTGATGGAAATCGTGGATGTGTGGAATTTCTTTGACTAACCATTGAAAAATATAATTGTCTTAACAGTTTTTAGAAGGTCATTTCATCACTTGGCCATAAAGGAAATATTGTGACATTAAGCTTACCTGCTTGCAGAGCAGTCATTCCAACTATAACATGTAAGCAGGATGTAGCCATGCATGTATTGGTCATAAAGAATGTGTTATTGTACTGTATGCCTTGAAATACCACCAGAGTAATTGTTGAGATTTGGGAAAACGGCATCATCGCTATGAAGATGTCTGAAGGTAAAACGGAGAGCGAGCGCACCCGATGGAATGTTTAGTTAATCATTTTACATATTTTACAGAATGTCATGGTAATTGTGTTGCCTGGTGTTACACTGGAATGGCTTTTTTTAATATTTGCCGTTATTCTTGGGTGTTAGGATCGGACTAAGGAAACCCGGTTGGCCACAGAATTTAATCAGATCAAACCCAGCGAAAAGCACAGCAAGACAGAGGGCATCGCCAACATGCTGAGCCAGGCCATTACTACCCAGCACCTGCTCTACGCCAGCCTGGGCTCTGCTGAGTACATGGAGTTTGTCCTTAAAAATCCCTTTAATGCACCTCAGACTGTCACCATCCACAGTGATGACCCTGAGCTAAGGTAAGGCTCTGGTGGTGGTGTCAGGCTGGCACCCCCCCACCCTCTAACAGTTTTTTTTGTGTGATTAGATTTAGATTAGATTTTTGTGCGATTAGATTTTCTGATTTCTCCTGACAAAGAGGACATCTGTTTGTAAGTTGATAGGTGTGTTCCCAGTCTAAAACACCAACTGTGAGTATGTGTTTCTGTACTATAATGTGGCCCCACTGGAAAATGTGTTCACACGTTCTGAACGTGTTTCCAAAGGTGACGCTACAGCTCTGAAGATAGAAACTATTTTCATCCTGTTGTAGGAAAGGATACGTCCTCACACTTATCTCTCCCCATTATGAGACATACCAAATTCAGAACTTTAATTCTTTGAAGTGATGGTTTAGCCCTTTCCCTGTTCCTCAGAATCTTTCACCACCAGTCTTGGCATCAAGGTTTGCCTACAACACCTTGTGAATACAAAGTACTTAGACAGTAGAGGGCAGTAAAGCAACATTAGACAAGAAAACGAAGAAGAAAAAAAGATGTCTCTCTACGACATCTACTTTGGTTCTGGGTATAACAAGTCACAAGGGGAGTCCTATAATCTAGTTAATTTGCTACCAACCAACTCCTAGCTTTCCTTTTGGGAGGCCACTCCAAACTAAGGCTGCCTCTGAAACAAACGGTAAATATGGGCTCCATGAAACTTTAGGTGATGCTCACAGAGCTGTTGTTCATGGGTTAGTTACTATCATAAGGTCATCACATTCATTGCATTTGTCTTTGTCACCTCTACGCTCTTTTTAAACAGTTGTGTGATGCTACGCTGGGACCACCTTTTTCTTTAGATGTGGGTCATGGATTGTGCCTTTCCTTTTAGGGAATAGGCAACTGTATTGTATTCTGATGTTCAAAATATTTTATAACATAGTTAACCCATGTATATTTTGTTTCGGGAAAGCTTGTGTGATGCAAGCAATACTGCTTTACAAAGATGATTAGGAAACCCCATCATCCAAAAATGAAATTTGAAAAACCAGCACTAGAAAGTCAAGATGAGGTTTGTGTGACTGTGTTTTATTCAGATTGTGGGAGTCTGATTCACAGCTCGCTCACTGTTTTGATATGATGCATGTGTGTGTAGGTGTGTACAAATGTGTGTTTGCATGTGATCCTGTAAGGGTTTGAAATTAGTTTTATTTACTCTTTAGATACATCGTATTTGAATGTGGTAGGTGCATTATTTGGTATTTGAATTTTCTAAATTGAGATAACAGGTTTTGTGTTAATTACACATTTTAATTTTGTTCACAGTTTCAAGACGTGTTTTTTTATTTATGAATAAATAAGATAAATTATTAGTTTCTTAGTTCAAATAGCAGCCGACCGTCCAAACACATTTCTTGTCTGCATTTACGTATAAATAAGATAAATTCTGATTTGTTCGAGACTGTTAGCCATAAATTGCTATATTGTTCACACACATACGGCAGGCCTATACAAAAGAGAAGATTCTAGCTCCTTCAGCAGCACGATCAGTTGTCCTTGAGGTAGATGCAGACATAAAACTGGTGGGATGCTGCATAACCCCGTTAATCCACACATAGAAGCCATTATGGCTGATATTGCCTGGATCACCCGTTCTTGGTATCCATGCTGTGTTTGTTTCCTTCAGTTAGCGTTGTTAATCCCCCAGCACTGAATCTTTTGTTATGGATTCTGCTCATGCCTGAGCTTTGGATTAACATATATCATGTTGATCAACAAAAGCTGGAGTGCGCCATGGATGAATCATTATGGCATTAGCCCGGCCGCCGGGCCTACCAGGTCTAATTGAGAGTCATCAATCCCTGCATCTGTCCTCTTTCCGGCTTAGCGCCCTGTTTATTTATATATTTCCGGATGAGGCAGCGTGACACTTTACACCAAACCGTCTGCCACCTCCACCAAGAGCCAGAAATGTGTAAATTAGCAAGGAAGCTTCTGCATTTTATGTGTTTCTTCCGCAGCACTGTGGGTTTCAAGAATCAAATTCAGGTCCCGCTGTCAGGTTGAGACAGTTCTCGAAGCACAGAACACTTTTAAATTTGATTACCATGTGGTTTTTATTTGATTAAATCTGCAGCAGTGTTATGTGTGTTGATCTCAATAGAAGAGATGAGGAGATATGATGGGAGGAAAATTCAAGTCATTATTAACTCAGTGTATATCAGAGTTGAAAGACCGCTTTCTTGATTGATATAACTTTTTACCAGGAAGCTTGGGATTTCTCACGATTTAGTAACGTAACTTTAGAGCGATGTTCTGCACTCGATACTCCACCTGTTGATGCTGCTCTGCATTCTGATTTGTGGACGGAATATAACCATAATAATGCATTTTAATGTTGGACCTTAGTGTTTGTTTTGTTTTACTACAGTACACACAATAGTCTGCGCACACACACAGGCGAACACTGAAAATCTTGGGTTGCCACAGGAAGGTTTCCTAGGTAACAGAAGGTAATTTTGCTGAGAATTACCAAGCAATCCTTGGATCTGAAATCCCAGTATTCAACCCCCATCTAGATGTCACTTCCACATGCATATCTGTTGTTGATATGTACAGAGTGTATTAGCTACATTTGAGGCAACATGACAACATTTGTTTTACACTAACCTGCCAAGTCTTTAAAGGACTAGAGAATATGTACACAAACAACAAAACTGGCTCCTGTACTGTACCTTTATTTTCCTGGACTGCATGAACCATAGCTTGGCCTAGGCCAAGGGAGATCTGTTTACTTTATTGTCAATATTTTCAACCAATATTTGACAAGGAGAAATATTTTTCTTTAGAACACAGGCAAGGCCTTGGGTTAGCTCTTTGTTCTACAGAAACAAACGTCTGACCCTCAACCTGAAATCCAGCATCAGGCTTTGAAGGGAGAGAGTACTTAGAGAGGCTAGGCTAGCTGTAGCTTTGATGTCTGCAGTGGTTTAGAGCCCACAGGCTCCTCTTGAAGTCGAGGACGTTTGCTACCTGTTGCCATCCATTTTGCATTGGCTACTTTTTACACTTGGCCTCACAGAGCCTAGTGTGAGCCATGTCTGCTGGCTAGCAGAGTGGCAGGAGACTACACCTCCTCTGCTGCTGTCCATGCTGCTGCTTTCTCTTTCTCATTATTTCTCCATCTCATTATCTGTCTTCTTCTCCGTGCTTTCTCACCTCTGTATTCATTCAATTCTGATCTCTTGATATCCTTTTAATCATCTTTATTTTTTTCCCTCTCTGTTTTCTTCTATTTGTCACAATCTGTTTGTCCTCTTCACCTCCTACATTGTTCTATTTTCTTTCTTTAAAAATTAATCATGTTTTTTTTTATGGAGGCTGAGCTGAAACACACACACACACACACACACACAGTGCGTTTCACTATCTTTGCGGGGACCCATCATTGACATAATGCATTCCCTAGCCCCTTACCCTAACCTTAACCATCACAACTAAATGCCTAACCTTAACCATTACCCTCACCCTAACCATAACCTAATTCTAACCCTAATCCTAAAACCAAGTTTTAACCCTCAAACAGCCCTTTAAACATGTGGGTCCAGCATTTTGGCCCCACAAAGCTGTCCGGACCCCACAAGTATACTGTATTCCCGGTTTTTGGACCCCACGAATGTAGTTAAACAAGAACACACACACATACACACACAGACTCTTTGTTGTCGTGATAAGCCACAGGCAAAATGTGCACAGGTGGGAATCTCCAAATAAGTTTCATGGAATTGACTGTTGCATCTCGCCCTAATGTTAGTGAGGTGGGGGCCCTGAAAAATGTATAAACTCTCGCTCTCCTATTGAGAGAAATCCTCCTCTCCATGCCCATGGGTTGGAACCTTTGAAGTTTAAAGCAGCACTTCCTTTTATGCATTTGCACGTGAAAATTTTGCATTCAAAGGAAGAGGAAAGAGCGGAGACGAGACCTCCCTCTGTTGGAGTGTGTTATCTGTTCCTGTTGCTTTCTCCGTGGAAATCCATTTGTTAGGGAGGGAGAGGGGGTCTTTCACTGACCTCTATACACTTTTATGAAAGCTGCCGCCGCTAATTATAAAGAAAGCATTGTGTTCTGCGTGTTGACTGCTCAACCGTGGAATTAGCCTACTTCGATTGCTGGCACCACAGTGAACTTCACATTGCTGGAATTCATTTGTAAGAATGGGAGATCAATATTGTTTGTCTGTACTAAAAGGAATTGTATTGTTTTAGATGCATTGCTGGAATCCTTTCGAGAGATCAGATCCAGTATGTGAGGAATATTTACCGGGATTATTACTAATGGCCACACATCAAACATCCTGTTTCCACGAAAATAGTCAACACTTTAAAGCTGCTATAATCACTACTTTTATAGTAACAATGTGTCAAATAATGTGAAAACAACGTGAAAGGGGTCACTCGTAATGATGGACCTACTGTCATGAGCACTCTCTCTCCCTGGTAGCAACATTAATTGCATTCAATTCTCTGCCACTCTGCTCACTCTCTCCCTACTCTGCCTAACGAGTTCCACCTGGCTCCGCCCTGCTCTGCTCTTGTTACCTGGCCAGCTGCACTGCATTTCCCACTCACCATCCTCACCTTGCCTCACTCTGTTCTAATTACTCTGCCAGCTGAACTGCATTTCCCCACTAACCTCTCCCAGTATATCAAGCCCTGTTTTTCAGCCAAACCCTGTCAGATCATCTTCAAACCCGGACCTGTAACCTGCCTGTCTGTGCTCTGACTCCTGTTGGTGATACCTATCCTCTCTTGACTGCCTCCTTGTTCTACTGCCCCGTCTATTCCGACCTGCCTTCTGGACCTCGACTACTCTCCGATCTTCAGCCCCTCCGGTAACTCGATTCTGCCTTCTGTCTCTCACCACGATATTTGCCCAGCCCTGATCTGTACTTCTGCCTGCCATTCATATTGCTGTTGTGTGTGTGTTCCCCCAGTTCTCCGACCACCAGATGAGCGAGCCCAGACGCTTCACCACCCTCAGCCCGATACGCCGCTCCATCACTGGGGAACACACACACTAGCACTTGGACTGGACACCCCCGGACATTTGGTGACCCCCGGAGCACATATACCCACAGGACCCTGAAAAACTCCAGTGTCCCAAGTACCCCTGACACCCCTGGTACTCCTCTTCCCGCCTGTAACCTCCAATAAAGAACTCTGAATTTGAACTTGCGCTCTTGGGTCCTCTTCTGTTCGTGACAGAATGATCTGACCATCATGGACCCAGCGCACTCCCTGACCACGATGGAAGAAGAGCCAGAGATGACTGCCCTACAGCGACTGGAACGCTCTGAGGGAGACATAAATCGGATGGCTGGCGACATCGCTTCTCTTCTCCAGCTATTCATCCAGCAGCAACAACAGTTCCAACTGCAGCAACAACAGCTAGCCCAAGCCCTGCAACTACTCTCAAACCCGGCTACTCCACCTGCATCCCCCCCTGGTCCTTCTGTTCCTGTACCACCGACACTCCTTCATCCCTCCGCTGGAGGTCCCAATGCTGCAGGCCCGGCAGTGCTGCCACCAGATCCCCACGCTCCTGAACCAAAGATTGGGAACCCGGAACGTTTTGATGGCAACCAGAAGCAAGTAAGACCATTCTTGTGCAGCTGCCGAATCCAGTTTGCACTACAGCCCAGGACTTTCTCTACAGAGGGAGCCAAGGTGGGGTATGTCATCACACATCTCACCGGTCGAGCTCGGTTGTGGGGAACGGCGGAATTCGACCGGCAAACCCCAGCCTGTGCCTCCTTCAGTGCCTTTGAGGAGGAGATGTTAAAGGTCTTTGACCTAGGCTCGCCAACAGCCGAAGCGTCACAAGCTCTGCTCACCATCCGTCAGGGCAATCGGACAGTGGCAGACTTCTCCATTGACTTTCGTACCCTGGCCAGTCAAAGCTCGTTTAACCCAGAGGCACTGGTGCAAGCCTTCCTCCATAGCCTGGCGGACTATATCAAAGACGAGCTTGTTTCCCATGACCCGCCCTCAACGCTTGATGCCGCCATTGACCTTGCCGTCCGCATTGACCGCCGTATACAGACCCGGAGGAGGGAGAAGGGCCGTCTCAGTCAACCTGCCATCCGCACTCGGGTCGATACCGCCTCTGTCCAGCCCCTGCCTGTCAAGTCCCATAGCCAACTCAATCAGCCTGAGCCCATGGAGATCCGGGTGAGCTCAACAGACCTTCAGTCTCCCTCCATCCGAAAAACCCTGCTTCATCTCCGCCTTCAGCTTTCTGACAAGACTCATACATTGGCCGCCCTTGTGGATTCCGGAGCCGAAGCAAACATCATGGACCCTGAGCTTGCACAGCAACTGGGTGTGAACCATCATCAACTGACACAACCCATTCCTGCACGAGCCCTGGATGGGCATCATCTTGGCACTGTCACTCATATCTCCGCCCCTGTGACAATCCTGCTGTCAGGAAACCACCAGGAGTCCATCCAGTTTCACCTCCTACACTCACCTGGCCAACCACTCATTCTTGGATACCCGTGGCTCCGTCAGCACAACCCCCACATCGACTGGGAGACAGGAACAGTCCGTGAGTGGGGAAGGAGTTGTCACCAGACCTGTTTAAAGGGGGCCACCCTGCCCGTTCTCCGGGAAAGATCTAGCGCTACCCCCGACATATCCAATGTTCCGGCCTGTTACCACAGCCTGAAAGAGGTGTTCAACAAATCCAAGGCGACATCTCTACCCCCACACAGACCCTATGACTGCGCAATTGATCTCCTGCCTGGCACAGCACCTCCCAAGGGTCGTCTGTATTCTCTGTCAGCCCCGGAAAGAAAGGCCATGGAGGACTACATTAATGACTCTCTTGCCGCCGGGATAATTAGACCGTCATCTTCCCCCGCAGGAGCGGGATTCTTCTTTGTCGGCAAGAAGGACGGTTCTCTTCGTCCATGCATAGATTACCGGGGTCTGAACGACATCACGGTTAAGAATCGCTACCCACTGCCCTTACTTTCGTCTGCCTTCGAACTGCTGCAGGGAGCCACTGTATTCACAAAGCTGGACCTTCGCAATGCCTACCATCTGGTGCGGATGAGGGAGGGAGACGAATGGAAGACAGCGTTCAACACACCAACCGGCCACTATGAATATCTCGTCATGCCCTTCGGCCTCACCAATGCCCCAGCAGTTTTTCAAGCCCTAGTGAATGATATCCTCAGGGACATGCTAAATACGTTCGTATTTGTGTACCTTGACGATATTTTAATATTCTCAAAGACTCTGTCAGAACACACGCACCACGTCCAGTTGGTCCTGCGCCGCCTGCTGGAGAACTCTCTTTTCGTGAAGGCAGAGAAGTGCGAGTTCCATGCCAAGACCGTTTCATTCCTGGGGTATGTGGTGACCGAGGGCAGCATTCAGATGGATCTCACGAAGGTGTCGGCTGTCACTTCCTGGCCAGTTCCTGAGTCTCGGAAAAAGTTGCAACAGTTCCTGGGCTTTGCCAACTTTTATAGGAGATTCATCAGAAACTATAGCACAGTGGCTGCACCCCTCACGGCGCTAACCAGCACTAAACAACCGTACCAATGGACATCAGCTGCTGATAAGGCCTTCAATATCCTCAAGACATGTTTCACTTCTGCTCCCATCCTCCAGATGCCAGATGCAGCAAGGCAGTTTGTGGTGGAGGTAGATGCTTCGGACGTGGGAGTGGGTGCAGTGCTTTCTCAAAGAGCAGCTGAGGATGGCAAGATGCACCCCTGTGCCTTCTACTCCCGTCGGCTAACCCCTGCCGAATGCAACTACGACATTGGGAACCGCGAGCTGTTGGCTGTCAAGCTCGCCCTTGAAGAATGGCGACACTGGTTAGAGGGGTCAAAGGAACCATTCGTAGTGTGGACAGACCACAAGAACCTGGAGTATATCCAAACAGCCAGGAGGCTGAACTCCCGTCAACAGCGGTGGTCTCTGTTCTTTACGCGCTTCAATTTCACGCTCTCCTACCGCCCGGGATCTCGCAACATCAAACCTGATGCTCTTTCCCGGATGTTTCAGAAGGACGAGACCACCGCCATGACAGCCCCCATTCTTCCCAGCCACTTTGTCGTAGCGGCCCTCACCTGGGAGATCGAGAAGCAGGTCATGGAGGCTCTTCGAGACCAGCCAGGCCCAAGCACCAGCGCCCCCAACCGTCTGTTTGTTCCAGCAAATCTCAGGTCACCTGTGATTCAGTGGGGGCACGAATCCCGTCTGGCCTGTCATCCCGGCATCACTCGCACCCTTCATCTGGTCCGCCAGCGGTTCTGGTGGCGGCGGATGAGACGGGATGTCCAAGAATTCATCCGAGCTTGTCCCACTTGTAACCGAAACAAGACCCCCAACCAGCCTCCTGCTGGGTTGCTGCAACCCCTACTCATACCCAAGAGGCCCTGGTCCCACGTTTCACTGGACTTTGTTACGGGCCTTCCGCCCTCTGACGGACACACAGTCATCCTTACCATTGTTGACCGCTTTAGTAAGATGACCCACTTCGTGCCCCTTCCCAAACTACCCTCTGCTAAGGAGACCGCCCAGGTGGTCCTGGAACATGTGTTTCGTATCCATGGCCTACCCCAGGATATAGTGTCAGACCGGGGCCCGCAATTCTCAGCAACCTTTTGGAAGGAGTTCTGTCATCTCCTTGGGGCCACCGCCAGCCTATCGTCTGGATTCCACCCGCAGTCAAACGGCCAGACTGAACGCATGAACCAGGAGCTGGAGAAGGCACTGAGGTGTGTGGCTTCCCAAAATCCCCGGGCCTGGGCTCAACACCTGCTCTGGGTGGAATATGCCCATAATTCACTCACCAGTTCCTCCACCGGGCTCTCCCCCTTTCAGTGTGTCTACGGGTATCAACCTCCACTGTTTGCCAGCCAGGAGGCGGATGCCACCTGTCCGTCTGCTCTTGCGTATGCCCGCCGCTGCCGCCGCACTTGGGCCCAGGCTCGCACTGTGCTCCTGAAGTCTGGAACCAGCTACGCCGTCGGTGCCAACCGACGGAGGACCCCAGCACCTACTTACCGGGTTGGTCAGAAGGTCTGGCTGTCTGCCCGGGATCTGCCGCTGCGGGTTGAATCACGAAAGCTGGCCCCTCGCTTCATTGGTCCTTTTCCTGTGCAGAAAGTCATCAGTCCAACGGCGGTTCGACTTCAGTTGCCCGCTTCCATGCGGGTCCATCCCACCTTCCACGTCTCCAAGGTCAAGCCGGTCCATGAAAGTCCCCTGGTCCCTGCAGCTCCGGCGCCACCTCCTCCGCGCCTCGTAGATGGCGGTCCTGTCTTCACCGTCCGGCGGCTGCTCCGCTCTAGGCGAAGGGGTAGGGGTCTCCAGTACCTCGTTGACTGGGAGGGATATGGTCCAGAGGAGAGGACCTGGATCCCGGCCAGGAGCATAGTGGACCGGACCCTTATCACTGACTTCCACCGACTACATCCTGATCAGCCTGCAATCCGTAGGGGCCGTCCAAGAGGGGTCCCTAGCCGTCCTGCCCGCCCTGCTTCCTGTCCTGTGCCTGACCCTGCTCCTGTCTCAGTGCCTGTCCTGTCTCCCGACCGTGACCCTCCAGCTCTTTCTGAGGATGAGGATATTCACTCGGACCGCTCGGAGGAGTTCTGACCCGCCGCCTGCTCCCCTCCACCCTCCCGGCATGATGTTGTTCTTGGGACTTCTGGAGCCGTCCCTTGGAGGGGGGGTTCTGTCATGAGCACTCTCTCTCCCTGGTAGCAACATTAATTGCATTCAATTCTCTGCCACTCTGCTCACTCTCTCCCTACTCTGCCTAACGAGTTCCACCTGGCTCCGCCCTGCTCTGCTCTTGTTACCTGGCCAGCTGCACTGCATTTCCCACTCACCATCCTCACCTTGCCTCACTCTGTTCTAATTACTCTGCCAGCTGAACTGCATTTCCCCACTAACCTCTCCCAGTATATCAAGCCCTGTTTTTCAGCCAAACCCTGTCAGATCATCTTCAAACCCGGACCTGTAACCTGCCTGTCTGTGCTCTGACTCCTGTTGGTGATACCTATCCTCTCTTGACTGCCTCCTTGTTCTACTGCCCCGTCTATTCCGACCTGCCTTCTGGACCTCGACTACTCTCCGATCTTCAGCCCCTCCGGTAACTCGATTCTGCCTTCTGTCTCTCACCACGATATTTGCCCAGCCCTGATCTGTACTTCTGCCTGCCATTCATATTGCTGTTGTGTGTGTGTTCCCCCAGTTCTCCGACCACCAGATGAGCGAGCCCAGACGCTTCACCACCCTCAGCCCGATACGCCGCTCCATCACTGGGGAACACACACACTAGCACTTGGACTGGACACCCCCGGACATTTGGTGACCCCCGGAGCACATATACCCACAGGACCCTGAAAAACTCCAGTGTCCCAAGTACCCCTGACACCCCTGGTACTCCTCTTCCCGCCTGTAACCTCCAATAAAGAACTCTGAATTTGAACTTGCGCTCTTGGGTCCTCTTCTGTTCGTGACACCTACAGAGAATAATTACTTCAATCTGCAGCTCCCCTCATCTTTGCTAAGCTTTATAGTGAGTTCCAGCTCAAGTTTAGCTGTCTGGCCCACAACTTACTGTTTTGGTTCACTTTCAACGCTCTCATAGCGTCATTATCAGTCATAGCAGGCAGCAGTTTTCATAGAAAAAGCTCTAAAAACCCACTCTACACTACCTGCTTAGCACCAAACAGCAGACAGACACAGATAGCAACTCGCTGGTCAACACAGTGGAGCATTTACCAGCTAAAGAGTAGGTAGAGGCCAGAAACAGACCTAAATTAATCCTAGTGAATCCTAATGTTTTTGATGACCCTCTGAAACCAGCATCAGGTCAAATTTTGTACTAGGATGTACTGGACAGTGTTCATAAGGGTTTAGACTTTTATTCCTGATAGTGTAACACCAACTCTGATCCTGGATGGATCAATCAACCACTCAATTTTTATTTGTCACATTGAATTGTAAATGTAATCCCATCAGCTCCTTTAACTGGTGCATGATTCATCATTAAGCAGAATGCAGTCTTGAGTAGGGTCCTCATTTAGGATCCTAGTGGCCTGAGTGGCCCTACCCGACCGCAACAGGGTGAAAAGACTGTTACCACGGTGGAGTATATCTACCTGTACAGTATATCCATTAAAGATATACAGGAGCCTGCTTTCATCTTACCCATTTCCTTTAATCTTTCCATCCAGTGTCATCACTAACACAGAGGAGTGGGGTTACTTTAAAGCACTAACCAAAACTCCAACCCCGCTGGAAGAGAACATGTTCCACTTGGAGGAAGGTGCTCCAGGTCCCAGAGTTTACCTCCGGCCGAAGGAGAGCATCCATATTCCCCTGAAATACCAGAGTTTTCTCTGCGACCACACCATGGCCCTTCAGGTACACTGGAGACCAAAGGTTGATGCTAATGGAACGGTTAGGAATGGTCAACTTAAAAAACATGTTTTAGGAATGGTAATTATTGCAGGATGCAGTATTTCTGACAAATAGGATTGATTGTAGTGCAGCACCACAAATGAAAGATCTAAGTTATTCTGTCCTTCTAACTTCTGATGTCGCAGCACTTTACAGGTCAACTTATTTATTCCTGTTGTGAGAAAATCTTTAAAAATTGATTGGCCTTGAAAGGTCCAAAGATGTGTTTGCTGTAAGAACCATGAAAGAATAAGAGTTGCAGCAGTGATGCAATTTTAAATTTCATTGATATAAATGTCACTACACCTCAAGGATTATTAAACATAACTGATCTATTTCAAGTGCAATTTATACACGTTATGGCAAGTCAGCCAGTTAATTGGATGGTTAATGACCGTTTGAAATAAATGTTGTTTACATACTGTAGGCTGTGCTTTTATCTCTTGTAGATGACCGGGGGTATTACGCCCTTTGGTTCTATTCTGCTTCTTGTGATCTTTTACAGTTATCTTGACTGATGTGCACGTGTGAAATATTGTTTGCGATATTTAGCTATTTTTTGATAGATGATCAATTTTGATAACTATTCTGTTTCTTATCAAATCCTCCCAGGGACCAAGCTTCCTACCAACAGGCAAAGGTTCTCAAGTGGCCAAGAAGAATCTGTCCAATATTGTTGCTGCCAAGGCTATCAAGGTACAGAGTGTGCTACTTCGGCTTTGAGCAATATTTTGTGTGTATTGGACCATTTTTATCTGCATCTGTAGTTGTCTGCCTCTCAATCCCTCGGTTGTTTGTCTCCAGGCTGGAATTATAGTAAGCCATGGATTTGAGATGCAATGTGGATGTACAGTATGTTTCTGCCATGATAAGAACTAGACAAAGCCAACTTAACTAGGATAAAGCTTTTGATCAGAAATGTAGTTGGGTTAACTTTGTGGTACATCCCTAAGTCTAACAACATCTAGTTTACACACATACTCCCTGACTAGTCTCCGTGGGGTGGCATTGCACCGACTCCTCCCTCCTCTTTTCTTCCACACAGTCACAGCTCAGACACAAAGAACACTTTGAAGTGTCAACTATTTAAAAAGTTACACTAGCCAGACAAGATTGTCAAGCAAATTGATATGCTGGAAATCGCTTTTATCTTACTCAACGTTGTTTATCTTCTCCAACTTGCAATTGTCACGCTGGAGGGTTAAACTACCTCCGATTGGAGGACAGCTTGACACGTCTGGCTAATCTATTCTAAATAAGCATGCATGTTATAAAGTTATTTTCCCATTTTATGCACTTATTCAACCGTTTATAAAATGTAAGAAGTTTAGAGGAGGAAGAAACGTTGTGAATGTGCTTGTTCGGATGTACTTCAGATAAGACGTTGTTGCTCCATGTGATGTGATGTGCTCTGCAGCCCTCTGTGCGCTACAGCTGTCACCAAAATTAAACAGTTGAAATTCAAATTTTGCCCCTCTCTCTACCAACGTGAGCTTAATTGGCCACGCTGATTCCGCTTTAAAAAAGATACCCATCACTGTTCGCTAACCTGCAGTACCTTGCAATAATCCTCTTCATGTACAGTACCCTGAAGCTCTTCCATTGCACGGGGTGATGAAATACTTGCCAGTCTGCCGTGTGTGTGTGTGTGTGTGTGTGTGTGTGTGTGCGCCTAGGGTATGTGTATATGTATTTGTGTGCCAGTGTCTGCACTGCTGCTCTGAGCAATAATTCTGTCAAGAGGTCAAAGAGGTCAGGTCTGGATCAAATCCGTGTTCCGCTAAAACTGACAAGCCCCAACAGCAGAACTGTCAGGATGCCAGCTTTGGCACCACTGTCAGTCAGCACACATCACCAGAGCCAGATATGGGCCACTATTGCAGGTCAGCATGGGCCCACAAATCTGATACATCAACAATTTGGACAGCTGCTGTTTGGCAGGGATCAACTTCTGAGTTTGTGAATCAATGACCAAACTGTGAAAAGTTAACTTCTATACTTCTAACTATTACTCCATTACTCATGACAAAAAATTTAAATCTGTTACACTGCTGTAATGAATAGGAACTCTTTTTGTATTGTAGCACTGCATAGTTTTACTTAATTTATTACTTGGTTTATTTCTATAAATAAATAGAAGAACCAACTGCTGTGGCAGAATCTATTTCATTGAAATCTTCCATTTGTAGTATTTGGACACCCGAACATTACACCCATACGTGGAATGAGATGATTGTTATTTGGCATGAATCTGCTGCTATAACCATCTCCACTCCTCTGGGAAGGCTTTCCACAAGATTTTGGAACCTGACTGCAGGGATTTGCTCCCATTCAGCCATAAGTGCATTAGTGAGGTCAGCCACTGATGTTGGGTAATAAGTTCCTGGCTCACAGTTGGTGTTCCAGTTCATCTTAAAGGTGTTCTATTGGGTAGAGGTCAAAGCTATGTGCTGGCCACTCAACAGTCTATAATACCTAAACTCAGCTCTAGTGACATATATCATTATTTCATACAAATCGAGCCAGCAAACACAAGTTTAAGATGGTGAAAAGCATGATGGTGCGTGAGAGGCTTAGGAATTCCAATGTGTTAGCATATGTTGGTGTACAGTGTGTGTATATACCAGCTATCATATGTAGCCATATGTAATTAGTGCATATGTGTTGATTTGCCCAGATCAGATCCTGAGGGCTCTTTTAATGCAGCAGACTTCAAAGCACATTTTGCACGTCTGTAGGGGTTTCCGTAGTCAAATTGAAGCCAGTTTTTATATTCTAGTGTACAGACATCATCATTCTCTGCTGCTTTATGTTGTTTAGAGCTGAACTGCCTCGGGAAGAAAACATGGCAATTTTCACTAAAGAGAGAAGATGATGTAAATGTTCCATTGCAGGGAAGTGGCATGCAGCTGATACTGCTGACTTTTCACCTTCCCTCCACAGGTTACGTTCCAAGCAGAAGACGGCAAGCCGATGGCCATCTGCCAGGTGAACGTGGAGCCGACGCCTCATGTTGTCGACCAGACTTTCCGTCTTTATCACCCCGAGCTCTGCTTCCTCAAGAAAGCCATCCGCTTGCCGCCCTGGAATGACCCCACAGGTAGCACAGATTACCCCAGGTTATCCCCCATCAGCTATTGCTTCCTGTCCCACACCTTCCACTTTCCAAAAAAAAAAAAAAGAAGTAATGATGTGCAAAATAAATTAGATGCAATCTTATCGTACTAACCAATCCTGGCTAGATTTATACATTTAATCGCATCTAATTTATTTGCACATTATTACATTTTTAGTATTGGTTCCATGCATGAATACATCTTCAGTAGGTACACTGATTTACTCTCCAGGAGGAGCACATACACAAATACAAAAAACATATTTACAGTATGCAAGGTGGGTGGGTATGAATAATGAATTCAACCTTCATTTTATTACGTTTTTATGTTTTTTACTAAAATATCAACAACAATATAATATATATAATATAATACAATTTCTATCACAAAGGGTAATAACAACAGGGAGGCATCTAGAAATAGAGCAGGAAATGAAAAGCAAGAAACAATGAAATGGATCATATGAAGACAATAGCACAGCATGTACAGCACATATGCATATTTATGTGTATACATGTATGTATGCATAAAATATCACAATCGACTTGTCGGCTCAGTTTTTAAAACTGACATTTGACAAATGAACATTTATATAAACTGCTTCATAGTGGTCTGTATATTAACCATTTTTTGTCCTTTTTGTGGGTTAACCAGTTGGAGATTCAGATGTCAGGCCTCACATTTCCGTACGCTGCAGTGACCCTAACATCATCTGCCAGACAAGGATGCTGGTGAGACAATTGCATTATTTTCTTACATTTTCCAGTCCCTACTTACCATAACCCACACTAATATTAGCAGTTAATTAATTCATTGTAGGGATTTATTGCAGAATTATTGCCTCACCACTATTTCCTGATCGAGGGGGGAAAGCACTTTATTCTAGCTCACCTGTCATGAATTACAAGCTGTTTTGATACACAAAAGGCTTGCCATTACACAATGCCAATACACTTTTAAAGTGCTAATGTGGGGTTTCTTTTATTTCTGCCTTTTTACCTTTACCCCTCCATTTGAAAATATGTCTGCCCTTCACTTTGTTTCTGTCTAGGTGCCAGGGGAGCCACAGGATGTGTACTTGAAAGTGCCAGGGAGTCCCAGTCCACACATAAAAATGTTCTTTGTGATGGTTTTTACGTATGTATTATTTACTAAGCAGGCATGCAGTACACAGTACACACACACACACACACACACACACAGAGACACACAGATACACACACAGAGACACACACACACAAACACTCACACACAGCTTAGCCTGAAGAACCATTCTATTTTGGACTAATTAAATTGTTCACGCAGGCTTGAATTAATGAACTAATCAGATAGAGGTTTGGTGGTCTGACTGCCTGAAGTTACAGCACCCGTCCTCTAGTCTTCCAAATCTACATCCGATATTAGAGCAATATTGTGTGTGGGTTTGTTAATGGGTAGGGCTAATGTTTACCTCTTATTAAAAGTTAGGGATTTATCATCCAATTCTGATATGATAACGTTTTGACTTGCCATATTTACTGCAGAACTGATCTGCATCAGATACCTTTTGGAGCTTTCTGGTAAACTAACACATTGATGTTAACATCAGGTGTGTCTCTCAGCAAAGCACATTGCATTCTCTTTCTCATAACGCATTTGCAAATTCTTTTACCTGCCAATTAGTCAGCAGATGTGTGGATTGCATCATCTGCACACTTGCACACACACAAGTGCGTCCTCGTGCCAGTGTACGAAAAACAAACACTAGTGGTCAGAAACTCCACGGGGCAGCTTTAATTAGTTTTTCATAAGATATTTTGATTGCCCAATCAAAGTCATACATGATATGAATCTGCTCTGGAAATTGAAACAATAACAAGAACACATGTAACAATTTAAACAGTGCACATAGCAGACTGCACATAGCAGCTTTATCATATGCCTAGAGGCACTGAGATCATCCAATTCTCCTTTGCTGGAATAATACAAGCTGGCCCTATGTTTATCTCTCTCTCTCTCTCTCTGTGTGTGTGTGTGTGTGTGTGTGTGTGTGTGTGTGTGTGTGTGTGTGTGTGTGTGTGTGTGTGTGTGTGTGTGTGTGTGTGTGTGTGTGTGTGTGTGTGTGTGTGTGTGTGTGTGTGTGTGTGTGTGTGTGTGTGTGTGTGTGTGTGTAAGTAGATTAAACACAAAGTTATTCATGGGTATGCACCATGTGAGCTCAATAAATTAAAACGATAGAGGATGAGTTAAAAGTAGCATTTGACACATGGCCCCCTCTATATGACATGACTAGAAGATTAGCTAATAATGGTGGTTTATATTTTATATCAAATCAAATTACCCAAACCAACTGATGCGCAGTGAACCTGGGAGTTTTCAGATCCCTGGGGATCCGGGGCCCAGGGCAGTTGTGTGTTTTTCCTTAATAATCCAGCCTGTTTTAAGTAATTAAGAATTTACTGTAAAATACAGCAGTGTAAACATTTGTGGCATGGTAGTTACACCATGTAAAAAACAGCTTCAATCCAACACTAATGATATTGCGTCTGCCTTCTGAAACCCACATCACTTGAATTCTATTCCAAATATCCCCAAATGCTCCTTAAGTGCTGTTGTCACAGAGAAGGGGCTGAGTAAGTGACTGCATCGCCTCCCACTCACAGCTCTCTTTTTCAGCTAGGGCCACAGAGACATAATTGCCTTGTTCTCAGCAGTGAGAGGGTGATGGTGATGCTGCTTTTTAAAATGCTCGCACATTCGTAGATCAGCCCTCCTCATCTCAGACCTCATGCTGATCCTGCTGCATCTCCAGGGTGCCTCAGCTTAATTGTTCCTGATGATGTTTTTCTCTGTAGTGATAAGTGGATGGCAGCGCCCTCCCAGATCTGGCAGATTTACGTGCATTTCCTGGAGCGGGTGGATGTCAGCTGTGTGACTGGCCAGCGGAGCTGTCAGTCACTGGTGCTGAGGGGGAAGCAGGCTGTTCGCAAGGTCAAATGTTTCTCATCACACCCCCAGGAGATTGAGGTACACGTCTTCAAGAGTGACTTAACACTGAACCCACTTTCTTTAAGTTCGATAATTATACAGCGGCTTTATTATACATTCTGTCAATTGATTGTGGTCCCTCAGTCTGTAGTTAACGCCTGGAACGCTATATCAAGTCCTTATAATACATCCATGGTACGCCCTCTGATGACAAGATGTACATCACGCGGACCCTCACAGACACTCACAGACATGGACAATATAATTTCGGCTTAACTAAGACCCAACCTAGTACCCGAGTCATGCCAGGTCCAAATTATACTCAGTCTAATGGAGCCAGAAAGGGTCATCTTGTTGTACTGTATTATATTAAGTGTGTTTATTGATATGTCTAATACCCAAGTAGATCCAAGCAGATCCGCAACCAGCTCTAATCTTGTGTGCCTCATAACCATTGCAGTAGAAAAAATGTTTTTTGAGGCAGATGGAGAGTGTGAAGTGCAGGAAGAATTGCGTGTATCGCTGCTCTTTTGGATGATAGCTGCTTGTTAATTGCTGAAGCAGCACGCTGCTGCCAGTGTTGATGTTTTCTCTGTATTTGTGTCTGTCTGGGTGAAATGCATTTTGGATCAGGTCTGTTTGGATCAAGTCTGATTGGTCTTGGTTTCCTTTTGGAGATTTCTTTTTTTATTATTGAAAATGCATTTACATACGTCAGGGTTTGTTTTGGATTTTGGACCCATGAAGACCTCTAGCTAAGAGTTCTTCATGACTGCCAGAAACACTGGGAACCCTTACAGAATTCATAGCACTGCAGTTACACTCATAACTGCCCTTTGGAGTTGTAATTTGACAAGAGATCAAGGGCGTGCAACCAACAGTAGTAGATTATGGCGCTGAGCTAAGAGTTTGGGGCAAATTTGCATCCTCCTTACCAGTCGTACATATTTATTTAATCTAAAATAAGGTGTTGGTGCAATTCATGTTTGCCTTCCCTTTGTTGCAACATACCGAAAAGAAGAACAGTGAAAATATAAACGGCTAGAATCATACCTAAAAACTTCCATATCTAATGAGAAGTTGAACGCTTTGTTCTTGACATATTTTCTTCTGTCTTGGCAATATTCAAACCGCATATCCAAAAATGATTTCATGCAAATTGTTCTCTTAGCAGCAGGAGACAATGGAACAGTGACGGCCTTTATTGTATTAACCCCAGGTTAAGACTTTATCAAGAATGTACAAATGCGGATTGACAGCATAATGGGTCTTTTCCTGTCATTTCAGTTCATTTTATTAGGTTCCCACATTACTTCCTGCAATCATATCATATGTTTGGACACAATTTGAGACAATCTGAAAAAAAATTAGCAATGGTTGTATGCTCCCTGAACATATATATGGAAATATGCTCCAGGAGTCTCAGATTGCCCTCTATTTAAAGATAGATTGTTTCTTATTCATAACTGGGTACAAGAGGGGAGAGAGTTTGAGAATGCTTCTCAGTCAGAGCTGCAGTAAAAGGGCATTGCATATTACTCACTCGTATTAAAAAATAACAAAAGTGGTGGACTGTCACAATCATCGTGGGTGCATACAGTACGACCCAAACATGGTCTCCCTGAAGAAATAGAGTACAAGCTGAAAGAGCGACAGATGTTTCTTTTTTTTTTTTTCAAGATTTCACCATATGAATGCCCGCTTTGATCTGACTCTCAGCAGGTTAGCTCACTGTGGAATGCATCGGAGGAGTCTTATTAAACCGGATAAAGCTCACCGCCAGAGAATAGCTTTGCTTTTCTCAACAGATAGAAAAGGAGCCGCACAGTAAATCTCATTCTCACATCCTTCTGTCTCTCTGCCTGTCACTTTTCTGCCTCTACTTTCTCTCATTTCATTGTCTACCCCTTCTCTTTGCTGTTTTCACCGAACTTCATTCGCCCTTTCACTCACCCACTCTCTCCTGTAATCTGAACACCACCTTTATTTTCCTCTGACGCTGTTAACCACCTTTTCCCATTAATTACCTTTTTTTTTTTTACCTCTTCCTAAAAAATGTCTCTCTTCTATACTGTGTCACACTCTTTCTCTTAATGGTCAATGTCTCTATTTCTCTTCATTAATCGTCTCTTTCTCACTCTTACAACCCACCTAATCAACCTCCTCAATGTACTGCCAAACTCAATCAGCCTTGCCCTCTCTGTAGGTGGACCCAGAGGGTGTGTTCGTGTTGCCTCCCGCAGCGGTGCAGGAGCTCCAACTGAAGGTGCAACCATGGCGAGCAGGAAGCCGCTTCTTGTACGTGAACGCAGTGGATGTGGAGAACCAGCGGCTCGTCACCGCCTGGCTGCTCTGTCTCAACGTCCACCGGCCTGTACTGTCCAAGGTATGAGTACTTTTCTTTTAGGGGCTTTACTACTTAAAATAGTAATATGTGTGTTTGTATTTTGTCTCCATTTTTTGTGTGAGCACTTGCATTGCCCTTCTCACAGATCAAACATGTGTGGCCATCATCCTCCAATTGGTAAAGCTTTGGTAACTGTCGGTGGCACTCATTTCTTTACTGTTCCAGCAACAGGTGCCAGGTGTCTGCTTGAAGTGCACAGGGTTTGAGCACTGCAGTGTCAAAGTCACAGACCTTCTTTTTACTCATAATACCTTACTCATCTGCTCCAAATGATGTGGTTGACACTACTAATAGTTTCCTTTAAATGTAAGACCCCCCTCCCTCTCGTTAATGGACAATCTCATGATATTTTACAGATTTTTGCATTGTTGTCGCTATTTTGCAAATAATTTCTCATTTTGTCATTACATAGTGTGTACTCTCAAAACACTGTAGAAGGTCGTGCTAGATTCTTGGTGAAGTAGTAACCACTTGTGCACCTAGTTGGTGTGCTACTGTGGCTGCCAGCCAACCAACCAGTAACATACCAGTGAGAAGCTAACATGCTCCCAAATGCTCCCAGTGGCAAGCTACAATAGCCTGCCAAACTAGCTGGTTTGCAAACTGTCAATTAGCATGATATATAGCTTGAGGCCTAGCAGGGCAATATGTTTCCACAGTTTATAAGGAAAGAAATATTTGCCAAAATATATTCCTGTCTCATGACTGACTGTGAATCATGTTTATACTCATAAGAAAGAATGCGTGGGATAAAAAAAAGACGATATCTTTGATTCTGCTGCATCAAGTTGTATTCTTTTCTTTAGTGTCCATTGTGAGCCCCCCAACAATGTTACAGTAGTGCAAAGCTTAATCAGGGGAGCACTCTCATGTGGTAATAGCCAACATGATTGTAGATTCAATTGTTACTGCAGCTCTATTTCACACTTTTCAAGACCTGTGATATGATGAACAGCTCCCTGTAAGGTTTGTATAACTCAAAGCCACTGGCGACTCAGAGTCACACTCATTGCTTATTGAAACCACTATCCTGGGGGTTTCCTGGGTCAGCTGGCTATTCCCAACTCCTTTATGGCTAGTGTCAAGAAAAGGCTAAGGACAGCTGATCCAAGGCCAGCACTCAAAGCCAATCCCCTCTATAACTGCTGTCTGCCTTTCTAAATCACTGACTATTGACTACTGAAGGTATTGTTCACATTGGAGCTAAGTGTCTAAATTAAATGTTTTCCTCTCATACCCTATCAGTCTAAACCACAGAAATAAGTCCCATTCTGATCTAGATCATTTGCACACGTCTTACAAAAGTGTGTCTTGAGGCAGCCAATGTGCAAATTGTGCACACGGAATTTATTAGTGTAGAAAGTAATCTAAAAAAATCTGATATTGACAGCACATGGGAACTGTGCTTTTTCAGACAGGGCCTAATGATTTAGTGAGCAACCAGTTATGGCACTAACTGTCTGTCTGTGTGTGTGTGTGTGTGTGTGTGTGTGCGTGTGTGCGTGCGTGCGTGCGTGTGTGTGTGCGTGCGTGCGTGCGTGCGTGCGTGTGCGTGTGTGTGTGTGTGCAGGCATTTGAAGTGTGTGTCCCAGGCAGTGGTGGGCGTGGCAGCTCCAGGAAAATCACCTACACCAACCCTTACAGCAGCAGCCGTACATTTCTGCTCCGCTCTGACCATCCAGACCTGCTCCAGTTCAAAGAGGATCAATTCCAGGTGAGATAGGACAGGAAGTCATGCAGTTCTCTTACTCTCATTAAGAGTAAAATCTATACGTTAATTACCTCCTCGACCTAAAGGCAACCTTCCTCCTTGGAAAAAGCTTGTCTTTGTTGTTGAGGGAAATCAAGGCCCGCATCAGTACAGGCAGATTCATGGTACCTTGTGTTGTTACTGCCCTGTAAATAATTAGCATTAGCTGTAATGGAGAGTGCTACTGACCAGTGATAGGAATCCTTTTTGATCAGCTTTTTTGAAAATCCTGTTTAGAAGAAAATAATGGAAATAATAAAGAAATAATTTTGCCAAACCTAAAAGTCAATTTAAAGACCTTTGAAATACTACAGAGAGATTAATATTGATGGTCACTATTAATGTCAGCAATTTCTTTTTCTTCTAAGAATAAAAACTCTATCCATTTTGATTTCAGTTGGAAATTGAGGCAAATTTTACCATTTTGTAGTCATCTTACATTACTTATCACTTAAGCTCAGGTGTAGAAGAAGTATCCTGGCACAGCGTCTTCCACTGACGTGTGATGGGTTTGTATAAATCTCCAAGGTGATGCTTTTAAAAATTTTAAAAAACAAAATATATATATATATATATATATATATATATATATATATATATATATATATATATAAAAGATATTAAATTACAATTCAAATCATGTTGTGATAATATGTTAGAATTTATTTTATGAGTATCTAATACTGTTAGGAATATTTTATAGGCTGGCTTTGCCAGACTAATTGAGCTGGACTACTGGTTTCCAGTATTTTCAGATATAAATTAACTATATTTGTTGTCAGTGGCTAGTCTTTTCACTGACGGAAAATCATTCCCAGGGCTTTCTGTGAGTATGATTAGGTTGCTTCTGTGAAAGATTTTCACATTCTCAACTGTGAAGAGAGTCCCAGTGACAGAGTTGGTTTGTAAGTTTATTGTCTGTTATACAGTAAAACCCTCCCAAATCAGGCTCCTGGCTACAGCTTTCACATTGACAATAACATTTATAATAAATGATGCACTTCTTTTTAACAAAACAGCAAGATACAAAATAAAGATAAGACAACCTGCTGTAGTACAGTTATTACAATTGAAAAAGTACAGCCACAAAGTATCTGTTATCAAATTGATCATAAATTAACCACCAGCGAGTTTAAGGGAGCTGCTGAAGAACACTCTTGTAGAATGTCTACACATCCCGTATAGCATGATCAACAGCAGAAGTTTGAGTCATCCGTCAATGACTACAGAGGATGCATTCACGCACAGTACTGAGTGTAGGTCACCTGTGTTTTGGCAGCGCTCGGAGCCATACACACAATCAGTTGTTTCACAAGTAAAATGAGAGAAAATAGACTTGAAAAATGCATCTGAAATGTCTTAGACACATAGACGTGCCTTTATTGTATGTCTTGGTTCCGGTGTACATTTAAACGATAGAGCTGTAGTGCAGCCACACTATACAGCCGCATCCAGTGGACATGAGGAGTTAGACCTTTTACTAATGGATTATTTCAACAATGTCATGCACTGACATTTCCTCCTGGTATAAGCCTCAAAATCAGTTGTGGTGCACTCTCAGCTAAATGATGAATCATGATTTGGTTATTCTGCAACATCACTACTGTGCAGACTGACACTGGGAAAAGTTTTGACCGATATGCTGATTGTAGTTTTAACTGTTAACGTATATTGAGGCATGTTTCTGGCTTACCTGTCATCTTGACACAGGTAAGTAAAAGACATCGATGATGATTTCTGGCCTCTCATGTTGACTGTTCATTCCTCAGCTGTTGAAGTGAATGATTGAGTAAGTGAATGATTTCCTTGTTTACCTCCAGACCCGAAACAGGAGGTACACAACAAAGTCATTACTGCTGTTGTTTTATTCTCATGTTGTCTACCTCAGTAGACCCCTTAGTGTCGCTAATAGCTGATTGACTCACACACAGAGACTTAATGCACCGGAGTCACTGCCATCATTGCCTTTCATTTGATGAAATGGCAAAACAAATGGAAAACCAGCATTTTAAATTAAAAAATGAATGAGACACAATGGGAGGCTGTTTCCACATAAACTATTTAAGAGTCTCGCTGCTGCTGTCCAGAAGACCCTGCGTCAATTAGACAGAAAAATGTGGGCAAAGTGGAAAAACAGCCCATTGTTTTTTTCCCATTTTGTCAGCGAGGCGCCAGATGTCTTATAAAGAATTTACTGTGCCTGCAGCATTAAGCAAATGTGGAGACACTTTTCTTCTTCTCTTTTTTTTGATACAACTACCTCACCATGATTAAAAAAAAAAAAAAAAAAACAGCTGTCAGGAGGGAAAGCAAAACAGAGATCAATTACTGCTTTGTTTTTGGGGAAGATTACAGCATAAATCCCCCAAATTGACACACACAATAACCATATATATATATATATATATATATATATATATATATTGCAGAAAACACTAGAAGACAGTTCTGGTCTGATTGAAATACTGGGAAAACAAAAGAATTACCAAATAAAGAACTTTTTCTACACTATTTCCACTGCATGGTTCGACTTCAGTATTTTAATATTGTTGCAAAGCCACACAGTGTTATTCCCAACAGCATGGGTAGCAGGCTGCCCAACTTAACGTTGATAAATTGTTCAAAAAGTTTTAAAATATCTTTGACTTTTGGAGTAATGGCATCAGTCTGTGGAACTGTTTCTTTAGAAAGTGAAAAAGGTGCTTTGAAACAAATGTTGAGAGGCAAACAACCATATACTGTATGAGTTTTGAGTGAAAAGAGGACGACTGACAGGACATTGAAATAGGACCACAAATAAATCAGGAAGGAACAACTCATAATCCTTAAATTAGATGTGTATTTTCCTGTGTCCTGTTTAAGAAAGCCCAAGCTATTTAACTCCGTTTTGAATTATTATTTTGAAGAGAAAGTAAAGTAAAAACATGTTTACAGTTTTAAAATCTGGCTTTCTCTTCAGCTCTAAAGGAGATTTAAAATACTTTCTTGTGTTTTAAATCTCAGACTACCTGGACACTGAATGAATGATTTTGTGTCTGTTAGATCTAGCCTGGAAACAAGACCTACAGTACATACTGTAAAGGTGTTAAGAGATCACACAGACATATAATGGTGACTGGTATTTAGTGTATGAATGACAATAAGCTCCTTCTTTTCCTTTTTATTTAGGTTTTTCATTTTTCTTCTTCTGTTATGCAAAAAAACAAAACAAGGAAGGAATCAGCTATTTGATCAAATTAAACTAAATACAAGGTTGAGAAAGATAACTGAAAACTTTAACTGATAGTGTTGGCTAGTAATTGCAACAACACAAAAGTGTGCTACTCTACACTGGTGACATCACATCACAGTTATCAATAACACATTCAGTACCATAGGAGAGGAGGTTAAAAAAATGTTATTCCAGGTTCCCGCCTGACCAATTAGTATTAGATTAATAGTGATCCCCCCAAACCAAATGAAATCATAAAATTGTCAAACAATCCCACTAGAAATAATAATGAATAATTGCTTTGTGTATGTGGAGATGGGTGCATCCATTCGGTGCTGCTAGCTGAAGAGAAACAAATGATCACTCACCCTCACAAAGCTTTCAGATGAATATGAGGCACGTCCGTTGTGTTGTGTTCATGGTGTTTAGATCGGCGGGGGAGAGAGTTACACCATCGGACTGCGATTCGCCCCCAGCCAGAGTCCCGGCTCAGTGGAGATTCTGGTCTATGTGAACAACCTGGAGGAGAAGACGGAGGAGACGTTCTGTGTGAAAGTCAACTACTCATGAACTGATGATGTTTGTTTCAAGCAGCGAGTACAAACCGTGTCTTGAAATGTTGACTGTTGAACAAATGTTGAATGTTTTGAATCTATTTTTCTGAGTGTGAAATGAATTCGAATGAGCTTTCATTTTTTCTACTTAGGGTGTGCAATTTTGTATCTGGTCAGATTTAGGACAGAAATAAACTTTTTTTTTTTTATCACATATGTTGTTTCAGTCTTTTGTACAGTACAGGTTGGCGTGTTGTGTGTGAATTATTGAGAATCTTTGTGTTAGCTCAATGAGCTTCACTGAAATAAGGTCACACGTCTCCAAAATCTAACTGAATGAGTTCCCTGGGGGTCAGATTTAAAAGAACATCCTATCTGAGCTGGGTACAGAGTGCTCCTAAAGTGTCATATATTTATGATAATTTAAATTCTCAGAAATATATGCCTACATCAGGCATGAAAGCTTAAGATAGGGAAATAGCTGAATTGGGACAAGAATTGGACTGGGATACAATTTGGAATAATGTAACGAGTGCTTCAAAAAACCTGAACCATCAGTTTATACATTTTAAACTTTGTCATAGAGCATACCTAACATCAAGAATTACTGTAGACATAAAATGGGATTAATACCTGACCCATTTGATTTTTGGGGAAAGGTTATTGGAACACTTACAGAGTTAACAGGGGTTAACCAAATACCAATGGACCTGCTGGGGGGGGGGGGGGGGGGGGGACATCAAAATGTTTCCGCAACCTGTATTGTATTCGGATTTGAGTTGTAAAATGGTGATGTTGCAATAAAAAATCAATGATAAAACAAGCAAACATTGAATGCAAAACAAGCAGGCCAAGCTACTTTCTCTAAAAAGCTTGGGACACACACCCAAACTCAAAATGTAGTTTACTAAACTATACACCAAAGCAAAGAAGGAACAAAGCTAGTACTAGTAAAAGTACTTTTATGTATAAAAGCGAACAATTAGGGTGGGTGAAAGAAAGAAAGCAACATCTGCAAAAGTCACTGAAAAAATACAGATTGTTTTGTTTTGTAATCAGCACAAAAGCAGCAAAGCAGTCAAGGCTGAATCCCAAATGTGATCTGTCCTCTTTTGAAATGTCCGGTAAATGACTGACAGTTCATCCCCGAACATCTAGGTGGGCCGAGGGTGAAAGCAATAACATTTTATCGACTTTAATTACCCAGCAAACCCACTTGAATGCCACTTAATGGTCGTGTTTTAATCTAAGACAAGCCAGTGGTCCGCTCTCTGTGTCCCCTTGCCTCCCAAACAACTTATCCTCATCACCAGCATTATTAGAAACGGTGCTATAATGAGGTATGACTTTCCAGCGAGGCACACATCTCTTCAGATCGCCCTCATTAACACCAGCACCCTTTAAAACCCTCCATGTTCTCCTTGCTGCTCGCTCGTGCATCTCTCTGTCTGAGGTACAGAGAGAGAGAGAGAGAGAAGGCCATGCACGAGTTATATAACACAGTTACACAATCCCCCATCCACCCCCTCCCTCCTTTCCCTCTCTCTCTCTCTCTCGTCTCTCTCTCTCTCTCTCTCTCTCTCTCTCTCTCTCTCTCTCTCATTAGAACGAAGGCTGCAAAACAAGCAGCAAAGGGTCATTAAAAGACCATAGCAACCGAGCCAGGTGCACTTTATCTACCTTCTCGAATTTGACACAAAAGATGTGTTCACTTAATAATTAAGTTTCCTGTAGCCTTCTGGTTCTTATGCTCAAAGATGCTGTGTGCAACTTTGAACATTTGGCATTTGGTGCAATAAGCGATGCTGCGCAAAGATTTTTTTGAACTCAACAGCCAAGCAAATACAACCCCCCCCCCCCCTTCAGAAGCTCCGCCCCCCCCCCCCCTAGATTCACAGACAGATAACTACTTGCCAGCCGGCACGTTCACATGCTGCCTCCCCCCTACCATCAACTGTTGCCGGTTGGCTGGAATAGTGTTTTGTGGCTCGTGCACTCCTTTCTGTTCGCTTTCCATTTACACAGCCAGGGCTGTGTATTAACACCTGATTTTTTTTTCAGCGCGCACAGAAAATATAGAGCTAGGTGAACTTAAGGAGATATTCGCTGAATTTGACAAAAAGTGCTTTGGATTACCATCACTTACTATACCTTTAAAGGGTGGGTTATGGTCTTTATACGTTTATCTTTCTACATTACTTATATGCCATATGTACGTCGAAAGAGTTACTGGTTGCTGTAATAATTCCTCCTATTCATACTGGTCCTGAATTGATCTCTTTCTAGCGTGTATACTGTGTAAGAAATAGGGACAAAATCCACAATACTTATTCTGTGGAGCCATTAATCTGCCGCTGTTTTACATGGATGTAGCTAGGTAGCTACCTGGCTATGTAGGGTGACATCTCCATTCTTAATTCTGCCTCCTCCCAAGCTCAGATTGTTTCTCCAACTGTATAGTTGACTCACTGAACAAATCTGAGATCTGGGCAGTGGTGCTAAATCCTCATATTAGCTTCAGCTGAACTTTAGTAGGACTTATTTCTTACATTTTTGTCGTTCTGTGAAAGTATCACTTCACAGCCAGT
Organism: Gymnocephalus cernua; assembly: GCA_023631565.1. Taxonomy (NCBI): domain Eukaryota; kingdom Metazoa; phylum Chordata; class Actinopteri; order Perciformes; family Percidae; genus Gymnocephalus; species Gymnocephalus cernua. The sequence continues at coordinate 19,478,074 of CM042433.1, forward strand.
AGGGTAAGGAGAAAAGATTACAGTGACAGATAACTTTTTCAATCAATGCAAATGTTATATTAAGATGGACTTGAAATATCCAAACATATCCTTTAAATGGCTCTCACAGTCCTCTCAGCTTGTTTCCTGTGTCCATTGGGGTGGAGATGGTGAACAGCCATCATGTTTCCATGCTATGCTACCTGTGCGTGAAGAATATTTCGTGCTGCCATCCATCCCCGATTTGAGCGGAATATTCCACAGCATCTCTGGTAGGGATGGGATGTTTTCAGTTACAGCTCTACTTTGTGATTCACTGTAGGCTGATGAGGCATGTGTGTTTTGTGTGCACTTGTAATACCCACATGCTGGTACTGAGCAGCAGCCTTCAGTGGGAGCTGCATGGTTGTTCTCTCAGCGAGGGGCAGAGCAGCACTGACACCTTATTAGCGCTGTCAGTCCAGTTGTCGGTTCCTCCTGAAAGAGCACAGACACCCGCCACAACAGCTCACACTGTCTGCTCACCTTGTTAGTGTGGTTAGATGGCTTCTGTCTAGCTGCCCAGCTGAGAGCCTGCCTTGATATAACGCTGGGTGGGAGGGTACCTGTTATTGCCCTGATCTGGAGATAACCAGTCGTACCAACTGGTGCGTGTCTGTGTGTTTGTATCGTCTTTTGTGTGTGAAGGTGCCTGGCCTGAGTCATGTGAGTGGGTGCATGTCTATGAGAGAATAGAGCGACGCAGGTACCAAAGAGCTTTGGAACTGGAAGGATATGCAACCTAGCAACCAGCCCTCCTCCTCATGTACACCGCTGGCCTGGATCGACACACATACAGTGGAGAAAAGAGAGATTGGGTGTATCATTGCAATTTACTTCAAGCTGTAGGCCATCAAACAGAATTACGGCAGAGGTTGTTTTTTTAAAGACGTTCTTTACAGAAAAATGAAGAAATTAAAAGGTCACTTGTTTACATTCTTGCCACGCCCTAATGAGTGATGTCACAACAGCTGTCAAAGGCAAAACACCTGCTTTGGCATTACTAATTGGGGTTGGGCTAAACACGCAACATTTTCAGGTTTGAAAACTGATCTTTAAAATTGATACAGGAAGGAATGTCTCATGTTCATTTTTAACAATTAAACAGGAGGAAGAAAGCAAGAGAAATGAAAGGAGAGGTACAGGTAAAGCAGCTGTCTCGTTTTAACTCGGGGAGGGGGGCCTGGGTTAGAAGTGCGAGTAGGAGTGCGAGTAGGAGCTCTTAAATTGAAATTCAATTACCTGGGTATTAGTTACCCATCTCAGCAGGACCTTCCCTCAGCCATGACTGTCGAGCACAAAGGAAATGTCTTTTGGCTGACGGAGCGTCACTGTTCCTCTTTGCTAACACACATCCAGATTGAAGACAGTTCTCAGTAGATGGCAGCCTTACACATACAGTGAATTCCCACTGTTGCTCTCACCAATCTGCCTTTCCTGTAAAACAGCAGTAAATACATTAGGTAGTAAACTATGTCCTCTAATCTAAAAAAAAAATGACCATAAGACACAAATAACCCAGTCTGTATAACCAATACTAATGCTAAGAAAAGCATTCTGTCAAGCTTTCAGTTTTATTTCATGCTTTTTCCTAGCCTGACAAGCCAGACCAACATCAAGATGTTGGGTCTGGGAACTCACCATTGGCAGGGCTCAATCCGAGGGGCGGGATAAACAGTTGTCTTTCAAATTCCCTCTGCACGCAATAGGATAGCGCTACAACCAACCAGAGCAATGCTAGTTGATAGATTAAACTTTTGCTGTATCCGGTCAGAAAAACTCCGAACATCTTCCTTTTTTAAGAATGATTTCAGTGCCGTTCTTTGTTCTTTTCTCAAAGAAAAGCTTAACTCCAAGTCTTCCAGAGTCGCTGATTCGAAAGAACGCTGTTCGCCAAGGGAGTAAGCCTTTCTCCACAACGCTTACCTCCTATGGTGCCATTTTGATGCTACCTAGCTCTCACCCGCTGTTAGCATTCCATTCACTGCCATTCAATTTGATGTCACTTTGACAGTGAATAACTTTACATCTGAAGCGTTTAAAGACTTTATTTGTCCATTGTTTATTTCTAAAGAAACACAACAATGTATAAAAGGCTCCATTACCTTGTATCTCATGTTATGGCTCCGTAGCAGACGTTTTTGTAAAAATAACTAACGATTGTGTCATAACCACTTATGGTGCGTTCTTTTTGCCTCGCAACTCGTATTTTACAAGGTCAAAGTCGTAAACACGCCCCCTGACCTCGTATTTACGAGTTCGGAACTCGTACATCCACCGAGGTACCCGAGCTGAAAATCCAACATGGCTGCCCCCTGTATCGACAGTTGTAAAAGCTGTAGTAACATAGTTATAAGCACTTCTGTGTTATTTGTGTCACACTAAATCAGTCGTACACGCAGCGCTGTCTTCTATCTGTGTTGTCACGCGGTTTGTATGCACACAAAAAACAGCATATACGTTGTTTAAACTGGCGCTGCTAACAATGGCTAACCTGGCTAGAGCTAATGAAAACAATGGAAATCCCACTTGCAAAAAGAACGCATTCAACTCGTGTGTGACGTCATTCCCAGTTGCGACCTCCGACTTCCGAGGCAAAAAGAACGCACCATTACTGTCGCATAGTAGAGGAATTACCGTGTTGTGTCCTGTTAATGCTGTTAATGCTGTTGGTGAACACTAGGGGCGCTAGAGTGCGCAGGAGGTGATACAAGTGAATGTTATGTACGTGGATGAAGAAGATAAAGTTGAGAATAGCAGGGTACATGTCTCTCGGCTGGTACTTAAAATACCTTTACAAAACACCACATACAGGAGTTTCGACTAACATTAGCTGTTTAAGTTTAATTACTAATCTTAACTAGCATTTTAGTTAGCAATAATTAGCCTGTGCCTATGTTATCTCCTTACATATACCTACGCTCTCCGTCTCTGCAAGATTCTGAATGATTGAGATTCTTTTGGCACAGCTACCAGGACCAAGACTTACAACTTTCAGACAGTTTACTCACGTCACATCTACGTCGGCAAGCTCAGTTTGCAGCTGCGCAGTAACGCTCAGCCCTCACCGGAAAAGTGCCTCTAATAGACTTCACTGGTCTCCGTCCAGAGCAACGGGATCTGTTGGTCCATTTCTTTAACTGTCTATGCTGTTCGCCAGCATCAGCAGCCATCTTCTTTGTTTTCAAGTAGCAGGGAATTCACACAGAACCGTAACTCTGCCGTAATTATGTTAAGCCCGTCCACCGACTCTATACACGATGTGATTAGCCTGGCTAAAGCGACTTTGAGTCTATGAAAAGCGCTATATAAATTCAATTTATTATTATTATTAAAGTTTGTTTTTTCCAGCTCGCAAGCCAACGGAGAGTTGCTAGACGACCCTAAGAGTGCGTCTAGATTTCTAGGCCAGCTTTCTCCTTAAATAGATCAATCAACGTATACAGTGATGATATAGTGAATTTCACTTAGAAATAGGCCAGCCTAAAAACTCTTCTCTCCTTCTCCCTCTCCTCCTGTCAATGTTGTTGCTCTAACCTTCAAGTGGTTTGAGGATCAGGAAATCTTATGTTTGTTATTAGTCTGGTTCCACATTCAAATTTGATGAGCAGCTCAAATAGATCTGGTATTGTTTCTGCAAATGGCTGTTGTGGATAGAAGCAAGACAGTCGGACAGATCAGGACAGCTTAAAGTTATTTGCTGAGTTCTGGGAACATGGCAACATTGTTTAAAGCAAGACAAAGGCAAACTATAACATGACTATACAAACTGTCCATTGTAAATTGTTCATCACAGTTTACAGACGGTCTTCATGCTTCAATTTCGACCTAGCTTTGTTGTGTGGGCACTGGCACACACATTTCTTGTACCATGTGGGATGGTATAGTGGTTGAGTTTTGGCTAAAATGCTGGCTTTTGTTGCCTGGTTGGACTTTTAGCGATGTCGACACATTCTGATTCTGAGGTTCTCAGCATTACTTTTGTTTCATCAAGCACTTAAATATAAAAAGGTGTGATTTGATTGCTCTGATAGCAAGTTATTTCACTTTGGGTAATTATGTCTGATGATTTGAAAGGACTGACATTTTCTTTTCCACAGTTGATGTGTTAATGTTTCAACTGAAGCCGACTGCTCACTGAAAAGATTGAAGGTCATGGTACCGTTGAAATGCGAGGGGCTGTGTTGGTTTGGTTTCAACTTGCTTTGCCCCGGGGGCTACATTTGCAAAATGACAGGAGACCAGGGGCTAGTTAATAAACGAACATTAATAATATTTCTCAAATAAAAGTAATACACATTAAAAGGCTCATAAGTCATCTTTTTTGAAATTCTTTATTTTCATTCTTTATTATTTAGCAGCCTTGCATATACAGCAATTAAACAGTGGCTTAGAATTAGTATGAGGTGGCAAAATAAAGCCATTTTTACGTTTGCTGTCCTTACTCATCTTTGCCAAGAGGCAATTAAGCTATTTTCATTGTGAATTGGATAGACCAATAGAAAATGGTTGGCAGGCCACCTAGCACCCTTGTATGCACACTTGCATGCATTTGATTAGCCAGAATAGTGCCAGGTGGTGTAGCATTTTGCAACTGTCCAACTTTTTTGGCCGTGCTACCATGCTTTCTTTTTTCTTAGCAGCCCTCTGCTGCAGCACTGCCTTGCCCACTGCAGCGGTGTCATGGAAAGGAACGAGGAGCTTGTTACGCCATCACATCAGAGGTTTACACCAGAAGAACAAAACACTGCAGAGAGGCTGCAGCTAGAATAAAAAATCATACAAACCATGTGCTACACACGCGCACACACACACACACACACACACACACACACACACACACACACACACAGACACACATTTATGTATTTGTTTTGTCTTAAACGTACAATAACACCGAGCTCTGGGGAGTCTATTCCCTGGAGTCCTTATGTTTTTTCTCGCCCAGCATGTTTCCTTGGATTAGAGTGGCACCAAGATCATGGATGCAGCTGTCGCCGTGGTCCTGCTCCAAGTCCACGCCTTGCTACACCCTGCTACACCCTGCTACTCTTTACAGTGTCCTGCTGCGTCCTGCTGCACCCTGCTACGTCCAGCTATGCTCTGCTGTGCCATGCTACATCCTGTAACGCCCTGCAGTGCCCTGATATGACATGAACTACTACGACTACTTTTTCTAGTCACTGATCCATTATCTTTAGTGTGACTGTTATTGCCACTGTTCATCACACCCCCAACCGGCTCCGTCAGACACCGCCTACCAAGAGCCTAGGTCTGACGAGGTTTCTGCCTAAAAGGGAGTTTTTCTTCAACACTGTCGCACTAAATGCTTGCTCTTGAGGGAATTACTAGAATTGTTGGGTATTTGTAAATTATAGATTGTGGTCTAGACCTACTCTATTTGTAAAGTGTCTTGAGATAACTCGTTATGATTTGATACTATAAATAAAATTGAATTGAAAATTGAATAAGTGTCCTTATGTAAGCCACTAAAACCATCAGTGCTCAATGCTGTTAATTTATTGTATAGCTAAAGATAAATGACTAAGATAATGCTATGCTGGTCTTCAGGATAGAGATCATCCAAGAACTGGGTCAGTGGTTCATCAGCAGTAACAGCTACAAATTATGTCTTTTGCAAGTGACGTGTTCTAAATGTCCTTGAACAATTTGTGAACTCTACTTGTTTCCCCACTGTTAATTACTTCAAATAGGAGTGTCAGCTAAATGCCTAAATTGAAACTGTAAATTAACTCAAGTCAAGAAATAAAAAAAGGGGGAGCAACTGCTGGTACAGTGGGAGGTAAGGTAGATTGGAAGCTGTGCCAAATAAATAGATTTCCCACCCCTCCTGTTGTCATTAGGCTACATCAGAGATCTTCAACAGGGGGTCCGGGAGTCACTGCAGGGGGGCCTCCAAATTATTGTCAATTTTTGAAAGGTTTTTCAAAATTGAAAATGTCATAACATATATAATATAGGTATATATAGATTCTATAACATATTCCTTTTTGATAACTGTACAGCCACCAATATTAAGTGAGAGGTCTGATCCAGATGAGTGGATTTCCTCACAGCTTGACACAAAACATTTGCTGCATTAAGGAATTTTTTGAGAGTGAAAGCTTCTTTCTTTTTTTCTTTTTCTTATATATTACTAAATATATGATTTGTGCATGACACATGTTGCTTTGACAAATTCCAGGCCTGAATCAGTAAACGTAAAAGACTCATGTTACATTACTGATACTCTTTAAAAGTAAGGAAGGAATGAGTTGTGTCTTTGATGTTGTCAAGATTATTCTTAATGAAAAGGCTGGAGAGGTCAAATAAATAATGACTACTACAAATTTACAGTAGCATGGATTTGTGGCTTAAATAACTTTGCCGTAGGAGGGGTTTCACAAACTATTTGACTAGTCAAGTCTTTGACTGAAACCACTAGTCAGTGGTATGGGCAGAAGTTGGTGCTTATTTTTAGTTTCTGCATCTTAACAACAATCAATCAAAGAAATCAATAATCTCCTGTGCATATATCACCTTGTTCATGGCTATTTGGCAGCACAATGTCACAGCAGGAACCCAACTGTGTTCTGTTCCACTCTGTTCATTTGCTACAATAGGCTAATATATTAGACACAACATCCCTTGCCTTTGTTTTACACTACATGCATTTATATGTTATTACAGGAAGTGTTGATAATGCTAAAGTAGCAATTTAGCTAACAAATGCTCGACTCATGAATCATTTTTATTTACAAGCAACAGTACATTCTGTATTTTGATTGGCAAACCTTTAGGAGTAAACACACTCACAAGGGTACTACCACTAAATTTGCTTGCTATCAACCTGAAATAAAATGATTGATGCTGTTAAGGTGAAATTATTCATTCTGATGCAGATAGAAACCGCACTAACGGCAGAGGGGATTCAAATTACTTAAGTGTTAGCCTGTTTGGAATTTTAAATGGGAAATCATGTCCCATTTCCTGGGTTTAATCAAGTCTCTTTGAAAAATCAGCCACCGGATTTCTGGTTAATATACTAACGGTTAGAAAGGAAAGAGGGAAGGAAATATTGAGTCCTGATTGGGCATCACAGTGCACTTTCCGTCTGTCAGCAGAAAGGCCTGGCATAATTAGGTAAAGCAGTACAATGGAAACAATGTGTTCAAAGAACTCTACTCTTTTTTTTCCATTGATTTCACACATTCAGACCTACTGGAGACCTATCTGCCTCGCTTTTTAACCACGGCACATCAGAGTGAGCAGCCACTTAGAGAAGCTGGGATGTACAGAGACATTGTCAGTCACATCAGAGACACTACAAAGCTGCCTCCCGCCTCTGCCTCGTCCTTTAACATTTACACATTGCATTTAAAAGCAGCATGTGTCAGAGACACTATCTGTTAGAAAACTTCGATTCAGATTCCCTGTGATCGACTACAACTGGAAATTTCATCTTAACCTAATCAGATTAGGCCTGGGGAATTGCAGTTATTAACCTATAGCTTCAATGTTGATTGCTAAGTGCAGTCCTATTGACCTCAGTGCACCGCATTAGGAATATTGTAAATATTCATGAGTGAGCGGCAGATCCCTGGAAGATAAATTGGGCCCTCGCCAGTGTGTCCACCTTATCAAGTGAGGGGTCAAAGCTCAGGTAATTTCTTAAAGCAGAGTGGAGGCAGTTCAGAACCTTTCCATAAAATCCAACCCAGAATGGAAAGCTCTCACTTAACATCATTCCCCATTTCCTGCTGTCAGCAAGGAACTCATTATAGCAAGAAATTAGGCCCCTGGTGATTTTTCAGCTTTGTTGCTGACCCAGTCCTGAGGGAGGTTCACCTATCAGTAACAGTCAGCTGCCAATATGCCTGTTTGCTGACCTGGATTGCTATTTCTGCTTTCGTCAGACGTGTTTTGACACCGGAAGATGAATCTACACCTTGTGTTGTGCTACAACTTTAAATTTAACAAATAATTCAAAGCTGCACTACTCAATATATTTACAGTACATAAACAATGGCTCAAATGATTATGTGTGATGTGAAAAGTGTCACAGATAATTATCATCCAGTTCTCCTCAGTTTAACGGAGCATTTTAGCGCCTTTCAGCTCATTGTTTTGCTTTTACGGCTCACAACTTAAATTTTTTGGTTCAGTCTCAATGCTTTCATCAACTTATTTTTCCAGCATCAGCACGCAGCTGTTTTCAGTGAATACGCTCTCATTAATGGACTGTATGCTTCCTGCCTAGTACCAAACATCAGACAAAGTAAGCATTTAGCTGGTGAACATTGTGGAGCATTGTTAAGAAGCTAATTTCAGGAGCTAAAGACCCAATCATACTTCTCAGGAGTTAGTGGAGACCAAAACTGAGCTAAAAGGGGAATGAATATTGGACAGGTCCATTCATCAGGTGGACAAAGCTCCATATAAATGCTAATGTTTTTCTGTGTCTGCTGAATGTGTAAATAAATGATAGGTCGCCATAGTGACAATTTAAAGCCGTCAAATGTGTGTGGGATGTTCTGCCCCCAAGTTTCCACAAAAAAGAAAAAAAAAGATTACTGCTTTAATGTAGAACTCTGAATATTATTCTTGTTCAACATGGGAAAATCTGTAAATGAGGTGTGGAAATTTCACCCTTAAGAATTAATGGCTTGCTTAATAGCATTTCTGTGCAGTGAAGAACAGGGAGTGAGGTACTTAACATCTAGCAGGAACATAACATCATAACCTGAACTTCTAAGAGACTAGTTTAGGCTCTCCTGTCCAATGTGTTTGTTTACAAAATGGGTTATTGTGGATTTATGCCATTAAAAAGGACAAAAAAAGGACAAAAGCAGGACCTACTACATCATTTGTATCCACTGTTAAGTGGAGAAATGAAGTAAGCCGTTGTGGGATAGACAACAATAGAAGAAGTGGCTTTTTAAAAGTACTGGCTAGTTGATACTGATGCAGTAGTAAACAGATTGTTACTGTTTGTTGTAGTTGATCTTGATGTGACCAATCACAATCAACAGCACTGCAGGCGACCCCTGAAACACTACATGTTATGTACATTTAGTAGCACCTGCTAACCAGTCCCTTAATTCATTTCCATGAAACTTTTTCCCAAAACAGATGGAGAACTGTGGAAACAAAAGTTGTAATAATGACTACACAATAGTTTGCGTTAAGTTCCTGCATTCAAAAATCATAATTATGTCTGTAATTTCAAGGAAGAAAAGAATCTCACACAAGAAAATAAAAGCATCACAATTAGGTGTTTCTAGGGACATGCTGAAAGTGCCGTTGACTAGTTTACAGGTTTTAAGGTCTGTTTTTATTTTATTTCTGAGCATTGCGTGACAGTTTTCAGGACTGGTCAGAACTGTGGAAGTTCATTTCATTGGACTAGTAATGAAATCTGCACGCTACACGACAAAGTAAAGCATGCCTTGTGGATTTTACAGTCTATAGTCTAATGTGAATTATTTTAGCATTGCTGACTGTGTTGTCATCAGCTGTCCTTTACCATTTGTGTTAAACTTTTCCTCCCGCCTGTGGACAAGCTGCCATTTCCTTCAAGCTCTGGACCCCTCTGTGACCTCACAGTCTTAACGTCCACATTTCTCGCTGTCCAGCATCTCTGCCTGTCTAGCACCTCTTACACTTACAGCACATTGATCTTGCACTTTGCTATTCTAAATTAAGATTAAAGTCAGTATTTGATCCTTTGGCACTGTAGGCTGTGATAGTACTCTGTGTTCCTTGTGGTCATCCCAGTCTCTGTGCCCTGAGCCCACAGAGACTCCACGTCCTGGCTCTGGGCAGAAAGCCAAGCATCACGCCCACAGCCCCCCACCCTCCAGAGCTCGGGGTCAGCTGAGGTTCATCTACCCTTCAGACAGAAAATGATCCAATGTGTGTGGACAAGCTCACAGTTCATAAAACAGCAGGCATCCCCAAATTAAATTAAAAGACTCACTGACTATTAGAATGGACTCATGTAGTTTTATGGGCTATCACGTTGCTGCGCAGTGGCTACATAAAATAAGACACCCTCACATATATTCACACCCTAGTGACATATGTTGCAGTTTGATCACATAGCAACGTTATTGTAGTTGGTCTGTGATGTTTTGATCAAATTTCACAAGAATACATAAACATGTTAATTACTGGGTTACTGGGACATAATGGAGACTTTTAAAGTTACATGATCTAAATGCTAATTCAGGGGCTTTTTCAAATGAATGGAAACTTTCAATTAAACATATACAAGCCCAGTTTTAAAATAGATACTCCAGTGATTGAGTGGGGGGACTAACAAGAGACTGATTAAAAAACAGAATGGCCAAACTCAAAGTAGCAGAAGTTGAGATATCCTGACTTTCAGTCCTTAGTATGGGTCAATGGATCTTACATTTCTTATAATGCAATCGATAGCATATTTTCGTTAGATCCTCCCTGCCTGGTAAATGCCCACAAATTTGAAACTCCAAACCCTAGACTGAACTTTCTTAAAAAAATCAATATCAATTGTATTGAAAATTGTGTTTGGTGTCAATCTAGCATAGTCACATTGTGTTTGAGTTGTGACTTCTTCTTCTTGGGTTCTCAGTCAACACCTGGCACACCTTATACATTAAATAGTCTGAGGGAAAATTCTACGATAATAACACTTTAATACATAAACTATAGTAACTTATATGTGCACTGCAGTATACGTACATATGTATTGAAGGGATCCTTAGTTGTGTTTTTTATGATCAATTTTATAAAATAATTTTTGTATTTTTGAACATACAACATACAGAACAAACAAATACAGTTGAACAAGAACCAAAACCCTCACCCACCCCCCACCCTCTGGGGTCTCGAGGAAAACAAAACAAACTAATATACAAGAAAACAAAAATCACACCTTGACTAGTCGCCCTCCTCTAATTCTTGTGGTGTTGAGGTCACCAGGGCCGATACCTGTGCTGCTGCGTTTCTCCATAGGTCTAAAGTCGATGACTTGGCTTTGATAATCCTTGCTGTAGAGAGCTCAAACATAACTATGTCTAGGAAGTACGCCAACCACTGTTTTATACAAAGCGAGTAGGGGGGGGAGCCAGCGTTGAGCTATCATTTTTTTGGTTGCGGTTGAGCCGGCTAGCCAAATTTTCTTCTGACTCCCAAGTGTGTAATTTGGAGTCGTCATTAAGTTACAAAACAATCGGGTCAATAGGAATTCGACATCCTATCACATCAGATATTATTGTTGTTGTTTTATTCCAAAACTCATGCACCTATTCACACTCCCAGACCATGTGCAGGAAAGTTCCAGTTTGTTCAGGTTGACAGAACGTGCAATAGGGAGTAGGAATGACTTTAGAGACGTATTTCTTCTGAGGAGTCCAATATGTCCAATGGCATATGTTGAAGTGGATCTGCTGGTGATTTGGGTTCTTGGAACAGTGGGAAAAGTTATCCCAAACTGTCTCCCAATTAATTATGTTCCCCTCAGGGCTTAGCTCCGAATCCCATTTTTTTTTTTTTTTTTGCTATTGGGAGTTATCTTACGGATACTTGCATCAGTTTAGCATAAATCTTGGACACTAATCCTCTCACAGGAGAATCAACAAACCATTTAATGATTGGGTGCGCCTCAAGACTGTTCCCCCAATAACATTTTAGGACTGATCTTAAGCGAAGATAAAGGACGCAGGATGTCCTAAGGATTCAAAGCTAGCTCTCAGGACTTCAAAACTCAACATACCTTCCTCATTGAATAGCTGGTCTAAAGTATAAATACCTCTGTCACTCCACTGTTTACAAGTTAAGGGTTTGTTACCAGACAGGCGTGCATTGTGCCATATTGGGGTATTCAAATGCCACTTATTGGTGTATCGTGAGTGCTCCTCCACCTGTTTAAATTTGGTCAGTGTGTTGGTGATAATAGGGCCATAGGCTAGAATACACTTTTTTTGGCACACACCTGCAACAGCAAGGTCTTGCAGTCTTAGACTTCCAGTGAGGTTTTCCTCTATTTCTCTCCATGGGACTGTAGATGAGGGGTCCATCCACACTCTGAGGGCCCGTAGTTGGAAGGCTCTGTGGTACATTTTAAGGTTTAAGGTGTTTGTGGTACGTTGCAGGGTAGAGTATTTTAACCTAGGTTGTTTATTATTCCAAATATACTGCCGAATTACAGTATCAAGTTTCTTCCAGAAATGTATTGGTGGGATTAAGGGGATCATTGTACTTGAGAAATTCATACAAGGAACTATGTTCATTTTAACAACAGCAATCCTGGACCGTAGCGATGCCGGCAGTGCAGACCAATTGGCCAGATCCCTTCAAACACTACTTAGTATAGTTTCATAGTTGTCCTGGACAACTCGCTGTATCGATGCATGAATGGTGATGCCCAAATATGTAATTTTGCTTTGGGTTCGTATTGTATCACTAATCACTATAACTCAGTAGAAGGAGATTAGATTTATTCCAATTGATTTTATAGCCGGATATTAAGCCAAATTCGTTAAAGAATTTTTGGAACAGAGTCTTCAAGGTCAGAGATGTACAGCAAAATATCATCTGCAAATAACAATATTGAGTTGTTATTGGATTTAATTTGGACATTACATATTTTATTTTGCCTTATGGCTTGGGCTAACAGTTCAAGAGAGATTGCAAATAGCATTGGAGAGAGTGGGCATCCCTGTCGCAAGCCCTGTGCAATGGAGTGCAGGCCATTGGTTGAGACTGTGGCCGTGGGCTTCGCATATAAAGTATGTACTAGATCAATGAATTTGGCTCCCAAACCAAGCCTCTCCATTACTTGCCACAAGTAATTCCATTCTAGGCGGTCAAAAGCCTTTTCCGCAGTCCAGTGATAAAACTACTGCCGTTGTTGGAAAGGCTTCTTCTATTACATGAAATAATCTGTGTATATTGTCTGCAGCGTGACACTTTGGTATAAACCCTGACGGGCTGGACTAGCTTCTCAATAAAGCGTTCTAGGCATAGTGCCAAGACTTTGGAATAGAGCTTAATATCAGTCCCAATGAGGCTGATGGGCCTATAGTTTGAGCACTCCGTAGGATCTTTGCCCTTTCTGTGTATGACCGAAATTAGTGCCGTGTTGGTTTGTTGATGAAAGGTGTCCCTCTCTATGGCCGAGGTTAACGTTTGTAAAATGATAGGTCCTAGTATGTCAAAGTACTGTAGTAAAAGTTCTGATGGAATTCCACTTAATTGTGGTTTTTAATATCCGATTAAATAGAAGTTTACATGAATGTATTTATTTAGGATGTAATGTAATATAATATGTTGGAAGGAGGTAGATTAGGTTAGGTTAGGTTTGTTTCGTTTGTTTTCTTATAATGTTTACAGTTGAGAAGTTTTATTCAATTGTTACATTAGAATAAGTTACAAATTGTTCAATTTTTTTGTAGTTTTACACAAAAAAGTAGCCACAAAAGGCATTTTATGTAGCCTAGCAATGCCTTGATTTTTGTTAGTGTGTCATTCAACCACAGGGAAGACAGGAATTCACCAACAACAGAGGTGACTTGCTTGTGGTATTAACTTAGTGGACACTTCAGCACATTTCTTGCCCACCATCCTGCTGTCCTGAAGTAAAAGTGACCGTCCAGGCTTTTAGAATAAGTAAGACATGATTGCTAGTTGGGAGCCAGTGTGTGGCGTTCAGGACATGCTCATGTTTCCTCTCTGGTTCAGCTGCCCCCTGCAGCGGTGCTGTCCGTGGTGCTGAAAGTCCTCCTCACAGAGAACAGCAGGACCTCTTTACGTATACAGCATGTACCCGCTCTTACATACACTCTGACTGCCTACAGAGTGAACAGACTACATGTTTGCTCTCTAAGCAAGTTTGACAGTAATTGCATGGTCAGTAATCAGGCCTCAGGCCTATTCTCCAGCCCTTGAATTGAGGTAATGTTAATGTCCTGGCTGCTGTGGTATTGCATTGGAGAAAATAATCCCATCTGACTATATTTTCTTGGCCTGCCTCTGATTCTGTTCTACATGGGAATAATTTGAAAACAATTGGATTTTCTCTATCTCACATCATCCCTGGGCCTCCCAGATCATGAAATTTCACTTCTCAGGCACTCATGTAAATAAATTAAATTGGAATGTCTCTTCTCGGGTATTTAGGTTGTAATGTGTGCTATAAATAACACCAGTGCCAGAGAAAAGGGATAGAGGGCATATTGCCATACAGCTCAGTAACGAGCTGTGTTTTAAGTCATTAAATGTGTGTAATTAATGCAACATATGGTAGGACACCTGCTTCAGAGACTTGATGGTGTCACAGACCTCCTATAAGGTTTTATTAACTCTTTAATTAAGACTTAGGAGGAATCAGTATCAACTAGTTTTGTGAAGTTCAACTAAATGTTTATTGTATCTTAGCTATAGCACCTGCCACTTAATTAGCTAATTTGTTTACACTGGTCCTCACAGTTCTCAAAGCAACAAAGCCAAATTACATTTATTTTGCACTAATATGCTTGATAAAATTGGCATTGATGATCAGTGTGAAATGGATGCTTTGTCATTAATGAGTGTAACTTTGTGTCATTGTGTGCTTAATTACACAAAGGTTAATGTTAGCAATACAGAAGCCAAACTCATATATTGGTAGATGCCAGCTGCTTTTCTGAGTTTGAAAAAAAGAAAGATGTACTTTAATAAAGTGTAAAGCATGTTTAAATATACTGAATATTCAAACTAATTTAGTCTCATAGGTCTTTATTGATTAGAAATGTAAAGCAGGTTTACTGGAGTTCATGATAAAAACAAAGTACTGAATGGGTGCAATGCCAATTTTGATCCTTCCAGTCAGGGCACTCTCATTATGATAAAGTATATGGCTCTGATCCCAGAATTCCAAAAGAAGCAATTATAAAGACAAGTTGCACTACATACCCCCCACTTATCCTACACAGAATTATATAGCACTAATGTATACTGTAAGTGCTGATAAAAGATGAGTCTGGGGTGGAGGGTAACAGCACAGCAGGAGTGGCTTACGGTCATGGCTGTATCTCACTGATGTAGCATTAATGGATGACATCTGTGTCCTGCAGCTACAGAGCTCTCTGTCTCAAAAACAGCAAGTAAGCCAAGGCCCCAAATAACTTATTCACATTTATGTTGTAAGATAATCAATATATTGGTTTATTTTTCGGTATTTTTTTGTGTATTTCTTTTTGTTTGTTTTCTCACTGGTTCAAAGTGAGACAAAGGAAGTGTTTCAGCCGTGTTTTTAACCGTCTCACCGAGTGGTAGAATGTAATTACTGTAACTGTTTCACTTGCGACGTTTAGTTTTTTCAAATGTAACGTTTCAATGCTTTGACACAACCCTTTATTGTGTTGGGATGGATGCAGGATTTCAGAGGAAGAAAAAAATGTTTTTGGGTGATTCGAGTGAAAAAAATGTTTTTGGGTGATTTGAGTGAACTGACTTTGAACGGCAATTGTGACATTAGTACTTCTGCTTTGCACTTAAATCTCACTGGTGAGATGGACTTAACTAGATCTTCTACTGACCACAAACAAACTTTGAAAAGTGGATGGCAGTTTGGCACGGTCTAAGAAAGCTTCTTGTTTAGCCTGTGGTGCAGCCATGTATAAGTGTGATGATGCACTGTGAACACATTTACAAACATATCGACAGGATGATGATGTGTGGTGCAGAATTCACACATAAAGAAAGTGTTTAGGATTAGCCTACAGAAATAAAAAATTAAATAAAAAAGATAGCTAAAGATACATAAAAAATAAATCATGTGTTTAAAAAAACGTGGGTATAAAATTAAAAATAATAAAAATGGTCTCATGGTGGTTATTTGTGCCCAATAGTAATTTTAATCAATTTAGAAAAACAAGAAACAAAACAATTTTTAAATGTATGATGATCACCACCTGCCAACAGTTCATTCGTGTTTCTATAATCTTTGTTGGAAGCAGTAGAGTCTATGGAAGGATCGATTTCCCCAGTCGGATTTATTGAGTTCCCATCGGCCTAGGCGGAGCTAACGCCGAGCCTACAAACCTGACTGCAAAGTGCTATGGGAACTACAGTACTATGGTAAGTACCCCTGTAAAAACTTACTTTTTGAACTGAGAGTTTTGTTTTCTGGGATCCGCTGCAAATCCCGGAATTGATTTTTATGTTTGATGTTTTATTGGATTGGACTGAACTGAATGTGTTTGAAGGGGAAACTGGCTGGAGTGAACTCTGGGCTGTTGAACTGTGTCATTCAAATACACACATACATTGCACACACAGTACATTTTTGGTTCTGGTTTTGCTTGTGTCAATAACAACTAACTGAAAGTTGAATTGAACTGTTGTATGTATGCCTTGTTGCTGCATTTGTTAGTTGCTGGGTTGCTGAGATTTGGGTTATGGTTTGCTTTTGCTCCTATTTTGTGGGCTTTGACTTGACTGGGACAACTGTACAATCGACGACCTATAACTACCGTTTTATCAGATGTGACATTGACTGGCGCCCTTCAAAAAGGGAGTCAAAAAGTGCCACGGTTCCCCAACCCACCAAACCCTGGACTTATTATCTGCAGCTAAATTCAGCTTGTGGCAATGGCCTTGGCACAGGAGAGGACTGTGGGACATCAGTTTGAGGATTTGAAGAATACACTTGAATATGCTTGGAGCTTCCAACTTATTGGATGTATTTTCACAAGACCATAATGATCCTACACACGGTGGAGCTGAAGTCCAATATGGCTCTGATGGACAGAATTATGTAGAGCTGCAACGATTAATCATTTAATTGATAAGCTGTCAACTCTTAAATCAATCGCCAACTATTTTGATAATCGATTAGTCGGTTTGAGTAATTTTTTAAGACAAAATTCAAAATTCTCTGATCCCAGCCTTTTAAATGTGAATCATTTCTAGTTTATTCTCTCCTCTGTGACAGTAAACTGAATATCTTTGAGTTGTGGACAAAACAAGACATTTGAGGATGCCATTTTCTGACATTTTATAGACCAAACAACTAATCGATTAATCTAGAAAAAAACAAACAAACAGATTAATCGACTATGAAAATAATCGTTAGTTGCAGCCCTAGAATTATGGGCAAGCTGCCAGTAGGTTACTGTGAAATTTGTCAATACATTTTTGGAGGAGAGATGTTAAGTACTTATGAATTCACCAATAAACCACAAGGAGAAACTCCAAAATACAATAAAAACTTAATTAAATGAGGTTTTCATGAGAAATCAGTTCATCTCAACTGGTGACTAATCTATCATCATACAGAGACATTAAAGGATATCGAGGAATTCATGACACTAATGGTACATTCAATGGAGCACCTGCAAAATGATGTATGGAAACTAACACACAGTGTGGACTCGATGTCACAGGAAATGTTGAAATTAACCCCTAAAATATCTGCCCACACAGAAACGCCTAGCCAATTCTCTCCAAGTAGTCACCAGCCAGGAAAGACCTCGACACAGCCTCTCCATTATAGACTACATACAGCTCCTGATGTCAATAGTGGAAATCTGATACAGAAAGTTGCAGGCATCGAGCTAATCTTCAGGAATGTCAACCCCTTACATGGCACGTCAGCTTTGGAGTCTCTACTGTGAATGAGCTATTGAGATTAAAAGACACAGCACGTCGACTTCCATATGAGCCGTGTTTTTTTTTTCCGCAAGTGGTAAAACAAATAATTAGGCTGGATATGTCAGCTTCCACCTGCAACACAGAAAACCTAGATACTGTGTGAATTTATTTTTTGTGGGCATTTTAGGCCTTTATTATATAGGACAGCTAAGATGTGAATGGGGAGAGAGAGGGGGGAATGACATGCAGCAAAGGGCCACAGGTCGGAGTTGAACATGCGGCCGCTGCGACAAGGTCTGAGCCTTTGTACATGGGGGCGCATACTCTACCAGGTGAGCTATCCAGGCGCCCCAATACTGTGTGAATGACACAGTGACAGGTGCCTACTCCCTTTCCCACAATCCAAGAGAGGCTGGACAGTTTCTCAGAGAATAGGTGACTGTGAGCCAGGTACAGAGCACCGCAGGATGCCGGTTTGGTGGTTCAGTTACCCGAGAATAGGTGACTGTAAGCTAGGGCTTTGACTTTTGCCCAAAAATCATATTCAAAGTTTGTTTGTTTATTAATAATAACATTCAAATATATTTGAATATTTAATAATAATATTTTGACCATTAAATGCCTTCAGTAAGACCTATATTGGTATCAAACTTACGTTGTATATGTAATTCCCAGTGTCCAAGGAGTTTCTGCTTGGACTCCAGGAGGTAGCTGTCTGTAGGGGAATGCTTGAAATGCTGAGCGGCAGCCTTCAGGCGACTGACTGTTGTTGCAACCGAACGCTCTGCAAGCCGCTCTGACGCACTACTCGAGAACATTTTCAGGGTTTCCCATAGCACTTTGCAGTTTAGGCGGCCTGAACTACGCCGGGTCACAGCTTATCTGTCCTGTCTGCATAATGACACACAGCGGAGCTTCGACACAGACACGCGCGCGCAGAGGTGCAGGCAAACTACGTCGGCTCTGCAGTTTTGTTGAAGTCACAGTGAGTCACGGCAATGCCGATAAAGTAGTTTCAAGTGTGGTTACAGTTTTTCAAAACTTCACGCAGACAGTGTTTGCTGCAATATGATATTAATGGAGAGGCTAAAGAGGTCGCGGTGACACTTCCTGAGACGAGCAGGCACAACAGTGGTTTCTGTGCCCTGATGACTGACTGACAGGCTGAGGCTGTAAGGCAAGGCATCTTTATTTCCACAGCACATTTCAGCAACACACAGGGTTGTGGTGCAAAAATTGTTAAATGTAGTACAGAGTCTGTAGTCTATCGCACAAAGAAGCACCTTACCTTAGTTAGGATTAGTCTGAAATTGACAAAACTACAAATAATTTGTTTTGCTGAAGAAATGTCTGCAGTGATTGAAAGGACATTTTTTAGATTTTGAGCTAGGACAAAAAGCCAAACAATTACTGATACATTCTCTAAACATGTGTGACTGTTACATAATGGCTTCTATTTTCAGTTCATTACAGCAGGACAAGCCTAAAATACTTTACACCTTATGCCTTTTTATCTTGACATCCCAAGATATGTGCATTTTTTTTCTTTGCTCTGTACTTTAAGTTTAAGTACACTTTAGGTTTGTGTAAATTAACAATGACAGTTTTTTTGTAATTTATTCCGAAATAAGGCTTTATATGTTAAGCTCTAAGCTGTTTAAGGTGTGTTTCTAACAGAGGAAGTAGAATGTTGAACGTTTCCTGTCAATAAAAGTAAAAAGTTGACAATTCACAATACATTATCTTCTTTTAATTTTAATATACATTGTTGTTAAGAATATTAAAAATAATATGATAAATATATGACATGATAAATAGAAGGCTTCAAAATAGACCCGGTGATCGGTATCGACCGATACGGCTTCCAGCAATTGGTGATCGGCCCCAAAAATCCTGATCGGAGCACCCTTAGTTAATACTCAACTCCTTTTCCCCTTCCTCTGGTCAAGTTTTTAAAACTATTCTGCCACAGAACTGGAATGTCTGATTGTGGTGTGGACCTTTTGAAGAAATGGAGGACTTATCTGAAGGGCTGCCACTTTACTGTGGTGACGTAACATGCTTTCCCCCTGTGGGCATTTAAAACTGCTCAACCCAGCACTCAGATGATCGGATGGACACAACAAAGGCTTGAGGAATACATTATCCTTGTTGAATACAGGAAGGGAAAGTACAGTACAACCCAGTGCCACATAATCTCTCACAAGCCCAGACCAGCCCTACATTCCCGTTTGTACTACCTTAATATTTGCCTACTCAGAGTTGTCAAAAAAGCTTCCAATTTTCAATTCTGAAAGGAACAGCAGGGAAACTCTGAATGTACCCCTGCAAAAGAGGAATTAACTGTCAGTTCAACCACTTAATTCTATGGAGGACCTTATCCATTGTGTTGTCACACTCTAAAACCCTGTATCGACTTTACATAACCGCCAGTTTTAGAACGTAATATTTGGAGTTGATTTCCTGAGAAGGAAGGTAAGCCAATATTTCAAACCTGACTGACTGACTGACTTACTGACTCACGGTCTACCGAACAGTCGGCACTCCCTGTAAATACTTTACATAGTCATTGCTGTATGTTTGAACTGTGATCACAGATGGTAACATTTTGATTGTGTGGTTATTGTTTTTGTGTGGGATCTGTGGAGTCCTGGCTGACCTGACTTTGAGTTTGGTATCATATTGTTTGTGCAGAACTGGGTTGTGCTGAAGTCTTTTTTGCTTGGTGGATTGAACTCTGAACGGTTCACACTCACCACACTCACTACATTGTTGGGTTTGGTTTTGCTTGTGTCAATAACAATTTGCTATCTTTTTGTCTCGTTGCTGTATTGCTGTGTTGACTTGTTGCTGTGCATTCTGTTGCTAAGATGTGACATTCACATGCACACAAAACGTTCTTGGTTTTGGCTTTGCTTGTGTCAATAACGACCAACTATTTTGTGTTTGCCTCACTGCTGCATTGCTGAGATTGGTCTCACTGTTATATCTTGTGGGGTTTGTCCACCCATAATTAGGATTTTTGTCAGATGAGATTGTCAGCTTTCTAAGTGACTGTCAACCCGCTTTCACATTCAGCTTTGTATGGTTATTTCCATTTGTCAGGATATCTCATTGCATTGTATTGCTATTGCTGTCCAATAAAGCTGGTCAGAGACAATATTGGATTGTCATTGGTAGCCCTATCTGTATATCCTGAAAACTGATCAGCCAAACCTGTATTGACACAGACAAACAGATTGTCATGTGTGCTCCAATCCCTTCACCCTGTTTTGGGTTCACAAATTTAAGTCTATAATCTGTCAACCAAATGTTTCCACTATATGTGGACATTTAAAAAAAAATGTATTGACCGCCTTGTTGCTAAACTGGTACAAAAGCTTTGTCTCTTTGCAAAGAAACTCAATAAGCTGTCATGTGAGTTGTAGGAAGAGGACTGTTGAAGCTTATCCTTTCAGTTCTGGATTATAGCGATGGCATTCATAGTCACGTTGCTGCCTCCACTTTAAGATTCTGTTTATTATTCCTCTGTTGTGTTCATTAATGTAGATAATTACAACACTCACCAATACATTTTGTATGATAAGGTCAATTGACTTTCCACTTTGATGTAATAACCACTGGTACTTATTTATCTTTAAAGCCCTTGCTGTAAAATGTCCATCTTATCTCTCTCCTCGTCCACTATATGGAACATACTGAAATCTTGCTCATGATTTTGCTGATGCTTAAGCTACTCTGTACCAGAACTGATTTAGGAAGTACGGATTTACTATTAAGTAAAAATAAGCGTTTGGCAGTTTTAAAAATGAATGTTCTCATCATTATATTTGTAAACATTAGCCAGGGTAGATACTTTTCTCATCCAACTCTACAATTGACCACTCGCTTTGTAGCTACCACCAAGTAGCGAGGGAAAGCTAAGAAAACAATGACACAACTTAGATGCGTTCTGTCTGTTCAGTCTGTCCCACACGTCATTAGACCTGTCAATGAATAGAAGCACAGATTCCAACATTATTAGAAAAAACATCCTTACACATTGCTGTTAGGCACTGCTGAGGCAATTTATAGCAGCCATGATGTCATTAATTTCTCACACATTCACCTAAAAAAGGATCAGTTGCAGATATATTTCAAATATTACATCTAATTTAGGAAAATAATTATACTAAATAATTATCATGAGTAAATAATTATAAATACACCTGTGTTTGTGTGTAGACTGCAAAAATTATATACACACAGATATTGACTAACAACTACAATAAAGTGCTGGTGTTTTCACCTTATTTTTCATTTCCACTTCACCATACTTTAAAATGCTCATATTATGCTTTTTGGCTTATCCCTTTCCTTTATTGTGTTATATATCTTTTTGTGTACGTTATAGGTTTACGAAGTGAAAAAGCCCAAAGTCCACCCCAAAGGGACTTACCATCTCCAACAGAAAACACTGTTCACAAACTGCTCCAAACAGCTCTGTTGTAGTCCAGCATTTACTTCCATGATGAACGTGCGTCACTTTCTAACACACGTTATAATGCCCGCATAGCTGCTAGCATGGCACTCCCTCTTACTTTGCAACTGACAAGCTAGCAGTACTTACTGTGCATGTGCGACTCCCAACAAAGATGGTACAGAAGTGAGATGTCTCACTCTGTAGCTAAAACAGAGAGCTCAACACAGGGTGAAAAGTGGAGCTGCAGCAATGTGTAGTACAACAAATATATAGTGTTTTCTGAAAATTAAACATTACATTACATGTCATTTAGCTGACGCTTTTATCCAAAGCGACTTACAATTGCTATATATATATATATCAGAGGTCGCACGCCTCTGGAGCAACTAGGGGTCAAGTGTCTTGCTCAGGGACACATTGATGGATCATGGTGGGAATTGAACCCAGGTCTCTCACACCAAAGGCATGTGTTCTAACCACTGCGCCATCACCACCAATCCCATCCAAAACCACATAAACCTAGTACCTGGTACAACCTCTAAATACAATTATGAACCTGAAAATGAGCATAATATGAGCACTTTAATTACTTTAATAATTGTCAAAAGCTATAGCAGTTTAATTGTGTGTCAGTGTCTTTGTAAATTCTTTTTATGTTATTTTTTTTGTTTCCACAGTTTCCGGGTCATCAATTAACTTTTCTCCCCTTTCTTGAGGTTGTAATTGAAGGGTGATGTAAGGGCAAAGAAACTTATAATATATCTGGAGAATAATTTTCCCTACTGATATATTCAGACAGAGTGACGGCCTAAAACTGTGTTCTATTAATTCCGTCCTTTGACTTCATGCCCTTGTAAAATGTACAATGGATTCTCCATTATCAAATAAGGACTCAGACAGGACAAAACTTTGAAAAAGCACTGTCACTTTAAAAAGACTCCAATAGCCAAACATGTTCTTTGTGTTGCTTGCAGATCTGTGGGCTATTTTGAAAAGCAGCAGGAAAAAACTACAACCAAACCATACTGCAGCAGCCAGCTGTCATAGACACAGCTAATCATGCATGAATTACCTTTTCATCAAGAGTATTAGATACTTAAATATGTCAGAATTCTGTTGCTTTACTCATGATAAATCTGACTATTTCAGTAATGTGTTTACACAGTGGGATAGTCTCAATTCTTATTCAACTTATGTATTGATTAGTCTACTTGTCCAGGTAGTTAACAACAGTTTATTTTTTATTTTTATCAGATATGTATGTACTGCTCCTTAACAGCTGGAGCTTATTTTCCCAAAATGGTGCTGATTCTGACAATAATGCAGAAATCAATAATATTAGAATCATAAGATGTAAAGAGGATAGGCCATAACTATGTTTTTAGTTGTAATTACATGGAAATGTTCTTGATCATTATTTTACACATACTGTAACTTAATTACATACTCAGGGCATCATGCTTGTATGTAAATTTCACTAAGGTCTCTCTTCTGTGCTTAATGTATGTTATTGTATACTGTTCCGCAGTGGTATAAAAAGAGAAGTATTCAAATATTAGTCACTTAATGATACAATGAAGTTAAATTACAAGATTTATGCATTTGAAAAATTTGCCAAAAGCTGCGAGGTGTATCAAAGTTGAGTTTGAAATATATTTCCATCTTTACCTATTTCATATTGTTTCTTAAATTATAATTTTCCAACAGTACAAGAGGATTGCATTCACCGCAAGGGGAAAAACAGGGAGAAATAAAGCAGTACATTTGGGGGAGAGTGTGACTAGGGGTTTTTACATGATGCATTTTCCCGTTTTGAAACTATAAAGTGTGTGTGTGAAAAAACTACACATACACATTTTAAATCTGGATGACTTCTCATTGTTTTAATTGTAGTGTCTGTCTTTGGGAGATGGAATTCATCTTCACAGGTATTGATTGTTATGTCTGAGACTGTAAGAATAGTTAATGTGAATAATATTGTATATCTATAATATAGGGCTGTAATGCCAGCCAGCTAGTTTTCCACATCTGACAAAGTGATGGTGTGAGCGAAATGGAATAGTTTTCAGTTTTCAGTGTGGTATTAATTTTTCCTGAATAATGGATGAGAATACCAGCTTCAAGTTTATGGTGGATACATAATTTTTATTTCAAGAATTTTAATATTAAAATCAACCCACAGTAACTGCAATATGGATGACTAAGTATTCCAAACAGCATTTACAATCTTTGACTCTTTGGATAGTAAAGACTTTCTGCCAGGTTGAATATACAAAATATAGCTGGATGTTGAGCCACTTAACTGCAGATAAAGTCCATCTATTTGTTGGAAGTGGTTGTCTCTTGTTGTTTGGTAGGGGTGGAATGGTACACAGAAGTCACGGTTCGGTTCATACCTCGGTTCAGACATCACGGTTTGGTTCGGTTCGGTACAATGGAGGGAAAGGCAAAACAAAAATGCAGAAGGCAATTTTTTTTTATTGTGCATGTCTCAGGCTGTACCACCTAGTGTCATACAGTCTCTCCCCTGAGCTAGCTGCAACAGCCTGAAGTGTATAAAGTAAGATGTAAACAGTAAACAGTAAGTACCCCACATCATCTCCAGACTCCATCTGGAACTTGTAAACAAAATAAGACAATCAGCTAGTAGTGTGATATGGGAGACAAGCACTTAAAACCAGCTACGGCATGACTAAGCTATTGTATATGCTCATATAGACGGCAAAAGTGTGTGGGACACTAACCTTGTTTTGAGATAAATGTCTTTTATTCGCGATGTCTTGGATAAGTACTTCATTACCCACAATCCTGAACAATCCCACAATCCCACAGTGATGCCTCTGATTGGTGGAACTCATGCTGGTGAGGAGGGGGAGGAGGGGGAGCCGCCTGCACGATCCGTCATGCACATGCGCAAGATGATTTTCCGAGAATCTACGACACTGCCCGATTCACGACCTGTTCCACACTTTGGCCACTTTGGCCGGAAAGCTAACGTTATTTTAGCTAACAGCTAATTAGGCTAACCGCTAGCTAACAGCTTGATTCAGTCTAAAATAATGTTAACTCAAACAAAATACTGGGAAAGCAGGATGCAGCTGATGTAACAGCTGTCATATATTTTAACGGTTCTTTTCAGGTTTTCTTTTGAGGGTCTTTTAAAGTTATTACATGCTGTCTAAGCTAGTGGTTAGCCGAATTAGCTGTTAGCTAAACTAACGCTACCTTCCTTTATTCAGTGGTGTGAGGTGGTTTGTGGGATTGTAGTTCCTTTGTTCGATATTGAAAATATACACAGTCTTGGACCTTTGACTTTTGGGGGCTTTTCTGTTCGTTTCTTCACACGAAATAACACGTTGTATGCTTATGAGTCACGTCGTAGCTAGTTAGCCTAAGGCATGGTCTAAAACTCTTGGGGAAAATGAATGGGAAATTTTCTTCCGGAACCCAAGGTCTCTCGGAGTGTGGGCAGGACTGTTGAGCTCTATAGAGGATGGAGCTCGAGAGGAGCTAAGGGGGGCTACAGATTAGGTGTCCGTGTCCCTAAAGAAGCGTGTATCTAACAGTAGTTCCGCATTACATTAATTAATTTGCACGCACTTTTATTTATTTTTATACCGTGTATTCGGTTCATTACGAATACATGTACCATTCTACCCCTAGTGTTTGGCAGTTTTTAGGCATGTAGCTTTTCTGAATGACCCAGCTGTATACATTCCATGGTACCAAATTTACTTGATGCTAAGAGGTTCTTAAAGCTTACACAAATAGTGTTTTAACATTAACAAATGATAACCACATTCATTTTGAGACATTGACGTAAATCCCTCAAACAAATGAGACTATCATTGACTACGTTTACAAGCAGCCAATAACCCATTAAAAACCGGAATATTAGCAATAACCCGGTAGCGCACGGCCATGTAAACACCGGGAAAAACACGAATATGCTCATATTTCTGTTTTAAAAACCGAATATGATCCCTGGGTTACCCCTTTTCTAACCTAAAATATTTGGTCATGTAAACGCGTATCGGCATATCCCCATCAAAAGGAACATTGATTTGTGTTCTGCGCATGTTCTATTCGCAAGGAATCTTGGTCTTTTGAGTAGAGGAACTTCTTGTATGCGCCATCTGGCGAATAGTGACCTTAACCCGACCATAACCCGAATATTGACAGCTTGTAAACGTGACCATTGAGGAGGGATGTCTAGGCAGCTCTACGCTGCCTTTCAGATTGAGTTTTACTGGAAATAAATAGTTGGATAGTTGTAAAGCATACCAGGAAATTGTTCATGCTTTTCAGTAAAGCCAAAGAGAAAATGATTGTAACTTTTATCTAACCATTCACATTCTATGAGAGAGGGATAACATCCAAAAAATGCATTTGGTCATAAACGGTGTGATGAAAACATACAGATTGACAAAATATAAAAATATTACAAGTCACTAGTTCACATTTAAAAGTATGCAGAGTTAGAAAGCATGATGTCTATATAAAGTCTATGTAATAATTGGTGCCTGATATGTTTCCGGGCTTGGGTGTAACAAAATGGCATCATACTTCAATTTAAAAGATGTAACCCCCTGCAGTATGTATTACCTATATGTATGGAAATTAGTAGGGATATGTATCATGTTCAGACTTATAAAAAAGCCTCTTGGAGCCATACCCTAAATACAACAGGAAGTTAGCTATTTTGTTTAATCAATATATCGATCCAGATCTATGTATCGCTACACCCCTAGTGTCAGCAACAGTGCACTACTGGGTCATAAAAGCTCTTGGTTGCTTCAGTTGTATGTTTTAAATCACAGAATCTTCTACAAATTGAGAAACTGTGTGTTGAGGGCTACTGTTTATGCACTGTTGAGCTAATATGGACAATTAGTCCCTTAAAGTTCAGATTCAGCAGTTAAATGGTGGTGGGCACATAATAACAGTGGGTTGCGTGATGTGCACACCTGCTGTGCTCACAGTTCCTCTTTTAAAGTTGTTGAGGCTCTGTGAGTTGTCCTGCAGACAGTATAGAATTATGATGTCAGTATGTACATTAATGAATAGCTGTCCAATTTCATGAAGCAGCTCACCCCAGGCTTTTGGGCATGTGAGCACATACTGCATGCTAATGAGGTAACTTGTAGCTTAACTGTGACTCTTGACTAAGATCACAGTGACTCCTCAGTGTCTTCAGGCAGGGGGCACATTGTACACCAGGGCTTCCTCTGATTCAGTTGTAACTGCACTGATTTACAATATTTTTTTTTAGCATGTGATTAGGCCGCCCACTCTTACCCAGCAGGTGTGTCCATGGATGTATCACCCACCTGCTGGCTTTGGCCCAGGGGCTTAAAAAGCTGAATTGCTCCCTAGGTAGGCACACATCTGAGGCAGACATACAAAATAGTTCACCCCCGTTCACCTCTGAAATTCTGCTGTGAAAGACTAATGCCCTCAAGCCAGCTCTCTGCAACAACACAGGGTTGGCATCCCTGCTTGTTTGAGCAGCACAGTCCCTCAGCTGCCATTAGGGCCGCGTCCAACCTGGTACCAGCAAGTGTGAAGGGAGCAGAGACCAGCTGGACATGCAGACCCCATTGACTTTATTGCTAAGGTGGAGATTTCCCACTTTCTGGGCATTGGATGCTTCTTGTACATCAAACATCAAAATTTAAATAAGTGCTGTTGAAATTTCACTCCATTACCAAGGTGGAAACTGAGTAATTGGAAACTGTGTCTTTGCCTTTTGTATTATGAGGTCTACATAATTGATCATATTGCAGGGAAGTTGGTTAAACCTCAATTTGCAGTTTACACAGACCCGGTGGCACACACAAATCTGTGGGTGGGTATTTTATTTTCTTGAGCGGGCCCAATGTAAACATAACAGGCGGCGCCAGCACGTGAGTGTATTGATCAGGCTGATTATACAATTTATAAGCACATCCTCCCTATCTATACGTAGCATACACGCCGAGCACATACGTAGTCATCTGTATTCCATTTCCTGGGCTGAATTTACACTGATCTGAAGTCATTGACACTTAATATATATAGCAGGTCAGTGGAAATGCAGTTATTTTCTGGGGTGCTACCAAGATGTGTTGACGTGATTTCGGATCAGCAGAGTGATACGAGGAAACATAACATTAACAGGCTTTGCCTGGAATTTCTTTGATAAACAAGCTCTATTTTTATGTTTTTTTTATGCACTCAAAACATTCAGGGTTAAGCCCTGACAAAATTAACTGGCGACACAGATTTCCATTACCATAGTAACTCACACCTACATGCTGCGCGTGCGGTGAGAGAGGAGATGGAGGGTGAGATGGCGTGCTGCTGACAAATGAGCCGCAGCCGCTGACTGAGATGAGCAGCAAGTCGCAAAAAGGTTCTTAAAAGTCGCTAAGTCTAGCAAGAAAGTCACCATGTTGGCAACACTATGTGCATGTAATAATATTTACATTTAGTTAGTTTGAGGACAGGGCTTGTCCAGGTGGGCACAGTTGACCTAGTGGGCGGGTCTAGACCCACAATGCCCGTCCTAGAGCCCGACTGATATATTGGCGGGCCGATATCGGCTGATATTAGGCATTTTCCAAACTATCGGTTTTTATCATACAGGCAACAATATTGACAGAAACATATATTTGACACTTTCCAATGTGTCCAATGCCAAATAATGAGATTTTAAAAATGACGTGAATTAGATAAAACATAAAACTGTTCACATTACTCAGTCACAGCAGATTACATTCCACAGGGAGAGCACAAACCCAGTCCCCCATGTTTGCATCTCTATTCACATGCCGATTAGTTTTGGTTTTGCGGGAGGATCTAACTCACACTGTACAACGCCCATGGTAAACCAGATATAATGCCATGCAGCTTCAAACATTATTTGTTTGGATACAAGCTTTGAATTTTGGAAGATGGACGGCATTTTGAGTAGCAAAGTCCGTGTTTCACACAAGGCAAAGCAGAGTCGTATAGCATGTTACATGTAGCACATGTACCAAACTGGAAACGGTACGGAGAGGATTAGCAACGGCCCCTGGTGCAGATGACAACTAACGTTACGCTCATTACTGTAAGTTAACAGCATTAACCGTTGTGAGTAAAAAGCCAATACTTTATCAATACTTACAGGTACCTATTCAACAGGCATAAACATGTTAACAGCGATTTCTTTAAATCTGCAGTTGCTCATCCTCCGCCGCTGTTTTATTCAAACACAGCATGCTACTTTGCAAATTGCGATTTAACGTTTTTTTTTTATTATTTTTTATTTTTTTTTATTTTTTTACAAATAAGCCAATACCAGCTGTTGATTTGTAGTCTAACTTTTGTTAGTTTGCCACGAATCTTGAAATTTTGACAAATGATTGTAAATTTAGCTGTGGGCGTAAGCAAACCATCATCTCCTCTCTACCAGTCGTTAATCCACATGGCTAATTATTATGCAATGACATCATCATCTTTGAGGATGATGTTTGCGTTCTTTATTCTTTCTAAACTACATTCAGTATTTTGGAATATGATTTATTTTATTGACAATAACTCAGGGAAATGTCCAGCTTATAGTGGCTCTCTACCCTTTCATAGTTACGACCAACCTCTTGATTGGTTATTCTTGTGTTAAGTAAGCTTTTCACATGGCCATTACATACAAGTCATTGAATGTATCCAGTCCAACATTGCAGGTTCATAGACCAGCTTACCTGACAGTGCACAAGCCGGCCAGTGTTTTCACATAGGCAAGATTAGATTCCTAGTGTGAAATACATGTATCACAGGGTCTTATTTTTGACACCACCATAAAATCAAGTTCTTGGTAAGAATAAACAAGCACAGGGAAAAGTTATTGATCTTGGTAGTGCTCTCTTTCTCCGTCGTATTTATGACAGAATAGGCATATCCAAAAGGAGCTGCCAGTCACCGGCACTGAGCTGTGAGGGTGTTTTAATGTTCATGTTGTAATGAGCAAGTCAAGTCGAATGTCAGTGTTTCACAGCACAGGCACAATCTCACCTGCGATAAGCATCCAAATGGGAGAATACAAACAAACATGAAAAGGCATGTTGGTTATGTATGAGTTCCACAGACGGCTTATACTGGCACCCATGGGAGAAGAGTCTGGGTCTAGAGAGAAACAATAACCAGAGGCAGCAGGGAATCGGGTAAGACCACAAAAAAGGTTTATATCATGAATTTCCCTCCATCTCCAGATGTTACAGAGATATGACATCCACTCTCTGCTGTCTGTCTGTTAAAATACAGAAGCGTCTATAATCTGCCGATAAGCCTCATCCTCAGGCTCCCCAGATAATCTCTTTTTACTGTCTGTACTTTTCAATCATGTCACTTATTGAGGTACAGAAACAAATGGAGCTAGACTAAAGTTTCTTTCCCTTCCTTGTGAATGGCAGAATACTAAAGAGGGCTTTTGGAGCTGCTCCATCACAGCTGGGAGAGCAGGTGGTGAGAAGAAACCGCGGGGAAGCTCCAGTGGAGCACTGTAGGCAGCCTCAGGTACTGCCGCTGTCTTGCCAAAATGACTGCCACAAATATATTTTACATTCCCTCTAATAACTCCAAACTTGGGTAAGACCAATGTGATGATTTGCTAATTCATTTTTTTACTAAATAGCACATGGTCCAGATAGTGGTATTCAATCGTGATATAGCAGTTTAAGTTTAACTTGCTAAGACTCAAACCTTTTCAAGTTAGGTGATCCATCAAGGTGAACATCATATATGCTGTCATGTTTGTCAGTTACACTGTGTCACCACTAACTTATTTCGAGTAATGTAACTTTGAAGTCTTTGCTTTGCATATTCTTTTTATTTAGTAAAATAAACTGAATTAAAGACTAAATATAGAAATCACATACTACACTATAGTCTGCCTTCAAATAATGATAGTGATTTTATTGTCACGTTTTCTTTCTACAATGATGTTCATATTTAAGTATTTAAATCTCTCTGATTAGTTGAACACAGAAGTAGTGTAAAAACAAGTATTCTCCAAATATGATCAAGGCAACACACAGCACAAACCTGTACCTGTATTCACTTCTTGCATGCAAGGCTGCATGTAAATCGTGGACTTGAACGCTACATCCACAGCAAGTTTTCTTTGTGTGAGCTTGTGTTTCACTGACAGTTCCTTCTCGGTTGTTACTTTCCCCCAACAGAATCTTGTATTCCAACACTTTCACTGCTCTGACTGCAGCCTTGACAGTAATTGTATAGTCCATGATAAGGGCATAAGACTGGGCACCTATCTTGAGATGGAAGTAATTTTAATGTCATCCCTGCAAAAGTAAAATGACAAGAATTCAGTCTCAGCACCATTTCTTTGGTTATATAACTGGTCAATTTCAAATGCACTGAATAATATAATATATGCAACCTGCTATTGTCAAAAAAGATGGGAACAGTGTCGGCCTTCAAATCCCTATCTGTATTCATCATTTGATTCTGACGGGTGACTCCAGTGCTTCATTTGTAAAGTGGGAGGTCCCGGAGCGCAGAGAGGGGGGGGGGGGGGGGGGGGGGGGGGGGAGTGTGGATCTGGCTACTCAAAACGGGGGTTGGAACAAAAAAAAATTACACTGCCTAGTGCCTACATAGCTGCTCTGACAAAAAAAACCTAAACAACGCTGTGTGTACATCAGGGCAATGTTTGTTTTAATTTCAGAAAATGCATTGCATCGGTGCAAAATGTAAAAAAAAAAGTACACTGCAACAATCATTTTCACAAGCAGCAATTATCCATCGGACTATTAAATTAACCAAAAAACCCACAGTGGTCTCCACATTCTTAATCGGCAGGAATGATTTTTTTGAAGAGTTAAGCAAACTTCGATGCTTCGTGCTTCGATACCTGTGAATAATCCTCAACTACCCATTTATTAAATACCTTGTACACACAAACCACAAGAGAACCGTTTTCCCAATGACAAAGCATTTTCCTCCCTACATGGAATTTATTGTTTGTTTTTTGACATATAGTGTTGAGTATTAAAGGTTTTGTTATGGTATGATTATAATGAACTCTACCACCTAGATGTGTTCTTGGGTTAGCGCTAGTTTTAATGAAGGGTGCAACGCGAGGAGAGCGTGATTTACATGTAATCTGGAGAGAACGTCAGTCTTCTGGACCCACAGCCCTCTGCTCCAAAGCATGGCATCACCACACAGCTATGGTAATGTCTTCCATGAGTTCACCTGGAACTCATTACATTACATTTCATGTCATTTAGCTGATGCTTTTATCCAAAGCGACATACAATTAAGTGCTTTCAACTGTGAAGGTACAAACTCCAGACAACAAGTAGTAAGTGCAAGTACATTAGCTTTAAATAAGTAAGCTACAAAGAGACATATGAAAGTGCAGGTTAAGGTTGTTTTTTTTGTTTTGTTTTTTTATCCGAGGTGTAGTCGGAAGATATGTGTTTTTAGCCTTCAGCGGAATGTGTGTAGGCTTTCGGCCATCCTGATATCGGTGGGGAGCTTGTTCCACCATTTCGGAGCCAGGACAGTGAACAGTTGGGATTTCGTTGAGTGATTAGTTCTCCCTCGCTGTGAGGGAGCAGCAAGCAGTTTGGCTGATGCAGAGCGAAGTGGGCGGGTTGGGGTATATGGTTTGACCATGTCCTGGATGTAAGCTGGGGCTAATCCAGTCATGGCCCTATATGTAAGTACTTGTGTCTTGAAGCGGATGCGGGCAGCAACTGGTAACCAGTGAAGAGAGCGGAGGAGCGGTGTAGTGTGAGAGTACTTGGGGAGGTTGAAGACAAGCCGAGCTGCTGCGTTCTGAATGAGCTGCAGGGGTCGGATGGCACATGCCGGCAAGCCAATCAGGAGGGAGTTGCAGTAGTCTAGACGTGAGATGACTAGAGCCTGAACCAGAACCTGAGCCACCTTCTGCGTTAGAAGGGGATGTATCCTTCTGATGTTATGCAGCATGTATCTACAAGATCGGGTGGTTGCAGCAATGTTAGCAGTGAAAGAGAGTTGGTCGTCAAGTGTCACACCCAGGTTTCTAGCAGTCTGGGTGGGGACTACCACAGAGTTGTCAATTGTTATAGTCAGGTCTTGGGTAGGAGAGCCTTTCCCTGGAATGAAAAGGAGCTCAGTCTTGTCAAGGTTGAGTTTCAGATGGTGTGTGGACATCCAAGAGGAGATGTCAGTTTGACAGGCCGAGATACGTGCTGCTACTTGAGTTTCAGACTCAGGAAAGTAGAGTATTAGTTGGGTGTCATCTGCGTAGCTGTGATAAGAAAAGCCGTGTGACTGAATGACAGACCCGAGAGAGTTGGTGTACAGAGAAAAGAGGAGGGGACCCCGGACTGATCCCTGAGGAACCCCAGTTTTGAGTGGGCAAGGATCTGAGCTAGATCCTTTCCAAGTTACCCGGTAGGTATGGTCTGCCAGGTAAGATATGAGCAATGATAGCGCAGAGCCTGAGACACACAGATTCTGGAGTGTCGAAATGAGGATCTGGTGGTTCACTGTGTCAAAGGCAGCAGAAAGGTCCAGAAGGATGATGATGGAAGAGAGATCGGTTGTTCTAGCGATGTGAAGCTGCTCAGTGACAGCAAGGAGGGCAGTTTCTGTTGAATGACCAGCCTTGAAGCCAGACTGGTGGGGATCAAGAAGGTTGTTCTGGTGGAGATAGGTAGAGAGTTGAATGTAAATGGCATGCTCAAGAGTCTTAGATAGAAATGGAAGAAGGGAGACGGGTCTATAGTTATTTACATCAGAGGAGTCGAGTGTTGGTTTTTTGAGTAGTGGGGTTACTCTTGCCTCCTTGAGGGCATCGGGAAACAGCCAGTTGACAAGGAGATGTTAATGAGATGAGTGAAGAAAGGAAGGAGGTCAGGAGCAATGGACTGGAGAAGGTGAGAAGGGATAGGATCCAGGGGGCAAGTGGTTGGGCGGGCAGAAGTAATCAAAGTAAGAATTTGATTTGGAGATAGAGGGGTGAAAGAGGAAAGAGTACTGGATGTGATGGATGGTAAGGTGATTTCAGAAGGTGTGGTGGAGAATGAAGAGCGTATGTCATCTATCTTTTTTACAAAATAGTTGACAAAGTGGGTTGGTAGAAGGGTGGAGGGAGTAGGTGGACTGGGGGAATCTAGCAGGTTAGAGAAGATGGAAAAATGTTTTTTGGGGTTTGAGAAAGAGGATTCAATTTTGGTTTGATAAAAAGAGCTTTTTGCTGCAGAAATAGAGGCAGTGAAGGAGGAAAGAAGAGACTGATAGGTAAGAAGATCAACTGGGTGTTTAGATTTCTGCCATTTCCTTTCCGCTGCCCGTATAGTCTTTCAGCACGTACTGAGTCAGATAACCACGGTGCTGGGGAGGACTTGCGAGCCTGTCGTGAAGTAAGAGGGCAGAGAGAGTCGAGAGAGGAGGATAGCGAGTAGAGTGTCTGTCTGTGGCATCGTTGGGAGGCATGAGTGAGAAAGAGTCAGATGGAGGGAGGGTTGATAAAGTACATGCCGACAGAGAAGGAGAGAGTGAATGAATATTACGGCGGACAGGTATAGTGTCTGAGATATGGTTGTGAGCTTGGGATAGTGGCAGAGAGAAAGAGATGAAGAAGTGGTCTGAGGTATGGAGTGGAGTAACAGTGAGGTTGGATGTAGATCAGTTTCTGGTGAATATGAGATCTAGGTGGTTGCCAGCTTTGTGAGTGGGTGGTGAAGGAGAGAGTGATAGGGCAAAAGAGGACAGAAGGTGAAGAAAGGCAGCTGACTTCTCGGTCTGGATGTTGAAGTCACCCAGAAGTACCAGCGGAGGGCCAGTTTCAGGGATGTTTGAAAGAAGGACATCCAGCTCCTCCAAAAACTCCCCCAGAGGACCTGGTGGGCGGTAGATAACAATGATAACTAGTTGTACCGGATGCGTTATGGTGACAGCATGAAGTTCAAAAGAGAGTGTAGTGAACTGTGGCAGTGGGTAGAGAGAGAATCTCCACTTGGGATTAATGAACAGCAAGTATGTTAAAGCCCCAGTGTGTAAGAATTTCTCCCATCTGAAATTGTATATGACAACCAACTGAATTTCATTTTGTATATTGTATGAGATTAATAGTGTAAGGCGATGTTTACAGCGTAGGAGAGAAGCAACGGAGGTTTGTGTTTTTAATATATTTCTCTGAGCGGCATGAACAATGTCAATGAAACTGAAATGATCTCTTAGTATCTCCATCGTTTACACACAGCTGTTCTAGTAGCTAGTCTGTGTTACAACTGCATGATGTCTGCCAGGGAAATCACGGCACATATGATTACGTTTATGTTACAAGGTAGACAATCCTTTTCATCATCGACGCGAGGAAAAGTATCCTAGACGTCGTTCTAGCGTTATGCGCAAACATGCTATAGTTAGCCAAGCAAGTAGCAACTATAAAACTTCTAATTTACACAAATAGGCAGAATTACCTGTTGAGAAGAAAGCAGGCAACTTTGGCGTCCCTTTTAAATCCTTGCTCCTCATCAGCTTTTTCCATCTTGGAAAAGCCACAACAATATTAACTTTGGTCGCGTTGCTTTGCCTGTCGCGTTGTCGTTTTAATTTCCGCGGCGACTCAGTTACATGTCCTCGATAATAGATGCAACAGGCTTTCAAATTTGCCGGCAGTGAGTCGCAAGTAATCTTCTCCCCCTCCCTCCCTGGCATACGTCACAGTCATAGACAGTTAAAGAAAACAGTCGATCACAGTCAGTGCCACTGAGTGAAAAGCACGAAATGCAGAGCAGTATAGCCTGTATGTCCCTTATGGGCTACCGTATTTCAAGATGGCGTATGGCTATGGAGCGTCTACCCCAGTTCATGTAAGCGCAAATGTAAAATTTCAAGTCAATAGGAATACTTGGAATTGATGGTGGTGGTCAATATTCATAAAAAAGGACAAGTTTGTGAAGGGCAATACAGATTTTGATAATGAAAAACTACAACTGTTACACACTGGGGCTTTAAGTTAGGGTTGGTCGATGGCCGAAAGCCATCATGATGCCACGACAGACCTCGCGATGCCTGTCCCCGGAGCGCGGATTGAATTTGTGAGTTTTGTTTTTGTATTTGTGCATATCATGGCTTTGTTGGGGGTGCCATTCTTCTGTACATGTAATACAATCATATAATTTGCTTTTAAGAGAGAAATTCTGTTGTGGGCTAGGACAGGGGATGGGATGGGGGGGGCTTGTTAAAAGTTATAATTGCAATAAAAAATCAATTAAAACATTGTAAAAATATGGATTGTTGTTGCGTATTGCCTCTGGACAGCATGTATAGAGTCCGCTGTAACCAACGCTAACGTTAGCTAATGTTGACTAATGTCAGCTATTGTAGCTAACTTTAAGCTCTATGTGAAAAACAACAGCACAGAGACACAGACTTACTTGCAGTTTGGGAGTTCAAGGTGAACTTGTGAAAGCCATCACCGTAGATAGATGGTAAAGCTACAAGTTTAATGCGGTCGAGCAGTCAAAGTGTGCACAGAGATGAGGCGGACGGGCTATTCACAGACTGGTCCGAATGTAAACACACAGAGAGAGAGAGAGGGAAAAGGAGGGGCTGAGCGAATGAATACGCTGTGTGTAGTGCGCAGCTCTACATTGAATAAAGATTTAACCCATTTTAAACAGAATCAAAGAAATTGAAAATCAATGTGGCAGTCAACGTTGATATTGTAGCTGGCCATCATAAATAAATCAATGAAGAGGAAACGCTGCTCGATGTCTGATTTTTCAATTTAGTCCTTAGTTCTACTGCAAACTTTTCAAGTAAGAAAAGTAACCGAAACGCAGATATATGTGAAATTAAAGGAGAAGAAGTTTGTTAGGTGTTGGGTCACCACGAGCCTCCAGAACAGCTTCAATTCTAGTTGTAATAGATTCTATAAACTCTACCGGAGGGAGAAACATTATTCTTACAAAAGGTATTCCCTTGTTTGGTACTTTGATGATGGTGGTGGAGAGAGCTGTTCAACTCACCGCTCAACAATCTCCTATAGGTGTTCAACTAGGTTGAGATCTATTGACTGTGAAGGCCTTCGCATATGATTCATCATTTTCATACTCACCAAACCATTCAGAGCATGTGGCCTGTGGGTGCCTTTTGAATCCTCTCATAGTCACTTAGATCTTTTCCTTTTGCCATCTTGATAAAAAATCAAGGTCAAACAGGTTGTGCACAGCATTTTTAAACATGTCGCAGAGCATTAAAGGACATTAACTGTATCACTGTAACATGCAGAACACCTACAGTACATATAAACTCACGTTTATTTTCAACAGATTAATGCTGCCATAAAAAGTCATAAATAATGAAATGTTATTCTTTTTGGTTTGCATTTTCCTGCGATTTTTATTTACTAGCTAATGACTTTCACTGAAAACCCTACTTTCTTACGTCTTCTGACATATTAAACTATGACCGAAATGTAAACCCTGTTCGATTGAAGATAATCTTTACTATTTGTTATCTCTTTAATATACACTGTGCTCTGCACCAATTTAGGGGTGTAATTGAAAACTGAGTCAGAGATGCAGGTATAATATTTTGTCAAAAATTGATACAGCTGGAAAGAAACAATATTTCTTATATTATATTATATCTCTCTGTCACTAAATTCTGCCGGTGGTACCACAAAACTCTAATTTAGTGGGCTAATTATGCACCGTTATCGACAGAAGTAACTTAGAGATGCTAGCATAAGCAGCTACTTCTAAAGCCCTGTGCCAGAACCACTCTGCTGAAGGAAATTACTGAATCCTGGAGTCTTTTACATTTCCGAGTACATACCCCTATATAGCTTCGTTGAAAATAGCTAATTTGAATGGACTAGTGCAGTGCTCGTTCAAAACATGCCTGTTCGGAATGATTGCTTGGCCTGTGTTGTTGCTGCGTACAGTTTTCTTCATTCCTTAGGTCCTGATTCCAATGGCATCAATACGCCTGCCATGACATAGTTGCGTCACATACCCAAGCCGCTGCCAATCACAGTCAGAAACACCAGTGAAATACACTTTGGTTCACAGGAAAAAACACCAAGAGCAGACTTTACCATTAAGCAAGCTAGGCAAATGCCTGGGGCCCTGAGGTAAAAGGGCCTGAAACAGCAATATATTTATTATAATGGTAATATAAATGCTATATAAATGCAGTCCATTTACCATATTTACTATTTACTACTATTATCACAGAAACATGTCATCTTCCTTTTTTGTGTAGCTGCTCAAAACTAATACATTTAGATTTTTTTTATTTCTGAAGTAAAAATATCACATCTTACTAACGATTAGCTGAATCCATATTAACACACTGCTGAATCATATCTAATTGGCTTTGAGACTATGGACCATGTATCTACTGTAGATGTGAACAGAATCTTAGGAGAAGGATAATGTAGATACAAATCCCCAGCAGCTGGTAAAACTGGGGTTTTCAACAAGCAATGAGAATGATTGCCAAAAATGGGTCTACGTTTACGTTTACGTTGACCTCATTTTACAATGACTCTATCTTCATTATAACGTCTCCAATGGAGAAGAAACATTATAGGCAGATTATGAGCATGGCTGCATGTAGAGCTCCCTCCCTGGCACAGTGCTTATCATGTGAAAACATGTTTGTAGAGGCAATCTGCACCTCAACATCAAAGCCGGTCAGATATGATAACTTTATGTCACGCATTTTACTGGTATTGTCTTTTGAATTATTACCTTTTTGCTTCTTCGAAGTTTGTCTGCATTATTTAACCCTTGATTCAATATGTTCTGTTCCCTGTATGCTTTAAAGAATTCAGAGTAAGATATTGCCCCCCCCCCCCCCCCCCTCTCTTGTGTCTTAAGTGTTTTTCCAGCTCGGGGTACATTTTGTACAAGGAGTGAACATAGTAAGAATCATCCTCTGACACTGTGAAAGCCTCCTTCTCACAACATTCATCCCCAATTACGACGACAATGGATCGTTATGGGGCATTACATGAATTATAGCCCTTCAATGCAGTAAAACATGACTTTCTTACACACCTACCTTGTCTTAATCAACTACTAATCATTACGTTTTGATGTTGAAAATCATAATAATCTTGAAGTTATATATATTTGTCATCAGGACAATACAATGTGTCTCCAGCAGTGTACAGATAATGTTATTTGAGGTGATGATTAGAGACATGCGATTAAACTTGTCATGCTGCACACTGCTGGGATCTTGTATATGATCATTTTCGCTCCTGCTGATGCTTTCATTTTGCAGTGGCACTACCATTACCGACATAATTGCATCTTCAAACCGCCAGGAGATGCGCCCTTGTTGCAAAATCCATTAGCACACCACAACACTCTGCCCCTGGGATGAGGACGGGGGCTTCCAACAAGGCTTGATATCACTCTGCAAGAGTGAATAAAACATGGACACTTTCCTTCTCTTAGCCTGCCTGCCTGTCATTGATTGCCTCGCTGTGACAGGGAAAAGAACGACTCATCAGAGTTCATACCTTTTGTATAATTAAATATTACAACGCCTTATGTGTTTCTCAGCGCTAAAAAGTTTTCAGAGCACATTTAGCAACTCATGACAACGGTGTTAGTTTTTGACATCTGTTTGTCTCAGCAGCTACTGGAAGGAGTTTGACTTAAGACCCACAAGCTCACAATACCGTTCTGTATTCAAAAATATTTTCTTTTCATTCCTTACTCTATATTTTGCTTTCAATTATGTGATATTCAAACAACCTCTCTCAGTGCATCATAAAGAGCATTTCTCTGTTTTC
The DNA here is from genome assembly GCA_023631565.1 of Gymnocephalus cernua. Lineage (NCBI taxonomy): Eukaryota > Metazoa > Chordata > Actinopteri > Perciformes > Percidae > Gymnocephalus > Gymnocephalus cernua. The sequence goes on from CM042433.1 coordinate 19,517,973, forward strand.
TCATGCAGGTCTCTGGAGAAAGCCACATCTTGCTTTCTTGTCTCTAGTCTCTTCCAGCTCCATCCCACACTGCCCTATATTGTCTGTTATGTAATGCTTACACACCACCTCAGGGCAATGGTTTTTCCAGTGACAAGGGAAAATCTCATAAACAACTCTCATTTATATGTTGCATTAAGCTTGATATTAACTTCTGTACGCACACTTTCAAACTTGAGACAAGCATCCAAACTTTATAAAAAGGTCTGGAATATTACAAGAGCTCCAGCACAATATATGAAACTCCAATAAGACAAAATATAATTCACAGTGCAGATCATAGTGTGCAGGAAATTAAAGTGGTCCTTTCCACAATTACAGCATTACATTGAGGCAGTGAAAAAATGAGTCATCTATGCAGTCTCAAAATCATTACAGTTTACAGTGTATCTGACACCTTAAGGGAGACAATAACTAGCAGAAGCCTTTATACAAGCTAGGCTGTGGCAAAATATTTATGAGCAGTTTGTGATCAAAGTTTGCCACTGATGCAATCTTCTGGGCAACAGATAACCAATATTTGTACCATTAAAATATTGGTGACATGGCCACAAACACAGATTGTACATCTCATTGAATGCTGTTACTTAAAAACCATTCTGAGTAAAAGTAGGCAAGACTCAAGGGATGGCAGTGTGTCCCATCAACCTTAGCTTTGTGTTTGGTGCTAATTAGCAAATATTAGCATACTAACATACTAAACTAAGATGGTGACCATTACCAAACATTATTAAACAATAATGGAACATTTAAAAGTATAATATGTAACTTGTCCACATTAAAATGTATAAAAATGGCTAGACCCTTGTTATATATTTTGTTAAGTTGTGTACTTACCTTATCCCAAATGTTTCCAACAATGTTCAAACCCAGAGATATCTGTAATTTTATTCATTAGTGCAATGCTTGTTGAAAATGTGCCTGTTTGGAATGGCCGATTGCTTGGCCTGTGGTATTGCTGCTTGTAGAATTGATCAAAACCAAATTGTAGCCTACCCCAAAGTTACTTACAGAAGGACCCCAAACCACTTAAAATGCAACTCCCCTGTATACCCTACTACCTTACTGATTTAGGCTACCTGACAGAGAACGTTGCAGATTTAGAATGTAATCACAACATATCACAATGGCAATTAGGAGTAATCAGACATTAGCATCATGGAGTCATGGCAGTGCGTTACCCACCGGCCCGTTATGAGCGCTAAACAGCACATATCTGCGTTAATCACCACCGGAACTGGACCGGAAGAGAGAGAGAGAGAGAGAGAGAGAGAGAGAGAGAGAGAGAGAGAGAGAGAGAGAGAGAGAGAGAGAGAGAGATGTGTCATATGAGTGGCCCAAGGTGGTACTACAAACTTACAGATTTACCTGACAGAACGTTGCAGATTCAGAATTTAATCGCAAAATATCACAATGAAAATGTGGAGTTAAAGGACATTAGCGTCATGGACTCATGGCAGTGCGCTACCCATCCCCATATGAGAGCTAAACAGCACATGTCTGCGTTCATCAACCACCAGAACCGGACCGTGCGCAAAGAAAGATTACAGGTTACCTTCCCCCCAAACACGCCCCTAAACACAAACACACATACAGATACGCCTCACTTTATAATATAGATAGCTTGCTTATAAGTGGCATCACGCTCTGTCTGAACTTGTTTGCTTTGCATGTGTGGGATTCTGAAACGTTCTTAAATTCGGGAATTGTCGTTTGATTATTCAAAGTCAAAGACAGTCCAAATTAGTGCAACTTTGGACATTTTTGTGGGTCTGAGGTGTATGCCACATTTTAGCTGCCAAAGCTCCGCTGCTCTCTGTCTCTGGTCCTCAGTGTGAGAGGGGGAGTGGCCAGCGGCTAGAGCGGCAAAAGCCAAAGTGTGCTTCTTTTACCTATATATTTAATGATATCTTTTGCATTTCTAATCCGTACGTCAAAATTGGCACTGCACTCACTCGTGCCCGTAGCAAGACACCTGTCGAGTTTGAAATCCATGGGACTAACGGTTCGAGAGATATGCGCTTAACACCCACACACACAGCCACACACAGACAGACAGACAGACAGACAGACAGACAGACAGCCACACACACAGACAGACAGACGGACGGACGGACGTTCCTGCAATTTATAGATAGATGGTAAAGGTCTGGTTATTTGGTCGCTGTCGCCTGTCAATGGTGTCATATCCCTTTGTGCATCTGTCAAGCGTTGTGGTTGTCTGCCAGATGCTGTCATGTATTAGGGCTGTTGGAACGAATACTGAAAGTCAAATATAATTTGAATAGTAAAAAAATCAATACTATTCGAATGCTGAAATTACTTTTCGAATGTGACTTTTTTAAAATAAATATGTTGGCTAACGTTACCTAATCTCCCTCTTCTCACTTTGGCCTACCTGCATGTGTCACGCATGTTACGTCTTATGAACAATAACTTTGCATTGTGAGGCCTAAGCCAACGTTACGTACCGAGTAACGTTAGTACAGGGGGGAGTGACAGGCTGCGGCTGTAAATCGGAAGAAGGAAGGGAAATAGTTTTAACGTGACTTTAAAATCCTAACTGCGTCGCAGTTATAGTAACGTTAGCTTAGCTGGGAGCTTCATGGAGAAAGCTAAAGTTTATATGTTAGCTGCCTTACAGCTGTCAGAGTTAACTTCAACTTCATATGTTACCTTCTAATAGCTGTATTCTCAGTAACGTGACAATCTGCAAGAAACAGGTTGCTTATAAATCACTAAAACAGCATTGTTTGGCTTAGTTATTAATGCTGTTAGCATTGTTTGTTACTTAGTTTATGACAAATTGTTTCGGCTGTGCTTTCTAACATGATGTCATTATGCTAACCGAGCCAACAGAGCTGCTTCACTACACTTGTTAGATAGTGTTTAATTTCAGAGTTCTCTGTTGATTTGTGTTTGTCACTGTGTGCTCGTGGTGGAAAATGTATGTAAACAAAGTTGCGTGCAATGCGCCATGACGTAGGTCCCCTTCAAAGTCCCTCTAGTGGACCAAATGTGTACCGACAACCACATGCTTTCAGTGGCATTGACAATGCATTAGCCTGAGGAGTATAGTACATATTATTTAACAGGCTGCATTTTAGCATTAAATATTCAAATATTATTTGAATATTAAAAAAATAACAAATGCAATTCGAATGGAATTATAGAGGAAGATTGACAGCTATATCATTAATTGACTTTTTATCAAGTTTTAAGCCAAGTTTTTTTTGATACACTTTTTAGATCTTGGTCATTTTCTACTATATATTTTAACTGGATGAAGGATTTTAGTCATTGGACGTTTGGATCTAAAGTTGGTGAGCAAACAGCAACACGTCGGCTCACAGCCCTTCTGGGAATTTTTAATGTTGAACTGCTTTATCAAATGTTTTTACTGTTTTACTGGTCCATTTGTTTAAGGGAGGAGACTTCTACGGATAATTCGACTCCCGGTAAAAACCTCCTGACACCTAGCGGGAGAAACTGACTGCAATGATGGCATTGCTCTATCCTAGTGGCTAGTAGATAATTACATATTGTACATTTAAATCAATTTGGCAATCATGTGTCTTTGAAATAAAGTGTATACATTGGTGCATTAAAGCTCCAATCTGTACTTTGGGCATGAAATGCTTGAGTAGCCTACAGTAAAAATGGGAATGTTTTGTGTGTTACCATATTGTTTATTGAATCAACAAAATGTTGGGAAATTTCCAGTTAAGTGCATGAAAATGCTTATTTAATGCTTATTATAACTTATTTGAAATGATCAACCAGGTGAGTAAATGCTGGTTGTGTTTCAACATACCCCGCCACATGCTGTAGATAGTTTATATATATATATATATATATATATATATATATTATTTTCTTAGATTTGAACAAGAAGAAAGTTGCAACTTGTAACTTTAACTTTGAACATGTGAACTGGTCCGTGTCCCCTCCGTTATTCGGTGGGACAGTATGAATGTGTAATGTTTATGAATTCCAGTCAGCTGTTTGGCCACTGGTGGGCCTCCAGTCTTTAATTGACCTCTGTCATGAGTCAAGTATCTGCAGCACTTTGGCTGCTCCGCACAGCCATCTTTACCACTGAACTGGAGAATTTAATTAGCCGAGCTTCCTTTTGGCCACTAACACTTGCTGCATCAGGGTAGAGTTTCCTCTCCCTGGGAGTTTGCTATTTGCAATACTGCACATTATTTACAATTACAAATGTGCACAATGAATTCAGAAAGTTAAGGAGGGACACGCATCAGTGGACTAAAACAAATTTCCAATTCCTGGCTCCTTGCATTCCACTGCGATCTCCCATTCAAATACTTAATACTTGATGCTGTAATTTCTCTCTGCTTCCATGTTGGTTTGGTTGAAAACAGAAAGTGGCACTGCAACAGCAAGAGCTCAAGGGAACCGAGTTAGAAATGTTCCAGTCAGTGAGCAATTCCATTCACTCAGACGATTGTTCAGTTTAAAAAGAAAAGAGTGCACCAAAAGAAAAACAAATCCTGATTATAACAGGAACTGTATACACCAAAATGTCTTGCAAGTTATTACAATTCAATACTGAGATGACACTAGCACAGAGAGACAATAGAGTTAGTGTCAATGAATTTTCTAATGATAGCAAGAGTCCATCTATTCCTGAGAAATATAAATTTAAGAGTGTCCATATGGCCTCTTGGCTGTTAGTTACTGAGTTCACACACACACACACACACACACACACACACACACACACACACACACACACACACACACATACACACTGTACCACTGGTAGCTCTGTCTGCCTTGCTGGGAGAACCCACAGCTTCAGGAACAGCTGTTCTCTGGTGTCCCTCGTGGCCTTCTGCCAAGCGAAATGTGTGTGTCAGCCCACGACCACACAAACCCACCCAGCACGGTAAGGTCTGTGCTGCACAAATGAGTGAATAAATGAAATGAAGGAGTGTATTCAACACTTAATCTGCCTCCCAAGAGCACAGCAGCTACCGACTCTTAAAACATGTATTGAAGGAATGCTAGAAGAGAAAAGAATGGAGGATTGTTGAAAGGGAGCGCCAGGAGAATGAAGCCCAACTGTAAACATGGTTAAAAAACAAAGGATTATGAGGAAATGAGCTGCTCGCATGACAGCATAAATCAGTGGGAGGTATTCTCCTCTAATGGAAAGCTGGGGCCCCATACCGAGGACCTTATCAATCATAGAGATAGAGCTGCCACCATATTGACTATGCACCGAACAAACAATATCTTGGATGAGGTCTAAGTGCTATTCCCAATACGGGTCACATTGTAGATCATTCCTCTGTCAAGGTCTCCTGAGAGCACATTGAATTATTGAGAATGAATACTGTATGTGTGTAAGTGCAGAGCATGGTCACTTTAAAAGGCACGGGGAGCGTTCCTGTGCTGCCGGATTACAGCAGCAAACATCACTAAAGGTCACAATCATTGTAAAATATCAGAGGCTGGTAAAATCTCTTAATTAGGGTTGTGAATCGATTCAAAAATGTAATCGAATTAATTACATACTCTGTGACTAATTAATCTAAATGAATCGCATACATCATTTTTGCTGTGAAAGTATTTTAAATATTTCAATTCAAATTAATCAATGAATAATCAGCATTAGTGACATTAAAGTTAAAAAAACTCTTATTATTTTCACTGTTCAAATAATGACCATAACAATCAACAATATGACCTAATATGCTGAGGAAATAAATTCAAAAGTGCTTCAGGATTCCTGAATCAGGAATAGGGTTATTTCACTAGTCAGTCCCTCCAGAAAAACGCGATTATGCGATCGCAGAATTCAATGCATAATCAGCCAAAGTCCGCATATTTATGCGGGGGCCGCATTTTTTAAAATACGCCGCACTTTCGCCGCATAAATTGCCGATTTCCGCGCAAAATTGCCGATTTCCGCGCAAAATATGCGGGGCTTGCATGATTTCATAATCCCCGCATTTTCGTTGCAAAAAAGTCATCTCAGCGGAAAGTTGAAAAATGTTGCGTTTACTTCACACAAGAGCAGCCATTTTCCCCTGTTGCCATGGGAACGTTATGAAGTGACGTAATTTCACCTACTGAGAACACAGTGTTGGGGAATCACTTTTTTTCTCTTTTTCATCAAACCGCAGTTTTTGCAAGTTCCCGCAAGTTCCCGCAATTTTTGCAAGTTCCCGCATTTTCATCGCATAAAATGGCATAAATATCCCGCATATTCCATCGCATTTTTTAAGAAAACGCATAATCAAGGATTTTTGCCCGCAACAATCACAAAAAAACTCTGCGTTTTTCTGGAGGGACTGACTAGTAAATTGCTATTGAACGACAAAAACATGCACCAGATTTTACAATAACTTTGAATGCACCACGAGGCTGTAGATTACCAGTTCGATTGAACGTACCGTCTCCGTCTGTGTTTTTCGGACAACGGCTGCAGCTGCAGAAGAGTCGGAATCCTCTACAGTGAGTGAAATACAGTCAAAGTTTACACCATTTAGCGTTAGCTGTCAGCATTTTAACTGTGTTTAATCCAGGTGCTAGCTAGCAGTAGGCTAACGTTAACTGCTGTTGAGTGTAGTGTTAACTAGCGTCACGTGCAGCGATGTTTCTGTTGCCTGTAGCAACGCATTTTACAGTCGAATGGTGGCTAGAACGGCTCCGGGTGAAAGATCAATATGGAATGGATTAATCTGCATTATTTTTTTTAACGTGCTATTTTGTCTCAGATTAATTAATCAAAATGAACTTGTTATTTTGACAGCCCTACTCTTAATAGAGGCTAATTTTACACAGCTATGCAAAGTGTGGGAGACTATTTGCAGAAATTTTGAATATATGCTAATGGAATTTTGTATAATTTCAAAAGTGCTCATATTATGACCAGCACACACTGGCTCATACCCAGACCTCAGCAAAATGTGAGAAATGAAAGTGTTTATGAGTCATACATTTGGCTCTCTAAAATTTCTCTGATATCCCTCTGATTGGGGTGTCGCGATTCTCCGAATTCACGATTCAATTTGACTTTTGATTTTAAGGTCATGATTTAAATGAATGTTAGATTTAAACTTTTAAGAAGGGACAGCAATGCCACAATGAGTCACTAGATAAGAGGCCTGGGTGTGTCCGTTTTGAAATTTCTTACCTTTGTTTACACACACACACACACACACACACACACACACACACACACACACACACACACACACACACACACACACACACACACACACACACACACACACACATAGCAGTAACTAAACTGAGACTTTTGGGAAGCAGTCTGAAGCATGATGTGGATCTCTGTTCTCTTTCTGGCTGACCTGTTTCGGTTGGGAGTCGTGCACCACAAAGCATGGTATTCACTGCTTAATTTAGCAATCACAGTGCAGTGGAAGATTCTGAAGAATTGTGAGCAGCATCTGTCTGGTTTTAAGACTAGCTCTAAAGATAATAGGAAATGCATACATTCAGGTCTTCCCACTCGGTGTGCCTGAGATGACTTGGCTCAAATCTTTGCTATGTGATGCAAGAAGAACACCTAAAAACCTAAAACCTATTACCCCCCCCCCATCCCCACCTTACAGCCCACTGTGCAATGTGCCTGTCGCCTCCAAACTCATTAACTACAGCTGGTCTCTAAAGACTACTGTATACTTTGCAGCTTCATTACATAACCTAATTAGGGAATTCCACCATGTAAGTTTTCTGTTTTCACGCAGAGCTCCTATACAACACAGGGCCTCACGATTAGGTAATAATGCAGGAAATTAGGTCTTATTGTGTTTCAAACTTATTTTAAGTTGAACAAATTACCAAGACCCATTGACATACATTGAAACTGGGACTTGGGGAGCCTTGTAGGTTAGGAGCCCTCTTTACTTGTTTGGTGATCCAGCCTGTGACATAACAAATGCTCTGACATTGTTCTACATCAGAATTGTTTGATTTCCAACTTGTTCCAGTAGCTGAAGTGTAATAATTTAAAAAATAATGTCCTGTCTCCTCTCAACATGCATTGTCAACTTTTGTTTCAGTTAGCAATTCCCTGTATTTCCCAGAATGGCTTTTAACAGCCTCCAACAAAAGGCTTCTCTGCACTGTAAACATGTAGGTGGAGAGAGCGACAGCAGCAGTGTAGTGAGTCTTAGAAAAACAGAGAGAGAGAGAGAGACAGAGTGAGTACAATGCTGCAGAGCTGTACGACTATTCAACACGGGCAAAAAATGGAAAGTCTCGAAAGAAGCACTGCCTGTCTCATTCTTAGGGCTGAGACCAAAACCTGATATTAACTGTTTATGTCTTTGATTGCTTAAAGTATATGGAGACCTAAACATTACACCCATATGTTATTGTTAAACGTATCATTTCAAACAATCAGCATTAATATGACAGCCTCCACTCTAATGGGAAGGGATTTACACCCATTCAGCCACACAAGCTTTAGTAAGATCGGCCACTGATGTTGGGTGAGAAGGCCTGGCTTTCAGTCAACATTTTTCTTAATCCCAAAGTTGGCCAAAAACCTTGATTTGTGCATGAGGGTATTGGCACGCACACATGAAATGCCAAACAGGAAAGAGCCTTCCCCAAACTGTGGCTACAAATTTGGAAGCACACTATTGTCTAACTAAGGGAACTAAGGGCCCTATCCCAAAATGGCAGGTGTATCCTGACATATCACTTGTTCTATAGCATCAATAAAGTGTAAAACATCACAGCGACACAAAATCTGGATATGAAAATGATTGTTTCAAAGCAAAGACGGATGCCAACAAGAGCCCTTGTCCCAGCTGCAACCAATCACAGCATCTCAAACACTCTGTTGGATACCGTCATTGGGTCATGAGGTTAATGATTTTGTGCTTTGTCAAATCAGATTTATTATCTGAGCATGGATTAATTTGTCAGTATTGTGCGGTCCATTAAAGTACTACCAAGCAAAGCCTTAATTAGAAGAACGTTAATTGCAGTGATTACCAGCCTCCTCTTGAGGCGTTGTGAATGGGTGGAGGAGCAGAAACCGGCACCAAGTTTTGGGAGTGACGCAAATTAAGCGTTCCGAGAAGTTGCACACTCCTAGTGTTTTCCTTAATCTCTTTAGATAGCCTGAACTAAATGACTGAGTGATTGCTCAAGTGTTGTTCACGTAGATAATGTTCTGTGTGGAAAATCGTAACAAATTAAATTATTCCTACTGAGGGAGTAATGTTTTGGAGGGCTGGAAGCGAGTGCAGCTACAATCTCATGGAAGAGAGGCAAAGACAACCCAAACACACAGTCAGCTCTGTAGGCAACGCGTGTGTTTGTCTGTGACACTGATATGCATATGCAATCAGATGAAAGACTGGAAGGCTGTTTTTTGAACATGATGGCAGAGATGAGATACAGACGCCAGGAGCACGTTACCTTATCTCAACCTCTGTTCAACGTTGTCTTCCTGTGAGCTGTTCTCATATGGTAATGCTTTTCTGCCCCAACATTTTTCAGGTAAAGCTGAAAACACAAGCAGTGGTGCTGTTGTTAAAACTGGTCTCTGTTTCCAATCTGCACATCAACAGCTTGTAATTTAGTAAGAGCATCCATTTAGGAATAGCATCCAATTGCTATATATATTTAAAGGATATGTTTTGGTTTTTTTCAGTCTACCTTAGACAATGAGCAGTGGATTTTATCAGACATCTTTTACAGTGTAGTCACACTAGAAAGGGATCGCTTCATAGCACCATGGGCAGAATACAAATAGCATATGAGTATTAAAGCTGCACTAATGATTAATTTGTTTCGGTCACTTAGGGTGTTTTCACACATACCTCATTTGGTCCGGACTTTCGGACTTTTCAGTTTGGTCCGAACCAAAATTTCAGGTGTGAAAAGTGCCTTGGACCACGGTCCGGATCAAAAGACCAAATTTTGGTCCGATAAAAAGAGGTGGTCTTGGTCCGGAACAAACTGAACCATGGTCCGGTCTGTTTATGGTGTGAAAGGATGGTTGGATGTTGGTACTTTTGGACCAAATACAAGAATCTCTGGCAGGCTCTTCCCGTGTTACAAGACCGGGGAAGCATAGCTCGGTGCTTATTGTGTACATGAGAGTGTGTGGCGGTTAATGCGCTGAGAGCAGACAACTGTCGGCTATCAGAGCTGAGAGTAGGCCTACATCAGCAGTTTACTTGTTAAGTGGTAGTAGATGTACAGTGTAGGTTTCCGTTTGTCTCTGAATAAATGCTCCAGAAAGAAATTTCCCGTGTCTTGCTTCTCAACATCACAACAAAACGAGCCGCGGCAGTAGGGGAAAGCAGCAGTCAGTTGAAAAAACTCCGACACAGAGAGAGGATACGTGTGCCCGTCTACAAACCAATCAATAATAAGTATCTGTATGTGATGACGATAGGACGTAGTTTTGTCACGTATAGATCTTTAGTGCGCTTGCATAACTGCAGTGTGAAACCAAAACTTACGGGATCAAATGTATACAATGCAACAAAAACATGAACCTTGGTCTGCGCCTTGGTTTGGACTTTCATGTGTGAAAACGCCCTTAAGCAGTGCAACAAATACTGTAGAAAACACAACATTTATACAATAGTCACCGTTTGCTTTGTTTTGGTCTCCACCAACACCTGAAAAAAATGGTCAACGTTATTTGCTGATTACTAGTTGTGGCCCCAGACTTATTAAGAACATCCTCTGCCATAAATGTGATAATTGCAAAAATGTGATGACATCTTTCCCTGTTCATCATGGAAAGGTCAACTAATGGTTAATTTAGGGCAAATAAAGATTTTTTTTAATCTAATGTTCTTTTCAGATTTGAGTAATGTTAAAAAACTCATCTTAACACATTTGTAGCTGAACATCATTAGAACTGTGCCGTTTCACTGACAAACAGCTTTCTTTTTCTAATCATGGCTCCCACATAATGCTTTCGTAGTGGGAAGCCGTATCTCTCACTTTTCATGCAGGGAACATGTATATAAAATCTTTCATCGGTACCATTCACAGTTCCTTGGGCAAGGCACTGACTGAGTATTTTTTGTGTCAGAGACAGAAATGTGTGATCGTATGTATATGTGTGATAATCTACGGGAAATGTGTGATCGTATGTATATGTGATAATCTACACGTAGGGCAGAGCTGTGGGCTAACCAATCAGGATCTTTTTTTCCATTTTGAAGTGAGAGCAGCAGCTAGTCTTTAGCTTGATTCCCAGCTTGTGTGGGATACATATTGATTCAGGCATTGTGAAGCCATCCGTCTTACACCAATGGGCGTGGCTTCTGAGCTCGCTGCTTGTATTTAAGCAGTTGATAGCCATCACGTGATGTAACAAATCGGTTGTGGAAAGCGTTATGGAATAATTCATGGCTTTGTGAGCAGCTGACATTTTGTTATAATTAAACAGTTTCATTTGTAGATTGGAGGCTGATGTGCTCATGATCCCCTGAGATAAGCAGAGATGGATGTGTGTAGGTGGAGGGGGGGTAGACCGTGCACTGGGAGGTCAGGTTTTTCCTTAGTGGAAAACATGTCAGTTGCATTAATTCACATGTTTAAGTTTAAGGTTGCATGTATAAGTGCAGACTTGCACTTTGTTTCTGTTGCATGTGTTTTTTTTTTTTTTTTAATACTTTGCATCGTTGTTGCATCATGTTTCTCCTAATAAAAGTGTTTTGGGCCATTGTGGCATGTTTTCCCTGATCGACCACCCATGTTTTGATGGATGGGTCCCTGTATCGCTTGCATTATGTTACTAATGAACATAAAGCATCATTCATTAGAAGTCATGTTTCTTCCTACCTGACAAATAACGACTTTCCATTTAGCTCTGTTTTGGTCTAAGACAAGTCCTGAACGAAATATCTGGCTATTTAGCTGCTCCATACAGAATGTTCATCAGCTACTTGCAAACTGTGTACGTCTGCCATTTGGTGCTGGGTAGGAAGCTTACAGTGAGTTTATCAGAGCTTTTTTTGTTGTTGCTGAAAACAGCTGTTGTTTCTGTGGGAAACCAGATGGATAAGAATGGGGAAAATTAACCAAGACAGTAAAGTTGTGGGCCAAAAAACCAAAACATAAAAGGCTTCGTTGAACTGAGGGTAACTGCAGAGTCAGGTGATAATTACCTGTGTTTGTAAGTACGAGAGACATGTTTCACAGTACACGGTCATTTCTTTCCATTGTTAATATAAACACATTGATTTGTGCAGCTTTAACAGGACCAAGTTAGTCTCAAAGTTGAGAGTACAACAAAAGAAATCTCCTCATGTAGTCAAGCAGATGGTGCCACACACAATGTCCCTCTCTAGCCTAGTGAACAAGCAGGTTGGGCTGATCCACAGGGAACACTGGGATTTAAGTTTGAATGGCACCACTCTAAAACCCATGTAAAAATGTTGCATGCTGCAGGTTGATGAATAGCTGCTACAAAGCATGGTTGTAGGAGGCCACTGAGACTCATGGGTACTGTAGTATTTAGTGGTGTTGAACATATAGCAAACTGATGAAAAACACGGTTTCTGAATTGAAATATGTGTAACTGCTGGCATTAGCTTATACCTAAAATAAGAGTAAAATACATTATCCAGGAGACACGCCAATATGTCTGTGTTAAGAAACATAATTAGGTTGAAGGTAAAAATGTAAAACTGCATAATTAGCAGAAAATAGTTTATGAACCAGCAGCAAGATATCATCATAAATGCTAGTGTAACAAGCCTTTTAAAACACTCAGGATTCAGGATAAAACACAAGCTGATGGGTGTTATAAATACCAGACGACATTCACAGTGAAAAAAAATTTCACATCCACTCACAGGACAACCTAAAAAAAACATATTTGCAATATTTTATCAAAGGTCTGTATTTTGTGTTCTATATCAGTGCAGATATCAAAAAACTGTGTTTTACATGTGAGGATGACTGCGAAAATTTGGATTCTATTACATTGTGCTGAATATTCTACTGCACGGCTTTATCTTACAAGATGCTGTGATGAAATGTTTAGCAGAGAGAAGTCACAGAGAAGCTGGTCACATAATCAAAGTTTAACAGTGTAAGTGTTTTTTTCTGCTGTGCGTTGACCCTGAGTTACAGGCTCTGCAAACATCTGACGCAACTTTTGTTTTGCCTTCCGCTGTTTCTTCCAGCTAACGCGGAGAGATACCCTCATGTGTGTTCTGTCAGCTTGTCTACTGCTTACCGTCTGTGCACTGTTCGCCTGGGAAAGACCAAACACAAATCTACAAAAGCACACTGTGGCAAACTGTCAGGGTTGAAGCTTGTCCTGCTATCCTCCCCTCTGTATCAAAAGGCTTCGCTTCTCTCTTTGATGTGCCGGCATCTCGGTGCTGCTGGGTATGATGCCCCCAGCTTTGCTTTACATTCATCCCCTGTCACTCCAGCTGACATCAGTCAAGAGTCTGCATAAATGAATGCTCTCTAGTCTGCATGAAATGGTTTTGTCACTCAAGAAGAACAGACAGCACTCTAAACATACGACTGCAAAACAGAGGTCGGGTGTTGATGTGGGTGTTTTGAAAACGGGCATACATGGTGACAAGAGAGAGTCCAGATGTTTTTTTTAGGGCTTGCACTTTGCTAGGATGACTCTTTCAGTGTGCATCCAACTTGACCTTTAAATTCTTATTTGAACAGAATTTGTCTACTGAAAAGATTCATTTTCTGATAATTCATAGCACGCCACTCCTCATTCTCTACTCTCATAGTGTCTACCTTCTGACAGGCTCATATTAGATAAAACGCACCTTGTTGTAGTTTACCAAATGACAATTTGTGACCATAACAATACTACCACTGGACTGTACCACTTTCTGAAATTTAGATTTGTAGATTCCAACATATATTGACTTTTAGTCCCTTGTATGGATAAAGCACCAAAACACTGGATTCTGTATATTCCCATGTTGCAACTCAATGGACTCTTTCGTAAGACACTTCCTGCCAGGTAAACACAGACATTTTTTTTTAATTCCACACCCCTGTGTGTAACCCAGGCTGTTATAAATTGGTAGTCTCCAAACCCATGCCAAGATTACCAAATGATGACATCAACAGGAGTTATACATCCCCTGATGACTCTCCTTCAGAGCCACAGAGAACATTACACAACTATTTTTACAGGCTGAGTGGTACTCTCCATAACAAGTAAACTGATTTGTATGTGTACTATTGGTAGAGTGGAGGGTGGGGGTGTGGCTTTGACCAACTGCCACTTTGCTCGTTTGAAAGCCATGATGTCTCTCTCTCATGGGTTGGCCAAATTCTCTGGGCGGGCAAAGCAGAGAAAGGGGAGGTAACCTTGCTTGTTATGAGCTCATAACAAGCAAGATTCTAGAATGGCTCATCTGAGCTTACTTTTTCTCAAAGGCAGAGCAGAATACCCAGGGCTCGGTTTACACCTCTCACCATTTCTAGCCACTGGGGGACCATAGGCAGGCTGGGGGGACTCATATTTATGTTAAAAAAACTTCATAAAGTGAAATTTTCATGCCATGGGATCTTTAAAATGATCCCAAACTTTCTGTTGTTTTCTCTCGCCTGTCTCTTCTCTTAGACCCTCACTATTTTCGTCTTCCTTCATATGTAATCTGCGCGTCAGTCTTGTGTCCACAGAAGCATCAGCCTGTTTTGCGCTAGTAATAATCCTCCATGCGGAAACACAGTGAGCCGTACACTGTTAGTTACATTGATTTAATGAAACTTCAAGCCAAAGAATTTTGCTTCGAGGATTTTTTGTAATCGAATTATTCGGGTTATTTGATGAATCGTTTCAGCCCTTTCATATTAAAACGTATCGTCCCTGAACCGTATTGTAGCCCATGTATCTAGATAGGTATCGGATCGTCTTATAACGGAGAGATGCACACTCCTAATATTTACCCGATAACACAACTGCCAGAGTCTGGCTTTTCGGCTTGCCAGACACGCCCACTTCCTATTGTGAGTGTTTGTTGCGTTTGTGTTGCCGGTTTTGTGTGGAATGTGTTCACCTCCTGTGTTTAGTGTTTCCCTCCTGTTAAAATACGTAGTGCCCACATTCATAGTTATGGTTAGAGATAAGGTTTGGTTCAGGTTTAGGTAACGTTAGGGGGAAACATATATCTATGGGGTAAAAGTCTTTGTGGAGCCGAGGGCAATGGATGACGGACATGAACGTGAACTCGCGCTATCCTCTCAAGGTAAAGACATTGTTGATTAAAAAGGGTTAACGTTCACTTGTGTGAAAATGGTTCAGATTTCACTTATGTCATTTATGCATCTATAACATCTGAGTCATCATGAGGCTATAAATGTAAGAGTTTAATTCAAAAACCTACAGCTATAATAGCCCATTGATTGACAACTCATGTGAGCAAATTTATGATCTGATATGCTTTTCTTATTCCGGTATGAATACATGTATTTGGTCACAACATGTTAAACTACTACTTCCTCATGCTGGAATAAAATCATATTGACAGGGAGGTCAAAATAAACCCATCTACAAATAGTAAGGAACTCTGTTGAGACGCTGTTAAGACCTGTGATGCACTGAAAAGATTAAGGATCCAAATAAAGTGTTGTTTAAAGGTCCTCTGTGGTTTTCTTCTCTCTGCTCCATTTCTTTATCACACTCTTAGCTGAGTCATAAGTCTGTGTACACAATGTGTACAGCAGGCAAGGAAGTACACACACACACACACACACACACACACACACACACACACACACACACACACACACACACACACACACACACACACACTCAGCACATCTTAATATTAAAAAGTGGTGCACTTTTTTTAATACCTGGCCCTTGGTTTTGACTAGCTATTGTTCTTTGGTTGAAGTACAAAACCTGCATTGTTTGATTGGCTAAATTGACATTTAAAATAAATGAAATTTGTCTTTACTTTCCTGCATCACAGTCCATGCCCAGGCTCATTGTTCTTTTCCCAAGTCATAGTTTCCGCCATCCACACAGAATGTGATGCTGACATTTTAAGATTCAGCCACTCTTAAAAAAACAAAACAATAAATATACAAAAAACAACTCAGGCTTCAGGTGAAAGAAATGACGGTTTGGTGTAGACAGATGGCCAAAATGGAGAGACAAAGCTGCATTTTCATAGTTCAGTTCAGATAGAAATGCTATCTGCACAATGTTTAATAGGGAGGGCAAATATCTTGTGCCTGGTCCATTTGTGTCCCAAAATATTTACCCATAACAATTCCAGGTCAAGATGACTGTTAAATCTACGTCACATCCGATCAGATGCTCCCAGTGAACTTGAATCAGCTGTGTGTATTTGTCTAGCTCACCTTGTGTTGTCATCCAGAAGGATGCCATTGGTCTGATAAGAGCACAGGCTTGCTTCTGGATAGGAGTAAATGGCCTCCTCTGTCTTCTTTTAAATCCCTTGCTTAATTAGTGACATGTGGTGAAGAGGGTTTCCCTGCAAAGGTCACTTCACAAATCACAAGGACAATTACAGTGCATAGAGGAGTGGACTTTTTAAATTCACTTACAAAAGGATTCCAGGCTTGGAAGATGAATTAGCAGATGATCTGTATATTAGTGGAATAAGGGAGAAATGTGTTCTTTCACAAGCCAGTGACAGATAAGTAATGCCACATGGCCAGACGCGGCTGCTAAGGTCAATGGTATGTTTACATGGAAGCTGAAGAAAAAAGCTCCTATATATCTACATCAGTTATTAGCCTAGCTGGCCACCTAATTAAGTAGCAAGCACGGTAATCAATCGCAGGCCAAATTGGATTTGGATTGGATTTCTGTGGTCTCTGCAGTGAACACATATTGTCCAAAGCTGGAGGTTTGACTTTGGCTATGACATTCCATGTCAGCTCAGGCAAAAATTAGTCACACGCTGTGGGACAATGGTGAGTGTAATGATACACAGGGACAGGTTTTCCAGCTAAGGTAATGCCAAACATCTCCTGAAATATCACCACTAAGGTTGAGGATACATATTTTGGGGTTATTATGCTGTGTGTTTACTTTATTCTTTCATAAATACGACATGTTGGAAGCAGAACAGAAGAGGGAAGCAAAACTATTTTTTTAAAGTAAGGGAGCCTAATGAGACACCATTACATTTAAAAGCTCCAGCACATATACAACATAAAGAATGGAGTAATTACTGTATATACTGCCGGCTATATGGAATAACTCTTCTGTTAATGAGATTTCAGTGATTTCCCAACCACACACAGCCAAGCACAGAAAAACAGCAGGACTGTTCCAAAACCTTTCACAACGCTAACTGTAGGCCCTATTGATTTTGGGTCTCTTTTCTAATAAGAGTCGGAAACATTTTAATGATAGGAAAGGCATTTGGGATGCTTTATGAAATGAAAGACCCCCACCAATGTGAAATACAATCAATGCAGCAAAAAAGAAATCCCCACCTCATGAGTTTCAATTAACCGTGTTTCTCTAACAAATCGAACAAGTGCCAGTGGGTGCGAACACCACAAGGTTACATCTGACTCCAACTTCCATTAAAGTTTTCAAAATGCAGACTAACCTGCAAAATGTCCTGGTATTAATACTTTCTCAATGTGTTTTAGTGGTACAATTTGATAAATATTTCTCAATTTGTTTAGTCTGCAGATCATTTGTTTTAGTGTAAAAAACCCAAAGGAGATTCTGGAAAACTTCACTAGTTTTCACTAATCTGGTACTGCCCCTTCTGCATAACTCAAACAATAAAATCATATTTATCATCTATAAAACTCAGATTACTTTCCCAATGATCATCACTATATATCTTACAAAAGAACAATTTTTAAGAGGTATAGGAATGGGGGGAAGGGTTGGTTGGATGAACATGAGGTAACATTTTATTGTTGTAATTCTTGTATTTTGGTTTGGTTTTTATTTGGTTTTAAATTATGACATGTTTGAAATAAAATAAAGTGCCAACCATGCCAAACCCAGCAAGTCATCCAAAGTAAATGACAAAACACATTTGTAACTGCCATCCAAACTGGACCAAAGAAGCTTTTCTGATCAGATGTGTCATCATTCGTCAGTGCCTTTCAAAAATCTTACATATCACCTTTACAAAAAACATTCATATTAATGCTTTTTGATCTGCTATCTTCAGGCTGTAAACATGTCTATTTCTGTTTTTTTCTTCTTCTCCATTTTCATACGTGTAGTCTTCAGCCCCAACTGATGTTCAAGTGTCACTCAAGCCAATTTATCTGACTTCTTGGCAGCTCCCTTTGGAGCCACAAAAGGCTTTCTACAACTTTTTTTTCCAGATATGCAGTAATAGCCAAGACCTGTAAACAGACTTTAATGGAGTTTCCCTTTTAAGGTTAGGGAAAGATCATGATGCAGTTGTTTTTCTGTCTTTGAAGATGCAGCATTCAAATTCAGCTCTTTACTTCATGATGTAAATCTTAACTCCGTAGTATTATAAATCAGTACTGATTGAGTCCCTGAAAGGGTTTCTGTGCTGCAAAATACCTCAGACAGTGCAAATACAAAAACAATCTCTGCGGTTTGTTTGAGATTGAAACATGAGGTGGATTATTGAAGCAACAGTATGTGGTTGTGTGAAGCTGAGATTGATGATGACTTTTTCCATCCGTCAGAACTGAGAACCAGAAATACAGGCTGAGCTGGCAAAGTCAACATTTAAATATTCTATGCATATCCACATAGAAACGATAACCTGTAGCAGACGCATGAAAACATAAACACACAGCTATTTTGCATGCTGTTGAATACACACTGAGAAACAGGCTGGTAACCTCAAACACAGCTGCTGAGTGAATAGCTCACCTTGTGTATGTCAGTCTTCATGCAGTGCCCTGTTTCTGTTCAGGTCTCAGTTGTCAGTAGGAATCTCCCTCCCCCTTTGGTTTTGATCTCTAGCTGTTGCAGGTGTCACTCAATATTCCTCAGCACCTCCCATGGCTTCCCATTCTTTTCTTCTTCTTTTGTAATGATTATTTCAAGGATTCTCAGTTTCCACTGATGATAACTAAGAAAACAGGAGCTTTGTTGAGATGATTGAGGGCAGTTTTACAGTTTCAGATGATTCTCAAAACATATCTTTACCCTCATATCTTCTATACACAAGCTATTTTGTTTGCAGCCTAGATGAATGATCACTTTTTTGACCTTTGCTCAATTTAGTCACACACATTTAGTCTACATATTCACTTTGTTTGATATTCGTATTACATAAGCTATTTGTAAGTAGGAACCGGAGGGTTGCTGGTTCAAGTCCCCATATGGACCAAAGTACGGAGTGTGGACTGGTAGCTGGTGTGAGATGCCAGTTCACCCCCCCCCACACACACACACACACTCTGCCATCTCTCTATTTGTGCATGTATAGGATATATAGCTTATATATAACTTGTGTGTGTATACATTCCTGTGTGTAGTGTGTTCTAACAAACAGTGTAAATTGTAATTTGAAATTGTAATTTCCTACTGGGGATCAATACAAAAAAAGTGTAAGCGGCAACTTCAGCGGTCAAATTCAGTCACACCCGGTGGTCAGGATTTAAATAAATCTGTTGTTTCAGCTTACATTTCCCTGAACTGACATTTGCAGAAGTTTAAATGGTGATAATCTTCTATTTAAAAACAAAACTAAACCAAGGTGAGATTGCATGAAAGCAACAAAAGCCCTGTCTGTGGCTGTGCCTTAGCAGTAAAAAGGATGAGAGCTGCAGTACCTTCCCACAATTCAAAAGGCCAAATAAAGACAGACTGTCCTTCCATATGTTCGTCTTCCTTGTAATAAAAAACTAACCTTCAGAGGCATTAAGTCATCAGCATGTGATTTTCAGTGCAGCAGCGGGGATACAGTATATATGCACAATTTGACTCTTCAAACAAAGCTCAATCCTCTGTCTCAATGTTACATTGACAAAGTATATATACAGCTGGGGATTGTTTTTTTATCCAGGCATGCTTTTCAAAAAAGTGAAAAGATCAGACAAACATTTCAAGAACTAGGTATAAATATATCATTTGTTTTGGCTGTACTGATGAATGTACCTAAGAGTACACTGATATAAGGACACTCATGTGTAGCCTGAAATTTGTTATAATAACAATTTTAACTAACTATCAGAATGAGGATGTCACAAAATAATCTCTAGAATCTGCGCCCTACTGTGCATTTAGATACGTTTCTGGTGGAGCGGCATGTCTGCTCACTGACCCCCGAAGAGGAGGGAGAAACGGCAGACCTCTATCCGCTTATAGAGCCCCTTCCCCGGGTTAAATTGAAGGCTGTTTTAGTGGGATTTTTTCCAAGTATTTGAAGAGAAGAAGAGAAGAGGAGGGAGAAATGGCAGATTTCTATCCGCTTATGGAGCCCCATTCCCCGGGTTAAGTAGGTGTGTCTTAGGCAACAACAAAAAAAAAATCCTTAAAAAAAGAAAGATCTCTCGAGAAAACAAAACAAATCTCGAGAAAACAAAACAAATCTCGAGAAAACAAACTTTGTTATATCGAGATAACAAATGAATAAGTCGGTATCACGACAGTGCATAAAAAAGAAAAGAAATCCATGGCCATTCTCAGCTTCCGTAGCTTCGAGCTTCTTAAATGTGAATAATTTGTAGTTTCTTCTCTCCTCTGTGACAGGACATATCTTTGAGTTTTGGACAAAACAAGACATTTGAGGATGTCATCTTAGGCTTTAGGAAACACTGATCCACATTTTTCACCATGTTTTGACATTTTTATAGATCAAACAACTAATCAATTAATCGAAAAATAATCAACAGATTAATCGTCTATGAAAATAATTGTTAGTTGCAGCCCTATTTCCAACCTTGTAATATATTGATTAAAAAACACCTACAGCAAGATGACAAACCATCTCCACCCTCTGTATTTTGTCACCTGAAAAACTGAACATGATTAAAAGTTGTCTTTTGATGAAAAAAATATTTTTACCAGGGGTGGAACGGATCACAAAACTCATGGTTTGGATCGGTCCGTTGCACTGCTAATTTTCACCTGCAGCAGGTTGACACCAAGGATAAAATGTCACCTTTCAACATGTTGTCTGAAGTATTTTTGGGACAGATTGAAGCGCTGTGGCAGTGTGGGAAACAGGCTGTTTGGATCATGCTCACTGGAACAAAATTAATAGAATCTGGCAGCATGATTACTGTATAACTCCTCTCGTCCGATTCAATTCCCAAACAGGAGATAACAAGATAATGGATAGCAGTGTCTTCAACCCAAGGTCTATGGGCGGATGTGGACTTTGTTTTCCATTCACACAGCAGATATGTGGCCATCTGCAGGCCTGTTATTTCTGCTGGAGGATGGAGGACGATGAAAAATGGCAATTCACAGTGTGTGGGGGGGGGGGGGGGGGGGGAATAATGAAACTCATAAAGATAAAAGAAAGAGGTTAACTGAAGTAAACCTTACAATCCTATGTGCGTGTTTTTTCTGTTTTTTGACCAAATGAACAAACAATGTTTGGATTTCTTTTTGCTGGAGGATGTATACGTTGCCGCCGGTGGGTGGCAATGGTGAGGTTTTAGGTGATGGAACTAGGTCTTAGTAAAACAGACAACACTTTGGAGGCTTGTGTTGTTTCAGGCTGTCTCTTGCCTCAATCTGCATAGGCAATGGGGTTAATTAGGAAACCTACTTTACTGATGTGTTTCAAAGGATGAAATTAAAAATTAACCGACAGCCCTTTCAGGCCAGTGGGAAACTGTGGATAAACAAGGAGAACACCCCGTCCTGGTTAGAAGCTCTCACAGAAAGTATTCGGCTGTTTCCATGACATAACAAGAAACAGAAGTACTACAGCACAGATGTTAGGATCAAAGTGGATTGTTTTCTCAGACAGACTTCTTAAAAAACACCTTTTGAAAACTTTGGTAAAGTTTTCTTTTTAATAGCAGCAAAGGGTCTGATGTACATTCAAATGCAGTAAAAGTAGTAACGAATGAGTAAAGATGTTTTCCAGCAAAGATTTTAAGGTGATATAAAACTTCCACATTTATGGTAGACCTGTCTGCAGCATATTTAATGCCACAATCAAGCCTGTCCTCTGAATTACCTGGACGATTTCCAAATACTGGCCCTTCTCTGGTATAAAATGATGTTTGGGCAGTGCGTGTAAGCTCAGAGATTCATCACTGAGGTATAAGAGATGTTACAGAAAGAGAGATACTTTAGCACTGATATACTGTGGAGATTGAAGTGTAGATTGCAGGAGGCAAGTACTAGGCATGGGCCGGTATACAATTTTGATGGTATGATAACCTTCAGCAAAAATATCACAGTATTGCGGTATCACAATTACAGTTTTAAACTGTATTATTTTTTTATCTACATACTGGCAGGGAGTGGGATTTCTAAAGTGCACTTGCTGTCGTAGGAACGGTATGACACAAAAATGTTGTTGTTTTGAAACCGTGACTTTTTCAAACTGCGGTATACGTTGAAACCGGTAACCGACCCATGCCTAGCACATACATCCCTTGACTTATGGCTAATTGAAAGGTAATGGCATTATTATGTTGACATAATCTAGTGCCTTATAATGAAAAGCGGAATGAAAAACGGAATTTCACCAAAATTGGAGGCGAGTAGTAACCAGGATCTTTAGTGTCATATTGATTGGTCCATGTGGGCGTGGCCTATTTTGCATTATATGCTAAATTTTGCCTTTTGTCAAGTTACTGGGGGCTGGAACAAGCTAGAGACATGAAAATTGTCACCATAACTGATGTTGATGTGCTCATGCGCCCCAAAGAATATGAGGCAATTCGGCTTAATGGTGGCGCTATAACTTAGGCCAAAATGTTTAAAGGTCATGCCCCTCACACGGTGAGTGCGATTGACATGAAATTCCTCACACAAGTCCAGCTCAATGTGCTCTATAAAAAGCCTTTTGGACCATAAACGTCCTCCATGATGATATTTAGCCAATTTGCATAATGTGAAAAACAATGAAATGAATAGAACTTTGTCAATTTTGATTCTATCAAGACCAAAATTGGTATATGGCCTTGCGTGACTGAGATACCCATTACTACTGCATATGAGCAAGATTCGTCGTAAAACATAGCCGCCATTAATCAAAGAAGTTCCTAAGTACTTAAACGTATGTACCAAGTTTTGTTAAAATCTGATAAAGGGGACGAAATCGAAAACTTGCTGCATCTATTGTAGTGATGAAACAGGTGTGTGGTTTGTTTCAGCACTTTTTCTCTAGAGCATTAAACCATCTGAAGTGGTTTTGCTCAGCTTTATGAAGCTACAAACCCGCTCAACTCTGCGGCTTTGACTTTGGCGATTTGGCATCTGCTCAATGCTGCTTTGACTTTTGGCGATTGGGCTGCTTACCAGGCCTGCTGTATGTAGCTCAGGCGGTATAGCGTTTGCCTAACATTTAGAAAGTTGGCGGTTTGACCCTAGGACCTGCAGTTTGATCTCAAACTGTATGAATATGAAAGTGCTTTGAGAAGCTGAAAAAAGGGTTTGAACCCGCAAATTGCCGCATGCAGCTATATTATTATTTTGATGTTTTCAAGGGGTCCACATTGGCAATTAAAGGCATATTTCACCGCTGGAAAGCTGACTATATATTTAAATTGGGTCACTTATGTAGTAGAAATGTGATTTTTTTTTTAAATTGGTGCCTTCTAGGCCGAGAAAAGCCAGAAAATGTGTTTTTGGCTCATATGGATGAAAGACACCAAATCCCAGAATGCACCTGCTTCGGTGCTTTATAAGTCCACTCCCAAGCCACGCCTACCGCTTACAGACAGACAAGACAGTGAGGCAGCATTCAACTCAACTGTGTTTTATTGTCATTTCAACCATATACACGAAACAACATTTCATTGTGACTCAAGTGGTGTTACACATTTAAAATATATAAAAACGACATTATATAAAAACAACATACGAAACAGGCTACATTTAGTGCACACACACATTATATAGGCTCCGTAAAGTTCAGATAACGCATACTAGCATTAGCGCTTGGTGGGCTGGAAACACTGAGTATAAACACAGCCGTGAATTAGCGTGGAATGTAGAATGGTCAGCATTTAACAGTCAAACTCTACCAGCAGTTAGCAGTTAGTTGGATATAAATCATCACATTTCTGCACCACTTGGTGTTAACACAGCCCACCTCTTTTACCTGGCGACAGAGAATCTCTAGCTCGGAGGGCTAGCAGGCCTGGTAGATGGACAGTCCGGTACACTGTTGTTCAGCCATGTTTCCACAAAAATACAGCAGTCTCTGAACTCGAGTTGGGAGTTTCGTTGAAGTTGGATGTAGTCCAGTTTGTTGTCTAATGAGCCTCCCTGAGTCTCCCTCGACATCCTACTGCAGAGTTAGCTTCCCTCGCCATCCTACTCCAGAGCTAGCTTCCCTCGCCATCCCACTCCAGAGCTAGCTTCCCTCGCATCCTAACCCAGCTCTTTAGCCCTTATACCCACTATTACTTCAGCCTCTCTATTTTCCCCATGTTCCCTTCCATGTTCTCCTGTTTCTCCTAATAAATATTCTCTGAGTTTTGAGCCTGGCGTTTGAGTCCGTTCTGTTCAACCTTGTTACACGACACTTGCAAGCAGGATCTGTAAAGTTCAGCTAACGCATACTAGCATTGGTGTAGCTAAACACCAAGTATAAACACAGCCATGAATTAGCTAGCGTGGAATGTCAAATGGTCGGCATTCAACAGTCACAAGCTTCGCCAGCAGTTAGCAGTAGTTGGATTTCATTTCTGCACCAGTCCGTGTTAACACAGCCCATCTGAATGCACATAACTGTTGTAAATGTTTGCTGCTGAAAGAGAGAGCCTGGTTAGCAAGGCTTCAAGATGGCTGACAGACGTTTTCATTCGGAATACCTCGGCCAGACTCGGCAGTCCAACCCCCTATGGGCGGGTTGAAAACATGCAGAAGTAGCTCCTACTACTGGCTGTAGTCATTTTGCCTCTGGCCAAAAAATCTTCCGATGGCGCAAAAATCGTCATTTTACGTCATCGGAAGATTTTTTCCAGACCCCCAATGCAGAGATCTCCCATCTCAGGGGGACATGAGGGAGGGAAGCACAGGCATTCAGAAATACTACCGGGTTTCTACTGATACAAAGCTGAATGCTAAATCGGTGAAGAATCCCTTTAAGTGGTGCAAGAGAACTATATTTTGCACTGGCATTGCCATTTCATGTCTGTTGAATTTCTACTGTACTCTAACTTGCTAGCTTACTTCTACTTCTTACACTTAAGACACTTGAAGGCCATTGTAGGCTTTTGGCCAATAGGCTCTATGCACGCATCACTTCCGCATTAGCGTAAGGGTGCTTGCGCATTTCCGGTTACCGGAAGAAAACCAGTGGCAGTAGACCATTATGATGGCAGAGATGAAATTTACAAGGTGTTTGCTGGAGTTGCCTACAATATCTATTCATGATATACGGAGGGTCATCCGGGCATCCAGTACGACACCACGTAGCAAACTGGATAAAGGCTTCAAATTTTACGTTTCTTCATTTCTTTGCAACTTTGAAGGTAATATGCTAACGCTAGCTAGCCTGAGCTAGAAGCCTTGCTTCGGTGTTTTAAGTCATGACTTTGTCCTGCTTCAGGTTAACCGTGCTTTAAATAAACTTTAATCATGTGTATATAACTCTCACTTCATGTGCAAATATTCCACTCAGGTATTCTTCAAACTGCTGATGTTCTATTCAAAACTGTCCTGTCATCTTTACTTAAAGGTCCAATATGTAATATTTTTACTGTAATAAATCCAAAAATGACACCAATGCCTCATCAGATATTAAGGAAACATGTTAAGCTGAAATACTATCTTTTCTGACAACAATGCTAAAGTCAGTATTTTTTGTTTTTGAAATTTACAATCCGTGACGGAATTTATGTTTATGTTTTGGTTTGTGTGTTGTTATCAACTGCCCAGTTTGACAGCCAGGCCGGGTTGCCAGATATAATTGTAAACACGTAAACCAGCGCGCTGCAGCTGTAACGTTAGTACAGCCATGAATGCACCAAACAAATGAATGGGATCAACAGAGATAGATTATACCTGACATTAAAAAACAGCATGTTTCTAAAAGTTGCTTGACCAGAGACGTAACAAACCCCGGGTTAATATTGGAGATGTATTTGAAAGATGGAGACAGCTCACAGCCCAAAAGGACGCTGAGTTGGCTAATTTCCTCCTGTACAGGTAAGCATTAGCTTCAGGCTAATTTATCACAGCTACTAGGGACGAGCACTTTGTGTCATTTCAACATTCGTGTAGCTACTTCCATTGAATTGTATAGCTAGAGTAGCCGCGTTGGTTACTCGCAAAAACAACTGAGACAGCCATTAAAGTGATTCCGACTGGTCCTGGCTAACGCCACCATGCTAACCCTGCTAATTGCTAACGCTACCGGAGGACCAGGCAGGCGGGCTGCGGCTGTTTACACCGTTTAGCCTGTTCTGTTGTTTTAGCCGACAACGGTGAGTTATTTGGAGCCAAGAGGGGGGGCTGTAGCTAAGTCGGAAAGAGAGGAACTTGAGTTTGCAGTGTGTTTAGCGATTGTGTAATTCTAAGGCTAGTAAAGTGTGTATTTCAGTCGGGTGGAAAAGGAGTGCAAGGCAGTGGTGTTTTTAGCGGTTCTTATCATAATTCTAAGCCGAGGAAGTGTGTCTGTTTGGCGTGTGAAGAGGACGGCAAATTTCGTTGTATTTTTAGCGGTTCCTACTGTAGCTAATTCTAAGCCGAAAAAGTGTGTGTGTCAGTTGGGTACAGAGCTCCGTGTGAGCACGGGCTTTTATGACTGTCAATATAGCCAGCATCTAACGTTAGCTACTCCGCTGTGCTGTGGAGTAATGTCTGGTTATGTGAGACAAGCGTCTAGCAACATTGTTGAATGTCTCAGCCTGGCAACCAACGTGGACTTCGAGTCTGGAGAAGAGGGGGCGGGGGAGACGACTCTCTCCAGTATTTTGAATTTGTACTGCAGTAACTATTTTAAACACTAGCTGTCAGTATTACATATTGGACCTTTAATTCTTTATGACCATATGGCCCAACTTCCTTGCTTTTGTACTTGATGTTTCTACTCTTCAAGAGGAATTAGGAGCAAAACCTCCACTCTACTGTTGTTATTGGTACTAGGCTACAATGTCAATCTCGCACCACTCACCTACTGATCTGCCAATACTGTGTGAAGGTAGGTAAATGGCACAAGACAATAGGTAAGGGGTGGGAGACAGTATAGACAAGTGGTGCAAGACAGTAGGAAAATGATTCAGATAGCACATAAGAGACACGAGACAATAGATGTTGCTTACACCAGTAAAAAGAAAAAAGAACAGGTTTTGCTCCTACTCCTGCTGTTGTAGACCCTCTTTCAAAACCCATTAAGTTATGCTTCTGTGTATTTCAGATGACATTACGTGATTCACAGCCAGTTGTGCTTGTTAAAAGCTACTGTTCCTGTGTGGCTGGATGTGGGATATGCAATCATTTGGTTGCATTACTTTATCAGACTGCCCATTACTCTGAATGTGGCATGTCTGTAGTCCCTCCTGTACTTTCATGCACTGAAACGGAGCAGAAGTGGCATAAACCACGAACAATGGTTTGTATAATTTCAATACCAAACAGTTGAATCACATGCATACTAGCATCTCTCCTAATACCATCTCATAAATAAATAGGGAGTGAAGCCAGGACCTGTGGATGCCATGGTTGTAGTGAAGCCCAGACCAGATGCTACTCCGGCAAGCGGAATTAGGTATGCAGAGTCCAATTAAATAGGCAGACTACAATGTGTTGTGAAATAAATGTTATTGATCGCTGTTAGATTCTGGTGTATTTCATAGTGAATCCTTGTACTTTTCCTGATATTGTTATTCCAGATCTGCACTCTACAAGGGCTACAGCGGTGAGCTACCGGACCCATCAACCCTCAACCCACTACCTGCCTATGCTGACATGGAACCAGACTCTCTTCCCCTTATTTGCAGAATGAACATCACATCTGACAAACCACTTGTGGACTCCATTTTTGGCAAGGTACAAACTGGCAGTATCCTGTCATATCAACATCCATGAGGATGCACCACCGTTCCCAAAAGTGCCACTGGACGGTTACCATTTACAACCAACAGACTGTTCAAACGAGATCATGACGGATCAAGAAAAGCTGCACCTCAGTTCTCTGTCTGTGACTTTGTCACAGTCACACCTGATTGAGGAAGCAACCAGATGCCAAAGTGCAACACCCGAGTGGCATTCACTAAGGAAGGAGAGAGTGACTGCTTCACATTTCCGGGAGGTAAGCCATGTTAGAGGTACAAGCACAGCAGAAAAACTGGCAGAAAGAATTATCAGAGGAACAAGACAAACACCACTAATGAAAAGGGGGCTGGAAAGGGGGCTGGAAATGGAAGCAGGTGCATGCCTGAGGTTAACCGTGGAAAACCTCAGGCATGTGAGATTTGACAGTCTCCTCATCCAGCCAAATACCCACAGCCCCTAGTACAGTATACAGGAAGTTAGCCCATGTATTTATGATGTGGCTTACAGTTGACTGGTGGATTTTGAATCTGTGGGCCAGATCCTTCTGTATAAGACCCAATGACAAGTAAGTCATGAAGAGAAAAAATTTGTCAATGTGTTGAAGAACCTGTAACGAGTAAGAATTCCATTATTAACTCATTACACAAATAGATTGTTACTGGCTTAACTTATTTAGATGCAAGGATTTGATAAAATGATGAAAAAAATGATAAAATATATCTAGCTTTGTAAGAACTGTAAAATATATTCACCGTTGCATTGCCACTGTGAGGGACCTCATCAGTCTTTGCTACACTTCGTGCTCTTGTCACCCGTTTGATCTTGTTGGTGGCTGGCTCTATCTGCTTCCAAAAGGCCATCAGGTGGGCGTGACTTGCAAACCTGTGGGACATACGTGTTACTTTTCTATATGTTAAGTGTCCACACAACATTAAATTGCAAGCATGTTAGCATCCTTATTGACAGTTATACAACACATTGGAACATTTAGGCACTAAGGTCAGAAACTGGACCACACACTTCAGTCCTTTTGAAAAATGTTTGCATTTCAGAACCTTAGGAAATGGACAGTGGCCGACACAGACACACACCTATTAACTCGACAATAAAGCTGTAAAGTAGGCCATCTTTCAACTCAGGACAGCGCCTGGAAAAGTAACGTCTCTTTCACTCAAAAAATGTCTAATGTCGAAGTGGAAATCAAGAGAATAGTGGCAGCGCCACACCAGTTACAGAACAACATGCATCTCAGTGTCAGTCCAAATTAAGCACAATAAGCAGTTTGAACTCACTGATGTAATGCCTTTTATTTATTTTCTAAGTGTTAATACGCTCAGTGAAAGGGAGATCTGACTCAGAGGAGGAGAGGTTAGTGAGGCCAGCGTCTCCACGGCAGGTGACAGCGTGCACGGATCCGCTGCGCCACGCATGGATGAAATAATGAAATAGTAAATAGGACTACACTAACAGAAATATGTGCAGAATCAAGACAGTGAAGACGGCCCAGTGTTTGGTGGACCGGGTACACCTTGTTCACTTAATAGCCTACAAATCATCAAGCTTACTGCCACTGTTTACCAAGTTATTGAAAGCAAAACTAATGACAAAAGGCACAACTCCGGGAGTGTGCGCACATAATAATGCGTGCGTTATGCACATTATGCAAAGGGCAGGAGACATGCAGCTCGTCTGTTTCCCCAATGTATATGCGCCAATAAAAGAACATAGAAATACATTAATACATTTAGATTTAAAAAACAATAATTGCATGCTCTGGCTCTAATACATTTATATTAAACACAGTGGACATTTTAATTTAACTTGTGAAAAACCTTATGTCATCATCAGATCCAGCAAACCGCTCCAAGCAGAACTTGCTGCTGATAGTTATCTCCTCAATTTGATTTCGGAGCCTGGCTATCTCTACATTGAGTTCTTCATTGTGGTCAAGGGACATATCCAGCGCAGCAGGTTCAGTACTGCCGCAGTAGTCATGGTCAGGAGGATAGTCATTTCCACAGACGGATCATGAATGGTTTCTGTGTTGGGACGCTCTGTCCTTTCCCAAACTCCGGGCTGTGGGGCTGGAAGACTGAAATTGTTCCATTGAAACAGCACTGGAACAGCTCCCTTCTTCAGACGTCTGCGGCCAGCTGGAGTCAGAGGCTCTAGCACATCTTCACTTAGAAAGTGTCGGCTGCAGACTCGTGTGTTTGTTGTAACAAAGTTGACTCGTCGAATGTTAATCACCCACCGTTTATATAATTCACTGTCTTTGGGGAAAGTAAAAAAACTAACAGCAGAATTGCATCTTGCAGATACTGTACATTGCGGCACACAGTGATGGCTGCAAGAGATGTCATCCCGTTTTTGAAAGGACACTTTCGTACGTTTACACGTCATCGCCTCAATAGTCAAGATGAAGTAGTACAAGTAAAAACATAAACATTAACATAAACAACACAACGACTAAAATTAACAGTTGTTGATGTTTTTGACGACAAGCATTCAATGCTAGCATACGGTTGCACACATAGACCTATATAAATAGGTTGCACAGCATTCTACGATAACCGGAAGTTTACACCCACCCTGAGATTTAACCGGAAATACGTCATGGTCGCCTGTGCATATCGCCTATTGTTACGTTCTCTTAATACATCCATGATTGTTACCTATACTGTCTTTGATTGTTACTGACTGGTCACTGACAGCAGTCAATAAAGGTGATCATAAGGAAGGTGTCAGCCAAGTGTCTATACAATGAACTTCAGGGTTCTTGTCCCCATGCGGCTACTGTTACAGCAATATCCCCTCTGTAGACTATGATTGTTGTGGTAAATAAAATGACAGGTTTACTTTTGAGCCAACTATAGATTTTAGTAATACCCAGCTTCCCTGGAACCCCCCATAAGCTCAGGGATCAATCTGTCAAAGTTTTATCCTAAATACCTGACAGCGATCACATATATTTCACTCCTCGATGAAGGGTTCTGGCAAGGAGTCAGGAGGTCATCCAACTTGTTAGCTTGATGAAGAATTTTTAGAGCTAAATGTGGACGGCTGAATATTTAAACATACACCCGTTTAGCTCTGGGTGCAGTTCACTCGAGACTTGTCCCCTTAATAATTCAGCTTGTTAAGCCTTTTATTAAAATCTCCATCAAATATTTATCTCTCGCTGGGACCTCTAACAACCTTTCTTCTTTTTATGATCACCACTATGGTCAGTTATGATAACTGACAGCTATTATCCTCCTGGAACGTTGGGTGCTGACAATTCCATCACGCCAACTAATTGTGTGTAACACCTTACAACCGGAATGACTGCTTGGACCAGATAAAATATGTACTTTGGGGTCTCATGATGCTTGTCCCACTGAAGGTGTCTGTGAAATCATTTGAATTATGCAGTGGTGCACTACATGAAGTGAAGTTAAGAGCAATAGGCCGATAGGGAAGAGTACCAGTAATTTGACTTGTCAAAAATGTTCCAAGAGTATGGGGGACCCGATAGCCATGCCACATAGTCAATTTCCAGCTGGTCGGACCGTTTTCTGCATGCTATTCCACTACTCTCTCTCCCCACATTTCCTGTCTCTCTCAATATCAAATAAAGGCATGAAATGCCCCAAAAAATAATCTTTAAAAACAGACACAAGAGTAAATGAGTAAGAGCAGTGGGTTTTGGAGAGATTTGGCAGCAAAGCACCAAGCATAAGGTGCTGCTGAGAAGTTGAGTATCTGCAGAAGATTGTCAGTAACAGGGCAAACATTTCACTTACAGCAGATGCTCGGCAGAGCATTAGAGTTTGTGTGGTCTCTCCAGGGAAATGGCCAAAATCGGATCACTTGTACTCACAATGGTGTAAAGGAGGGACCCAGTGGACCACTTTGTTAGCTCAAAAGAAAACTCATGTTGCCTGGATGTGGGAGCACTGCATGATTGTTCAAGGAAAAGAACAAAAACTATGATGTTGATTGATTGATTTTCCATATAAAATTTAAATGATTCCCCAATACAAATTCACCTTTGTACACAACTCAAGGATTAAATGTACTACACATTTAGTCAAGAAATAAAAAGAAAATCTAGGCACATTATCAGCTTTTAGTCCAACTCACACAAAGGAGGCTGAGTACAATATGGAGAGAACGTAATACTGCAACCAATTCTGTTACAGATGTAAGAAAACCTCAGTTAATTTTGTTGTTAATCTTGTTGTTAATTTATTATTTCCATTTTTGTAAACCAAAAGAGTTGTTTATGAGTTGGTGCATTAGTTGCAGGTGAACGGCACGGACCGGGTTACATAAAAGAACCGGCCGTCTCATTACTATGGAGCACTTAACGTAGCTCGTTACTGGCACTGTGACAAACTTGTGACACTTGAAGCTCATTTATTCGTCATGACGAGATGAGTGCTACACAGCCTGTGGAAACTCTAGCTCTAGAGGGAGCTCTCCAAAGTCTGTAAATATAACCCTGAAGACTTCATATCTCACCTCAGGTTGGACTTGTAGTCTACAAATATGTAACAAAAAGCCTGCGTTAAAAAAACTGGGGGTGTGGAGTTGATGTTTATCGGGCAGGGAGGGTGTAACGAAAGATGCCTTGAAATGCAATAGGTTCCGGCATTTTTCGAGCTTTACCCACAATAAGGATTCGAATTTCAGCTTCTGTTGCTTCGATTCTTACCTGTCTTTTTCAGGCCCCAAACTTTATGAAAATTCAATAACACAGAGCTGAAGTACCCCTCACAAAAGGAAAATATTTGATTACATTTTTTCCCAACAGTTATTTCATTTTCTTGTCTGAAGGACATACAAAATGGAGGGAGTGTATTACACTGTGATTTATCTCAGTCGGAGGTGCCATTAGATGGTGGTATACATGATAGAACAGTCAATTGCCCCTGCAAGTGTGTTGAAACTAAATTAATTTTGACTCTAATGGCTGCATGTTGTGAGGAACAGGGTCTGCACAACCTATGGATTGTGGGAAACCCAAGAGAGCACCAGAACAAGCAAACTGCTCACAGAAAGGACTGAGTGAGTCTCACTGCTGTAGGGCCACAAAACTAACCTTTCTGCCACCTTGATGGCAGAAATACATGACCCCGTTTATTCCCTCCTCAGGTGCTATTTCTTCAATAGACATGGAAATGAGCTCAGGAAGTAATTATATCTGCACCACATCAGGAACATTTTCCTCACTTGGACAAGCAGTTGACTTTTTAACCAAGCCATCTGGGCAGTATGTGTAGACCATGGAATGCATTAGACTTCCCGCTAGCCGCAGCAGCTTCCCTGCTGCTTCCTGAGTGACCCTGAACTCCCGACAATTACTCTCTTCTGACTCACAGTACATCGCACATGTAAGCATGTAAGCACAGAGCGGTGCGTGGCATGCACCATCATGTTGAAAAACATAAGCAGAACAATTATCTCTGTATGGTTTCTATTGTAAACATGCCAATTACCAGCACTGCTGCCTGCACACAAATTAAGTCCTGCAGGACCGAAGTAAGCCCACTCTGAAAACCTTTCATAAACTCCACTTGCCTGTAAATTTGGGTTTAATTTCAGTTATACATCACTGCTGTGGAGTTCTGTCAATTTAAAGATAGAACTCTTTTTCTTTTTTTAAATATCCTTACAATTTACGTCTGTAATGCTAAATGTAGGTAAGTTAGCAGTTCCTGAAGGCGAGACTTGACAGTGCAACTCCCCTGCCGCTGTCAAGTGAAGTCAAATTCTCATTGCTGTCATATCCGGGCAGACAGCACTGGCCGACAGAGACTGGCCGATACTCTGCTAATCACTATTCAACACCGGCCTGTTACACTTTAACAAAAGGATACATTGGTCTACTTTGACCATTGTTATGTCTAAACAGCAATCTGTTTCCTGTCATGGCTTGCCGTTCCGATCTGACCCTCATGCACTTCACTCGTACTGTAACTGGGACTCCCTTGGTTCTGTGTAGCTTTTCAGAGCGCAAGAGCATCCCACCTGGGAGCAGCTGGTTAGGGTGGAGGCAGCAAAGAAATATTGATCGTAATGAGCCTGTCAAATGACCTCTGGAGTATTTTTAGACGAGCCTGTCGTTTTTCCCACGAGGATGGCTCCCATTGTGATGTTGAAGAGTACGCAAAGCCCTCACCCGAGTTAATTATTCAACCACCACAAATACATGTACACCCCCCCCCCAACCCCCCCCCCCCCCCCCGCTCCTTGTCCCCTGTGCCCTCTACAAGAAAAATGCCACTGAGTGATTGAATTGTTTGCTGATGGAACAATTTAACTTTAAAGCCACTCACCATAAATCAAAGCACACATTTCTGCTACCTGAATGATTAATGAGATTTAATATCTTTATGTAAATACCTGTTTCCCTGGCGCACCACAGGCACATGTGGAAGTGGCATGGTGATACAAGGGTACAGCACATAAGATTGGATTGAGAACCAAGTTGTATGATTTATCAAGAAAATAGGTAAGGTTGCCTCCATCTCCTTGTCAGTCTGGTCACATATCGTTCCATTAGGACTATGTAATTTCCTCTGATGAATTGACTAAATGATTCTGACTCCTCTGTGTTTTAAATGACATTTGCAGATAAGCACCTTTTATGAATGTAAAATGGCTTTTTAGTGAGAGCAATACATGGCAAACACACTGGGTAAACTATCAATCTTTGCACAGGAGAAAAGGGTTTGAAAACCCTTGAATTTTCTGATTGCGCCTCCCAAGCTCTGCTTTGTACCTGACACAAAGAGCATTTTCCCAGACGTCATTCCTAATGAAACCTACACAGTAATCACAATTAGAGCCCTTTCAAATCATAAACACATAGTAGGTATTTCCCCTCTTCATTTGACAGTTTTCTCAGTAACACAGAGCGAGCACATTTCATTTTCCCTGATGTGACGTGGGTGTTCACACGTTCGCAAGCTCTGCATCTTTGCAGCTAATTCCTCCAGACTAAAATAGGTTTCGCCTACCCCCTTCAGGGTTCATCCACCCCTCCAGTCCTGCCACACATTACTCTTATTATTGAATTTAGACATCCAAACCATGATATATTAGCTCCAAATAGGAATTTCCTTTCAGTACCCTGGGTGCTGCAAGTTGAGGTCTAATCTTGAAGCTTTTAGCTCCTAGGTCTCAGAGCAAGTACCTTAATTTCCTTCTGGATAAATAAAGTATCTATCTACCTACCTATCTATCTATCTACCTATCTATCTATCTATCTATCTATCTATCTATCTATCTATCTATCTATCTATCTATCTATCTATCTATCTATCTATCTATCTATCTATCTATCTATCTATCTATCTATCTATCTATCTA
The DNA here is from genome assembly GCA_023631565.1 of Gymnocephalus cernua. Taxonomy (NCBI): domain Eukaryota; kingdom Metazoa; phylum Chordata; class Actinopteri; order Perciformes; family Percidae; genus Gymnocephalus; species Gymnocephalus cernua. The sequence goes on from CM042433.1 coordinate 19,553,482, forward strand.
TCTATCTATCTATCTATCTATCTATCTATCTATCTATCTATCTATCTATCTATCTATCTTAAATCCATCAGTGTCACAAGGACTTTTAGAGATTTGTGATACCATATATACCATGGGGAATTCTATGTTGGACTGTACTGCATGTATGTTCTAACTTTTAACCTCTGTATATATGTATGTCAACAATCAACTTGCATTAACAATTACATTTTGTAATAATGCTAGATTACGGTTTTTCTCAAACACATTTTTTATCTGCAACCTGTTGACTAGTAATGTATTTTATTTGTTTTCCCTACAGTTTGCGGCTAGTTAATGCTACAATTATTCAATATTTGTTTTGATTACTTAGGGGCAGTGGGACAAGCTGTAAACACAATTTCAACATATATTCATGGTGAACATGATTTCAAATCAAATATTCATTGCAATAACTGTGAAATGTGAAATATGTCATTGGTGACAGTATCCAGCAAAAACATGGGGAAAACTGCCCACACCACAGCTGTTTCTGTTAGTATCCGAGTAGTCTATATTCACAACGTTCCACTTCCAGGATTGATCCAGTGCCGCCGGATTCCCCTGATGTCACTCTTTTTGTCCGGATGTCCGTTACCTTACGCTTTGTTTGTGTTGTAATTTTAAACTCCGGTCGATTAACGAGGACTATGGTTAACTGCTCCTCAGATCTCTGCAGGGTAAATCCAGACAGCTAGCTAGATTATCTGTCCAAGCAGGACCAAAACAGACTCTGAACGTACACGTTCCACCAAAACAAGTTCCTCCCCGAGGCTATTTTGCAGCGGCACTGTGGCTCCGTCCGGCGTGTAGCGCCGCCCAACACGATTGGGATTGGTTTTAAGAAATGCCAATAAACCATCCCAGAAAGGTGTGTGTACTTGCCAGACCCTCCTCTGCAACACTGTGGAGGAAGGTCTGGCAATACCAGACTAGTACACAAGGGCAATTCAGTCAGTGTTTGCTCTTGACAGCTCAGGTTATCTGGCTCCCTGCCGCTGTCCAAATCTAGCTCTTAGCTAGTTTGCAATACAAGGGAAGAGAACAAGGATGTTTATAATTGGCATTGTGTCCCCATCTACCAAAGCTGAAGTAGTTATTCTGTTCTAAAGCCACATCACTGGAGGACGGAAGTAGAATAGAGGAGATTTTTGCAGCTAGTGCAGACTGAGCCCCAGAGATACAGAACATTGAAAAGAAGACCTGTCTTTTTTCAATACACAATATCCCTCATTCAGATAGATATAGATAAGGTTGAAAATTGCCAGTGTCCCTTTAACTTTAACCAAAGTGTTTTGTACACTTAACTTAGGTGTCTGAGGATAGGAACTCAGGGCCAGATGTACGTACATTTGCGAACGTAGCGTTATCAGCGCCATGGCTCACCCGCAGATAGCAAACGCAATGATACCATAGTTTACGCCATATTTACCAAACCTGCAGGTCATCCGTAATTAGCGCCTTTCTCCGCCCACTATACCGTAAACTGTAAGCACTTGTGCTATGATACGGCTGAGTGCAGACTGCGATATTCCCACTGCTGATGCTATGACTGTTTGAAATTATCCTGATGCCAATATTTGTAATGTAGCGAGGAGTTTAACAACTGCTGGAATGTGAACTCTGAGTCGGAGATTCGATGTCATCTTTGATTTCTTCCAGTAACTGTAATCTTGCATGGCTGCTTAATCTGTGATCCTTGTGGCAAAACTCCTTTCAGCTCGTCTCCTTGGCCTATGTCTTCGTCTTGCTCGGATTACTGCTGTCATTTCACCAGGAGGCATATGTCAGGAAACCCGCTTCCAGGTTTACACCTGCTTTTAAGAGGCGGAGAATTTTCACCGCAAAATAGAGGCGCGCTATTACTGGCGGTGTTTGTACATACCGCGGAATACGTAATTAAGCGCTCTTTACGCTTGCCCTCCCATCTCTTTACGGTAAACTCCCACTTTCCCCGCGACCCTCCCATGAATAAATATGCATGACACGAAAAACGCAATTTGCCCTTTTCAGCTCCCACGACATGCAGTTTGCGCTTTTACATCATTGCGGCCTGTTTGTACATACCTCGCCATGATTTTACGCGCACGTTGCGACACAAATATGCCTGAAGTGGGCGCAAAAGCGTTAGTACATCTGGCCCTCAGAATGGTGGGGGCTACAAAGTGAAATTCAGTTGGTTGTCATATACAATTTCACCGCTAGATGGGAGAAATTCTTACACACTGGGGCTTTAATATTTTGGAGGGCTAATGAGGCATGAATAGCTTTATTTCCACTCAATACTAGCACATGCAAACGCAAAAGCGTTAGTACATCTGGCCCTCAGTGTCAAAGTCTTTTGCTTCTTATGCCCAACCATCCACCCTGATGTCATGCACTTGGATTGGAAAAAACATTGATGATCGTAAGCCTGTCAGCAGTTATGTTGTCTCCAACATATATTTGGCAAAACAGTTTTACAATTAGTATTGTATAAACACATTTTGTAAGAGACAGGTTTGCGACAGCACGCTTGGATAATCGCACTGCATTTTTTGGAAAACAGTTTATTGGACCAGAAATTTTAATGCATATGCAGAAGACTATCAGTGTATTTTCCAGAGTTTCAGTTTTCTTCATTCTTCACTGCAGAGATAAGCAGCCTGTGTTGCCGTGGAGACGTGTCAGTCTCTTACTGAGAGTCATAAATCAAAAGTCAAGCCAAATCACCTCTGATTATTTTAACCTCATCTCCTGTATGTTGTTGGCTTAATAGAAGTATTTACATCTTAAATGTGTTGTGTTTGTCAGTTCCCCACCACTTGCAATTTGTGTTCACGCAATCACTGCCAGAAGTGATTAGTCATGAATAATGCATTTCATTTTTTAAATTCAGCACTCAGGGTTTGATTTGTTATATTTTTTTCTCATCTCCCTTCACTTATCCCTGATACCCCACCTCCACCGACTACCACCAGCCATTCTGCATTTGTGTTAAATAATTCAAATGGCGCAATAATCAAATGGAATGGATCCTGCAGTCTGTATTCACTACGCAACTGCTGTCCCATTTCTTCTGTGAATCATATTGGAGAGGCAACCTCCTCGCAGTTTCTCTGCATGGGCATACATTTCATCCAAAAGATGGTGGGACAATAAACATAACATTTCTTAAGAGCGATTATTGAAGGGGACACAAATAATACATACAAAATTGTACTTGTATAGGAGATGTGTAGTTGTGGAGCTCCAGTAAGTAGGCTGGCAAAGCTGTTTTATTCACTTTAAACATCGGATGAAATTATTCTTTTTTTAAATACTGAACTGAGAACTGAGCCTCCTAGCAAGCTAGCTAAGCTCGACGTATTTAGGTCTAGGCATGGGGAGTGGGGATAGGTTAGGGTAAGAATACCAGGGTAAGCCAATCAGAGGCAGAACAAGGCAGAATAAGGCGGGCCACGAGGCATGTCCTGTGACGTCGACACGTCTAGTGGATCTGATCTAACATCTACCGCCAGCCGGCCACTGCTTTCATGCACAGCGGGTGAAATTAGCAAGCTAGCTAACTAACTATCCAACAAGCTACCAAACAAGCCAATAACTTTATACCTGCTAACATAGCGGACTCACACGAAGTCATTTCCACGTCTATTGAAGAAATAGCACCTGAGGAGGGAATAAACGGGGCAAGGTGGAGGGTGGGGGTGTGGCCTTGACCAACTGCCACTTTGCTGGTTTGAAAGCCATGATGTCTCTCTTTCATGGGTTGGCCAAAATAAGTAATAAGTTTAAAATATTTTTAAACTTGAAATGCATTTTTTGCCCCGTTTTCATTTGTATTGTTTTACTACTTACACAATTATTTGAAGTATATATTATATACAATACACAGCGTGGTTTTAATGATATTTTTAGGGGGGGACAACCCTCAGATAGGGTGGTTCCTGACCCCCGGCCCCCCCCGCAATTCCCTACCTGTAGCAGCCAGTGGGTTGTGAGGCTGGAAGGCCAATGAGAACGGAGAGCTGTGGAACAAACCGATTCCTCCTGGCAATCCCTGGCACATCAATGCAAGAACGCCCTTTTCTTGTTATCAGTCCACATATGCTGAGGAGGAAAACGGAGGAGTGTGGTGCGTGAAGGGCTGGTGTGTGGGGGGGCTGTGATGGGATCCCCCCCATGACACTCTTGTGTTCAGTGCTTGCGTCAATAAAGCCAGCTTAAACTGCTTAATTATATTATGTAAGCTATGAGATCAAGGAACATACTGAAAGCTTCCTTCTAAGCACAGTGCAGAGTGTGTGTCTGTGGCCCACATCTTCAAAAGCTTCTTTTCTACCTCCACATGCTCTCATCTGAAATGAACCTTGATATATGCTGATGATGTATAGGATTAAAATGGTGCCTTTTGTCTGGATACTACTTTTCTGAGTTCTAGATTTCCAGCCCTGCTAAGAAATGCACTCTTCATTGCAACGGTGTGTTCCTTATATATCCTTGTCGCATAAATTGACACTAAATGTGTTTCTGTTTTCATCGGCACTGCTTTGGACAGTTGTATTTTGCACACTTTATTAATAAAACATGTGCTGGAGCTTTTAAGTGGCACAACTCACATTCTTATCAGCATAACGGAATACCCTGAATCACTTCTAAAGTATTCTGAAGCATCCAAAGGGAGAGAAAACATTTGCAATATTATATAGTACATGTTTGTTTGTTTGGGTGATGTCAGAGTGTGAGCTGGAGGTTAAGACTGACAAGACCCCAATGATGGCTTGGAGAATTGGTAGGTTTGCTATGTCTCTTGTTGATAATCTCCTATAATGACATACACACTTCTAGTACGCATAAGCAGTGTGTTTATCATGTAGTAACTACCGGCACACCATAGGTACATGGCTTTGTGCCTGGAAGTAGCGCTCTTTAATAGCATATTAAACACAATGACTGGCAACCCATAGAAATGCTTATAACTACATATGTAATGTTACGGTTGATATATTTCATTTTGAATTGATTTTTGAATACAACAGATGAAAAAAAACAGAATGAAACGTATATCAAAGGAACAACAGCAGCACAGTTTCTATTAAACAGTAGTTACTTGGCAGATACCAGAACAATCAGTTCCCACTGTAGCCATATGGCTGACAGAATTATTAAACTCAATATAAAACCAATTAGCTATGGAGAGGCACACATTATTAGGGAAGTCAGTTCTGTATTGACTGCAGCACCATTAAAGAGATTGTGTCACCGCTCTACTTATTGCTGGGAAAATGAAAGCTGAAATATTATGCATGGGCAATGTATGGCAAATGATTGCTCACTGATCAATATTTCCATCCGTCTCTGATATTGCACATTACAATCTCAGCCATAATGTAACCCTTTTAATGGCACAGTTAAACAAAAGTATTCCATCTGAATCACCAAAGGACCCACAATACTTTGTCTTTGGCACATCTTGTGAATTAATATCCTTTTCTCTTAATATACATTTAAGAGGAAAACTGCATAACAGCCATTTTCTGATCCAAGCTGTTAAAAATAACAACCAGGAATGGTCGATAAGGAAGATGCATTCCCCGCAACTATGGGTCTTACAAGTTGACTGCACAGTAATTACATCTCCAGAGGATCCAGATGAGGAAAGTTTTCAGAAAGAGGGGAAAAGCTGGCTAGGCAGGAGGACTTCATGCTCTGCAGGCATCGCTGTGCTCTCCACCCTCTTGAAACAAAATATGAATGCTAATATCTCATCAGCAAACAGACAGGGAGTGCTAGAGGCACTTTTGTGCTAGTTCATTCATCCCTTCTTCCTTATGTAGCCATGAAATTAAAACGTATTGCTCACACACATATAGGATATAAGGATGTCAAACCTTGTTTTAAGGAAAGAGGTATGCTGAGCTACCTTGAGGCTTTAGACACAGTTTTCGCTATAGTCGTGCCATAAACTGCTGCACAGATTTTCTCTTGCTGTGGAGGTCGCAGGGATCTGAGAGGGATCAAGCTAAGCTAGCCTTTAGCGTCTGTATTCGATGTACTAGACCTAGCAGCAGCTCGACCGGACGTAGTATGAAGAGCAACAATGGTAAGGAGCAGTATTAAAGACCGAAAAATCCGTGTAGGGAGGCAGGTTGGGGTGATGGATGTTAATATGGTGTCCCTTGCTTTTTATTTGGTTACTATATGTTGTCTGTGTCAAGTTTTCTTGGTAGTTTGCTTTGTGTAGTGTGTAGAGTGAACCGTGGCTGACATAAGATCAATCAATTCTGTAAGAGCATGAGTATGCTTCAAACAAAGTGTTGGATCGTCAAACTGGAGGTCTTCGCAGGTCCAAAATATTTAACTGGATTCAAAACGGATCTGTGAAATTTTCTACGTGACAATTCAACTTTCCAAAACAATCTAAAAAGCATGTGCATGCAGTGATTGCCCAGGTCTGTGGAGCTGAGAAAAGTTGGAGGATTTGAACATTGAACTGCTTTTTTATTCTTCACAGAATTTATTTTGTCACTTTGTGTGTACAAATACGCCATGAAGGCCTGTGTACAAAGCTCCCTGTTTGAATCATTAATGTGACTTTCATAATTTTTGCCTTTTAATGCAGTTGGACGACATTTCATACTTGTTTATTCTAAGCATAACTTGGCCTTAAGAATGCACCATCTGGGTTTCTGTTATTGAATCAACTTTTTAGAAGAAATTATGACTGAGCCTATTATCCAAAATGCACTAGTATTTCTGTATTACACTGGGCTGCTCTATTTCACCACATACTCCTATGTGAATTTTCTACTGAATGCCCCAGGCGAATAACGTGCTTGGTACCACAAGCAATTCTACTGCTTTAAATAAAAAATAAAAAATGAATCGCCATGGCCAGGGGTCTGTGCCTGTGAGAAACCTGTTACTTAATTTGCATTTAAATAGAAAAACACTGACCAAAATATTTCACCGGTGGGTAGGATGACTTTGTTGTCAGCTGGGGTGATTTTCTGTGATTTACTGCTTTTGAAATGTTTGATTTGTGTGCGTAATGATCACTGCCCCTCTTGTGTCTTGTTATGATTAATTGGTTGATTGCGTGATGAGACCTGCTTCTCTTTTCCCCTGCTTGCGAGGTAGAAGAGGTTACATTTGCAGTGTAGAGACGGGGAAGTGGACAAGAAGACTAATTTTTTATATTCTCAGGCTGCTGAAGCGGAACATTCATTTCAGTAGATGAATTGGCAGTCATTGTGGGAAATCAACCCCTTAAATTGTTTTGATTTTGACTGAAGGCCTGTTGTCCCCATACCACTGTGGCCATTATAAAATTATTTAAAATGGTAATTACGTCTTATTAATGAACATTGGTGATTTATGTGACATGAACACACTCATTACATTCAGGGCAAACGTATATTGACTACATTTATTCAACATGACAATTTCATTGATGCTTACCTGAATGTTAATTTGCACATTTTCTCAGTAATGTTCAATAGATTGGGGTATGGGAATTCTGTGTGTGTGTGTGTGTTTAGGGTGGAGGGAGGGGGTGTTCACAGTTAAAATGGGTTCAGACTACAGCTTACTGGAATTTCACCTTGTTATATCAAACTATGAACCACTTTTCAATGGCTTGATATTGTCAGAGTTGATGGAGAGTCTGCCGGATATTCTGGCTTTGCTTAGACTTTCTCGCTGAACAAGATACTGTAATTGAAAGCTGAAATGCTAAGGAAAAGCTAATTAATTATTACTTGTGGAATAGAAAGTTTGGCAGTCATTTTCAATGAAGAGATAACTGACACTTTGACCCACAATTGTGACAACAATGGCATGAATACACATTGTCCTTCACACATATTGTAATGTAATTTAACACTATTCCCTTTTGAAGCCAGACTACATGTAACTTTTCAATAAATCTCAATTTTCTCTGTCTTCTTGCTTACCAATGAAAAGCTGAGTTCAACAAACTAAATCTGTTTCTTTGTTCTATGATTTCCTTAATTTCCTTCAAAAATATATAAAGGGTCAGATAAGTGACACCTAGCATATGACCACGGTAATTCTGTGCATCACACTGTCAATATAATGCCCCAACAGGTCTGTATAAACAAAAGAAAACATTTCAATTGACTTTGTGTTCACTGAATAATGGTGCAACCCTGTCTACTAAAAATTCTGGTTATGTAATTTGCAACAGCAAAAGTGTTGTGAAAGAAACCAAAACGCAAAATATTCATATTGAACGTATCTGCAACATTCACGGACAACATATTCAATTCCTTTCCTACAATATTTGCTTGTTGCATCTGAAGTATGATTTCTATTTCTATGGGTATGTAAATTTAGATTGCCGTCTTGGTTAAATATCGAAAACGTCAAGGGTGATATGAGACAAGACTTGTTAACTTGTTTAAGGTTTGACGGTGGGCAACTTTTACACGTTAATGTACTATCTGTATAGGTACCGCAGGTTTAGACCCATAGATGATATGGTTCCTTGCTGTGTTGCTGACACCTTAAACAGTGTCAATCTAGTGCACTGCCGCACAACTACAGCCAGTGACATGAAAACATATTTATAACCCGTTCCAATGGACCTCTCTGCTGTTTTGTGCTGATCTCAACACCAGCACCGATTCCCCTGGAACGCTTATGAAATATACTATGAGCACATGTACTTTCATCAAAGTAGTCATATTTTATCTTTAAAAAACACAGTTTAATCCTTCACACAGATTACCTGAAAACATATAGCTACTGTGCATGTGAGCTTTCCCTCCATTCCAGGCAGTATGATTTAAAATGCATCTGTTGTATTCAAACTGCTTTGATTGTAAAGGCATTCACCACATATATAATCTGAGTAAGTGGATAGACATTGTGGCCATAATAACTGTGGACTGGAATTAAGTGTGATGCTTATAGAATGAATGGTCTCCTTGTTTCATTTGATTGGTCTTGTAAGAAAATGACTGTCAACATATTCATACAGTAGCTATAGATTTCTTTGAGCAATGCTGTGTTAACACATCACTCACCTGCTCCACACAGGATTTGTGTATATTCCCTTTAATATGTCAGTCTACAGTATACTGATCTCACAGATGGGGTTTCTCTCATAAATAGTTTGACTAATAATAATAATAATAATAATAATAATTCATACTTTATTAATCTGCAAGGGAAATTACATTTTCTTTTTTGTTAAAATACAAATTACACACAGGTAGGGTAACGGATCACAAAACTCACGGTTTGGATCGGATCAATTGAGTTATTAAAAATGTAATAAGATTAACTTTAAACAATAATTACTTCTTTCCCCAGTAAATTGTGGTTAAACGATAAAAACAGATGAGAAAAGGGTATTTTACAATAACATTGAATGCACCACAAGGTTGACAACAGCAGTGACAAGTGCTAGTTTGTGTCTTTTAGCTCATAGCTTTAGCGGCAGATTGTTGTACGCCACAGTGTTGGAATCCTTTACAGTGAAATACAGACACACTTTACACCATTTACAGTTTAGCTGTCAGCATTTTAACCGTGTTTAATCCAGCTACTAGCTAATGGTAGACTAACGTTACCCAATGCCAAGTGTAACATCAGTGTTTACTAGCGTGACATGCAGCAATGCTTCTGTTGCCTGTAACGTCGGTTTCGGAGCATCAGAGAGCAGCGCAGACAATTAAGTGGCACCAAAATGATACTGGTTGGAATAACCACAGATGAACAGTGGGAACGCTTATATCATACCCAATACTACCAGTAACGTTACGGAAACATGTATCAGAAACTGCTATCCATAATCCTGTTGCCCTGGTGCTAGTGATGACGAACTGACCGAAGAGCTGGTTATTAACCCGATTCGTGTCACTGAGCCGGGAGAATCGAGTACCATACGTCAATGAACCGACTCACTCCTGTTTTTTACCTCATTAGCTCCTCTACTGGAGTGGTGGTAGAATCAATCAGGAAATGGGCTACCTCGAACAGCACGATTCAATGGACCGAAATAGTTGTTAAGAGAGTTGTAGAGACCGTGCACCAGGCTACTGACCGAGACCGAATGTAACCGTTAACAACCGCTCGAGTCTATAAACAAACGGTTGTCTAACGGTTCTTGGCAAGTTTGAGTTATTAACCAAGCCTTGTTTCTGGTGCATCTTAGGTGATTGTGGTCGGCAATTCACACATTATTGATTGGGAAGTGCATCACATACAAATACACATGTTATCTTAGTTATGTTAAGTTAAATGTTAGAGAAGTGAATGTTACAGGCTGTCACGAGCAGACCGGGCGGGCACGAGGCTACTGCCGAGACCGAATGTAACCGTTAACCGTGCCGCAGGCACGTGAACCGGTGACCGAATCTATAGACTCGGTTCGCCAACCAACAACCGTCTGGTTGAACCGACTCGCGTAAAAGAGCCGGTTGTCACATCACTACCTGGTGCAAGCTGGGTGGCTTTCCACTCCACCTATCCTCCCATGATGCCACATTATATTCCCATAATATATTATTGACAACTAGGGATTAGCATTCAATACCTATAGCATTCAATATACTATAAATGACAAGATTTTACAACACTGTAAACTGTAGCACAATTTGTCAATCAAGTGTACTGTCCAGATTTCACTTTACATTTGAAAGCCTGCAGTACCATAAACCTCTGGCAGACCCACATCTGGAAAGCCAGATTAAAACAAATATGTAGGCTACATAATACTTTGTTAGTTTTATTCATGCAGCTCTAACCTAGATGTCCTTTCTCCTAACTTTTCTGAGGACGTGAAGAACTGAGGACTTGAACGTTGCTTTGGGAAACTTAATGGAAAAATTCAGCTGGATTTGGGGTTAAGAGTTCATGAGCCACCACAGACAAAGAAAATGCCCCAGAGATCCATAATGGCAACAGGTTTTTCACCCTACCTTTACTTTTCCATTGATAGCAATTCTAAAATGTATTCATGTTCCCCCAGATTTTGAATTTCCTTAAATGGCACTTTAAACTGGAATCTCAAAACCTATGAAAGATATACTCATGTACCCTGGCTGCACTCACTGTTTAAAATGAGCTGAAGGCATGGATGCTGCGTGTAACCCATTTTACCCACCTTTACATTAAATACAGAAACCCTGTCTAATGTACGGCATTCCTCACATATTTTTGTCGTGAACACATAGAGTACAACACCAGGTGCAAATGCCTACTTGTCTGTCAAAATAGAATTTTGGCTTGAGCTTAACCCTGACAGCGGCTGAGAATGCAAAAAGATTGGTTGTGTGAGTAATCACAAAGACATACAAGGAGAGAGATATGGGAGAGCAAGCAATCTCAGAACTACTTTGTCAGCCGAGTTGACTTTTCTTGGCATGGGTAAGGTGGTATGAAGCTCTGAGCACCATGTGTACTACACCAGCCTGTAATAGAAGGCAGTCATTATTATCTAATTAGGCAGACTAATGACATGCCACAGAAAGCCATAAGGCCAAGCCAAGTCTCCTTCATGCCAGTCTGTTTTTTACTAAAGGCTGCTCTCATAGGAGCAGACGTACCCTTAATGTTATACCCATTAGGGTTGACATTTTTTTTGTCCAAATATTGCTCAAGTGAGAGTGGTGTTTGTGTGACAGAATTTTAGCTAAGAAAAATTAGTAAATAAGTAGCTCCATATTACGTATGTTTAAGGTGACACTTTAGAGTTAGGCATTTACCAGATGCTGATATCTAAAATCCGAATCAATTCTGCATGAGCTTAAAGTGTTTCAGATGCAGGCAAAGAAGATAACATTAGACAAGTAGCTGCAAAACCTCATGCTGAGGGTTGGATTTTAAACATCTATAAAATACAGTAGGTTGCAGAGTCAGGCAGTGGTAATAGTATTTACCTTGTAGGACAGGTGGTAAAGATCAATACAGTATTTAACAAAGCTTTTGCCATATTGGGGTTGACAGTGTTAAATGAAGGAAATTACAGCAGGAAATATTTTAGGAGAGGATCTACCTGCAGATATCAACCACGCATGCAGTGAAGTTTGCAGTTTGAACCGGGGTAGTAGAGTATCACCTGCATAACAATTGTTAAGACAATTAGTGGGATGTGACAAAGGAGTAATGTTACCAGGTAGGAAAATAACTGTGATGAGTACTTTTAAGGCTCATGCTATACTATTTACCAATGTATATAACGTGTATACATAGAAAAGCGGCTTTGATGTGAGCAGTATTTAATATACTTGCCTATGTATTTTGATTGCACCAAGAGCTGATCATCCCTGGCTAACACCAGAATCTCTGACTTGAGCATTTCCAAGTTGCACAACATAAACATTTAATACTATAGTGTTAAAGTAATGGAAAGGTCAAAGCAGAAAAGGGGCAGAACTGAAGATTAGTTTCTCCTCAGAAAGTTTGTTTAGTTTCCTGTTGACCTTACATCACATCCTGATACACTGACCCAACTAGGGATGTCCTGATCACAGAATTGGATCAGAGCCGATTTGGGCATTTTTTAACTGACCGAGGATCAGCATTTACCCCGTTTACCTTACTCTGATCATGCACATCAGCTTGTAGTGAGCACCGCCTTTAATCACACACGCCCTGCGCCACAAACACATTGCCAGACTGCCTGGATGCTGGCACTTTCAAACCAACATGGTGCGGCCACTCACCAGTGTCTGTTCAGAGAGTGTCTTGTAGCTTGCCAGAAAACTGTGTGCAGCTCTATTATCTGAGCAAATACAAGTATCGGATTGGGACTCGGTATTGGCAGATATTCAATATTTAAAAAATTGGATTGGTTGGCAAAAAAGCTGATCGGGACATCCCTAGACCCAACCATTCATGGGCTTAATTTTAACTTGTGGACACCTTACTGTTAATATCAGAGGACATGTACTACCAAAACTCTGAAGCAACACTATGCAGCCATCATGCACATGTGAACAAGTAGTTTAAAGCAAGTGTACATGCACTCCAAAGGTTTTGGCTAGGGAACAAAGCTTTAGATTTAACAGTGATTTGAGGAGCTTGATCTATGAAAATACAACAAGTCAATGGTTAAGGTCTGGAACACGGAAGAGAAAAACGACTGCTGGTTGCTCTGCTGGAACACCACCGTTTCAGTTGTCGATCAGGGTAAAGAGGAAAGAAGACATAAAATAGGTTATATTGTTAACCTTCCTGTTCACAGGCATTCTATTTTTCTAATTAAAAGCCCCCACTCTCACTTTCTACATTGAATACACGTGTCCTTGAGCAACACATTGAATCCCTACCAGTTCCAGGGTGCCATTCTGTGATGGAGTCTGACCTCTGACCTCCAGGAAAATGAGAATTTTCTTTCATGAATGAATACATTATTAACAGCTTTCTCCTACTACTGACAGAGGGCATAATAATTGACAGAGTAAGACCCATTCAAGAGGGTGCTGGTGACGAGGAAAATTACTGACACCATAAGAACTGCTGAAAGTATGGTAGCAGTTCCAGTTGAAAAGGAAGTGAATTTAATTAATTAATAATTTGATACATTATGCTGCAGCTGTAAAATGACGACTGGAATCAAATATTGTATGAACATTGCAGTTCTCCTACCCAAAGCTCAATATTGCGTTCTGATATCTCTCAGATCGAGCTCAGGCCATTTAGTAACATAAAGCTTATGGTTAGGCCAGGTTTGGATATTTTTATTTTTATTTATTAGAAATTCTCTCAAGTTTTAGCCAACACACATTCAGTGCTTCCACCATCTGTTGTTGGTCTTTACTGAAAGCATGCAGCATTTGTGCTGTAAAGCAGTGCACCAAAGTGTCAAAAACCATTGTCAAAAACAGTCTTGTGTGTTTACTTATAACTGAAATTGATGTGGTAATGATGTTAAAATTATAATTGTAGTACTTGTGTGGCAATACACAATGAGTGTTTCTTATGCTTGTGTTTTATGATTGTTTTCAGCTTAAACAACTTAATACTTCCTTCAGAATACATTTGGCAGTCGGCACTTTACGCTTCTCATCTGTCGATGTACTTTGAAATACTGTAGCAGCATAATTTAAGTCTGGATGGTGTTGTAGAGGTGTGTGCCCAACCCCTCTGTTTTCCCTACACATGCGCACACACACACACACACACACACACACACACACCCACACACACACACACACACACACACACACACACACACACACACCATTATAATGGGGTCAGCAGCACAAAGCTAATGATGTAAGTGCGTGTGTAGGAAGAACAGAGGGGTTTGGTGGTTTAATGTCAAACTTGCTTAAACATTAAATAAACAGTGAACATTTTCATTAGTCTTTTGGAGTTGCTGTAATTTAACTGATAGAGAAGGTATTACATATACTTTATGTTCCTTTTCATCAGTGGTACTACTTTATCACTAGTACAGTATTTTGCCTCAAACCTAAATTCCTTCATATTTACATAACATATTTATTTATTCTGACATGCATAATCTCATATATCAAAGCACATGGAATTTGTGAACTGTTGTAATGTTGCAGCCTTGATCCACATATTTGCAGTTGTATATGTTGTGGATTGTGGACAGTGGCAAGACCTAGAAAAATAAACCTCACTCTGATGCTGCTGAATTGACTTTAGCCTCAAAGCTACGGTAGCTACCACCACACTTGAAACGAAAAAGAGAGCAGAAGTATTAGGCAAAATGCATTCCCCATCTTTGTTTCTATAGTAACGATATGACAAACATAGAGCAAAACACAAAGGAGAGAAGCAACAATGAACTTTGAAATATAAATCCGTATAAGCCTGAGTGACAATTACAAAATCATCATGCCACTTCCTGAGGTATAATATTTTAACCATGACATCTTGAATTCTGCCCCTTGACAGTTTAAGGCAGGAAATGAGACAATTTCAAAGTGCCACATGCATAGAAGCATGAGAAAATTGACTTGTACAAAATTCAGGACAGTTGCTGTGAATGCAAACAGACAGGCGAAACACCATCAAAGTGATTTGTCAAGGGGGAGATCAGAAACGTGTGTGCCTGAAATTCCTGCTTCACAGCAGGCAGTTTCTGAAGTTGTGCACATAAACCTCCACATGTGCTATACACTCTGTACATGTATGAATGACTTAGGTAGATGTTATGTAATGTAACTGTCTAGGTGCTCTTTCTTCAAAGGCAAGGCCGGAATTAGTTAAGTATACTCATGATGATTCATTCATAAATCATCAAAGTTGTCCTGCATTGTGAAAATATGGGGGTATACTGTAAACACGAAGCTGTTATTGTTGGAAACGAGGCAATATACTGTAAAAATGATTGCAACTAATATTTCCTAATGGAATTGGTTCAGGATGTTTGTAGTTCCTGGAACTAAATGTAGATCCACCTTAAGAACAAGAACAGATGCGAGCAACGGGAGCTTTTGGTAGAGGGCTTCATCTCAGTCCTGCAGTTTGTGGCTGCACAGCATGATCAGCTCTGCCACCCAATTTTAATCAGTGAGTGGTAGCGAAAGTATTCAGAGCCTTTAATTAAGAGAAAGTTGTAAAACAGCAATGTAAAAGTCAATGTATATTTTTTATATATTACTGCCGTCTGTTGTTTACAGCATTCTATGCTACCAGCCTACCCTATGCATCTTTTTACATATGTGCTACACCTTAACAGTAGAAACAGAAGTGTGGAGACGGCCTCATACTCTCTTCCAACATTTCATTTTCCACGTCTCCACTGTAGACACTTTGCAGTGTTTTGCAGGGTCAAGATTATTTTTTTGTAAAATATAAAGCCCACAAACACGGCTAAGTAAATTTTAAGAGTGTGATTTCATTAACAGCAATGTTGAATTGTCTTGATGTGAGCAGTTCGAAGAGATTTCCTCACTCAACTGAACTACAACAGTACTTGCTTCTTGACAAAAAGAAAACTTCTAACAAGTGCTTTAAAGTCATGCACAGTAGCTATTTCCAGTTTTTTGTCAGATCCCTAAATGGGACAATATTCAAGCTGTCCACTGTAACTGCATTGCTATCTATTTGGGTATCCTGAAGTCAGCTTTCCCCATGTGAGACAAATTACAATAACCCATATCAGAAGTGTTCCCTTACATGCACTGTTGAACTGCAACCACTGCACTGTTCCCTCAGTTTACATTACCTTGGGAATCTGCAAAGGAAGGATTAGTGGCTGAGATGAAGGGACGAGCAGGGAGGACCACAGAGAGAATGAATATGCAGTTTTAAGCCTCCCCGGGCCTCATTACAACAGAGTCCTGAGACAGACATGCAGTATAGAGGCTGACGCTAAGAAAGTGCTACTGCCTTCACTCCAAACTATGGTTCATCTGGGTCTTTTAAGGCCATTGATAATACCAATATATTTGGGCTACAAATTCAGTATTGTTAAATCTGACTATATAGACCATGGAGCATAAATCTAAATATTCAATTTATAATGACGAAATAAACTTTTCTACTGATATTTATTTGAGCTCAGTATGTACCGATTGCAACACTGCCAAAAACCTCCCTAAGCCATCGGACTTTAAGTGATGCGCAAGTCATGGTGCACTCAGCAACCGCAATCCTCTATTTGTGAATTAGCCCGTCAGTGCCTATTGATACTACTCCTGGATGCCTGGAGTTTGGTGACACTCACTGTTGCAGTTTGGGTAAGAGACTACCTAATGTGCTTGTTAGCATTAGTTAGTGCCTTTGCACCAGGCTGGTAGGCAGTATAATGGACCAGGGCGGCACTGGCCCGCCCACTTTACTCACAGGCCCGTCCAGCCAAGTTTGATCAAAATACGTTTTGTTATGAAAAATATTCAAATGTATGTAACAAAAAGAAATAATAACATAACTAGTTGTGTGTGTTTAATGCATATTTTCTTCTGATTAAAACAAAACTGTTTAAACCATACAATCAAACAATTTGATCAAACGCCTTCGGAACGTAGTTGGTTTCTATGGTAACAGGCGCACTGTCCAAAATTATGAATCCCACTATGGCCACGGCAAGACCCGCCCTACGAAGCAGCTCGATTGGTTGGCGTTAGGTATTTCACCTCGAGTGGTTAAGGTTAGAATAGCGGATTGGTCAGGGGATAGGACCTGAACAAATGGGGTTACATTACCTTGGACGCTTGGCCAATAGTAGTGATTGAAGGGCGGGTCTTGGCGAGGCCATAGTGGGATTTGTAATTTCGTGTCCGGGGCTGTATTCAGCAGCTAACTAACGTCGCCTTCCGCAGCTAACGTTAGCTAGCTGGCTTTTTAGACAATGCACCATGGACGTGTTTAGGAATGTAAGCTACTGTTAAAAGTTACCGCGACAACAATGGCTTCTCTTTTAAGTGGAATGGACAGTGTTCTTGGATGGAATAGAGTGTAAATAAGGACGAGCTTTCCTGCAGCATGTGCAGACATTTCCCCAGCGGAACTCACTGCCCATCAGAGAGAGAGGAGGCCCTCACAGAGGTAACATTGACTAAAACGTGTTTCATGCTTCTTGTGTTATTAAGTAACCTAGTAACCTTTCTATTTAGTAAGAAATGGTGAACACTGATGATGGCTTCAAGCTGAAATGCGTTTGTGTTTTGCCCACATTAAATAAGAAGATAACTTATCTGTGAGTGATGTAGTTTTTAATATTCTGTGATCCTGTCACTGCTCTGGACTCGATACACTGTCTAAGATTTGGCGCCTTGCTGGCCACTTTTCATTATATCTTTCATAATTCAAACAATGCTTAGCTGGAAGTTTCCATTCTTTGATTTTCTTTTACTGCTGGTAGCATTCACTGCTCATGATCTGACCATAGTCCTGAAGCAACAATACTGTTGCATTGTTATTGTTACATGTCGTCACCTTCCTAAATTAATGGCCTAAGTCATTTTTTGACAAAAATGTTTTTTTTTTTTTTTTTTTGCCTAAATCATCTCCTCATGGTGCTGGCTACCTCTGGTAAAATTGCCTACATCCTCAGTTGAACAGGTCTTGTGATTCTTCACCTTTAGTATAATTGCCTATGTCAAATGTGTGACTTAGGCCGTTTAGTTTTTTGTGTTTTTGAAAAACCTGAAAAAATGACTTGACAAAAATCATTTTTTTGTCTAAATCATCTCCTCATGGTGCTGGCTACCTCTGGTGAAATTGCCTACATCCTCAGTTGATCAGGTCTTGTGATTCTACACTTTTAGTATAATTGCCAAGCGTGTGACTTAGACCGTTTAGTTTTTTGTGTTTTCTGAAAAACCTGAAAAAATGACTTAGGCCATTATTTTAGGAAGGTGACAATGTGTGATTTCTGTCTGATGTAGGCTGTTCTATGTCATGCAGTATATAAACGCCTTCTCTGCTGTCTGGGTTCATGTTTAGTTGCCACTTTGTGCAATAAAATGGTTAATTTTATAACAGTGCAGTGCAGAGCCAATACTGCTGGTTCTGCTGGTGCAAATATATTTTAGCCTGAATAGGTTAAAACCGACAGGTTTTTGTCTATATTGTTGTGTACAAACTTTTTAGACTGAGCTCTGTTGGTTGAGCATGTTGAAGAGACAGTACTGTTATTGCCATTGTAATGCAGTATGTTGGAAGGTAAAAGTGTGTTTTCAGTTTGTCCTTTTTGCTACTTCTAGTCTTTTTGAAAATGGCCCACTCACTTTTGTACTGGCTACTATTTCTGCCTACGCCCCTGCTTTGCACTCTCAAATGTTGACTTGCAGAATATTTGTTTTTAGCTCTTTCAAATCTTTTGTCATCAATATTCTTCCATACCTTTCCAGGGTTGTGAAATCCTTCCACGTGTTTTTCCACTGAGCAGTATATTTGCATCTTATAAGCCTCCAAACACATGGATATATCATTCATTTTTGGGTCTGATTGCCCCCAAAGTAAAGTAAAACCATAATTTACTAAATCATCACCTACATACTGTAGCTGTATAAGTTGCTTAACATAACTTAAAGCCCCAGTGTGTAACATTTGTAGTTGAGTTAAAATGACAACGTGACAGGCAAAGCAACGCGACCAAAGTTAATATTGTTGTGGCTTTTCCAAGATGGAAAGAGCTGATGAGGAGCAATGATTTTAAAAGGGACGCCGAAGTTGCCTGCTTTCTTCTCAACAGGTAATTCTGCCTATTTGTGTAAATTAGAAGTTTTATAGTGTCTACTTGCTTGGCTAACTATAGCATGGTTGTGTATAGCACTAGAACGACGTCTAGGATACTTTTCCTCGCGTCAATGATGAAAAAGGATTGTCTACCTTGTAACATAAACGTAATCATATGTGCCGTGATTTCCCTGGCAGACAAGTCACATCATGGAGTTGTAACACCGACTAGCTACTAGAACAGCTGCGTGGAAACGATGGAGACACTAAGAGACCATTTCAGTTTCTTTGACATTGTTCATACTACTTAGAGAAATATATTAAAAACACAAACCTCCGTTGCTTCTCTCCTACTCTGTAAACATCGCCTTACACTATTAATCTCGTACAATATACAGAATAACGATAGCACTGATACTTTACTAACATTAGCTTGCATATGTTTGGGAACCTGATAGCTGATGTTAGCAATGAAATGGTAACAAAATAACGTCAAACTATTATTACACTGGAAGGGACACTCACGGACGATTGTTGCTAATTTTGTGTGTTTGGCAACCGTAGGAGTTATAACGCACTCAGAATGGTGGGGGCTACAAAGTGAAATTCAGTTGGTTGTCATATACAATTTCACCGCTAGATGGGAGAAATTCTTACACACTGGGGCTTTAATATTTTGGAGGGCTAATGAGGCATGAATAGCTTTATTTCCACTCAATACTAGCACATCAGTGGTCATGCCCTGCAATCCTGTGGCCTGAAAAGTGTACAATGCCAAATACTGAAAAACCCAATAGCTTCACACCTGCAGCATAAGAATGAAACTTTAACTGCATTAATCAAAACAAAGTTAATATTACTTCTTCAATAATAACATTAACCAAATCCAAATAGAAAATAGAAATTTAAAAGACATACTTTATTAGAAAACATTTATTTTTAAGGGCTTCCAATAGTGAGTGAAATGAACTGCACCATATCCATATGAGAGAGAGACAACACTGTCTGGCTGATATCTGACTTTAATAAAAGTTTAATTTTGGTATAACTCAGTAAACTAATATTCCAGTCTAACTCCAGCCCACACTACTCTTACATTCAGAGAGCATTTTGAAGTGTGAGGGCACATTACAATGACGGCAATAAAAAAAGAGAATACATCAGTCTACATTGCCAAAATCCGAATTTTTTTAGATGATTATTTCACATAACAAGGGGTGTCAGATATCTCTTGAACTGGCACACAAACGTGCTGCTGTTTAATTGCCTGGTAATAAGCGTGTAATGACTTTCTGATGTACAGACTGCATGTCTTGGGAATTTGAAGTATCGTTCTACGGGAATTTAAGCATGACAAATGAAGTGATTGTTTTTGTGTTTCAAGGCATCGTAAACCACTGAGTTTGCCTGCCAATTTAACCCTCCATTTTGAGGCCCTTCAGCACAGTTGAGTCACAGCATTTAGCTGCGTTCCAATTGGCTTTCAAATTTGGTTATAATAAACAATGAATAATACCATTTCAGGACTGTTTTTATTATATTCAGTTCGCTTTTGAGGTCTGAGCAACTTTTGTTCTTGAATAATAAAACTGAAATTAATTTAGGATTTAATTTGTGGCCTTCAAAAAAATCTTCTTTGTAGATCCACAATAAAGCCAGGATAATTAAATGTAACCAGTTTCTCAGTAATTAGAAATTATGTTATTGTACTATATTAATTTACTTTAAGGTCCAGATTATGCTAAATAAATGCCTGAGCTCAGTGGAATTGCTAAAAAGACTTAGTAGTAATAAATCTCTTTAACATTGCCAATTGATTTAATTAGATTAAAAAATAAATTACAGCTGGCAAGCAATCAGATGACGGCAGATTCCTATCAGGATCCAATCAGAGGCTCAATGAGACTCAATTAGCGAAGTAGAAAATCGGCTTACACCGTCAAAGTCTTTGGACGTTCTCTCCTTATAACCTGCTGAGCACGTAATTGAAACGGTTGAAACATATTAACTCACCATCTGAAATTGTATTTATTAACTTTAAGGAGAAGGGTGAGATGAAAAAAACGTAGAGCACTGGTGTTTCTGATGTACACATCAAAAGCAGGGAAATGTTATCTAACAGCACCTCTTCAGTGCACAGGTGTACTTGTTTCCATACCAGTTGTACTAGTTGTACTGTCACTGTGCACTGTGGGATAGTACAAATCTAGGCAAATCTATGCTGACAGCTCCAGGTACTTAGCGACTGCTTTTTCATAGAGCTGCAAAGATTAATCGATTTAATCGATTAGTTGTCAACTCTTAAATTAATCACAAACTATTTTGATAATCGATTAGTCGCTTTGAGTAATTTTTTTAAGTAAAAATTCTTTGATTCCAGCTTCTTAAATGTGAATATTTTCTAGTTTCTTCTCTCCTCTGTGACAGTAAACTGAATATCTTTGAGTTGTGGACAAAACAAGACATTTGAGGACGTCATCTTAGGCTTTGGGAAACACTGATCCACATTTTTCACCATTTTCTGACATTTTATAGACCAAACAACTAATCGAATAATTGAGAAAATAATCAACAGATTAATCGACTATGAAAATAATTGTCAGTTGCAGCCCTACTTTTTCATGCTTTTTAGTAAACTTCCTCCAGTTAACAGTGTAATTCCTTTAGAATGTGAAGGGGATGGTTACAGCAGAGGTACAGTAAACACACACAAGGTCATTGCTCATAAGATGCACCCTGACTATTAGGAAATTCAATAAAATAAGACTAGTTTGTACTGTGTCTGTACTTTGAATACAGCCTGCTGGGAATATTGATAAAAAACTGAATATATCTATCCATATATATGCTACAAATACACACGGGACTGCTGCATGATGATTATTACTGAAGCCTAACTGAACACTCTCTCGTCCCAGACGACAGCTAGCTAGCTAGCAGCTAACAGGGTAGGTGAATGTTGAAAATGCATCTTGTTGTCATGTAAGGGCCCTGTTCATGTTACACAGACATTTGAATTGCATTTTGTGTCTGTTAAGATACACAAAGGCACTATTTAGCTTATGCCCCCATAACTGCCGTTTAGCTAAGTGGGAGCGGTGGGCATTAGCTGCAGCAGCTCCGTCTATGTAGCTGCTATTGCGCTAATTGTTTTTGCTATAGACAGGTCACGCATAGGTATTTAGCAAGATTAACGTAAGAATTGGCCGGAGTTCTCCTTTAAGTCTCTGCCTTTGTGTCTTTGATTACCAGTGACATTCTCTCTCTGTGACCCGGCAGTGCTAAAAGATACTAATTAAGGGTGCTCCGATCGATCGGCCACCGATCGGTATCGGCCGATAATGGCTTTAAATAGTTTGATCGGTGGTCTCCATAAAGGCCGATCAGATAGGCCGATCAGATGACGCACTACCACGGATGTATTAGGAGCGCACTACTCCTGAAAACATTTTCAAAATGGCGGCGTCCCTACATTCAGCGGTCTGGCAGTTCTACAAGGTGTCTGAACGGTGGCAGAACAGGAGTTGGCCCGCGGCCGCGGAACGAAGGCGGTAGGAAGACGGCTACCGCTTTTAAAAGCGTCTGCCACCGGTGGTGCTCCGGCAAACGTGTTTGTGATTACACCATTCTGACGCTTCTACTGCCTCTGGAGCACCGCTGGTGGTCCGCCGACTCATTGCTATCTGGGAAAAAGACAATACACTAGCGATTAGCAACGTGTGTACCGAGGAAATGCCACGAGGCGGAAATCTCCAAAGACATTTCAACACCACCAACCTCATCAGACATTTGAAGGTTAGTCACAGAAAGGAGGATGAGGAGTTTTCACAGTTAGCTAACGCTAAGGCAGAGCGGAGTCGTGTAGCTAGCAGCTCCGGCGCCGCTCAAACAGCTGTTTCCCCGTGTGTGTGTGTGTGTGTGTGTGTGTGTGTGTGTGTGTGTGTGTGTGTGTGTGTGTGTGTGTGTGTGTGTGTGTGTGTGTGTGTGTGTGTGTCGGTGTGTGTGTGTGTGTGTCGGTGTGACTGACTGTGTGTGTCTGTGTGTGCGCCGCTCAAACAGCTGTTTTGCCGTGTGTGTGTGTGTGTGTCGGTGTCGGTGTGTGTGTGTGTGTGTCGGTGTGTGCTGAAGAAATGTGCAGTGATTGAAAAAAAAAAACAAAAAAAAAAAATAGGCTCCAATACATAACTAAAGTGTGTGGCAAAATTTCCCAAAACTCCCTGATTGACTTAAACTCTCTATATGAGATAAGGACTCTGAAGAAAGCCCAGTCAGTCCTGGCTGATATAACCCCCCCTCCGAACAGCGACTTTAAGATGTTACCGTCTGGCTGCAGATTCTGTCTGCCAAAATGCAGGACAAACAGACATAAAAACTCTTTTGTTCCTGCTGCTATAGGCTTTGTAAATAAGTCATTGCGAGATGTGTATGTCTGTGTAGTTTGTATTTATTTTGTCTATTATTGATGGGGTTTGTTTTCTGTATAGTCTATGTGTTGTTTATGTTGCATTCTATTGCTGCACAACGAATTGCCCCTCGGGGATAATAAAGACACCTTGAACC
Organism: Gymnocephalus cernua; assembly: GCA_023631565.1. Classification (NCBI taxonomy): domain Eukaryota; kingdom Metazoa; phylum Chordata; class Actinopteri; order Perciformes; family Percidae; genus Gymnocephalus; species Gymnocephalus cernua. Next base: position 19,577,173 of record CM042433.1, read on the forward strand.
TTGAAAGGACATTTTTTAGATTTTGAGCTAGGACAGAAAGCCAAACAGTTACTGATACATTCTCTAAACATGTGTGACTGTTATGTAATGGCGTAATTTTCAGTTCATAAAAGTGATCGGTGATCGGTGATCGGTATCGGCCGATAGGTCTTCCAGCAATCGGTGATCGGCCTCAAAAATCCTGATCGGAGCACCCTTAATACTAATGAAGCCTTTAGTCACATTATCATTGTTGTAATCCTCTATATGTGCCATTAGTTTTCTTTGAAACTCCAAATCCAAAGTCAAAAATTGATCTAAATGATATCTTTTGAGTTCACCTCACAGAGATCTCAATAAATCAATGTCAGTGAGGAATGTAAATCTGACACTCGGCTTCCCCCCCCCCCCCTATTGGTCTCTCGTGTCAGCTGACCGCAGGGTCCCTTTGTGCTAGTTAATAAAAATTAAACTTGAAGAGGAGAAAATAGGCACTCCTGATGTCCCCTTTGACCTGTGACAGCTGGGGAATGTTTGGGGGGATTGTGTTAATTCAGATATCATCTGTCATCTTTCTGATTCGATAGCTCATCCATCAGCTATCAAGGCTGGAGGGCATCACAAAAATCCACTGAAAGGTAATTATCATTCTAAAAGTGCATTGCTCTTTGAATTTCAGCCAAGTGGTCGCCTGCGAGGTTGCAGACTCTCCGTTGAAAAGAAGAGCACTTCTGACAACTCTTTTTTTCATCTTGAAAGAAAACAAGACAAGTGGCCAGAGAAAGAAGAGTATATGTGTCTTAGCGACAAGTGCTGGGGAATACTCAAGCACAGCCGCAGTGTCATCAGATCTCCCTTTTGGGGGAATGAAAGTCTACATTATTTCATCTGACAGAAAGATGACTGACAAATCTGTGGTCGTACTGTTAAAACTCTGGGCCTTGGAGATATGGATGACCTCCCAATAATACCCGGTACACACACTCATAAGCATTCTATAGATTGTAAAAAATAATTAAAAAAAAAAATATATATATATACAGTATATAAACAAGCAGCCTTGCATTACTGGTTTGTTACATGTTCACATTGGATATGAAAATCTGCTGATACCGATGTTCTGCCGATCCTTAAAAAGAAGGTCCTCAACACAAGTTTTTTGTTTGTTGCTAAAATTAGCACTGTTCAGAACCAAGTTCTGTTGTTTCTACGTTTATGCCAGCGATTTGTTTCCAGGGGAAGTGTTCTTTTTTCCCCAGAGGTAAACAGTCAGTGTATGATCTCTACTTTAATTAATTATTATTGCTCTGGAGTGGCCTGAAATTGTATGTTTATCACCATGATGGCTTCATGGCAGGATTTGACATACGTTATACCTCAGCCTGGTTTAAGATAAATGTTGTTTTGAAACTAGTGCAAGGCCAGAGAGTGAGCAATACATCAGTGAATTTGAACTTTTCAAAAACTTTTCTAACACTTATCTCTCCTAGGTCTGATATATCATTTGTCTGATGTTCTGTTCCCCCTCAGGCACCACACTGAATCTGCCAAAATCTATTACAGTAAACTGGTTCAATATACCAGAACTTCACAAGCTTTTTAAGTTCTTCATATTAACCTAAAAAAAATTATGAGGAAAACTGTTTTTCCAACTGGATGCAATATCTCCTTTTGTTTTCAAGTAGGAACCTGGTTTAAACAGATGTTATGTATCAAGTTAGATTAGGTTTCCCCTAAAGCTGGTTGCAAACTATGGCTGCATCCCAATTCAGACGCTGCATCCTTCAAAGTCCACATTTCAAGACTGAATAAACAAGACTATTGCACTATTGCAAATGTAGCCTTCTTTGGTGAAATTTGTATCCTCTGCGGCCCTGAGTGTACCATTATCCATAAGGGGCTATTGCATTTTTTAACAGTGAACAGTAAAAGTCAGAAAATATCAAGGAGTATTGTATACAACAGGTACTTGTCTTCAGATGGCCACCAGTTATTGGTGAATACATCTGTAAAATATTTACACAGTATTTTAATTAAGACATAGCATTCAGGAATAAGATGGATATAATAATTTTGGACAGCCAGCTTTATCTGTATATAGGTTCATTTTGTTTGTAAAAGTAGAGGAAAACATCTTTATTGATTTTTAATTTTAAGGTTTGTTGTAAAATATTATGTCTCTAAAATATTACGTTCATATAATTTGCTTTGGCAAACACATTTTGTAGAAGGAAAGAAAAGCCATTTTAAGACCATTTTACTGCCAGTTTACTTTTCTAATAAACGGGACAAAACACAAATCTGCAAATTGTTTACAGCCAATGCAGAATGTTGTACATTTTCAGCACAACTGTGGTAATGGTAAAGCAAGGCATCAGTAAACATGTTATTCCTATAGTCATGTAAAGAATGGAGAGACAATTGAGGGACAAAAAGCTGGAATTTGAAAGGAGGTGAGCTGGGTTATCTAAATACTTGTTAATGTATTTAGCACAACGGCCAGTGGGAATCCCAGTGGGAGTGGTTGTAAAGAAGGAGAAGAAAATTCATTATGTAGCGCAGTGGCCATGTCGTGATCAATGCCTCTGGGAAAACAAATCAGTACAGGAGGAAAAGAAGCAGGAGAGGACAGAGGGCAGCAACATAGAGGTGTGATCTGGAAACACAGGACAGCAGTGGGTGGGTTTGGGGGCTGGTTTGGTGTAATTAGTGGCACAAGCTGCTCAGAGGGGGTACCATCCACCCAGAGAGCACAAATGGACACAGGAGAGCCTTACAGCTACATAGCCCTGCTCTGGGCACCTCTTCCTGAATTGTGAAAGTGAGGAGTATGAGAGTGAGAATAAGCCCTGTGGAACACCATATGGCTTCAGCCAGCCTGAAGTAGATCACTCTAGATACATAATACTTATCCTTCAACATCGAGTAGCAATTTCACTTTATTTTGTGAGCAAAAGGATTAGTAGTTTTATCTTTGCCACTGGGAAACATCTTCAGATCCCTATTGCAACTTATTGACTGTGTGCTTCTGATACTGGGATGATCTAGGCTGGATGCAAGCTGGAAATGGATTGAGCACTGAGCAAAGCACTTTGGGGATCGTATCAGGGACTCTTGCATGGCGAACCAAAACGTTTTGCCACGGACCTAGAAGCCATCAGACAGAGCAAACCAGATTAGAAATTTGATAGGCCTGAAGCAAAAAGAGGCCTGCAACTTTGTCTTTCATCCTGGTACTTTGAGCCTGTTGCAAACTGCTGGAGCTGCTGCCTTTGTTGTCGAAATGTCATCCATGTTTCCTCTTTGACATGCGTTACAACCATTATTAACCAGCATTATCGTCATCATTGATGCACACAATTTGATGGCCAGCCAACAGTGAGATTTAAGTTCAGCCACCGAGGCTTTTGATGTGCTTTTGAAGCAGTGAAATTATTCAAGACAGAGCGCATGGTGGGAGGAAAAAAGATTGCTTGGGAATAATTGTATTGTAGTGTAGCTTTACGTGTATTCCATGTGTCAACACAGGATCCATTCCCTTTACACTTCCAGCATGCATACCAATTAGGATATCTCACTAACGAAATATAACAGCCAATTAGACTTGTTTCCACTTGCTATTTACATGGGGGATTTTCTACGATTACCTCCTGCTTACATTGCCTTTGGGCTATTTATTTTTGCTGGATTATGAAATTATCCTGTTATAATTGATAACTGTCCGAAGTAGGGAGATAGGGCCCACCTGCTGCCGGACTTGTAGTTGCGCTCCTGCAGTTATGCAAGAACACTGTGACACCGCTGCTCTCCGTTCACCTTCTTTTCCCCATTTTATACAATCTCATGAAAAATATATTTAAGCACTTCTGCAATGCTGGATGCTCTGTTGCCCTGGCAACCAAATTCACCAACCGGTATTAAGTGCTGGAGGCCTGGAGCTGGTACGATATTGCTTCACTTCTTTTCTCTCCTACTGTTCTTTCATTTAGTGATATTGTTCTCTGTGCCTATACTACAAACCACATCCAGTGACATCACAGGACTATTTTATCTCATTAACAAGTCATATAGTTACAAATAAAGGTTATTGGGATGATGCATTATAACTAGGCCGAGGCAATATCACAAAGTTTTGCAATATACGGATGATGTGCACATACATCCTGCACCCCTGGGTGAAATAAAGGTTATGGAAGTTACAGTTGCAACTGTAAGGTCACAGGTTCCAATTGTCAACCCAGCTGTAAAAATGTAGGTGGGTGAAGGGACACATTCGCACTTAACCCCTCAGAGTAGAACTGAGGTGTCCGTGAAGCACTTACCCCACCAGCTGCCATTTCCTAGTAGGACTGTTTAACCAGGAAGCTCAGAAGTGTGAATATGGGGAGCTACATGAATGTGAAGCAGTGTATTAAAAAGGTTTTCTTTTTTTGAACGATCTATCTTGTATTGCTTCTCCTTTTGCAAACATCGACCCAACATGCTCTTATGCCTTAATTAGGGACTGTATGTGACACTGCCGGTCCTCAGAGACTGAAAGAGTGAAAAACAAGTAGCAATGCCCTCATTGCCCCCACGCACCCCTCGAGCCATCAGGACAACATGCACTCTCAGAGACTCTCAACACGCAGCAAAATCTAACATGGCCTCCAACAAGTTAAAAGTGCAAACGGAATGATGGCTGAAGATGTTTGTGGCTTTTAGAGGTTGGCTGGGCCATAGGCGTGCCCCTGGAAAGCCCTGGAGTCAGAAAGAGGACATATTTAGGATAACACGGCCATGTGTTGCTGTTGCCACAAGGCATCAGATGCAGTCACTTTGCTGTGCCACACATGCCTTTGCACACTATTTCTTCAGAGATTTGCCCTACACAGCAAAAAAAAAATAAAAATCTTCTTGTATCGAGGCTTATCAAGACTATTTTAGAATGTATCAAATATGTCATATTACCTCAACAAACCGGGTCATATTTCAGCAAAATCAAGTGATTTTTACTTGGTTTATGTCATTGAACGTGCCTCTTTTGAAACAATATTCCAGAAACAAGGGACTGTCTCGGTACAGTAAGTGCTCATTTCCTTGATGGCAGTTTTAATTGTGAAAAATTGAACATTATTATTTTAACAACTGTCCTACAAGTGCCTTGCTTTGGTTTGTCTTTTGGCTTCAATGGGTTGTGACAAATCATAATGCTACATTAATTAATTGGCCATTCCTGGGGGCACAAATGGTACCAAATGCAGAATACAACAAGCATGACTCCCGAGTGAGTTACGGATGTGACATGTAGGCTTGTGCTGTGATCGTATAGTGACGATTGAAGGGACGATCCAAGATTGGTTTTTCACATTTCCTGGGGGCCTGATCATACGTAAGGTTATAGCAGCAAAATGACTGTGTATTGTGAAAAAGAAAGCTATCTAGTCTTGCTTTAAGCCTCAAAAGAAGAAAGCGGTTTCTGAGACAGATTCTCTTACATCGCAACGTAATGATGATTTGACAAGAAAATATGCTAAAGAAATGAGTATATCCTTTTCCCAGTTAGAGTTTCACCATGTTTAAGAAGCTGCAAAAGTCCGTTACACATCCTGTCAAGTCTGTTGTCTGTATTGAAATGACCACGCCTGACAACACTACCAGTATACCACTCTAAGTGAAAGAATTGTTTTGTTTTTGGGGTGAGATGCTTTACCGCCATTACCTATTCATGACATGGAATCAATAATGTCCTCCCGCACAGTGTGTGCTGCTCCTGGGTCTAAGGGATTATTTTCATGTGCCTTTTTCTTCTGTTTAAACATAGACTGTTACAGACTCAAGGAGAGAACAAGAGATAAGAAAAAGTCTTGGTTTCTTGTTTATCTGCTGGTAGACAAAGCAGAATACATAGTATTTTCTTTACACCAACAGTGTAAAATTCCCTGCACTTCACCCACAGTGAAGTACTTAAAATAATACAGTGAATACAGATGATACAAACAGCAGAAGGATGAGGATTGGTGGGCTCTTGACAGAAAGAAACACAGCTTGGTTTCACTCCAGTATTACTGGAACTGACATTTATGTTGTGTGACACCAGCCACTTCAGTTGAACAAAATGATCCAGCTCATGGTATTTTAATTTCACTTTAATTGACTTTAAGCAGACAATCAGTGGGTCTATAAAATATTCAGCTGAACAGAGCGGTCAGTCGGTTATCTTTGGCTCTCTTTGGCCAAGCAGAAAGTGTACGTGAATAAAATCATCAAGAGACTCGGCTCCCTATCAGAAGCTGGTATTGGATTTGTGCTTATGTTATGCTTTCCAGCACATTTCAGTTTGTTGATGTTAAAAGGCTTGTCTGGAAACCAACTCCTTCAGGAATATGTTCATTAGTACAGTGCATTTCAAACAGTAATATTTTGTTTTTCTTTCCAAAAAGCTAATAGTACTGATTGCTGAAATTTTTTTTTAAAGGTGCCTATAGACCATTTTTTCAAATTTTAAGAAGAACATTTGCGGAATCATTAGCACACTAATCAGACTAGATTCTAAATATCAGAGAGACAGAGACATTTATATGTGAAATATACACTCACTGGCCATTTTCTTCGATACACATGTAAACATGCTAGTTATGATGATGAAATTATTAAATATGCTGATAGTCTGTGGAAATTCCAAGCTTACTCCATGTTTACGTGTTGTCTTGATAAATTCTTTATAATGTCCACTAATTCCATCAGTACAAGTCATGTCAAGCGTTCTATTTTGGTATTGATGTATTAAAACTCTAAATGTAAAGAAACTCCGAGCAGAGTGGTGAGCATGACATGTTGTTGTTTTGTTGTACTGATGTGCTGCTGAAATGTACATTATACTAAATTTACTATGTGAGCGGTTGTAGTAGGCTACAGGTAATTTCACCCCATTTCAATGTGTTCTTTTAAATCTGCCTTTTATTTGTTTGCTCACTTCCAGCAGCTTAATGCACCATGTCACAAAGCACACGTCTTCTCAATGACAATGAGTTTAGTGATCTCCAATCCAATGGCCTCCCTTCTGTTTCAAGTGAAACAGAAGTTTAGCAGCATGAATATGCAGCTGACAATCTGCAGACACTGCATGAGGCTATCGTGTCAACATGGACCGGAATCTCTTATAAATGTTTCCATCACCATGTTGAATCCATGCTACAAAGAATGCATTGCCATTGATTGGAAATTAAAACACAAATTAACAGGTCCAAACCATTATTTAAACCATTCACTGTGGATCTTTAAAATTGTGCTGCCATTCCGAAATCGTAACTAGTGACTGGGTGAAGATCCTTCATGTGTTTTGCGTTCAGAAATTAAAACAATCAGACACCCTCTGTCTATATGCAAAGTTTTAGAACACAACACCTGGCTGCATAGCCAAATGTGAAGACATTAAGATATGTTCATTCATTCTGGCAGAATGCGAGCAGACGCAGCCCAGCAGCCAACAGTCGCTGTTTACTTAATAAAACTCACTAAGAGACAAAAACGAGAAAAAGAGATACTCTGAGGTGAGAGAGTCAGGGTAGAGTGTTTGTGGGCTTGAATTTCTAGTCACATGCTGAATGCTGTTGGTTCACTCGGTGACTTGGGAATTCATGGTCAAGGTCTACAGCAGGCCACACTAACTCTGGCTCTGGCTGGGAAAACAGGATGTGAATCAAGGGTTCAAAGTATGAAATCTATCCAGTGACTTTAAAGGTGCTCTAAGCGATTTTGGGTGACGTTACTTCTTGTTGACATATTTTCAAACAAAACGAGACTAGCTCGCCCCTCCCTCCTCCTCATCCCATCCCCTCTCCCTCCCTTTCGTGCTTCTGCTCACTAACCCCCAACCCCTTTTTGTTGGTTATTGGCTGGAACACTGTTTGTGTATGCTTCGTGGTGCAGGTTGGCACAGATTGTTTTTGTTGCCGTTTGTGGACCCTGGGCTGTCTACAGAGACTGCATTTTTTTACAGTGTGTTCTGGGGACAGGCAGCTTGCGGATAATGAGGAGATATTTGCTGTATGTGACAAAAAATGGTGTAGCCTAAAAAACGTGTGACATCGCTTAGAGCACCTTTTAAGAGGAATTATGCGCTCTATGACAGCAGGGGTCTGTCTACAGTCCTAAAGGCAGGCACTTACCAATCAGACACATGTTAAAGATCATAAGCCATTCTGTTATCTTTCGGGATGTTAGGAGTGCCCGGTTGTTGCTACGTTATTTAATGTAAGATGGTCAGAAACTTGTGATTCAGAATGTCAAGATGTGTCGACACCTATTTGACGTATTGCGAAGTTTAGCACAGATGTTCATGTTTTCCTCAGGAATTGTAATCACTTTGATGATCCTCCTTATTCAGCGCCATCATCAGGTCAAAGTTTAAATTTGACCAATACCAGCTCTACTTTGTGTTTACTGCTAATTTTAGCATGATAATACATAGACATTAGACAGTAACCATGAGAACCATCACCCACCAAACATTGTCATTATGAGCATGTCAGCATGCTGACTTTAGCGTTTAGCTCAAAGCACCAAGGAACTGCTAGCATGGCTGTAGTAGTCTTGTTTACTTTTCATGGGATATTTGCTAATGATTGTACATCTTATGGCTTACTAACATTTGGTAGTGCTAATTAGGGCTGCATGATATAAGGAAAATATGCGATACGTTGTTGAATAATGCGATAACTATTACAATATTACTTGTGATAAATAAACATATTATAGGGTACTGCTGCTTTGAGTATACTGCTAAAATACAACAAATTGCTTGCGAAAATCTTCATCTCTATTATTTAGTCACTTTCTTCGTAAAACTTATCAGCTCACTTTTTTCGAGTGTTGACTGTCCTTCACTGTCTTGGCCTATTGTGTGCTATGCAACAACCAAGGGCTGCATGGCAATGACTCCACTCCCTGGATGTTTTCTGACTAAGAAGATGTGAAAAGATTATCCCAGAATATGTAAGTCTTTGAATTCTCAAAAGTACTATGTCATAGTGTGTTCACTTTTTAGAAGAAGTTGCTAAATGTGTACTACTCCCTTATTGGAGATGGTTTGGTTTGTGCCAGCCTTAGGAGTAAATAGTATGGTGTTGGTTAGTGTTATTCTAATCACTCGACAGGTTTATCATCCATGCAGTAGGTACTTAGCCCTAAATAACACAAGTTGTTACTGTGTGTTGACAAATGGGTAAATAACCTGAGTCATTTGCTTTATTATAGAAGCATCATCTATTGTAAGGATGAAGAACTGTGCTTGTTGGTGTAGCCAAGTTATCATGCCAAATACCTCCAGGCTAGAACAGTTACAGACTTTTTTCTTTATCTTTTGGTATCAACCTGGCAATGCTTTATTTCTCTGCTACTTCATAAAACAATATCTTGGTGAAATTATATTTCTCACCTCACCTCAGACAATACAAAGGTTTTTTTCTTCCTAAAAGACATTAAAGAAACAACTGTGCTGTTAAATCTAAATAAATTAGCCCCAGTTGGAAGCAGCAATAATGGAACACAATAAGCAATAAGATGCTGTCTGAAAACAAAATGAAAGCAGTAAATATCCTGTCTGCTCCAAGCTCCACTCCTTTGGTGTGGTGAGAAACGGGCTTCTCTATGTTTCACACCGAAACTTTATACCTAATTTAAAGCTAAGGCCATTAGTTTGAGAGGAAAATGCCATCATAGGACTGCTTATTTCTTATGCCAGTACCTTTTGCTATTTCTCTGCAACCTCATTTTACACTGGGCTTTATTTTGTCAGATGACAAGCTTAATGGCATCCTCTTGTCGCCGTGTGGCATACATGTCAGCCACTACAGGAGATGACACCTTTTATCTCCGGACAACTCTTCTGCTATCTTTTGTTGTGTGCTATTATGCACAACAGCACCCTGCCTTTCCACATCTCATATGCTACAAAAAGACAGACATATTGAGCTTTTCTCACAATACTGGCATAGTGAGTTATTAGAGCAATTAGTCCTAGCTATCATACTTGCACCATTATTTGTTTTTCTACTGTTATTTTGCTGCATAGTATTTTATTTTGGTATTTAATCACAGTTGGGAAAACTTTAATCAAGTATAAGACAGGGTTTTTCCTGCATAGAGGGAAGTGTAGTGGAATAATAATCTATATTACTATAAGTGGTGGGCATAGATTATTTCTTTTAATCTAGATTAATCTCACTGTAATCTTGAAATTAATCTAGATTAAAATGGCTCATTTGAATTCTGCTGAAGGCATTCAGAATATGTGTGCTACCCAAATAATGACTAAAAGTAAGTCTTTGAGAATGGGTTTCTCAAGCCAGGTGGCGCATTAGACCAGGGGCTCATCTCCTGTTTCCAAAATGCACTGAATGCATCACAAACTAACTACGACTAGTTAACTTTCTAAAGCGGGCGAAATCACTTGTTTGCTAAGAGTCGGTCGGGACTCTAACATTAACACACTGGCAGACGCACGTGACAGAGAGATGGAGAAGAGCAGGGAAGGAAATATGCTGCTGAACGAATACGCTGCATGTTTTAAATAGCGTTAAAAAAAATGAATAAACACAAGTGCGGCGGGCGGTGTTGATTGTGAGGCGCACAGCCGCACATTAGTCTATGTGTGGGAAACACTATTACTAACTGTTTATTCAGTTAAACATTCATTTTGAACTGTTTTACAGTCAGTAGGCTGTATACATCTGCGCTAAAATATCAAGGTGAAAGTCATCATAGCTTGCGTAGTAGCCTAATAGCCCCAGCTCCCAACCCAACTTTGAGATTAGATTAACGGCGATATTTTTTTTACCCACCACTAATTACTATCCATATCTACAATAAAAAACGGTTCCTTTTATATTAATAAACTACATAATAATAGTCACTTTTCCATAAAAATCATTATGGCAATCTTATTTGGTCAGACCTAGAAATGCTTTAACATGGTAAAGTCTGTCTTGGTGGCATTACATTACCGCATTAATGCAGGACGTTAAATACACAGCATGTCTTGTTCTGCCTTCTAAGTTGCACTGTAATACATTTCTCATATTCTCGCTCAAGCACCAGGTACCAAAGCATACCAGCAAGCATCACAGCTATATACGTAAATGGTCCTATCATTTTGAATAGAGCCATTACAGAACATTTACGTAGCTGAGACCTATGTTTGAATGCCCAAAAGCCATTATAATGAAGCTATGTTAGAGATTCGATGTCTGAAAAGAGATGACGCTATCGAGCGGGGCAAGGCACCTTCCGCAAATGGCTGCTTGTGGGCTGATCAGTTACCTCTTCAATCCAAATGCAGTTTACTGCTTTCTTTTACGCTCGTCGTTGTTTAGTTTGTAGAGTTGTATGTTAGCAGTACAATGATGCACTGCAGTTCACAGTTATGTTCATCAATAACACAAAAGTTGTTGTTTCATCCCCCATTCCACCTATTTGTCCCTTACATCCTGTCATACCATCATGATCTATATATTTTTTTTATTGCCTTTACCTCTTAATATATATTTGACTTGAATAAAAATGAATGCAGACTTGATGTTCACTATAGGGATAGGAAATATGGCTTATAAAAAATACGTTTTTAGGCTATGCCGGGGTATACCTCAGCATGATAATTTTAGTAAACAAATCAGAATTTATAGGAGAAAACGGCTTGTATATGACATTTTACAGGGCTTTCATTTTGATATTCCACATCGGAATGTGCTGATATTGTCTAAGTGACACTCTGAGGTGCTCTGCTATTATTTTTAAGTGAAATAAGTCTGTAGAAACAGGACATTCTCAATGGCACTCTGCAGCTGTGGACTGTCATTTTGAATTGACGTGAACTCAGGATAATGATTGACGTTAAACTGGTGGAGCCTATAGCAATTGTGCTTTCAGCCATGCTTGTTGTTGCTGTGCGTAACAGTATGGCGTCATTACATCAACAAGTCAGAATATTGTCATTATCACAATATGATTTTGTTTTTATTATAATAAAACTTATACCAGTATTAACATGGACGATATGATATGGCAAACCCCTAGTTCACTGTGATGATTACACACAACCCACATCAGCCTCCTTAAACATTTTCATTTTGTAATGGGTGCCTGGAATGGTGAAAATATTGCATTAAAATTTCCAAAGCACAGTGTTTGCAAAAATAGTTAGCTGTTATGGAAAGTGTACATGTTTTGTTATAGATAGATTAAAATATGCAAAACCACCGGTGTGATCCCAAGTATCATTTCTGTGTTCACACAATACTGTAGATGGATCTGTAAATATTCAACATTTTCAAAAATGCAATCATTTATTTTATTTTATTGGTTTATTTGATAGGGACCATGCATATTCATGAACATTGTTGTTTAAAAACACCATGTAAATATGCCAGAATTAGTTAAAGTAACTACTTTCCATCTGCAGTCCCTAGGCAGGTGACATGTGAGTAAAAAAGACAACTAACAGTCATACAACGCTCATTCAATACACATTAAGAAGGCACATATAATAGTGACATTGACAAAACAAACTAATAAACAAGTAACAAAATACATGATTTATGATACATGACAAGACGTCATTCATCCATCTCTATACTGCATTCGATTTACCAGTGAGAGTGTATGGGTATGGAAATGTGACAGTTAAAAGTGAGTGCATCTCTGGTTTTCTAGAAGCCACTGTTTTAAATGAGTTTTAAAAGTGTTCAATGTAGGGCACTCTCTTATTGGGAGGGGCAAACTATTCCAGAGCTTACCTCCAATTATTGACAATATGTTTTGTCCAAAAGTGGTGCGTCTAAATGGTATCACACAATCCCCTTTTACTGAAGCCCGTGTACTTCCCCCACTTTCAAGTCTTCGAATGAAGCCATACAGCGGCGGCGGGGGGGCAAGATTATATAACCCTTTATACAATCAAACAAGCATACCTAAAATGTTTAAAATTTTCAAAACTTAAAAATGTATGTCTCTGTAAGATATCGCAATGGTGAAATAACAATGGCTTTTTATCAAAAGTTTTTATGGCTTTCTTAAATAGAGATTCAATGCTTTTAAGAGTAGTTCTGCTAGTTAGTGACCAGTTTGTAAAACAATACTCAATATGTGAAAGGATCATAGTATACAAAAACAACTTGGCAGCTTTGGTAATGAAATGGCCTAACTTGTTTGAAATTCTGCAAATTAAATTTAACTTTATTTGCCACCTTTTTCACATGTCCTTTGAACGATAGGGTGGAGTCATACATGACTCCTAGATACTTGAATTCATTAACATTATTAAGCTGCGGTCCTCTAATGCCATGTGGTGTTTGTCACTCTGTTGCTCTACTGCCTGAATGCAGACACCACTAACAAAGAACTCAGACAGACATCCATGTGTATAAAATTGAAACCATCCCCTGACTCAAGGTGGCTGTCTGTCGGATTGGCCAGACAGTTCTGCATTCAGTCAAGTGCATTGACACAGACTCTGCTCTGCTCGAGTACTGAGAGAGCTATACAGCTCAATGTGTCTTCAAGTCTGTAGTTGCTTTAACAATAAGACATGACAGATGCTGCGGCTCAGCAGTGTGATGTTGCTCCGCTGGAGTTATCAGAAATGTTTTGCTCTCCTGGCAGGCTTCATGCAGAACAAACGCAATTATTTAGCAATGCTCGGTGCAGGGTTATTTAGTTTGGGATGGTTACAAAGTGAGAAATGTTTGGACACGGCTAGTCTGCATGGTTTGTGTACTCTCTGTGTCCTCAGGTCAGCTGCATGCTCCTGTTAAAACATGGATTTGGAGGGTGCTTTTTCAGCTAGCCACATGTCACCAGTTGATAAACAGTGTAGGTCATTGTGCTCCCCTTCACGCTCCTTCACCCATAAACAAACAGGCCAACACAAGCTTGCATATGCAGAACTACACACATTAACACATGCATACATTCAAACTTCATGTAAATTCAAGTGCATCCTAGTAAAGATTTTACAGTTATTTTACTTTTGAATATATTTATATTTAGTGTTTGTCCACATAAAAAGCAAAGTCCTCCTCACTTCAGTAAAAATAGCTGTGAAGAAAGGTCATACAACGTGCTTGACATTGTACCGCTCGGTTAATGCGTACACATACACAACGGTGACAATATTTAAATCAAATAAAAAAAGTTTCTGTTGCAGCAGGGGTCTTGAGATCATTAACATTTTGATTAACCTTTTGATTCTGGCAGATGCTGTGCCTTCCAACAGGTGGCTGATGGGGACTAATAATCCGTAATTAAGCTGCTGATAGCCAAATAAAAGGAATAGAACAAGGACATGGTGTAGTTGCTTACTGTATGCACATACACATTACTGCATATTACCCTGCACTATAGAAAATACAAATTCCACCTTGTCAGTAAGACAGATAAAGCTCAAATTCAATATCTTTCTATGAAATAATTTTATGCAATGTAATAACTAGCATGCATTACTTCATAACTGTTCTATTTTATACAAACTACATCAGGCTTAAAATGAAAAGTGTACCTACATCAATAAAAGGAATACAGGGAATAGACATAACAAATTAAACAGCTGTACAAAGCAGTGCAATCCAATACAACTCTCTGCAATAAAGCCCCATGCTGGGCTGTTGTTGGGTTGCATCATACTGTCCAGCTGTCACTGTTATTCCATTCATTCCCTGTACTCTGAAATAAAATTTTATAAAGGTTGTCATAGCTAGGGGTTGGCCAGGTGTGTGAGGCTGTGAAAGTATGACAAGGTTGAACTCTCATGCTCTCTTTTTCATTCTGCAAACAGCTACTTTAATTCAACAGCTACTTCCATCACTTGAATGCCTATGATGACGTGTGCCATTATCCCCATTTGTACGAATCATTGTGGCAAGACCATAAAGACATGTAAGAAACACCGTTTTTTGGAGAAAGAGGCTATGATGCTGGCCCTTTCACCCCCCTACCCCCCCAAGTGTGGTCATTCACAGAAGGTATAAGCACTTCCACAATGCCTCTTGATGTGGTCAACAGTGGTTTCTATTAATCACTTTTTAACTTTATTTCCCAGATGAACAGAAATAGGGGAGAGGGGGATGTAACATGTAAAACAACAAAAGGTCTCAAGGCTGAAGTCAAACAGAAATTGGATCTTGTGGTTATATGGCTGTATGTGCTGTAACTACTCGGCTATCAAGGCACTCTGGCGTAAGTCATTTTTGACCTTGAAAATAGTAGTTAGTTTCTAAATAATTTGAACTCAAGGTCCAAAAAATGGCTTTTGGGGATTTAATGTTAACTAAAACCTTAACTGTAAATGTGGAAAATCAGAAAACAGTCGTACAACTGTAACAGTCATTGACAGAGCTGAAGAAGGCTGAATACCTCACAATTGTTTCTGATGTTTGTCAGTGGCAGTCCTATTAACAGTAGCTGTCTGCATTCCTATCACTTTGAGACAGCATTGGTGTACAGGTTCTCACCTAAGCATGAAGCCAAGACTCCACTTAATATTGCTCTTGATCAGTTGCTTTCAGGTAAGCTAGTTGACAGTTTTGATGGATGCCCAGCAGCACAGTTAGGTTGTATCAGTGAAGCTGTAATGATAGAGGTCAGCTACATTTTTTTAGTGCACAAGCAATTAAACCAAGAGCAAGTTTTGTGGCTTAGTTGGTCAGTCATTTTACTGTGGATGCTGTTAATATAAATCTCACCTGAAGTGAATCTGTAAATGTCCACAAAGAACAGGTAACTTCAGGCAATGGTTATACAGAAAAATAGCTTCACTTTCACTTCAGACATTGAATATGTTTACTACATTATGATGCAGCACATGTTGGCAACATTTCTCTTTCTACTCCATTCAGTTCTTTGAAATAGACATTAATGTTCACCTCATGTGTTGACAGAGTATTTTTATTTTAGAAAACCAAGAACATGTCTTATGCAGAGACATCATTTAGAATAAAAATTATCAAAAGGAAAAACAAATCATCACACAGTTGATCATACTGTTCTTATGAAACATGGTAGTTGAGTAGCTGTTTCGAAGTTGCTGGCAGAAGTAGATAAATAAAATCAGTTACTCATATTACCTCTTGGCAGGATGAAGGAGAACAGATCAGAAAAAAGTTGTAACATGTCATGTTATGGTGCTTCAACTGAACGCTATTCTTACTACTCAGTGGTTTAACATCACCCTCAGTAATCGAGCACATAAGTGAAGATTTGCAGAGCCTCTTTGAGCGCTCAATGCTTCACCGTCGGAGCGCTGCCAACTTTACACATCTGCCAAGGAAGTTAGTCATTCCAAAGCTTTTTTTTTTGCCCTGCAGACATCATTTATGCCTGTCAAGTTATTTTCTTCGATACAGTACGTATTATCCCCTTTCCAGCAACTCTATTCACAAAACAACTGCATCAAAAATATTCTGAAGCAACAAGTTAGGTTTCTATGGGACTCAGGTTCCAAACTGCGGTCGATGAGCCTAGGAGCACTTTAAGTATTATGCCAGGGTTTTTGTGGTGGGGAGGCGAGGTGGTGGCTGCTATCGATCGGCTTGCATTTGGAGACAATAATCAGGGAGGCTGATGTCAGGCACACAGTGGATCTCGAAGGAATTGATTGCTTTGTACAGCTGGCCATTGGTATTCTTGTGCTGGTAGACAATGGCAGACAGACAGAACAGGGCACTCTGTCTTTGTGGGTCAGCAATGAGGAGGAGAGAATCGGTGGAGGACATAGAAAGGATGGGAGCGGGTAATGGAGGGGAGAGAGCAGGAGGAAAGAAAGAAAGACAGAAGAAAGATGGGAATAAGCCCCAGCCATGCTGTCATCTCCACATGTGACTTCTGACAGCAATCCTCAAAAGACAAAATGTTTCATTGCTATGCACTCCGAATACTCAAGCCTTTGGGGTTGTATTCAAATCCTAAAAAGAAGTTGGAGATGAGGAAGGCAGTGTCATGTTCATCCTTTGGAGAACTCTCTTGACGGATCCTTGTGGAATTCCAAAAATCCAGATCCAAAAACTTGAACTTGAACCTTTTAAGCTTATGATAGAAAGGATCCCGAGGTAATATTGCTGTAGCATTCTGTCATTCCTTAAGGTTTATGATTAGTTACATTAGTATTAGTGATACCAGTAGTACGTAGAATGATTGAGGAAGACAAAATGCATTATTTCTGACCACTAGGCAAAGAAAAACTAGAAAACAAGCTGTCAGATAGGTGACTCTCTGCAGGCCAATACGACTTGCAAGATGGTAATTAAAATATTATGTAACACTCTGTCTGTGGTTTGACAATGTTTAGTGAAATTACAGTGTGTATATATACAGTATATATATTGTTGTATTGTTGCAATAGATACATTGATTTTTGAATATGCCATTTGTTATCTTTTAAATGCAGTAGATTCATAGATGATTGGGATCTTTTTTATTCAAAACATGTTTCTTCCTTGTTAACACCTGGTGCCTACTGTACCTAACCCAAAACGTTACTTGACTGACGACAGTTTGGTTGGAGAGCACACTGAAGAAGTTAGCCTTACTATATTTTCCCTAACTTAACAAAGTAGTTTTGTTGCCTAAACCTAAAAAGATTTTTCTGGCAGAAAGTCCTGAAGGCCAACTTCTCCCATGTCCGTTTGGAGATTCAGGTGTGTTATGCTAGTAGCGCCTAATGTAGCATCGAGCCTATAGCCTCAAGCAGAAGTGAGGAGCTGGCTACAGAGGTCTGGCAAGCTCACTTCTTTCGAACTCCACACCCCCAGATTGTTTTTTTTTAATTTTCAAACTTGTAGGCTTCAGCCCCAACCAATGTTCAATTTAAAGACTTGCAGCTTCTTCTGGAACCACAGCAGGCTTTATACAACTTTTTTCACATATACAGTCGTACTCTCCAAGACCTTTAACCAGGCCGTGACATGTAAAATTGGTGGTGTCCCTTTTAAGTTTCCACATTAGAGGATGTATCATAATGTATGGACTGGTCTTAAAGTCCTGCCTTAAGTAAAGATGCAATGAAGAGGTGCCAGAATAATGATTATGATATGATTTTCTGTTTGTCTCAGTTAAAGCTCTTGTTTTATGAATAGCAACAAGAGAGACACTTTTGTTCGCTGCCAGAATAAAGAATTTTGCAGCAACGCTAGTGTGAGTTAATATCAAGTGATGCCATATGCTGTAGTCACTGTGAAACACCAAAACACTGCTGTTTTCCCCCACCTTGCAGATTTTCATTGCAGAATGCGGCCTCAAGGCAAGGCTCTGGTGACAAGAGACCAAGCTGCATGACTCATTTGTTTATAAAAAGATGGCGGCTGTCTGCCACAGATCTGTCAGAGCCCATGATCAAAGAGGACGCAGGCTAATGTTTAGGAAGAAGAAATAATTTCATACGCTGGCACAGCCGTCAGCTGCAAAGCTGCTGTGTATTTCCACATGATGACGAGGCTGTGACAAAAAGCTAGTTTGCGGATGACTAAATGAGCATTAGTGTACCACTTGAAGATGTGTCAATGGATAGGCTACCGTATCCTCGTTTTCCCTGTAGCTTAATTTCCTGCCAGTTTGTATACTGTCAAGTGTCTATTTGAGCTAAGAAGAGTTCAATTAGTTGTTTTGTGTTCAATATTAAGCAGGTTGCAGGCTCCTCTGTTTCACTTGTCTGGTCTGACTGAAAGATTTTTACAACTGAGCAGTGATTGCTTCATATAATGCAGTGAGCTGTCTGCACTGATGACACTTTCCCTTTTTTGGTTAAATCATTTTACTGAGGGGATTCTTCTTGATTTAGATAATCACAGCTTGCCTCTATTCCACGTAGAGCCATGTCTCATCTCTTTGCAATCTTTATCCAACTTTTCCGCCTTTCAACTTTCTTATTCAACTCTTTCTGCCGGGTTTTGAAACATTTCTTCTATACAGTCGGATATATCGTCTCTCCTTCATAATTCAGATTAATTTCCTGGGATTTAACCGTGCACCTGGGGGTCT
Organism: Gymnocephalus cernua; assembly: GCA_023631565.1. Classification (NCBI taxonomy): domain Eukaryota; kingdom Metazoa; phylum Chordata; class Actinopteri; order Perciformes; family Percidae; genus Gymnocephalus; species Gymnocephalus cernua. Next base: position 19,596,157 of record CM042433.1, read on the forward strand.
GTTTATCTTTCTGTATTTAGATGAAATTGCCTTTTAAAAGCTGAACTACTACAGATTCCCCAACAGGGCCAGACCCATATTGCTTTTATTCAAGTCTAGAATTTAAGCAACTGTGGCCACAAGTTGCAATTACAGGAAAACGAGATCTTGAATTTTTCTTCTCAGGACATCATCATCAGGCAACCTGAGTGGAAAGGGACAACCGCTACAAGAATGAAATTCAGCAAACTGACTCTGTTACAAAGCTAAAAAAGTTTGTTATTATTAGCAAACATTAGCCACAACTAGCTACTGGTCTTACCAGACTGATTTAGGCTGCAGTTGCCAGAACTCTGAGTGCATTGAATTGAGCAAGGGTTGTTTTTCTTGTTAATGAATCAGCTTTTCAATAAAGCTGCTTGCTTTAAAACTGTATTAAAGTTTAAGGAAACAATGGTACATAACACTGGTGATAACACAGAGCAACATAACCCCCGACTATCACGACTTGGATGCTCCGGTGGATGGAATCTTGGTCAGCATCAGAAGCTGGAGGCAGCGGACTACAGGTGGAACTAATTCAGGGTTCCCGCGGGGTCTTAAAAAGTCTAAAATTTCAAAATCACAATTTTAGGCTTTTTTGTGGTGTTGTAGTTCTTTCTTTTGTAGTCCAAATATAATTTTCTGTATTACAACTACAAATAAGACCAACATGCAACTTATATTGCAGCCAATCAGCTTTGGTATTACAACCCCGAATCAGAAAAGGTTGGGACAGTATGAAAAACACAAATAAAAAAAGAAAGTAGTGATTTCTAAATGTACTTTGACTTGTATTTCATTGCAGACAATGTGAACACAAAATATTTTGTGTTTTGTCTGGTCAACTTAATTTCATTTGTAAATATACATCCTTTCCTGTCATTCAGACCTGCTACACATTCCAAAAAAGGTTGGGACAGGAGCGATTTAGGGCTAGTAATCAGGTAAATTGGTTAAATAATGATGTGATTTGAAACAGGTGATGTCAACAGGTGATTGTAATTATGATTTGGTACCAAAGCAGCATCCAAGAAAGGTCTAGTCCTTTAGGAGCAAAGATGGGCCGAGGATCGCCAGTTTGCCAACAAATGCGTGAGAAAATTATTGAAATGTTTAAAAACAATGTTCCTCAAAGAAAGATAGGAAGACATTTGCTTATTTCACCTTCAACAGTGCATAACATAATTAAAAGATTCAAGGAATGAGGAGGAATTTCAGTGCGTAAAAGATAAGGGCGCAAGCCTAAGCTGAACAACCGTGATCTCCGATCGCTCAGGCGGCACTGCATCAAGAATCGTCATTCATCTATAAGCGATATCACCACATGGGCTCAGGACTACTTTGGCAAACCTTTGTCAAGTACCACAGTACGTAGTTACAGCCACAAATGCCAGTTAAAACTGTACTGTGCCAAAAGGAAGCCCTATGTTAACAGTGTCCAGAAGCGCCGTCGACTTCTCTGGGCTCGGAGGCATCTGGGATGGACCATCACACAGTGGAAACATGTACTGTGGTCAGATGAATCAGTATTTCAGGTCTTTTTTGGGAGAAATGGACGCCTTGTACTCCGGACCAAAGAAGAAAAGGATCGTCCAGACTGTTACCAAAATGCGACAACGAAGACCCCGTACTGTTGCCCACCTTAAGACTTGTTTGCAGCAAGAATGGGACAAAATTACACCTGAAACACTTCATCACTTGGTATCTTCAGTCCCTAAAGGTCTTTTAAGTGTTGTGAAAAGGAATGGCAACATTACAAAGTGGTAAATGCTTTACTGTTCCAACTTTTTTTTAAATGTGTTGCAAGAACCAAAATCGGACTTTTGTTTTTGGAAAAAAAAACAATAAAAATCATGAGGATCACATTAAATTATGTGCTGTTGTATTGTCTGCAATGAAATACAAGTCAATGTACATTTAGAAATCACTACTTTCTTTTTATTTGTGTTTTCCATACTGTCCCAACTTTTTCTGATTTGGGGTTGTATTTGTGCCAGTCTCTTTCGAATGGTACCATAGGCTGTGAGGAAGTGCAAGTTTAGGGATAGTTGGCCTGGAAAAAACTGAATTTTGGACTTTGTTTAAGTCAGTTTCTAACCACGTATTTGAAGCCTACTATATGCAAGAAAGCAATTCATTTTGTGATTGCATTTCTTTTTCTTTTTATGATGTTGTGATATACTGTAGGTCTTAACTTTAATTCATAATGGTCTTAAAAAGTCTTAAATTTGTATTGGTGAAACCCTGTAATTAGAATGATTAAAGGGATAGTGGTTGGTAATTGGCTTCTGTGTGTTTAAGTGACAAGCGATACTTTGAGTAGTCATTTTTTTGTGAGGATGCGGCGGGAGTTGCCACTTCAATTTTAAAATTGATGGGATAAAAGAGGAAAGAAGGACGATGTATTAATGGATAGAAATGAACAAGAGGTATGTCTGAGGGGACTAGGGATTTAAAAAAAAAACATGACAAGTGGCAGTGACACACAGTAACTTTTGAAATACTGTTGATGTGGTACATTTTTGGCACCAGCAGATTTTTTCTTAGATGTGATGATATATTCACTAGAATTGACCAATAATGATTAACTGTTGGACATTTCCTGTAAAGAGGCTAATAGAGGATCTGTGTGTGAGTTTAAACAGAAAAAGAATCGCAGGTGATTTCCCTAACTGACCAATACCCCTGATGTTTCTGACCAGGATCACCACCACGAGGACACTGAGATCATGTTCTCAGGAGAATGTGGGGGTTTTAGAACTTGGACTAATGATCTCATAATTTCTTAAATCCTTGCTACTGGCCTGAGCTGACCTGGTAAAATGAGAATGAAGAATGAAGCTTAAAGAAACCCATACACTATCAGTTTTTACTACCATTATCTTGCTTTTATATTAAGGAAACACTTATGCCATCAGAATAGAAACATAGAAACATGCTTGAATATTACTGAAAACCATCTTCATTTTATACTCCTAAAAATATTTTTCAAGTTAGTATTCTGTTGCACTGTTGCAAAGGTGTGAGAAAAGCCTTCATAAATTCCAGAAACACTCATATCTGATCAGATGATGCTGTCTCCACAACATTTTTTATCAGATGTCACTTTTTATTTATCTGCTTTTTTACCTCTGTCTCTTGATTTGTTCTTATCTGAGCTGTCATGTTGGCTGCAGCACGGTAAAAAAAAGAAGATTAGTGTATGATGGAGGAATAAAGACTTTTACAAGCCTGCAAATCCTTCAGCTGACTGGACTCTTACTGCTCCGGTTCTAATGAAGTAATTGCTAGAGAAATGTGCTCCATTGCGTCTCCTGCAATGTCGTCCTCTAAAGGGGACGCAGAGGAGTGACTGAAAATTGGAGGGGGGCCCAGAGATATAGCTCTTTAGTTTCCCGTCCCTTGGCTTTGCCATGTTTTGCAGATTTATATATTTTCTGTGAAAGGAAGGTTTAAGTTTGGCAGCAGAATTGGCTTCAAATGGATATATTGTATATTACATAACAGCAATAATTCTGAACTGTTCCAAAGTGCACTTGAGGGACTCTGTAAATCTGATTATGACACAGGCTCTTTGCCCAGTTGTATTAAGCAAAGCGGCAAGATGTAGAAGCTCATTATGACTTGGTATTTGCGAAAATAAATTGCCTTGCTGTTAGATCCTGACCTTTACCTTCAGCTAATGGTGAAGAAGTGCAGCCTCACAATCTGATGCATTGCCCTAAGCCACAATGTCACTCTAAACTCAGATTCCAAAGTAGATTTTCATCCTACCTAAACTTTACTGTGATCTCTGTTCAGCTACCTGCTCTGTTAAGGTAAACACCAGCATGTTCAGTATGACTTTGAACACACATCTCACCCACAGAGGTTTAAAGCTATTGTGCGTAGTTTCTGTCTCCCCCATGAGGAATTCTATGTAATGGCAACAATTTTGTCCAAGTGCATCCACATGATACAAGCCTTCCGTGATCGCGCTTCACCCCAACCCCTCCTCCACACAGTTACTAGTAGCCAAGGAGGACACGGAAGATTAAAAAAAACAACTCTTCAAAAAAGGTAATTATCTTCACTTGAGTTTCTGCGTGCGAAAGTCGCCGGATGACACCAATTTCTAAACACAGCCACGCCAAGAAATACAGAGAGAGTTTTGTGGAGCTGATAGTCTTAATTAGCTTTGTATCAACTCATTTGGCAATGGCTTGAATGTAACAGACATTCATTATTATGAAAACGTTACTCACTAAAGCTTTAAGCTGAGACAAAGTGACAGCATTTTAAAGGGAATGTTCTGGCCCTTCTTTCTATAGTTTGGGTCATTATTACTGCTATCATTTGTCCATTCAAGCAATTTTGTTTTTTTCTGATATTTCAGTAATATAACTTGAACGAAATATGCTATCATAACAAATAGCCAAAATGGCCAAAACAGTATATGAAAATACAACCTTATTCCTTAAATGTGGGTTAAGTAAACCAGGATAACAAGTTCTTACCAGGCTGATATTTTTTTCTCAGCCTTCTAATTTGGTTCTTCAAATGCAGTTGAAGGATTTATTACTTTTAAATGAAGTTATCTTGAATAACAGTGCCCTTTTATTTTGAAATAATAGCAATATGATAGAGAAAGTTGAATCCATGATCGGCCATCGATATGATTGCACTTAAGTGAGATAGGCAGATAATGCACTCATGGATGGAGGTTTCATTCTTTGTCTTCCTGCATTGCTATTTGTGTTTCCCATTGTACTCCACAATGTTTCAACACTTCCATTGTTGCTACATATACAATTACTGTAGTAATTATGAATGAATGGGGTTGGACTGTGAGTGATGTGTGCATGATTGTTGACGTTCTCCCCATTGTATGTGCAAACAGTTGTTGTGGCGTTGATGATGAAGCTGGTGCCACCAATAAACATCCTGTCTGCTATGAGATCATCTTTTCTCAGCCTGAGAGCTATCTAAGAGCTCAAGCTTGCTACAATATCTTACTTTCAACATATTATAACTAGGAAATATGTAATTGTATGGCCAGTTTTAAACTTGTCTATTCGAAATTACATTTATATATTACTAAAATGTTTAACCAATAGTTTAGGACTGTGACTGCGGATAAGGGGGTTGGCTTCTTTAGTCCCTTTTGTGATTGTTATGTTGTATGCCAGTATGTAGATTAAGTAAATTTTTTCATTAAATACTGTATGTATGTATGTGTGTATATATATATATATATATATATATATATATATATATATATATATATATATACTCTGTAAATTTAGTTGCCGTTGTAAATTAGTTAGTATTAGTATTTAGTAGGGGTGTTGAAATCAATCATTGCCTCGATGCATCACGATGTGGACAGGGATGATTTTGAATCGATGCAGTGACGGACCATAATCAGTTATTGCCTACTGATGTTACTTGTTGATTTTCCGGTCGCTGCTTTTTTGTTTTTGCCTTTAGTCTGCTGTGTTTAGACTCCGCTACATTCAGTAAATGTCTTTTTTAAGAGCAGATACAACAGAAAGGGGAGTTCATATATGTCTGCCTGCTTGAATTTGTGGATGAAAACCATGTGTAGAAAAATATAATAATATTGAGGAGGTGACGCACCGTGATGCATTGTGATATCGAAACGATTTGAATGGTTAACAGGAGAATCGTAATCAAATTGAATCGTGAGACCAGTGAAGATTCACACCCCTACTATTCAGTATGTAAATGTAATTTTTATTTGACAGGATTGCCAGTTTTCAGGTTGAGCACTGTATGGAAGTTCTATGGTTGAGAAAATATAGTCCCAAAAGAAAGGGCTGTCTGACGGCAAGGTAAAGCGGTGAACATTATGTAAATATAGCGTACACTTAAACTGATACGTATTGTTTTTTTTAGCTGGCTGAAATATGGTTAGCTGCAGCCTCCATCCACAGCAGTACATTGCTTAGCTTCTGTGGCGGTACTCCCGTCTGCTTCTCCAAACTGGGGGCGTGCTGACCACCGTCTACTATAGGTAATACACTGACTATGGATAAGTACCTCATAGAACCCCACTTTAAAATATCCAAACTATTCATCTTAAGAACAGAAAAATATTCAACAATCAAATTAAGCTGCTTGAGATGGCCTCAATTGTCCTCATTTATTGTAGAGAAATGACCTTCGCTGACACTAACAACTGCAACACATCAACGGGTGAAGATGGATAACAATGGGGCATGGGAAAAGGTCACGGTAAACAAGCCTTGACTTTACAGGACACAAGCAGCCTGGATGACAAAGCAGAACCCCTGCAATGATATTCCAGATATTAGAAGTAGTGAATTCGACAGACGTGACACAACAGAGAGCCGCTTCTGGAAAAGTTTGGACTCGCAAAGTTTCTGAAGAGGATTTGACATCAAAAGAGTGCCAGACGGATCTTTAATCTGTGTTTATTGTACTCAAGCTGCACAACTCAAGCACAACTTGCTCTACCCTCTGTTTCCTGTATACGTGTTGGAAAGGTCATCTTGTCGGTGGGAAGAGAACATCATCTATATGCATATACCCATCAGACCGATGAATCCAGATTCTCGCCAGTTGGCCAGTCAGTCTCGCTCAGCAAAAAGCAAATGAAAATAGGAACTGAGAGGAGAATTTACTCAGTGACTCAACATACAAACAAAGAACCTAAGATGCATAATTAGGCTGCAGTCCAGGCTGGGAGCAGAAACATGCCAGTTGGCAAACTAGACACTTAGGCTCCTGCTGGGAAGTCTAGCAAGGAAGCTGGGTCTGCAAAGACCATAAACAACAGGCACTGGGGTGACATTTTCTGAAAACACTGCACTATAACCTGATTTGTGGATATGACTTTGTGACACCCCCACCACCACCACCACAAACTAAAGCCTGCCTGCAAATATGTTGACATTAAATAGATGTTGATACAGCAGTGTGTCCCAGTGCTGAAAAACTGCTGTAAATACAGCAAATACATTACCCTCTGACTGGTATTCCAGTGTGGAGCCTGATCTGCACACACTTCTCCAGGTTTAAAAACCTAATCCTTTGGTTGCTCTACAGACACTACGGTTTTCAAACCCGCATACTATACTAGCAGTGTGTACTGATTTGGCTAAAATGTAGCAAAAATCTGCAGTATGCCAAAAACACCCGGATATCGTACTGATTCGGAGAAAATCTCCAGTATGCCTGGACTAGTCTATCTCGCCTACTGTATCCCACAATGCAAAGTGCCGAAAAATCACCACATCTGCGGATTGCCATTGTGGCAAACAACTGGAAACTTTTTACATTGTTCATCTGCTATTTCATCACTAAAATCACTTTTGAGACTTTTTTTATGGCAGAAATCAACTATCCAGAGCTCAAATATGGGCCGTTTTACGAAAATTGATGGCTAATTGGAAATTTGGGGCGATCGTGTCGGAGTTAAGAAGCTCCACAGTCTGACATGACAGCCGGCGGGTGCCTGCCGGGGTCGCTGGCTTTCTGGTCGGCCTGTCCACCTTCACGGACCCTGCTGTGATCTGGCTGGAGCTCTCTCGGGAGACTCGCGGACAAGAGGCGTTTATTTCCCCGATCGTTTAAGTAACACAACACACATATCCATTATACGATTAACTGGAACCTGTGGTTTTTCAAAGTTATAAAGCTCCACAAGAGATTGCGGGCGCAACGTAACAAGCTCGCTGACCGGGCTGTCACTCACACGCCAGCCACGGAGCAGGCAGATGCGAGGGAGAGCAGCATCTGACAGGGCAGAAAGATAGTCTTGTAAATAAATTATAACATGTATATACATTAGATTTAATATTTCAGGTCATAATTTGGGTTTGTTTTATTTTGTTATTTCACATAAAATAAGATGTAATAAATTAAGTTTAAATTTCTTAAATTTTCAGCATCTTATAAAGTAAACTGCAAAAAAATGCAAAGCTCAATAAGTTATATTTTTCATTTGCAATAGTGATGTGAGTTCTTTTTTTGCCCAGTGCTTTAAGAGCTTGTTCAAAGGCTCAACCTGGCCTAGCATACTGCAGAATAAAACAATTTCACACTGCATACTACTGATTAACGCAGTATGCAGTAGGTACTGCATAGTGCAGTCCTCTGTCAACAATGACAGTTAATATTGATAGATATCAAGTAGTTAGTGCTGTTAACAATGTAATACATGTTTTGTTAGGCTACAGTTATTGTAGAAAGCACCAACCAATTTCATTATGTGTTATTTAATATGTAAATATTGAAGAATCCCAGACTTAATCATGTCTTCCCCACTTCTGAAACTAAACCTACACTATTGGTTAACTGATACAGTTTTCCGAAGTAAGTCTCTTCCAGCCACGTCAAAAACACAATGAATGCCTCTAACTGAAAACATTTGGCTGACTATCCACATTACTAATAATGTTTCCTAAAATGTTATTGTGCATGTTATTTGCTGAAAGCAAAATAGCATTACTTCATTGAGTCATTCAGTAAAATATTTTGGCAGCATTGCCCAGTCCTACACGTTGCTCTTTTGTAAGCAGAACTCTGAACTCCATTTAATAGAGAACGAAATAAAGAAGAAAAAAGGGCTGTTAAAACAACAAGAACAAATTGAGGAAGGGAAGCATCAGTAAAATAAATTTGAAAATAAATATATCTTAAAATGAGATTTAAAACAAAGACAGAGTTCCCTGACCTGACATCCAGCTCAGATACCACAAGTCTTAACTTTTGTCCTTGAGTGCTTGCTAGGATGACCTGAGAGGCCTAGTGGACCAATATAGCATTAGTAACTCACTGACGGAGCCAAGCTGTGTAAGGCAGTGAAATACATTATAGGGAATTCAGCTCTAAAATCTGACAGGAATTCAATGTAGCAAAGCAAGCACCAGTGTAATATGGGAATGCTGTGAAGTCTTGGTTAGTAATTGTGCAGCAGAAATTTGAACTCACTGAAATCTAGCTACAGCTTCTTGGCTTAAAGAAATGCATTACAGAAGTGGAAACGAGGAGACAAAACAATGCATGTTTTGTTCTAGCTGTTAGAGAGAAGGGGTATAGTTTAGCAATGTTTAATTTATATTAACAGGACTAAATAACTGACTTAATGTGTTTCTCAAAGTCTGTGTGAATCAAAGATATACCCTAGGTTTTTGGAAACCAACTTAGTACCCATGGAACCTAAGTGCTGATGTTTCCTTCTAAACAGATAAACACTTTTCTATATACTTTGAGGTGAATAAAGTAATAATGAAACACAAATGCAGTTTTATATAGGCATGTCATGTTACCTTCTCTCACATTCAACCCAGTTCAACGGTGGGAGACCTAAAATTGCTATGCTATGATATTCTGCAATGGGTGGCTGAGGCTCAGCGGTAGAGCGGTTGCCTGCCAATCGGAAGGTTGGGGGTTCGATCCCTGGCCCTGCAGTCCCACGTTGAGAACCAAGAATCCCATGTTGCCCCCAATGCTGCGCTTCGGAGTGTAAATGTGTGTGAATGTTTATCTGATGAGCAGGTGGCGCCTTATATGGCAGCCCCGGCCACAGCGTGTGAATGTGAGTGAATGGTGAATGGTTCCTGTACTATGTTAAAGCGCTTTGAGCAGTCGTTAAGACTGGAAAAGCTCTATATAAATACAGTCCATTTACATTCCATTTACATTGCAGATGTCATAATTGCCAGAATACAGCTCAACAGCGACTAACAATTTAATGCCTTCCACTACATTATGACAAAATAACTACCCTGCTATCCATATGCTGGTAAGAGTTAAACTTCTAAGTACTCCTACACGGCTCTTTAGGGCTGTCTGAGCTGCTCACTGTGGTCAAAAGGTGATGGAAGTCAAAAGTTATCCAAAGTCCTTGGTGTAAATGGGCCTGTTCAGTCTCAGTGCTGTATGCGTAAAGCCAATGGAGCTGTCCAAAGTGCTGAACACATTATGAGGCAGTGGCACTGTCCATGGTATCTAAACAGCAAAGCCATAAGTGCTGTTACATTTCTAGCCTCATGCAGGAAGTCATAAACATTTCCATCTGCAACACAAACACACACACACACACACACACACACACACACACACACACACACACACACACACACACACACAGAGAGAGGCAAGGAATAAAAAAGTACCCAAAGTGGAATTTTGATGGCCAATAACATTTAAATGGTCTCAGTTCAGTATACATTTTGACCACTATTTTAAAAACCCTACTCAAGAGCAATGGCGAGAGTCAGAGCCTCATATCACTCACCCAAATTGAGGCCAAGCTACTTCATGCCAGATTGGAGTCATTACCACAAACTGTTTTGAATAACATCTTGCTTATGGCAGGGTGCTTTGAGTAAGTATAAAAGGAGAGCAAGTATCGCTTTAGGGGCGAGCGGAAACTGGGAAATAAATGCATCAATCAAAATGTTAGGCTTGGTTATGAGTCCCAAAGGACAAATGAAACCCACAACGGGGGGATAAAAAAAGAAGCCATACAACCACACGGTAACACAACACTGCACAGCAAACGATCAGATACATTTGATAAAGATGGCAATCTCCAAAGACTCCTCGGGCCACGACTAAAATATTTTGTTTAATAGAAGAAAACAGAAGTCGGGGAAGGGAGCGAGGTAATAGAACAATAAACCTTGTCCGCAAAGAAGAACAACAAAGCAATTGAACAAGTTCTGTGAAGTTGTAAATGCTAATGATGTAATTTAACATTTGCAAGATTGCTGTGCATTTCTGACTCATTCAGTTCCTTTAGAATTCCCAAAGGTATGTAGACATGGAATGGTATTTGGCTATATCAATGTACATCTGGGACCATTTACATTTGAAAACACACTCTTGATTGCTGCTGTTGATCTGCTCTGTGTTTATTACTAGTTTTGTTTTACAGCATGAGGCTGCAGTATATGCCATAGCTCTCACCACTTTTACGGCACTCATCAAATATCCTATATGGCTGTTCATTTCAACATTGTTTATATATAGAACGGGTAAAACTTTGAAAGTACCTATTGGAAAGTGTTGGGGATACGAGCCGTCGGGGGGCGTGCAGAGCCAGGTTCTACAAACAAATAAAGTATATAACAACTATGTCATAAAATGAAATGAATGACAATAAATTGTTGCACAGTTTTTACAACTTTTGCAACTTTTACAGATTACAATCAGATCAGTTACCTTTTTTTGTTGTGTTAGTAGTAGTAGGTAGTTATTATTATTTGTGTTTGGACAATGTGGTTGCATTGGACATATCACCTAATAATGCTGATATAGCAATGTATGTGAAGCAAATGTTCAGAGAGCAACATTAGCATTCATTCTGAGTTGTGTTTCTGTCCACCTGAGGAATATAATTCCAATGCTCACACTTGCTTTTTCGCTCTGAAGGAAATAGCTGGCTGCTAAATGCACCACTGTCTGCTGTTTGATGTTGGGCAGGTAGTGTGCACTGGGTTTATCGGAGCTTTTTTTCTTTTTGAAATTGCTGCCTGCTGCTGCCATAGTTTATGCGCCAAAAAAAACCCCAATGAGTTTAAAGAGACTAAAGCGCTCCCTCAAGCTGAGGAAAACTGCAGATTTGGATAATAATTCTCTGTGGGTTCATGTCACCGAGCAACTCCTTTCACATTACACATTTGATCTGTTATTAAAATATGGATTAGTGCAGCTTTGATTAATTTTGTTAACTTTTGACTGATGTTTGATACTGCATGTTCATTTTGTTCTTTCGATAAGATCAAATTGTACTTTTACAAACACAATCAGCTGTTCAGAGACATTCTAACAGAGGATTCAAGGCCTCTCTTCAAATCATTGATTGTCCCTGCATGGTCTGGAAGTAACAGAAGGTTTGATATGGAAAACATGGCAATGTTTAGAGTAACTTAACTTTAAAACATATTAGTAGGATACCTGGTTCACTTAAGTTACAATATTACTTGTCCATAAAGTACGGCAAGTACAGTAAGGGATGTAGGTCTAGAGCTGGATTTAGTTTAGCTCCATTAAACATTTAGGAGCCTCATCAAACCTTCAGGTCTTTAGGACCCTGGAGAGAGACAGGTGAGGATATATGGACGGATATATCTGTTGTCTTCCTCCATGCTTGTGCTGTTGATGGAGGTTGCAATAAGTGTAGTATAAAGTCGACCAGTGATCAAACACACTTTGGTCTCGGTTTACCTGAAACTGATGCTCCCCTTATTTTTTACATAGCCTGTGTTATAAACCTTTTAGAAATGGTACCATAACCCCCTGAAGTCTAATGGCATTTTCTAAATTTTTACATATCTTCTTATAGCAGCTAGTTTATAGTTGTGTTCAAAACATCATCCTTTTCTTTCTCTCTCTTACACACAACATACACGCACACACAGACATGCACACGCACACGGACACATTGAGGCACCAGAGGACATTGCACATTGCTTTGACTTTGCTATTTCTTTCAGGCAGTTGTGGTTGGTTGGTTGGGAGGGAGGGATGGAGGGATGGGAGGAGGGTACGCAGGAAAGGCTGACAGGTTCCCTGACCAGCCAAGCTTTGCCGGCCGTAATTGGAGTTCAGGAGGTGGTGAAGGCTGCTGGGTATAATTGGACAACAGCCAGGAACTTGTGTGGATGGTTATCTAAGCCTCGCTCCCCTTTTCACCAGCCATCTCAATTACTCCCCTGGTACAAGGCTTCATACTGCCTGGCCACTGACAAAGCAACCTCAATTTCTCTACAAAATGTGTGTGTGTGTGTGTGTGTGTGGGAGAGGGGGGGGGGGTGTATGTGTGTGAGTGGGTGGTAGTTGTGGGGAAGGGTTTAGTGAGCCACAGTCATCATCGGGTCAGCAGTGGACGCATCGGTTTGCCTGAATTACAAGCGAGTAGATGGACATATTTAGTCATCTGTGCAGAATAATGTCAGATTTATGAGAGCACACAAAGTAACGGCACACAAGTTCCCCAGAACAACGCTGCCAGAAGACACAGACACACATGGTGCATCTTGTGTGCTCACAGAGTGATTGACAGTGACACAGGCAGAAGGATGTACAAACGCACGCACGCACGCACGCACGCACGCACGCACGCACGCACGCGCGCGCACACACACACACACACACACACACAGAATGACAGTAATTCGGTGTGCTTTTTTGGCTTACTTTTCTTCAGCCTGGAGAACATCATGTTATGCTGAATGCCCCCTCGACTCTACTCACAACAACCATCAGCACCCCTACACTGAAAGTAATTAAAGCTATTTTCAATTACAATGGCCAGTGCTGACAGGGGATGAATGAAGAGCATTGTGCAGCCCTAGCCATCAACTATAATAAAGGACTAAGCAGTTGTATTGGCTCAGTATTTTTGGCTCTAGTTTTTGACATGAATTAAAACTGTAAATTATTATTATTTTTTATGCTCAAATGATGTGGACGGGCATGTTATAAGCGCTGTAGGGCTGGTGTTGCATTTTGGCCACAGTTCAGTTTTCCTCTTGAATCATCCAATTCTAATTACAGAAGTTTTTGTACAATTCTGCATTGCACCCACAAAAGTAAATAGATGCAGACAAAGTTGTAATGCTAAAGTGAACTGGGCAATGGACGTTTTCAGTGCACAAGTTAAGAGACAATTTGTTTTAATTCAGATGTTTACTCAACTGGTTTGGAGCTGAATGACCAACCCTGTCTCTCAAAAATGACGTCAACATGCAGCTGTAGTAAGAGTAGCTGGGAGTGTGTAAAGCTTTGTACATTCCCAACAACCCTGCATCCCTTTTTGCACTAGTGGTCACTGCTGCCACTTTTTTTAATTTATCCACAATCCTTATTAAACTTTAACTTTAAGTGGTTTGAGCTGCCTACATTTACTGTAAACATCTTTTTGATGCAATGTGCAGCTATTGAAGGAAAAGAGTTGGCAGTGAACATTTTGCAGATAAATTTAATTCAAACATGTTCTCTGATATTTTAAAGAAAATTGCAATCTGGAACATATTCACTGAATTTCAGGTGTCAGAAGCAATGCAAATATTTTTTAGTAGTGGGGTATTCTTAAGGGTGAAACTGTAGAAGTGGAAGAGAGATGTGAAGAGAGATGTGAAGTCAGAGATTCTTCAGTCTAATCAAGAACAACTTGTGAGTCCTTTTTTTTAGCATGTATGTATTCATATCTGTCCAGCAACTAACACATTTGTCATGAAACGGAGCAAAGCAGGAAGTAAGGTGAAGATTTATAGGAGTGGCAAATTCCACATGAGGTAGGTTTGGGTGGTGGATGGGAGACCAGGGTTTGTGTCCCGTTTGAAAATAAAAGTAACTGGAAAGGTTTTTTTTACTTTACGGAACTACGTCACATTCTGTGTCACGTGCTTAACCGAAAGTTAAGTAACGTAACAGATCATTTTAAGCCAAACCACAATCTTTTTTTCAACTTAACTAAGTAGTTTTGATGCCTAAACATAACTGAACTGCGACGGTTTTATGTTAACATCGTTAATATGAGGACAGAGAACGCTCCTGTGGGTCAGAATTCCTGCCACCTCTAGGAGTGCTTCTTTATGAAACGCTCCAATGGGTTGTATTGGAGAGTAGGAATAAACAACCTATCTTGTTGTGTGGTTTGGAGGACTTGTTGCACTTCATGATAGATGAGTATTGTATTTGCGTCTTCACTACAAAGGGCACTGTGCCTTTCTGCCATATATTTGATTAATGTTCAATTCTGATTTCAGGAAAATAGTGACTGTACATGAAAGAATATTTATTTATTTTTATTTGAAATTTCCAGCCCAGAATTGTCTGTAGTCATCCTCTTGGGCTGCAGTTACAACCTCCACCAATCAGAGGGTGGGACAGTGACATGTACATAGCCTGAGGGGCAAAACCCGGAGAAATTAAAGTCTGAAAGTGAAAAGCACTTGCTGCTGCTAGTAATGCTCAATTGCTGTAAGTGTGTGGTAATAACTAAAAGCGACCAGATGAGCATGCAGCATTTAAACCTCTTCTCTCGTCTGAATTGTGGTGGCTGTACAGTAAGAAATGTTTTAGTGAAGAAATGTGAGGATAAAAAAAAATAAAATAGGGTTTTGAAAAGAGAGGAGGACATGTCCTCTCCTTCCCCGGTGGAAATTACATCCTTGGGTGGCGCAACCTAACCCTAACCCTCATCACATCACTATATTTCATTTCCCCTCAGCTCAGAAATGATTGGCCTGCATGTCACAGTCTGTTGCGCCACCACAATATTCTGCACTTACAAACTTTACCGCTCGTTTAAAAAAAAGTTATTCCGGGGTCAATCTCTACTGCAGGTGAGGCCAACCAAGATCCTAAAATTGGTGGTACTTCTTTGAAAAGCCACATCACATCACACATGTGCACTTGCAATTACTTTAACGATACAGACATAAAAATCACTTGTTGACTCGACAGAGGGAACATGCGTATTGAAGAAGTGAAACTGTGGTTTCAGGGTTGCCATGGTGTGTGTGTGTGTGTGTGTGTGTGTGTGTGTGTGTGTGTGCGTGTGTGCGTGCGTGTGTGTGCGTGCGTGCATAGACTAGAAAATCTGATATCATTTGACAAACTAAATAAAGTATAACAAGGTGAGACGACCCTCTGCTCTGAACACTACGATACTCAAAGTTATAGTATAATTTTTATGAAAGCAAATAATTGTGTAAGCAGGTAATCAATTTACATTAGATGTTTCAATCAGAAATGTATACAGCGGAGTGAGTGAGGTCACAATGATGCTATCATGACTGGGTGGGGCATTTATGTCAAGCCAGAAGAAAACTGACTAAACATACATTCATTTTGTAGCTCAGCAGTTCAAATGTCTAATCCAGCTAACCTTTTTTCTTTCTTTTGTGAACAAAGGAGCAGCACCACAGATCTCAAGATTAGAGCTGCCTGTCAGCTATTAAATGAATCGCCAACTATTTTGATAATCGATTAAGCGGTTGGATTAATTTTTTTTATGAAAAAAGGTACGAATTATCTTATCTTATTATATATTGTGAATATTTTCCAGTTTCTTCACTTTTACAGTTAACTGAATATCTTAGAGTTGTGGACAAAACAAGACATTTGAGGGCGTCATCTTGGGCTTTGGGAAACACTGATCGGCATTTTTAACCATTTTGTGAC
Organism: Gymnocephalus cernua; assembly: GCA_023631565.1. Taxonomy (NCBI): domain Eukaryota; kingdom Metazoa; phylum Chordata; class Actinopteri; order Perciformes; family Percidae; genus Gymnocephalus; species Gymnocephalus cernua. The sequence goes on from CM042433.1 coordinate 19,612,345, forward strand.
ATTATATAGTCCACACAAATAATCGATTAAATCTGACCTTTCTTTTCACCCTACATGTCACTCTGCCATCTGTGCTTTCTGATTGACTGGCAAGTGCACTGAGATCCCTTCTTCTTCTTTCCTTTTTATGAAGGGTGACAACCAGCGTTAAGGTGCATTACCGCCACCTAGACTGAGGTTGCTGATCTGCTAGGTAGCTTTTAGGAAAACCCACTGACAGAAAAAAGGAAACCCTGTGAAAGCTTTGATCTCTCAGGTTACATCACCTCATTCAGGACTATGTTCTCTACAGCTATGAAGAAAATATGTTTTAGTCATTGTTTGATTTATTAAGAGAAAAGTGTAAAAATGTATACATTGTTGAAGAAGTTAAGCATCCCCTGATGACATTTAAGAGCGTATAAGGCCCCTGGTTACATTTCTGTCTGTTCTATTAGGATTTGGATGACATAAGCCTGCTTTTAGGTTTGGTTACAAATCTTGAGATCTGTAGTGCTGCTTGTTTTTTTCAGAAAAGAAAGAAAAAAAGTTAGCTGGATTAGACATTTAAGCTGCTGAGCTACACAATTAATGTATGTTTAGTAAGTTTTCTTCTGGCTTGACATAAATGTCCCACCCAGTCATGATAGCATCATTGTGACCTCACTCACTCCGCTGTATACATTTCTGATTGAAACATAAAACAGACATTTGCACTTGTGGGTGGCACCTTGTGTCTCCACAGGTTTCCTTCTAACGCAATGAATGCTGGGATAAAGCAGCACGTTGCACAGCTGGCTCCCTAGAATTCTGTGCTGATTTTTGTGTTATGTTGACAACATGACAGCGTGATGATGCAACGCAATGCTAAACATCTTGAGTATTGAATGGCTGAGTGTGTTGCTCCACACTACATGTATTTGTATTTCGCATGGCAGGGGAAAATAAACAAAGCTGAATTGTTAAAAAAAACTTTTTAATGGAGACAACCTCCTTGGCCCGTCTCACACTTTTCTGCAGGTAAGATGGCATTTAGCAAAGCATAGCAAGTGCTTTAAGATGTGTAAGCTGGCAATATCCATGCAAGTGAGGAATGAAAGGATTTTCTGGAAGAACTCATGACAGCTAATTAGGGAGCCAGATGACAACTATGCAAAAAAAAAAAAAAAAAAAATGGGTGAAAAATAAAAAAAGAATTTTTTGAATTTGATTCAAATTCTATCATTGGAAGAAAAAAGAACATGCAATTTCACCTCAAATTATGGACCCAAGTGACAGAGAACTTAAATGGCTTTGCTTATTTAGCTCATTTGACACACAGAGAATCTCTTAAGTTAAACTCTTAAATTGGCACTTCTGAAAGAGCAGACGGGGTTATTCATCTTCTCCAGTAAAGTCTTTATCCCCTTCCCTTCACACACAAGCGTCAGAGCTAAATGCTCTGCTCTTTTTGCAGCTAACTTCGCTTCTACTAGGGAATCAGAGAGTGCGCCAGCACTGGTCTGATGGGAGCCATAATCAATCCCTTAAGCACAGACGCTGCCATTGTATAATAAAAAAAGGACCCGCCTCTCACTATACCATCTATTTACTTCCCAGGGACTCTACATGCCTTTGGATCTTTGGGGGGGAAAACATTTTCTTGTGGGAGGAAAAAGTAGATAGCTATAGTGGATTCATTAATTGAAAGGTGTTTGGAATTGTCTGGGGTCAGAAAAGTTAACCCCAGTGGAAATACTCCACGGTTAACCTGGGTTAACCTGGCCTTGTATGTCTCGGTCACTCCCTCTGGATGGAAAAGTATGGGGGGCTATTAAGCAGAGACAGACCATCTGGGTCTGTTACGGGCAGCCTTGAGGGGTTGACAGGACTTCGGGGAGCGGGTCGTGGTGTTGCTGTTCTGCTCCAATAACCTTCTTTCTTCTTCTTCTCTGCCCTCTTCTTGCTCAGGTCAAATAAGCAAAAAGCGTTTCTTTATTCTGCACAGAAAGAGATTTTTGAGTTTTTTCAGAATGCTGTAAACAAGGGTTTAAAATGTATGAAATGTCTCCAAGTCAGCAGAAAAATGATCCTCATAAATCCCACTGCTTTCTTTTGCAAAGAGGATAAATGCTGCCTTTACATGGAACTTGTGAGGTCGTATTATTAACATGGCAACTTGAGCACACAATATTCTTGGCATTCAATTGGTTTAAGTGACAACACTGCTGTTAGGATAAGCAAAATGGTCATTGCTGTAGTTCCCTTTCAGAAATAAATTATAATAAATTCTGTTTATTCACACTTGGGACAAAGAGGGGCATAGTAGACAACAAAATATATTACAACAAGACTAAGAGTCTACAGTCGTGCTAGCGGCCCTGTATGGCTGACTGAGTGAACCAGATGTGATCATTAACAACAATTACACACTGGTTTATATTCAACATAAACTGCGATGTTATTTAAACCAACTGTGTTTTACCTGTGTAGTGGACCTGTGAGTGATCAACTGTGCATGGCAGGTGGAGGATACAGAATGGCCAGAAACCTTGGTAAACACTCGCCAGCTGCATGCAATTTAATTTTTCTCATATATTGGGGGTAACGTGAGTCATGACCACTGCAGCACTTGCAGCTGTCTCACAGAGTACGCTGTAAATCATTTTAGGATGGTTCAGTTTGACCAAATCTTAGGGTTCTTTGAGTCCTTATGACCTTTTACAGATCCATTACCCCAACAAAGAAGTGCACCAACTTGTCTTTGCCACAGGTTTGGTCAGCTTGGGCTTTGATTTTGGCCCTTCATCTTTCTTCCCTCTGTTTGAGCATTGCCTTCATCTGCTCCTCCTGCTTTCATGCGTAGATTATCCGTCCAGCCCCACCCATCCTGTTTCAGAACAAAGAGTGAGAGGTTCAAGTTCGAGCTTTATGCAGAGTACCCGAGACACTCACTGCTTATTTTCTTCTTCCTTCCATCTGTCTTTTTTTTAATCTTCTTCCATTGATGTCAATTATTTTGCTCCCCTTTGTCTTAGCATTAACAGACTGGAGGAAACTGTTTCTACTTGTAGTGTGAGGGAATTAAGAGCATTGCATCACCATAAGTGCAGCTGATTGATATGTCTGGCCAATTCATAATCACTCCTCTGTTACTGTTGAAATAACTGATAAAGCTTTAATTTATGTAAATTATGATCTGATTAATACTGGTGAGGGGAAAGCCTGACCAGATAGTAGACAGCTAATTACTGTAATATAAAATAGATTGACCAGATTAACAGATGGGCTGTAGCCACTATTTATTGGGAAAAGTGCAATCTACCGATACAATAATGTTGTTTTTTAAATCACAGAATGTAACTTCCTCACGGTTGCTTAAACACTAAGGGTTACACAAATCTTACCCTTAAGCCTCATTTCCACTGCATGGTACAGCACAACTCAACTCCCTACTTTTTTTAGTACCAAAGGTTTGGATCCAAGAGAGTTAAAAACCAGCAGGTCCTCCAAAACATACGTCAATATAGGTTGTTTATTCGTACCCTCTAACACGACCCATAGGAGCGTTTCATGAATTAGCGCCCCTAGCGGTAGCAGAAAATTTGACGCATAGGAGCATTTTCCATCCTCCTATCTAAACCAGAGAAAGCAACGGTTGAGGTTTTAAACAAGTTGTTAATGTTGTAAAACAGTTGCAGTTTGGTTAAAAAACTACTTAAGTTTAGAAAATATGATGAAGACTAACGTAGTTCCGTTTGTTGCTGCTTGAACAAACAGGGCATTTTTCGTGGGGAGGACAGTCTCGTTAAAACACTGCAGACCACTGAGAGAATCGCCACTAGGACATCCTGCACAAACCCACCATTTTTAATTCACTTTATTTACAGTATCAAATCATAACAAGAGTTATCTCAAGATACTTTACAGATAGAGTAGGTCTAGACCACACTCTATAATTTACAAAGACCCAACAATTTCCCACGAGCAAGCATTTGGTGCGACAGTGGCGAGGAAAAACTTCCTTTTAGGCAGAAACCTTGGACAGACCCAGGCTCTTTGTGGGCGGCATCTGTCACTGCCGGTTTGGAGACAGACACTGATACAGATATAGAAATATGATTCATAATAATTATAGCAGTTGGAATGATGAACAGTGGCATTTATAGTAACAATAAAAATAGTGGAACTATGACCAGAAATAATAGGTGTAGCAGTTCAGGGCGCAGCGGGGCAATGCTGGGCGTAGCAGGGCGTAGCAGGGCGTAGCGGAGGATAGTAGGGCATAGCAGGGCGTTGCGGGGTGTAGTAGGGCACAGCAGGGCGTCGAGCAGGACCACGGCGGCAGCTGCAACCAGGATTTAGGTGCCAGGCCAAGCCTTGCCTGCAAGGCACGAAAACATAAGGACTCAGGGGAATAAGCTTCTCTGAGATAAGTTAGTGACAAGCATTTCTGGGACATGGATGCATGGTACCATCAACATCAGCCTGTGTCCTCGATACGAGGTACACTGTTATAAAAAAATTCAAATAAATGTCAAAAACAATACATATATAGTATAATAAATATATATAATACATAGTCATATACATTTAAGGGTTTGCAGTATTTTACAGATTTATTTCTGGTATAATACTTAAAATAACCGTTGGGTTGTTAATTTTCATATATTGTCCATATTAAAGTCTCCACATATGCACACCTTGCTTGGTTTTCCTGCTTTTGTGCTGGAGGTTTTCTTCATCACTGGAACAATAGACATGGTCCATTCCCTCTACTGTAATCCACTGTTGACAGGACCCCAGTCTGCTCCAGATTGTTCAGCTCTGTTTATACTGTAAAACAGATTGCATATGGCACGTGTCTGGCTTTGTCAACTTTTTGACATGCAATTTCCTCAATCTCAATGTTTCCCGAACACTTCCTCAGAGTCAGCGAGTATTTGTGACCGTTTCTCAGGTGTGGCCTTGCTGCCCTCCTTTCCTGACACAAATACTGCCTTGATGGTGTGCCAATCCAGCAGAATTTTCCTGAGCCATGTCCTAGCAACACTGGTCCTCCGTTCTTTAGTACATAGAGGTTGAGCTGCTGTGTTTTGTCTCTGTAGGTCACTTTAATTTTACCTTTTGCAACACACTCTCTGTCTTGTCTTAACTACTGCTAAGTTTTTAGCAGTAGTTTAGTTAGTTTCAGAGTTATGTGTGAAAACAGTCGTTTGTAATTATGTACAGAGATCACTGAGCCTGTCTCCAACTCCATATTCAGTCTCACGCCTAACACTTTGTGGAGTTATCCATATTACTCTTCGATCATCTGTCTCCATGCTGTGAAGTTGTAGACAAGACAATTCACTTTTGTCTGAGTCGTTTTCATCAGAACTACTTTCTGTCATTTTTTGTACATTGTTTGTACATCTTGTTTCTCTGTATTTCGTCGTTCTTTTTTTGCTGTTTACTAGCTTTGCATACGCTTCACATACAGATTAATATGCCCCTAAAAGCTCATGAAACAATGTTGCTAAACCATAAAGTAGTCCCTTATTATAAAATGGTAAAGGACCATGAGAGCTGGACAGAGCAATGCGTGCTGTGTCACGTTAAAGACAATGTCACGGCAGTTTCACACGCTGTCGCTATGACAATCAGCTTAAAATCCCATCAACATTGACAAGGTACTATTTGCAGTGGAAAACAAAATTACGAAAAGCACCTGGTATCAAAAGTGAGTCAAGTAGTTGAGTTGAGCATAACCATGCAGTGGAAATGAGGCTTCAGTTATTTTTGATATAGCTATGAAAAACATACTTGCACTGTTAAAGGAGGTTGCAAGAAGCGTAATAAAAAAGTAGGGCTGCATAATTAATCGTAATTTTATCGAAATCACAATATAGACTAGTGCAATATCCAAATCGCGGGGGGGGGGGGGTAAATATGTAAATATTTGGTAAAGGCAAAATATACGTCAAACCATTCTGAATTAAGAATTGTGGTGCTGCAGAGACGTGCCCTTGGTTTTGTACAGATGGTATGAAAATGAGTGATAAGAAAATGATCATTCCCTCAAATATTGTGAATCATATCACAATCTCAAGTTCAATCAGAATAACCACAATTAGATATTTTCCTCATATCTTGCAGCCCTATAGCCGACCCTTGTTAACCGATCATTAACCGTTAACTGACTAGCAGGAAACATAGTACCAGTTCACCTGTCCGGGAGGCTCGGACATACTTTCCGTGTTCCGTTGACAGCTGCAGACCTGTACCGGTACGGCAGCAACAATGTTCTGTGCATGGTTGTGAACACACACAGCCACTTTCCTGGAACAGCTTGCACAACGGACACAGGGACCACACCGGTCTGCAACATGTATGTCCAAGCCTGTCTCCACCACATCCACCTGCGAGGTTGTGAGCTGTGTGCCTGCCTGGCATACTCTAGCAGAGAGACAAGCAGAACTATTATTATGTATTATGCTGTTTCTCATAGACAACATATATGCTATTGATCACTACTGCAACAAATATGCAATGAAACACTGCAGACTGGACAATATTTCATTTTCTAATAAAAGGCTAATATTTGTGACACGTGCTATATATGAAAACTAATATATCTTCCCTAACTAAATGGATCTGATGTGGTCTGCCTACAAGTAACAAAGGCAGACGACTTCTTCTGGCACGTAACCAGACCTATTTATCACTCTGACATCCTGGTGGCACATTCCTGATGAGACAAGTCGCGAAAATGTTCCTCAGGAAGACGGAGTGAGGGGAGATGGATCCGAAGCGTGAACGAGTACCAATGTTGTCACCAGGCTGTGACCCGTTTGGCACTCCGCCTCGACGGCAACCCGCCTTGCTGGCAACTCTGTCAGGGATCTGGACGTTTGGCCTCTTTCATCTACATTACAGATGTCTTTGTGCAGCCTGGCTCTCTCCGCTATCTCTTCCAAGTAAATTTAGAACTTGAGTTCAAGCTTGTAACACCAGCCAAGACTCCTGGCTCAGGGAGTACAAATCGAGGGCTTATCTGGTGCTGCCATCCGGCTGGCCTTCCATAAGGCTGGCCAGTGGCAACAGACCAACAGAGGAGTGTTGGGGCCTTGCTCAGGCTTGATCTTAATTGTATTTATTTAGGTTTACAGAGAAAGCGTAGAATGCATTACAGCTATGATAAATTGTTCAATTAAAAACTTACTTGAATACCTGCGCCCAGAATACATTTTGGTTGGTCCTCACTGAAGCCAGTTACTTCCAATTTTTCAGAGACTTAAGATAAGGAAACATTTGACACTGAAAAAGACCAAGGAGACTTTTTGTTTGCTTGCTTTGAAGATAAAATGGTCAACCTATTCATCAGCAATCCCACTATAAGTGATATCCTGCAACCACTCGGTTTACAATAGCTGTATTTCATCGAGAGTTGTCTCTGATAACACAGATGCTGCAGGCAGCATGACCGCAGTGATTAAATTGTTGGAAACTGAGAAGATCTGCAGGAAATGTTAGCCGTGAATACCTGTATTTGTACTTCCAACAACATTTTATACTATTGTTCAGTGATTGAATTGAACACAGTTATTGCTACTGCAGCTGTAAAGGCAGTGATGTAACAGCAAAGCGGGGATGTTGTGGATATCAGGGAATGTTGTGGTCCTGCCATGAATCTTAAACGGCTAAAAAAAAAAAAAAAAAACTTGTAATAATACACTGTGCCCTCTGTGTGAAAATTCCTTATTTTTGAGTGCATATACTTCCAGTGTCACAAACAAGTAGACTTGTTTTCAAGCTCTGTGCTGATATAACACAAAAAATCCAATTCTACAGAGAGCACTGGCTATTTCAGGTGAGTCAAAATGCTAAATTATAACCAAGGACCAAGGCCACATGAGTCAAACCTACCCAATTTACAGTCCTGCCACCTCATATGTTCCTTTGTTTTTTGTGATGGTTTCCACCCATTCCTCTCTCTGCTGTGTGACTTTCCTGCCATCTTGTTCTACCCTTTCATCTTGTAAATATGCAGCAGGAACACAGCTCTCAGTAAGGCCAATCAAATCTCTCTTAACATACAATCACACTTTTCAAAGCACAACAGAACCACAGTTACATTTTCCCACCCCTCAGAAGATTCTACAAAGATGTTTGTATGCATTTACCATATAAGTTACGTCTGCTATGGCAAAAGAATATTATAGCGCACTTAAGGAGCATCCACAACAATGTTTCTAGACACTTGTCTTACATAGCCAGACATTACTTCACAGCACAGCGGAGTAGCTAACGTTACATGCTGGCTATATTGACAGTCATAGAAGCCCATGCTCATGCGGAGCTCTTTACCCAACTCACAGACACACTTTTTCGACTTAGAATTAAGGTAGGAATTGCTGAAAAAACACAACAACCCCGTCGTCCTCTCTACCCAACAAGGAGACACACTTCCTAGGCTTAGAATTACGGTAGGAACCACTAACAATAACACTACCTTGCCGTCCTCTCCACCCGACTGAACACACTTTATTGACTTAGAATTACGGCAACAATCGCTAAACACACTGTAAACTCACGGTCCTCTCTTCCAGATTTACAGCCCCCCTCTCTTGGCTTAAAATAACTCACCATTGCCGGCTACGGCTGCTGAACAGGCTACACATTGTAAACAGCCATGGCCCACTTGACTGGTCCTCCGGTAACGTTAGCAGTTAGCAGGGTTAGCATGGTGGCATTAGCCAGGACCAGTCAGGATCACTTTACTGGCTATGTCTCAATTTGTTTTTGCGAGTTTCCAACTCGGGTACTCTAGTTATATAATTCAATGTGAGTACATGAATGTTGAAATGACATAAAATGCCCATCCCTTGTTGCCATGATAAATTAGCCTGAAGCTAATGCTTACCTGTTCAGGAGGAAATTAGCCAACTCAGCGTCCTTTTGGGCTCTAAGCTCTCTCCATCTTTCAAATACGTCTCCAATATTTACCTGGGGGTTTGTAACGTCTCTGGTCGCACAGCTGTTAGAAACATGCCAGGGTTTTTAGGGTCGGGTAGAATTTATCTTCGTTGATCCCGTTTGTTTGTTTGCTGCTTTAATGGCTATACTAATGTTACAGCTGTAGTGCACTAGGTTTACGTTTTTACAGGTATATCTGGCAACCCGGCCTGGCTGTCAAACTGGGCAGTTGATAACAACACACAGGCCGAAACACGTCACTGAACGGAAAGGAGAAAATACTGGCATTAGCGTTGTCAGAAAACTTTGAGTTTCTAGACTGGAAGGGATTTTACAGCCTGGGTCTTATTTTTGTATTTTTACCCATCCTATACCTGCAACAGTTTACTCACCAATGTATTAACTGAGATCTAGTGTGACATTACTTGAATGGCGTACAGTAGGGCAAAAATGAGCCATTATGTGTTAAACAGCATTTAGAAATATTATCTAATTAATCATTTTTTTCCTACCTGAAATTAACATTACTTAACTGATGATGTACTGTATTAAGTTAACTAATCACATAAAGTTGTAGTGACCAATTTTTAATGGTGAGCAACATAAAATCATGACCAATTCTGCATTAATGCAGGCATTAAATCATTGCGAGTCATGCATTGTTCAAGCATCACTCAAGTATATGATTTGAAACCTTATGTAGTGTTACCGTTAATTTGTGCGCAAGGGTAACTCAATACAGGCTCTCCATGGAATATTGTGTTGGGGAAACAGCATTACTGTTTTTAATGCATAAATTGTAGTAACTGTAGTAAAAGGATTATATTTCACATTACATTTCACTAAAATTGTACGTGATTGATTGATTGATTGATTGATTGACTGTGCTTCTCCTGCTATGACCAGTCAAAGTCCAACACGGGAAAAGGCTTTACTGAAATGAAACGATGGCTGTTAACAGGGAGCAGAGGAGACAAAGTCAAATACTCAGCCGGCAGCCGGTCAATCTGGATGATTAAATCAGCACCTTGTGGTGCAATCAGGGCGGAAGAGATATAAGGGGTAGGTGTTAAGAAGTTTTAGGGCTGATATCTCTTAAGGCCTTTTATTTTACTTTAAATCCTCTAGCGTATGACTGAGATGACCTCGTAAGCTTGAGGCCTACAGACGTGATTGCTGCAAAAGTTCAGTTAATATTTATACAGCTAAAGGAGGGATCTTTATGAATGATTCTAAAATTATTCCTTTGCTAAGAAAAAGCTCTTCAACATTTATAGTGGAGGAACACTAAAATGGCAACTGAGCTGAAACAATACAGGAGCATATAATACTGTACTAAATGTTGCAGTGAGAAGTATGCCATGTTTGTGTAGCTGTGTCTAACATTAATTTTTTTTCTGAGAACAAAGAGGGGAGACACTCCAAAACCTTTCTTTTTAGTAAATCTGTATACTCAAACAATGTTCTCAACGCTTGCATTAATGTGTAGAGCCCCTGGTGATACTTCGAGCAAAGTTTCATGATGTGTCGAGCTTTCTTAGTGTTTAAAAATAGCTATTTTTAGGCTAGCATAAAAGTGCCCCTAGCTCTCCCATTCAAAAGGCCATTTGACCGAAAAACGAGAATACGGTAAATCTTAAAAGTGGCGCTTCCGTCCTAATTATGCTTTTAAACTAAAGCTTGACTCGGGTAAATTCACATAAAGACCCTAGATTGCATTTTGGCAAGAGTTACGCTTTAAGGGTAAGGATGGTCTAAGATGAACATCTGTTACATTCAAGCCCTTGCCTAATGAGTCTGGTGTCTGTGGTGTTTTGCGCACCGGATGTGATATGTTTCACGTCAACCAGCCAGAGTTTAAGGGGGTAGGAAGGGCGAAGTTTAGAGACCATATTGATGGAGCGTCTACAACCCCAAATCAGAAAAAGTTGGGACAGAATGGAAAACACAAATAAAAAGAGAAAGTAGTGATTTCTAAATGTACTTTGACTTGTATTTCATTGCAGACAATACAACAGCACATAATTTAATGTGTTCCTCATGATTTTTATTGTTTTCTTTTCAAAAAAACTAAATTCCTATTTTGGTTCTTGCAACACATTTCAAAAAAAGTTGGAACAGTAAAGCATTTACCACTTTGTAATGTTGCTATTCCTTTTCACAACACTTAAAAGACGTTTAGGGACTGAAGGCAGTTTCAAGTGAAGTGTTTCAGGTGTAATTTTGTCCCATTATTGCTGAAAACAAGTCTTAAGGTGGGCAACAGTACAGGGTCTTCGTTGTCACATTTTGCGCTTCAAAATGCGCCACACATTCTCTATTGGAGACAGGTCGGGACTGCAGGCAGGCCAGTCAAGTACCCGTATCCTCTTCTTCCGCAGCTAGGACTTTGTAATGTGTGCAGAATGTGGTTTTGCATTATCTTGCTGAAATATGCATGGAAAGGATGTATATTTACAAATGGAATTACAACCCCAAATCAGAAAAAGTTTCTTTCTTTTTTTATTTGTGTTTTTCATACTGGGACAGTATGAAAAACACAAATAAAAAAAGAAAGTAGTGATTTCTAAATGTACTTTGAATTGTATTTCATTGCAGACAATGTGAACACAAAATATTTCATGTTTTGTCTGGTCAACTTATTTTCATTTGTAAATATACATCCTTTCCTGTCATTCAGACCTTCAACACATTCCAAAAAAGGTTGGGACAGGAGCAATTTAGGGCTAGTAATCAGGTAAATTGGTTAAATAATGATGTGATTTGAAACAGGTGATGTCAACAGGTGATTGTAATTATGATTTGGTACAAAAGCAGCATCCAAGAAAGGTCTAGTCCTTTAGGAGCAAAGATGGGCCGAGGATCGGCAGTTTGCCAACAAATACGTGAGAAAATTATTGAAATGTTTAAAAACAATGTTCCTCAAAGAAAGATAGGAAGACATTTGCTAATTTCACCTTAAACAGTGCATGACATAATTAAAAGATTCAAGGAATGTGGAGGAATTTCAGTGCGTAAAGGACAAGGGCGCAAGCCTAAGCTGAACAACTGTGATCTCCGATCCCTCAGGTGGCACTGCATCAAGAATCGTCATTCGTCTATAAGCGATATCGCCACATGGGCTCAGGACTACTTTGGCAAACCTTTGTCAAGTACCACAGTACGTAGTTACAGCCACAAATGCCAGTTAAAACTGTACTGTGCCAAAAGGAAGCCCTATGTTAACAGTGTCCAGAAGCGCCTCGGGGGCTCGGAGGCATCTGGGATGGACCATCACACAGTGGAAACGTGTAC